>LR990621.1:25873956-27111099 GCA_905147815.2 Phalera bucephala
AATTTACATAGAATATAGAATAATGATTACTACTTCAGCTACCTACTACTGTATCTTAATGGTTCAAGCGGCACTGTGTATTCGATTCCCACCCGAAGCTATACTTTTTACAAGCTTTTATTTGACTTGCAATGTTCATATGTCTGTCTGCCTGACCGTCTATCTTTCGGATTCAAATCTTATGATCCATTTTTCAAGCACGTGCGTGAATCCGATTGATCTAAAAGTTGGCGTACGAATGTAAATTCGATGACAATGCAATAATATGATACCATGGAGTTGGTCTGATGATGGAGTCGGAAGGTGGCTATATAAGAACATGTGAAATATACAACGTAACCCCCTTGTGTTTAGGCTTGTTAGATTGGTATTGACAAGTACCATACAACGAAATAGTGTTCAAGTTCTGATGATGAAGCCAAAAGGTGGCCACCTTTTGGCTCCATCGGTAATGGCACCACCCAACTACTCAATATTACCCCGCCGTATTTAGGCTCGTTGGATTTGTCTTGATTAGTACTTTAGACCCGGATGTTGTCTAGGGTCTGACGATGAAGCCGGAAAGGAACCATAGCAACTGCTCAACTAAGCATGATTTCGTCATGTTTTGGCTATAAAAGTTCGTATTTAATTTAAAATTATTTTTCTAGTAAGAATCACTGTACACTACTATATTGTGTCCTAAAATATAAAGTAACAAAAGTCAAGCGACAACTTTCACTCTCAGAATATTGTATTATTACAAGTCTTGAAACGCGTCAAGGACACCAACGGGTTCACCTATATTTGGGTTAAACTATTTAATATAATTTACGAGACTATGTTTACGACTGAATTAGTTTCGGCTTTGGTGTTGTTTCAGACTTATATTAAGTTGTAACGAAATATTTAAAAACTTTTTACGGCAAATATCTTCGTGACCTCAAAAGTTTTCGGTAACTTTGGAACATATTAGCCAGTAGGTACTTGATTTTGATATCTAGAGTTTGGGAACATCAAACTTTATCGTCAATGAATATAAATAGTTTTATGTTTTTTTAACTGCCTGGAATCTACAATGTTGCCGGGTAAACTTTCCAGCAGAATTTCTTGCCTTGGCCAAACTAAAAACTAGTATTTTTCTGCTGAGTGTTACATGCGACCTAAATGATACGGATTTCTTATTATTTTAGCCCGTGTTACTATCTCTATATCATTACATCAGATCCCTTGCGAGATACAAAACGGGGATAAAAGAAGCATGATTATCAATTGAAAGTTAGTGTAAAAATGGGCGGCTTCATCACAAATAGCGATCACTTCCAGGCCACCTTTGGAGTACACAGTACAAGTACACGGTTCCTGCAATAGCGCTGGTAGTAGAACGGGTAAGATGGACTATCAGGGTTTAATTCTAGGCCTGACAGTAGTTAATATGGAAAAGATTGTATCACGGACAACAAATGAATAGACATAATCTTTTAACAAGCTATTATTAAATTTGCTAGTTTCTTAAGGTCAAATCTTGCAAGCCGAATCAGAACCATTTCTTATCCTAAGGAGTTGAAATTTAAAATGTTGATTCAGATCTGCTGGCAATGCATTTTTATGGTAAGCATGACCTGATTCTACAGCCAGGATTGGCCCCAGATAGAACTTTTAAACGGCCAGGAGCATAGGCATGAAAGAAAAACATTGTTCTGCGTTCATACATGATTCGTCTTAGAACCAACAACAATGAAAAAATGCTTGTATGATTTCAAATCACTCAAAAAATATCTGCATGCATTTATCATTACCGGACAAGCGGGGGAATAGATTTATTGCAAAAATAGTATTACATTTTGAGATTTTAATTTAATAGCCACCAATACATCTGTAAAATCGTTATGTAAGAATATATTAGTAATAATCTAGTCGATTATGGTTGAAAGTAATCAATTGAATATAACCGATTGATAGGATTGACATCTTCAATCGTAATTCGATAACAACGTCAAGAGTCGGTAATGATGTCTGCGACTTCGATTTAAATACAATACTTCAATATATTCGTTTTAGATTGCAAATTGTCCGTTAGATACGGATATTTGCAACTACTAGGACAAAATAGATGAGTCATTATGGTATAGGTCACATGTTTGTTGGTTCTGAGGCTATTTTCGATGTCCTTTTGAAAACATTTAATTTAGATCGACCTTTTTAAATTCCACCATTACCTGACTGGATAAAACTTGTTTTTATTTTTCTTAATATTTATTTGACTATGCCCTAAACCCTCTCAGTTTGAGTAGAGGCTCGTGCCCAACGGTGGGACAGTTTCTTAACAGGGCATTATTAAAATTTATTTACAGTGTGTGAAGTAAGAGTGTGCCACTAAATAGTGTGATACAAATATATCAAAGTATATCTACGTACAGTTTATAGACGCACCTGATCTTGCCCCATCGATTGAAGAACAGCGCAATGGCCGCCACCCATAGCAGTAGAACGAAGGCGACTATCAATGCCTCTTCAGCCCTCACCACGACGCCACTGCCATCTGTTGGGGAGTTAAGAGATATAAGTAAGTATTACGTCTAGTGGTGCCATCTGTTAGGGATTTAAAAGATATTAGTGATGATAAACCACCTCGTTGGTCTAGCTAGTTATGTATACCAGACCAGTACACAGCTCAGTGCAAGTACTTTAAAAGATGATGCAATAATAACAAACTATTGCTCATGCAAACTAATTCCAAGTACTGTTTTGCCGATTCGGCTTAACTTGCCTCAGCTGCGTATTTATAATGTAAACAGATATGTTTAGTCTCAGTTCAGTTCCAATAATTGTTTTGATTATTAAGCAGATATGAATTAATACGGCGCACTCTGCGTGGGCGCCTTCTAGAAAGATGTGTTTACTTGGCGATGCCTATAAATAGCCATCACCAAGTAAAGTACCTTAATATCGACTTAGCTCTCTTACCGTTCGCTCGACCTTTAAGCATAGTATTTTGTATATCTATTATAAATTCATATTGTAAAATAAATATATTTTTATAAAGTCATGCCCGCCTTTATATTTCTCTAGCTCGTGGCGAATAATGCGCGTTGCGATGAGTTGCGTGAGTGCCTGAGTTCATATGCGGTTCAAAATAAGTCGGATATTTTCCTATCATTCCGGAGTCTGAAGTTGTGCCCGGTATTAGGTAATAGGCTCGCCACCTATTACATGGGATCTAACATCGTCTGTGAAAAGCGGGTGTACACAGTACACCTCTGCCACACCCGCTTGGGAAATATATACAGTGTTTTTTTTAATAAATTTTTTTTTAATAAAATGATGTTATGTATATAGATAGACAGTAATGGACTACTGGCCGGTTTCAATATTCAACTTAAGGATAGATTTGCTTACTGATAGTAAAATTTTGCCAGATTTTCCATACAAAATATGTCAAAATTCTATCCGTAGTAGGCAAATCTATTCTTCAGTCAAATATTGAAACCGGCCGTACGTCGTTAATCTAGTGGAGGATAGCGTGCGTGGAGATCACGAGGTCCTGGCTGCGATCGTTGTTACGTTTACGTTTAATTTATATTAAAGCCCAACTGGCTCGTTCTGCATTATTCTCCCATACACCATGAATGCAATGTAAACAATAAGCATTTTAAAACTTATTTTAAAAAAGGAAATGTTATGTTTCTTACCCTTCTTGACTTCCTCATCTTTTCTATGTCAGTCCAATGTCAGTATCGGGTATTATGCCCAGTGTAGTGGCAATAGGCTCACCCTGTACTACATTTAAACCTTACATCGTCAGCGAGGCTCATAAAGCTTTAATCACCTCGTGGGTGTACTCAGTACACTTCCCCAATCTTCGGTTTTATATATTTATACGCGTTACGGTGGTTTTTCAAGGCGACATGCTAGACACACAATGGTATACATATTCTCTCTCACACACGACAAAGGCGTGAAACATTTCCATTCCACAACTCTCTCCTACGATACAAAGCAACATGGTGGCATTGTTCTCCAATCAAATACGTCAGTCATCCCTTTATGTTTCGCAATGAAACGCGCCCGTTTTCGCTATGTCTAATTAAACACGTAACGTGACGCGTTACGATAATTTTGTGAAATTATCTTGTTGTGGCACTTCAGGGTAATTATTTGCTACGACTAATTAAACACGTAACGCGACGTGTTACGATAACTTGTCGTGAGTAATTATCGTTTAATGGTACAGTCATAGCACCGAAAGTCGATGACCACATCCAAATTTCCTAAACTCCTATACACCGTAGAATACATAACTCAATTAACAAGACTAGCGACAGATTTGGGTAAACATTGTAAAACGTCAACATTAGCGGAACACCAGATGAACGAAAATAGATAGACATTACTGAATCCAAGTATTTCTTAACACCGTAGGAGACAATTGTCACAGAACAATATTAAATGTTTGTTTCGGCTATTGAGTGTTTACAATGACAGGTTGCCAAAAGTAGCTAAACATTTATATATCCAAACATATCTTGGCATCATGCGTCGCAAATATAACTGAACAGTAAAAAAAATGTTGTTACGAGCATTCGTTCCAGTGGCACACAGAATACCATTACACAATCATTTCACGAAGATATCGTAGCGCGTCGCGTTTGGTTACACCTAAAAAGAGACCTGAATAGTAATGAGCGAAGGTAAAGCTCTGAATATCATCTTACTTATACTGACAACAGTTGGGGCAGGAAATAATAGTCGTGATTCTGGTTTAGGACTGTTTCCGCATATTAAGTTCTAGGACGGTATAAGGCGGATTTCCATGGCATTGCTATCGTTTGACTTTAATATACTATCTTTAGGTATATTTAATTCGTTTTGCAGTATATTTAAAACCTAAATAAATTTATAGACAATAATGATTTTGAAATTATTTTCCACGTATTTTTTACAAGTTTTTCTACCTCTACCTACATCATCACTATGGCTCTCTCTCTCTCTCTCTATCTTGCGGGCGCAAGGCGGGTGCGTGGGGGAAAGTCTGCGGATGCGCCGCAACAGAACCGCGGGCGCGGCACGGACGTGTACCGTACGCGGCACGATCACGAGTTGTACGCGGGTCATTCCCAAAGTAAAGAAGTGATGTAATTTGGGATTAAATAACAATTTAAAAAGACTCATAATCATTTATATGCGCTTAGCGAGGCGGCGGGAGTCATTCCGCGCCGTAATTTATATTACGGCATATATAATTTTGATCTAGAATGCACCAGAATTAAAAAAAACCAAAATGTTACAAACCATTTACTTTAATGATATTAAGTTCTTGCAGTCTGGTTTATTTTATAAAAGAATAGATAATGTATATATAAATAGTGTTTCCAAATTGAAATAAAACTTATCGTTTCTTGTGGGACGCAATACACATACCCAAGTTTTCCACATTCTAGGACGCTCTAACCACTGAGCTTGAATTTTCTTTCTCTATATTCATCCGATGCTATAATGATCTTATCGCTAACATTATAAGAAATGCCTTTGTTGGGTGGTATATCAACCCGATAACGTCACCCTGATGTCAATCTGTTCGTGTTAAGAACTCACCAATGTCAGCTAGGGAGGTGTTGGCGCGGCTGGTGGTGGATGGCGGATGCAGTCGGAGCACCACTTCGGCGGGCGGACCACCCGTCGCACCGCTCCATTCTGTTACAAACAGTAACAAGGTGAATCCCTGCCATTAATGTTCGCTATTAACGTAGGACGACAAAATTAAAAAAAATAACTTTATAGGAAAGAACCTGTTGGAACTCTGTGCCTACGGCGCAAGAAATCTGACGTGATGATATAGAGAGATAAACTATATTATTTATGTATTTGTTTATTAAGTACACCTCTACATCTTGTACTTTCTTGAGATTCTTGAGAACTTGTCTAGAAGAGATCACTATTAGTGTTAGGCTGTTTTAGATTCAAATTACTTAATCACTTACAGGGTAGGCAAACAGTTACAGGTAATAGATTTGTTTTTAATTTCCTGTTTGTGTATCTATGGTGTAACAAGAAAGTATTATCTATCTATCTTACCTAGTATTGTTTCGATGGTGATAGTCTGTTAACAGTGTTTTTGTTTTGACGATCAGTTGTCTGTCGATTCTTGATAATACCATCGGTTTATCCATTATTATGTAAAAAAAATATTAACTGAAGTAAAAAGTTTGTATCGTATACAAATCTTGTTAATTTTTACTTCAATTTCTTTATAAATTGCCACTTAAAACATATAATAACCTAAAATATATAATTAATAATACAAATATATAGGTATGTAAAAGACAACTAAGGGCTACAAATGTATAGCCCAAAGAATCAGCCTAGCCGGTAAAAAGTTAAATTAAAATCTGTATTAAAATTAACGAGATTAACCCGAATAGACAACAGACAACTTATCTTAAAATGTATGGATTAGCTAAAAATATTGTAAAACAAAGTATCTACTATAAATCTATTTTACTTCCTTTTATCCAATCCAACAATGGCAATTTCATGGCAGTCATTTCCTACATTTTAACAGGCAACAAACTACAAGTTTTATGTCTGCCGGGTCACGGCTGTCCGGCCGTTTAAGTAGGCACTTTAAAGAACATTACTTGTGCAAAGTGCAAATAGAAAATGGTGCAATTAAGACGTTATGCACACGACGTCGACGTCGATGTCGACAAGCATAAAAACAAGTCGCCAGCGCGTTTCCTGCTCTGCAAAACTTAAGAAAGGTGTATGTTTGCGTGTTTATCGATACGTTTAAAGTGTTGTGCTTTATCTATTTTTCACTTAACATAAATTCCTCAGCAATACCAACGCGCTACTGTCGCGCGTCTGCATCGACGTAACTGAGTGTTTTAGCGATAGGAATGCAAGGCACAATCTTTGCACGTAAAGATTCCATTGCGTTTGCAACATATTATTGGTGTATTTTAAGTGCGTCGATAGCGTGTCGATAGCGCGAGATAAAGAGCTAAAGACCCTAAGCTTTATCTAACACCTCAATATATGTCACGTAAAAATTCTCATTTCTGAATCAGCGCTGAATTTCGATCAGTACAAAACAGTAGCTTAAAAGACTGCGGCTGTGGATGACGCTTACAGTCCAGCATGGCTTGCGGAAACTATTCTTACTCCGTCAGAAAACGACTCGCACTACTCATAATAAAATTAAAGGACTAGCCCGCTGAGATGTAGATGAACAAAAATTTCTCTATTTAACTAAAATTTATAAACCACGCCAGATTCCATGTGAGGAAGGCAGTTCGTATAAAGTTCCAACAAGTTTTAATTCTCCTTATAGACTAAATTTAATTTTGGCTTGGTGTATACCACAAAACTAATAAGTGTGCAAGGTGTATTATAAATAACACAAGACCTCAGACATCCCAATGAGATAATTGCTTCACAAATTCAACACGAAAACCAAATTTCCAACTTTCAAGTTTTTTACCCCTTTTTAAGTACTTTTATATTTATATAAGTTACTAATGAAACTTGTACATGTATGTGTGCGTATTGAGAAATACGTTTTAGAAATGCATTTTAAATCTCCGTATAGCTTTGAATTAAGAATGAATTTACTTTATTATAGCGCACTGAAACAGTAACCGGATATTTTGGAAATTAAAAAAGAAAATGTAAAATGAATTAAAAATTATTGAAATCAATTCAGTTGTCGATTTAGAACAAATCACTTTTAGGTCTTGCGTTAATTATGTTACACCTAGTATATTTCGTGGCTCATACACATAAACGATTTTGTCCTAGACTCTTTCTACGAGTACTTTCGACTGCTAGAGTTGATATCATCATCTCAGCCTATACTTGTCCACTGCTGAACATAGGCCTCCCCAGTCGCTTTCCAGCGTAACCGGTCCGATGCCACCTGCATCCAACGACTTCCTGCGATTTTCACAAGATCGTCGGTCCATCTGGCAGGTGGTCGTCCCACGCTGCGCTTGCCAATACGTGGTCTCCACTCTAGAATCTTTCTGCCCCAACGCCCGTCCGATCTTCGCGCTATGTGGCCCGCCCATTGCCACTTCAGCTTGCTAATCTTAAGGGCTATGTCGGTGACCTTGGTTCTTCTACGAATCTCCTCATTCCTGATTCGATCACGTAGAGAAACGCCGAGCATAGCTCTCTCCATAGCTCGCTGAGCAACTCTGAGCTTTTTTATGAGACCTATAGTAAGAGACCACGTCTCTGATCCATATATCATTACTGGTAACACACATTGACTAAAAACTTTAGTCTTTAGGCACTGAGGTATTTTGGATGAGAAGATGTTGCGCAGTTTCCCGAACGCTGCCCAGCCGAGTTGGATTCGTCGATTGACCTCTCTCTCAAAGTTGGACCTACCTAACCGGACTACCTGTCCCAGGTAAATGTATTCGTCGACAACTTCAAGAGTGGAGTTCCCAACGGTGAGTGCGGTGGGTGCGACATGGACGTTACACATTATTTTCGTTTTGTCCATGTTCATTTTAAGACCCACTTGTTGAGATACTCTGTTGAGGTCGCCGAGCATTCGTCCTAGATCTTCCAGCGACTCCGCCATGACCACAATGTCGTCGGCGAATCGAAGGTGAGTGATGTATTCGCCATTGATGTTGATGCCAAGTCCTCGCCATTCCAAGAGCTTGAAGGCGTCCTCTATGGTGGTCGTAAACAGTTTCGGAGAAATGACGTCTCCCTGTCTTACTCCTCTTTTTATGGGGATCGCCTTCGTGCACTGCCCTTGTACTCGGACTGACATGGTGGCGTTATTATACAAGCACTTCAACACTTCGATGTACCGATAGTCAATGCGGCATCGCTGGAGAGATCTAAGAACCGCCCAAGTCTCGATCGAATCGAAGGCTTTCTCATAGTCCACAAACGCCAAGCATAGTTGCCGATTATACTCCTCGGTCTTCTGTATAATCTGCCGCAGCGTATGTATGAGGTCTATGGTACTAAAACCTTTCCGGAAACCGGCTTGTTCGGGAGGCTGGAAATCATCAAGCCTGCGTTCGAGACGATTCGTGATGACTCTCGAAAACAACTTGTAAACATGGCTCAGCAGTGTGATGGGCCTATAGTTCTTTAATAAAGTCTTATCACCTTTCTTGAAAAAGAGTACCACCACACCCCTGTTCCATGCTTCCGGCGTTTTTCCTTCGAGCAAGATGGAATTAAACAGCCTCTGAAGGACTTTAAGTACCGGCGATCCGCCCGCTTTCAGAAGCTCTGCGGTAATTCCGTCTTCACCCGGCGCTTTGTTGTTTTTAAGTTGTTTGAGAGCCATCCTAATCTCGTACATGCTGATGTCCGGGATATCTTCAGTGTAGTGTCGGGTTAGCTTGGCTCTTGGGTCTTTTACCAAGTCAACAACAGGTTCAGCTACTGAGGTATACAACTGCCCATAGAACCTCTCTATCTCGCTGAGCACCTCTGACCTATTCGACGTTACGTTTCCGTCCTCCGTCTTCAGCTTCGTCAACTGGCTTTGCCCAATCGACGCGGCTCTTGCGAACACTTTGGAGCCCTTGTTCTGCTTTATGGTCTCCTCAATACGTCTTGTGTTGAAGGACCGTAGATCGTGTCGCAAGGACTTCAATATCTGTCCATTGAGCTGCCTATAGGACTTAGCATCATCGGAGGTTTGGAGTGCCATGGTACGTCGCTCAGCCATAAGGTTTCGGGTGTAGTCAGATAGCTTTTGAGGCCTATTTTTACGGTGGGGCTTAAAATGCTTAGACCCGACCGCATGGACAGTCTCTACCAACCTATTGTTGATTTCGTCCACTAATGCGCTGCTGTCTAGCAATTCGAAGCGGTTTGACAATTCGAGTTGAAAGTTCTCGGGGTTTTGGATATGTGTATTAGAAGGTCGGAGCGTAGACTTCATCAGACGCGATCTTTCCATTTTGACATTAATATTTAATGTGTCTCTGACCATTCGGTGATCACTGCCGGTTTTTACCCTGTGAATCACGGAGACATCATTAAATATTTGTCGCTTGGTGCTCATGATGAAGTCTATCTCATTTTTTGTGAAACCATCAGGGCTCATCCAGGTCCATTTCCTATGAGACGGCTTCTGGAAGAAATAGTTCATCATAAAGAGTCCCTCCTTCTCTAGAAATTCGGCCAGCCTCTGACCCCTGGGGTTGCGCTGCCCATATCCAAATTGCCCCACTCTCAACTCATCATCGCCCCGTTTGCCCAGTTGCGCATTGAAGTCACCCATAACTACTGTAAAGTGTGCTTTGGAAGTATGTATGGCTCTACTAATGTCCTCATACATAGCTTCGACCTCATCATCTGAGTATGCCGAGGTCGGTGCGTAGACCTGTATGACCTTCAGCGAATATCTTTTAGATATTCTGAGTATCAGGTACGCTACCCTGCTCGACACACTAGTGATGGACACAACGTTGTTTATGAGTGACTTGTGGACGATAAATCCGACACCACCTTGGGACTGCTGTTCGCCCTCCCGGTAGTAAAACAAGTCGCCGGATTTTAAGGTTATCGTGTCCTCGCCCTCTCTTCGGACCTCCGATAAACCAACAATACTCCACCGCAACTTGTTTAACTCTTCTTCCAGCTCAACTAGCTTCTCATCTGTCCTCAATGTGCGTGCGTTGTATGTCACCAGGGCTAATTTTCGGTTTTGTGTGGTAGCCGAATCTCTGCCGGAGATTCTTAGCACCCCTTGTCCTGTCGTAACCATGGCTGCTACCGTGGCCAGGACGAACAGGACCGCCGGGGACTAGGGGCCTGGTTTTCTTGCTTTCTTCCATATTGGTTGAGGGTGTTTGCCATACTCGCCACGCTTGGCAGGCGGGTTGGCGAGCGCAGTTTTTGGTTGTAGAAGTGTTAAGGGAACGCTGCTGCCCATTCCCTAGTTTTCCCTTAGTCGCCTTGTACGACACCCGATAGGATGAGATGGGTTGGTCCTATTCTAAGCCGGGAACCACGTGGCTAGAGTTGATATAGTATGTTTGTATATGTGTCGTAGATTACCGTGAACTAGAACTACATTGCCATCAGGATTAGCAAGCTGAAGTGGTAATGGGCGGGCCGCATAGCGCGAAGATCGGACGGGCGTTGGCGCAGAAAGACTCTAGAGTGGAGACCACGTATTGGTAAGCGCAGCGTAGGACGACCGCCTGTCAGATGGACCGACCATCTTGTGAAAACGCAGGAAGTCGTTGGATGCAGGTGGCATCGGACCGGTTACGATTGGGGAGGCCTATGTTCAGCAGTGGACAAGTATAGGCTGAGATGATGATGATGCGTACTACAGCCAGAGTGGATTGCGGCTAGTAAACTAAGTGAAGCTTTACCACTCTCACCGGCGGAGATACGCGACGTGAGGGGCTGACTCCGTCTCGTCGAGGACTTCTCAGAAGCTTCTGGCAGCTCCGTGCCGCTCGTTATCGTATCTGTTAAAGGATAATTATTATTACTAGTGGTCGCCTAGTGTTCGAAATTCGACCATAATTAATTTAAAATATAAGTTTGAACATTATTAAGGTTCTATTGTCAAAGACTATACTTCTATAATCACAGATTTCGCCAAAGGTACATTGTTAATTTGCCTATTTTTTTTCAAACAAATTATATGAAATTTTAATAAAAAAATCCAAAAAATTATTAAAATAAAGAATGCATTTTTTTCATGTCTTTTTATTTAAACAACCATGCGATAAAAAATTGTCTATCCATTGAACTTGACACACATATTTCGATAATTTAATTAATAATACAAAACTTCTTTGTAAACGATGTTTTTTTGGTAAAAACTCTTTCATCGTTTGCTGGTTATGTTTGACATTCAGTTATAATATTACAGACAAATAATATTAAAGACAAACATAGAGATACGATTAAATCCTATCTCTATGAAGACAAACAATATTAATCTATTCTCAATTTGGCCACAGACTTTAACAATAAACAAAAGAGTATATATGCGTGTGTGTCAAATACAACATTTTACACAAAAAAACATTACAAACACTTAATGTCTTTTTTATTGATTTAATGTAATTTTATGCATAATTTAAAAAAAATATTAGCATTCTGCACTCCTTCTCTATATAAACTATAAGTGTATGAAATTTCATACTCCTCCGTCCGCGCAATTTTCGTAAAAAGGGGTACAAAGTTTTTGCTTCACGTATTAATATAATGATTTGGTGTATTTCTGAAAGGCGGCGATAATCTCAAAGGAAAAACTCATCAGCCGAAACACGTCTACTCGAAGACTAGAAGGTTTTCTCAAAGCTCGCTACGACGGCTGTCTTTGTGTTGGCTTGTATCTACGCGTCAGCCCGCAATTTTTACCACTTACCAGTCCACTTGGTGGAATGCCTGCCATCACGTCTTTCGATACCGCATGTCTGAATGATCTACGCTGTTCGCCGCGGAGCCTTTACGGTTTCACCGGAAAACGGGACTCAACGGGGGTAGACCCCGTTGGCGTTGAAAAAAAATGGGGGATCACAATTTGTAAGCGGGGGTCACGAAAATTTATTTGCTTTCGATAGTGAAGAACTTGTTGTGGGCTTGACTGCACCTATCAATGTAGGCAGATAATATTTTAAGAAGCTCAGCGACTGTTACTTGTAAAAACTTGCATATTCCATATTCAGTACAACGTGTCGAGACTTGCAAAGCGCCGCCGCTGCCGCCGCCGCTGCCGCCGCCGCTGTCCACAACGCTTGTTCAGACGTGCAAAGGGACGAAATACAACTTGTGGTGTGTATGCTTGCAATCTTACATGCACCTGTTTGTTTCTTTACCAATATAATACGAATGCCAAGGATAAACGTTACTCATTTGGTTCCGGAATTTCAAAAAGTTGAGTAAAGAAAAGTGAATCGATGTTAGTGTTTGCCAGTATCAGAAAAAGTAAGTATTTACCTGCCTATTTGGTATACATACTTTTATTTCATGTAGTAATAAGTATATTTGTAATGTTTGCGTGTGGTAGGTACGTATTAAAAATTAAATACTGAACCGAGTCATTATTAGATACGTCTATAAAAGAACGGAAAGCCGAGATAGGTTGAACTTTTTGTCCCTACTTTATTAGTAATTTTTATTTTACCCGTCTTGGTGGTTCACTAAAGGAGAGATATATTATGATTGACCTGCATGATTGTAAATATTTCAGGTTCCTAATGCTAAATGACTTAATTAAATATATTTTCATAAATTATACGCGTCTTTACGTACCCGTAACGTGCATCAAAGTAATAAATAATTAAAATCGCGGAGTTTTAATATCAAAATATTATTTAAAAGTATTTTCTATCGAGTTTACAGAAATATATCAAAATATATTTATGAAACAATGTTTTACATTACATTAAGATCGGTTCAGCCGTATTCATAAAACTCTATTATGGATTAAGATCCATAATAGAGTTTTATGAATCCAGTTCGCTTTAACATCTGAAAGTAACGACGATGGCTTGCGGGCATCTTACAATATCTCATTACTTATAGCGAAATCTGGAAAACCGCACACCATTGGAGAACAGTTAATTTTACCCGCTGTTGAAGAGATTTTAAAAACTGTTCTGCACAAATCTACATTTGACATACTCAAAAGAATTCCTTTGAGTAACAATACTGTTAAAAGACGTATTGATGAAATGAGCTCTGATATTGAAAGTTTTTTGTGTAATTATCTGCAAATAACTCATTTTTTTATTCAACTGGACGAAACAACTTTACCTGATAGCATTATTATTGGCATAAGTGGGATTTGTTATGGACGAAGAAATTCATGAAGAGCTACAATTCGCGAAAGCTTTGGAGACGGACACTAAAGGTGAATCAACATTTTATGTCCTGAGTGATTTTTTAAAGAAAAAGTCGATTCCATTCACAAACTTTATTTTGGTGGCAACAGATGGTGCTCCTGCCATGGTTGGGCAATATCGTGGGTTTATAAGCCATCTTAAAAAAATTATACCAGAGGTAACTGTAATTCACTGTGTCATCCACCGACAACAACTAGTAGCGCAAAATTGAGTGATAGATTGCACCAATCGCTTGAATTTGTGATTAATGCAGTTAACAAAATAAGAAGCAATGCGTTGAATACGCGTTTATTTGCACAATTATGCGATGAAAATGATGAAGACTTCCAACGACTGCTCTTACATACTAAAGTACGCTAGTAGTTGAAAGGTGCATGTTTAACAAGATTTTACTCACTTTTTGAATCAGTTTTAGAGTTTCTGGAAAGTAAAGATACAGATTTAAAAGAAAACCTGATGGGTGAAAGGGTCTAATTTCAGCTTTTCTTGGAAAATTGAAATTTATGAAGCAAATATTAGTCGGCGCGAATTTACCTAGTTTTCAAACTTGTCACAGCAAGTTCAACATTTAATTGCCCTGCATGAAGATTTCAAAATCTGATTTGAAGATATTCTGACGATGGAATTACCACCATGGATCATAAATCCATTTGATGAAACGGAAGTGGAGAATGTGATATTACAAGAGGAGCTATTCGAGCTTAGCACTAATGAGGAGCTGAAGGTGAAATTAAAAAGAACATTTTGGCTGCAGGCAGAAATACCCGAAAAATAATCTGGACTATGGGGAATTGCAAGAAAGCTTTTGATAGTGTTTCCCTCGTCACATCTTGTCGAAAAAAGTTTTAGTGTCGTTACAAACCTTTTAACAAAAAAATTGGATTGGATTTGGAAAATTACAGGACCTCGTGATCGCTACACGCATTATTCACTCCTAGACCAACGAGGCAGCTCTATGACTAATTAATGTGGAATTGATTGTCTTCATGTCAAAAGAGACTAAAATCTACGTGTAATTATAACAATGCTATGACCTCGAATCCCGGTTACATTTATACTAAGTATTTTATAAATAGTAATACGTCTAATAGTGGGTTATCACGCTCACGATCAAATCACTTCCATTTGTCCTTACTTTTAGTACTAATGTGTAATGGATACGGACACGAGATATGAGTGTCTGTTCATATTCGGTAATGCCGACGTTTTAACGATGAATGTTGTTGGTAATAATTAAAATTTAACCTTAATTATTAATCCTAAAACTCTATCTATCAATCTATCTATATCATCACGCCAGCTCCCTCGCGGGGTAGGCAGAGAGTACAGAGTTCCAACAGGTTCTTTCCTTACATACCTCTCTGGCTTCCTCCACTCTCATAGTTCGTCTCATACACACTCGCCGGTTACGGAGACTCTTGACTTGCCCTTCAGCTAAGACACGGTCTATTTGGTCATGGTAAGATAGTCTAGGTCTTCCCCGGCACCTACATCCTTCCACTTTCGCATTGTATATCTGTTTTGTCATTCTTTCTTCTGGCATCCTTTCTATATGCCCGAACCAACGGAGCATACCCTTTCTCATCTTTACACCGATACTAAAACTCAATTTTGAAATCAAAGCATTATTATTTCCTAAATTTCCTTAATTAATATATTTCATTTTATTTCTACATTACGCAATTATGTTATCAAAGTAGGGGAAAACAGAGACATCCGTAATACTACATGTTCCAAAGTCTTAATTATTCCAAAATTACCTCTAAAATGAAAACGTTAAACGCTTGAGAGCTGTGAAATATTGTTTACTAATTTAATCATATTTTACACCATCCATACATAAATAATACACATACTCGTATGAATAAATGTAAATAATAATAATATAATTAAACGTAATTAGTGATTACATTACATTTTAATTACACTAGCGTCTACGTGTAGTGTCGTCTTGTG
This sequence comes from Phalera bucephala, assembly GCA_905147815.2. Taxonomy (NCBI): domain Eukaryota; kingdom Metazoa; phylum Arthropoda; class Insecta; order Lepidoptera; family Notodontidae; genus Phalera; species Phalera bucephala. The sequence continues at coordinate 25,889,751 of LR990621.1, forward strand.
TCGACATCTGTAAAATGCTGTTGAGCTCAAAAAGAACATGATGGGGCTACATTTCATACCTAACTAGCGCATTCAGGAATCGTATTATTTAAATATTGAATTGATTCTTTCATCTGTAATGTTGCGGTCCGAATGACGCTAATATCGATATTAACGTGATTCGGACCGATGCTTCCGAATAAAACCTAAATTCGTGTAGCGATGCATACGTGATCTCACAATTTAACTTGTCTCTTTTTTGCTTCCGATAATTAACATATGCCTTCCTACTTTCGCGTATTATTTCTCAGTGTACGGCTAAAATCGTAACTAACTCTGTCATCAAGTAAATGCCACTTCATGAAAATTCCAGGGTTGCTTTAAAATTTACCCAAGTTCTTTTTTAAATTAGTAACCGTGTGGACCCACTTGTTGAAATATCTCCTTAGAAGAAGGGAAAATTTACTAATTGGTAACCTTAATTTCACACCGACGCCGCTCTGTCAATGTCATCTATGGGCCAAAAGATCCTTGTCGCGCTATAAGTGTGTGACATGCGTTCATGCGCTATTTCAAAAATTCGGATTGTTTGAATATAACCAATGAACCAATGAACTTTGAAAATCAATAATTGTCAATGTTGAAAAGAATATCTAACCTATTTTAACAAAAATCTCGTATTTACTTTGTACATATGCAATATGTACCTCCAGTTTCAAGAACCCATATAGCTTAACGTTATCGCTAATAGAATCTTTAGAACAGATGAGAAGTTTCTTGGAAAATTCTGTGGGCCAACCAATTTGGTCGCAGACGTGACCGACTAAAGGTTCTAATCCCCGGAGATGTGTTGACCTTATCAGTGCCAGTTTTATTAGTTTAGGTACTCTTTTGTGCTTATCGGAAATCGGGGAATAAAAGCATGTTTGTTTAGGGCTGCCAGTAAAAGCAACTGATTTTTTACAGATTGGTCTCTGATATTAAAAAAATGATAATGTTATCTTACCCTGATTTTTGAAAAGCGCGATAATTCTATTATTATATGGATGCGGGTGTGTATTAAGTGGGATAGTATACTGTCCCACTGCTGGGCAAAGCCTTCTCTCACAATTCGAGTTGTGAGAGAATAGGTCATACCCAGCCATCCACCACGCGGACCCAGTGCGAATTGGCGTAGGCGGGTTGTGGCCACCTCCTGTTGGAAGTTATCAAACCAGGCGGTTTGATAACTTCCAACAGCAGGTATCGTTAAACCAAGTTTGACGCCTTATAGGCATAGGCTTCCAACTTGGCTTAACGACTACCACATTAGCTTAACGTGCCTTCCAAATCACGGAGACGCTCGAATATGAAAATATGAAAATTCCACAAATGGTCACCCATCTCAGGCCGACGGGGCCGAACGCTGCTTAACCTTGGTGATCGCTAAGAACATTGCGATCGCACAGCGCTACAAGCGCCTTCGATATTATAATTATATTTATTATTGGATATATAGGATTTTTTTTAAAAAGATACCAAAGAACATTATACTAAGCGATAAATTAAACAGAATACAAAGTATTACCAGAATTTGGCAGCCCTGATTTATGTGTTATAATAATATATCGTTCTGATATAAAATAACAGAGTTATTGGCATTATGTTACATTCGTACCCGTATGCCTGATGCATACGGGTACGAATGTAACATATCGAGGTTGAGTATGCACTGAATATATTTCAAATAAATGGGTTACTCATAATAATTATATGTACTAGGTACTAGCTTTATGCTACAGCATGCTTATGATTATTAACAAAATACTTTTGCACTTTCAGCCTGATTAGTAGGACGGAGGTGGCAGAGTGTGTACCTCCACATTTTGCCGACGAAGTTTGGTCCTGCAAACGCACATTGTAAACGCACCCACGACACAGGAATCAATTCTAAAGTGAAGCTACGTTTAAATAACAGAAATATAATAGGGGACGAGCCAACGGGGGGTTGGTAACGATGTGCTGGAGCAAGTGAATGAGTTTGTATATCTTGGATGCGCCTTCAGTAAGGATGGGAAATACACCGCTGACATAGAGAGAAGAGTGAGTGCAGGGAACAGAGTGAATGGTGCGATGGGAAAGCTACTCGAGAGCCGGCACTTAAGCCATAAGGCGCAGCTGGCCATACATAACGGAGTTCTTGTCCCAACGCTGTTATATGGTAGCGAGAGCTGGGTGTGTAAGAAGGAGAATGAAAGTAGGATAAATGCGGTAGAAATGCGAGCTTTGCGGAAGATGTGCGGAGTGAAGCTGACCGACCGCATTAGCAACAGCATAGTAAGACAGCGAGTAGGTATGAAAGAAAGTATCGGTGTAAAGATGAGAAAGGGCATGCTCCGTTGGTTTGGGCATATAGAAAGAATGCCAGAGGAAAGAATGACAAAACAGATATACAATGTGAAAGTGGAAGGATGCAGGTACCGGGGAAGACCTAGACTATCTTACCACGACCAAATAAACCGAGTCTTATCTGATGGAAAAGTCAAGAGTCTCCGTAACCGGCGAGCGTGTATGAGACGAACTATGAGAGTCGAGGAAGCCAGAGAAGTATGTAAGGAAAGAACCTGTTGGAACTCTGTACTCTCTGCCTACCCCGCAAGGGATCTGGCGTGAGGTTATAGATAGATAGATAGATAGATGAAGCACTGTTTATTTTGTTGTCATACCCTAGCTCAGCTGAACCGCGAGATGTGGCGGAATATCGCTTTGGAGGACAAGATTCATTTTGGGCTGCTGAGCTAAGTAAGTAACTATACCTCAGCTCACTGCTGTGCTTTACATTTGGACCAAGGAATCGTAGGATCTATCTCCACACGAGACAATATAATTGTGTAACCCACAAACGTTTACTTCGGGACCAGTATGTAATTCATGTTTCTAAACGCACCTACAATAGCTACATAGATATATACACTAACACTTTTATCCTTATGGGGTAGGCAGCGACTACAGTATGCCACATACTACGATTCTGATACACCTCTTTCGCTTCATCTACGTTCATACATTTCTTCACGCATTTCCGTCGATTAAGAGTGCTACGCATTTGACCCTTTTCAAAGAGACGAGTGAAAGGTTCTCCTTGCGGGACCTCTTCCAACGCTTCCACTCACAATTGCTCGATGAAGGCCCAGCCCCACGAACCAGGAAACTAAGATTAGCGTACCTATTAACTAAGTCGAGATTATAACGTTTAATTTAAGGCAATTTAATGTTACAACCTCAAGTCAGCAGTAACTCTGCGTTAGTGACACTAACCCTGGTTCGTGCAAATGTGCCTAAGAGCGCTACGCACTTGACCCTTTTCAAAGAGACGAGTGACAGGTTCTTCTTGGGCGACCTGTTCCGACGCTTTCACGCACATTTGCTCGATATATCAGTATCACTACATATAACAAAACAAAGTACCCCCGCCGCGTTTGTCTGTCAGTCTGAACTTTCGGATTTTCTTACGGTTGTAAGAGAGTGATTCAAAAGGAAGATTGATGTGTATAATTCACCCGTGCAAATCCGGGGCTGGTCGGTATTACTAGAATAATTGCTGGTATCATGCTACGTATTATATAATCAGAAAACTAATACTACGAGAGAAAATACGTCTTAAACAGTTGCGGTGCAATAAAAATGGCTTTTATGAACTACGTGAGGTAGCAAGGCAGGGATTTAAAGGCAACTCGAGTCTGTCGACAACGGATACTTTCATGAGAGAAGATTGGTGATGCTTTGAGAAATTTATCGTTCGCGTGTTGCAGAAGTTATTATTACATTAGACAACGAACACATAATCAAGAATTGAGTTCTAAGATTTATGCGAATATTATACACGTGAAATAAAACTATTTTTCGGATTTTATCAAGGTAACTTTTTTAATTAAATCACGATAATATACAATTATCTACTACAAAATTCGAAAGCGGGCCTCCTCTCAAACTGAGAGGGTTCTTTCAGATAAGACCACAATCTTTAGATAAAAACGCCGTCTATTTGGTCCTGGTAAGACAGTCTATGTATTTCCCGGTACTTACATCCTTCTACTTTCATTTATCTTTATACAAGATGTAACATAATTAACGCAAGACCTGAATGTAGTTTGTTCTAAATCGGCAACTGAATCGATTCCCACTATTTTTTAAGCAAGTAAATTTATATTAAATTGAAAAAAATGCTGTTACCCGTTCTGTTCGCTGTATTAAACAAACTCCAATAATTATTCAAAGCGTTTTGGCTATTTTAAATGTATTTCTACTATACACATCTCAATACGCATACAAAAGTTAGTTAATTATTATTTTTAACCGACTTCTAAAAAGGAGGAGGTTCTCAATTCGACTGTGTTTTTTTTTTGTATTTATGTTACGTGATCATTCCGCCAATTATGAATCGATTTTGAAAATTCTTTTTGCATTGGGTTCAGTATAGCTCCAAAGTGTTACCATTTTAATTACATCGGTATCGGACCTTGGATTTGAAAGATACACCAGGGATGGAGATATTATAGGTATTACGTCAATGCTATAGGTGCCTATGCCATAGAACTAATCAAAATATTAACCAACTTCAAAAAAGGAAGAGGTCGACCATTCGTCTGTGTTTTTTATAACGTCTTTATTTATGAACTGATTTTGATGATTCTTTGTGCGTTGGGTTTAGTATAGTTTGGAGGTGGTCCCATTTTAAAGAAATTGGTATCGAACTTTGGACTTTGAAGACACATCAGGGGATTCCTTAACGGCGAACAGCACGAATGTATAGATTCCATTATAATGGTTATAATATTAATCCTGTAGGTACCTTGCTGTACAACTCAGCAAAATATATAATATAGGTATATAAATATTAGTAAATAATTCAATTGTCACGTAAAATTGTATAATAAAAATCTTTAAAAAAAAATTAAACCGACTTCAAAAAGCAAAAAATAAGTATTTTAAGTCGATGCCAAGTAACCGACTGCATTAGCCGGTACCGACTTTAAATATTTATTTTATGCTTTTTGAAGTCGGTTTATTTTAAAAGATTTTTTTATGATTAATTTCGGTACCAACGAGCTTAAATGGTAGAAAACTCCTTAAAATTCAAAGTATGATCTTCGTATTGAATCCGTGAAGCAATAATCTAATTGGGGTGTCTGAGGTCTTGCGTTGTATATGTTACACCTTGTATATGAAATTCCGGTGCGTGTGTTCGTAATTCTTCTCCTACTAAACGGCTTGACCGATTTCGATGATTTTTTGATGACCTCTCAGTACCAGTTGGAACCGGTAGGTGGCGCTGTTATCAACCGGATCCGCTATAAAAATATAAAATGAACAAGCGCGAAGCCGCGGGAGACTGCTGGTACAATATACAATTAAAAATAAAATAAAACCACTTCATTTCATTACCCCTCTTTTGTGACTAAGGTTACGAATTATATTCAAATTATAATGGTATTTGGGTAAATAATTACACTCGTTCAGGTAAACTGGAATATTTGTTCCAATATTTCAAGGAAAGTGGTAAGGGTTGTCCCAAGAATTTAATTGGACCATTTTGCATTCTCTGTCTACGATTTCAATTGAACGTTTTCGATAAAGCGTAACAGCTATTATATATTTTTATGAATTTGAAACTAGAATGTAACTTTTAATTATGAGTTGTTTGTAAAATTAAATAAAAACTTGATGTTATCAAGTCGATATGCTATTCTTTTAACAAGCTTTTATGTAACTTGCAATGTTCATGTGTCTGTCTGTCTTTCCGGTTCAAATACAATGATCCATTTTTCAAGCGCTTTCTGGTATTTGATTGAGCTGAAATTTGTCATACTGATGTAAATTCAATGACAATGCAATAGTATGGTACCATGGACGTGGTCTGATGATCTAAAGGTGGCCCTAGGAACATCTGAACTATACAACGTTACCCCCTCGTGTTTCGGCTTGTTAGATTGGTATTGACAAATACTATACAATCAGATACTATTCAGAATGAAGCTGAAAGCCAATGGAAGCATCCAACTACTCAATACAACCCTGCCGTGTTTGGGTTCGTTGGATTTGTATTGCCCAGTACTTAAGAGCCAGATGGTGTTCACGGTCTGATGATGGCGTAGGAAGGGTACCATAGGAACTCCCCATCTAAGTAAGATATCTGCGTAGTGTCTTTGCTATAAAATCTTGTTTTTTAAAAGGTCTTTTAAATTAAAATCACTCTACAACTGCCCAGTTATTGCACACAGTTCGTTATTGCAATTTTAATAAAATTGCTGATAATTGACCTCATAATTGTTACTTTTGACAGTTTTCAATCTACTAATTCTTATGGTACCTATCAATAATTCTTATGGTTTTCCATAGTCGTAGGTACCAACAATTGCCTACTTTTGGCACAATTATAATTGAACGATTTTTGTAGCATGTCATTATTACAAAACAAGTCAAAAATAGCAGACTTGGGGCACAGTAACTAAATATGAACGTAACAGCACGCTTTCTTGACAAAGTAACCATGCCGTCAAATGGTTTGTGCTTAGCCCTTGAGTTGCTACCTCGCTTACATAGTTAGGTATTGGCATTTCTAAATAACACAGCATACACGGCGGTTCGCCTAAGGCTGTATTGATTGACCCTAGGTCACCCCATCGAACTGTAACCACATGCGTGGGCGGTAATGGCTCACCAAAATACAATAGTAACCATTTGATAAAGCACTGGTATTATTTAATATTTATGAATTGATTACTTAAGCGGTGTGTATTTAGTAGTATTGGTTAGGCGTATAGGAGCAGGAAACTACATTTTTCCATTAAATTTCTCAATTCTAATTCATGCGAAAGTGGAAGGACGTAGGTACCGGGAAAGACATTTTTACGTGGGGAATTCGTCGTGGACTTCCGTCAGCCGCGGGGGTAGCTGGCTGGACATGTCGGACTCTTACCGACTAAAACCCCACGGTGGCGGGCATCGACACTTCGGGGAGGGGCTTCGAGATCTCCGGTAGGATCGCACCGGTGCCCCTCCGTGTTATATCCCGAAGAGCCCCTGAGCCGCCGCGGCGTTTACGACGGCGTGGGCCATACATACCAGGCCGCCGTCCTCCTCGGGGACCGGGGAAGACCTAGGCTATCTTATTATGACCAAATAGATCGTGTCTATTCTGAAGAGCACGTCAAGAGTCTGCGTCTCATAGACGCTAGCCGGCGCTATATATAAGAGTGGAGGAAGCCAGAGAGGTGAGACCAACCCGTGTTTGGAAGGGTATAAATATGTATATCATTCATCTATAATTTTCAGTATTTATAGTCAGACGTGAGAATTCAGAATTGTGTCTCAAATATCCATACCTACCTTTTTGAGGGGGGGTCTTGAAGACATAAACTGGAAACATGCTGTTATTCTCGCGCACAAAAACTTTGTTATTAAATGTATTGCCTTTTCTAGATACTGAGTTACAAAACATAAATCAGGTCTTCATGTGAAAGCTTGCTGATTGCAAAAGCCTCCCTGCTGGCAAAACCGCAATATAGACAATAAAATTTATTGGAAAAGGCTTCTAGCTCCATATACAGGGCGAATTTTTGAGATGGCCAGTAAGGGCAGCTACCTCAACCGTAGTAGCTACAGTAAAACGGTCTTAGAAGACTGACTTTTTGAGAAAATTTGAGCTGCATTTATAGATTTTGAAAAAAAATTGTACAGTCTGCAAGAAAATGGGCAAAATACAAACTGTTTTGATGCCAATCCATCTGGTTTCTCATAATAATCAAAAATCTCTATTGGACTAACTGAGATAGGAGTATGAAATAAAACTATTTTTTCGGATTTTATCGCGGTTTATTTTTTGTTTTTTAAGTTCCCGACGTTTCGAGTGCTTTGCAGCACCCATGGTCACGGGAAGGACTGAGGTGGTAGACGTCCAAAAGATATAGGTATAGGCGCCGTACTGTCCCCGCGAATAAGCGTAGAAAGAAGTGCAAAATGCCCTGAATAAGGTTATTTTGACTCCTCTCGAACAGCGAGCGAATCTGCGGGCTATCATATTCGCACGAACAGACAACGCCCTACGTTCCTTTTCTATGTCAACATCGTCTTTCAAGTCCGAGGTTAACACATGACCTAGGTATTTAAATTTGTCGACTCTATTTAGGGGACACCATTTTAATTTGATGGTCGGTATATTACCCAGACATCTGCCTCGGGCCTGAAAGACCATACACTCGTTTTTTCTCACGTTGTACAACAAGCCGTGATCGTCAGCGTACTTTTCGCAAATGCCAAGCAGCTTCGATAATCCACTCACTGAGGCGCTCAGCAGCACCATGTCATCAGCATAACTAATATTATTAAGGCATGCTCCTCCAATATGACAACCAACATGCGTACTGCTCAGCCTCTCAATCAGCGCATTTACATAGAGGTTGAAAAGTTTAGGTGAGGTTAGCCCCCCTTGCCTCATTCCGCACTCCAACCTATATAAGGTCGAATAGGCCCCCGCCCACCGAACAACGTTGACCTGATTCATGTACCAATATTTAAAAAGACGTATTAAATCCGCTGGCATTGATGTTTGTTGTAGTTTTTGCCACAAGATATCATAACAAACCAGGTCAAACGCCTTCGATAAGTCGAGGAAGCAAGCAAAAATAGGCGTACTCCTATCGGTTTAGTATTTGACAGTTTGCTTTAAACACAATATTGCCATTTCTGTGGAGAGACCTGACTTAAAACCAAATTGGTTGTCGTGTATATGTATGTGTTTTTCAAGCTGAGTGTTAAGCAAACCGTCAAGTACTTTCGAGATAATAGTGGTCAGGGAGATGGGTCTATAATTGCTCCTGTCACTAATATCGCCAGTCCTATTCTTCACGACCGGGACAACCACAGTCTTGAGCATCTGCGAAGGTAAGTACGAGTGTCCCACACATAAGGAGTAGAACATCGCCAGCACTCGGGGCAGATGAGTACCTGCATATTTAAGGTGCTTAATGCTCAAGTCGTCATGGCCCGGAGACTTACCCTTCGACATAGATTTAATGACCTCTCTTACTTCTTTTGCCGAAAATCGGGCACTAACCTCCTGGCCACTACAACCAACGCTACATGCATGCTGTGATGGTCCCAGAGGCGATGTTACAGTAAAGTGCTCTTTAAACATCTCAGCTATGCCTACCAAGTCACTAGTCCCGTTGATACTCACAGGTAAACCCGGCTTACTATTTAATTTATTAGTCGATTTCCAAAAGTTTTTGAAATCGCGGCTGGAATGTTGCGAAGCCAAGATATCCATTTTGATTTGGTCTCTATTATTTTGACACCATTGCAAACGCGATTTAAAAATCCTGCTACTCGTCTGCATTAATCTATTTTATTAAAATAATGATAAATAGATACGAAATCTAACGGATAATTTTCAATCTAAAACGAATATTTCAAAGTATTGTAAATACTGATATCGAATTCGCTGACACCTTTACTGAATGTCAACTTTGTCATCATATTACGATTAGAGATGTCAATCCTACCTATTTGCTATCTAGATTGATTGTCTTGTTAGACTAAATACTTATATAGATAGTTCTTTAGTGTGTCGATAGACATCTATAAAAATATAATTCATCTTTCAACTCACTCAATATATTTTTGACTACACAATATAACCTAATACATATTAATGGCTACTAAATTATTACCCTAAAATCTAATACTTTTGGTGTAATGTTGCAATTCTCCTGCTTGACCGTATAATAATAAATGCCTCATGAGAATTTAGGGGTGATTTGAAATCATACAAGTACGTTTTCATTGCTGTTGGTTCTGGGGCAAATCATGTATGGGCGGAGAACAATAAACTATATAACAACTATAGAAAATTATTTCTAATTTGTAAAATTCCTCCAATCAGTTTAAAACACAAATTTCTTTTGATTGTAAAAAATCGTGACCGTTGAGAGTTTTTAACCCCAGTGAGCAATGTGTACAGTACGCGCTTGGTGACCGACGGCAAATACAATGTTCCAAGGGTGACCAACTACTTCGGAGACAGGGCGCTAAAGAAATGCATCCCATACATTTTGAATAGTCTACCGGCGGCCGTAAGAGGCAAAACAAATATAAAAAAAATTAAAAGGAATCTGAATAAGCATTACCTAAGTTTGTGTTAAGTTAGTGTTACCATTATATATTTGTAAGTCAAGAGTCTCCGTAACCGGCGAGTGTGTATGAGACGAACTATGAGAGTGGAGGAAGCCAGAGAGGTATGTAAGGAAAGAACCTGTTGGAACTTTGTACTCTCTGCATACCCCGCGAGGGAGCTGGCGTGATGATATAGATAGATAGATAGATTATATTAAGTTTGTAGATTCAACTGACCCCACAGTCAAACTGGTTGCACAGTTTTGTGGAGCGATGATTTTTATATCGTGCATTATGTTGTGTTCGTAAAGAAATAATTTTCTTGCTGACTGTGCATATTTTTCAAAATCTGTAATGCAGATTAAATTATCGCAAAAAATTAAGGATAGTTTCCCAAGACCGTTTTCCTGTAGCTACACGGTTGAGGATCTGCCTTTACTGCCTCGTCTCATAAATCCAACTACAGAAATCATAATAATAAGACACCAGACGTCGTATAACTATGTGACCATGCCGCCACACGTCATATGAAAAAAATATCACAAATGTACATTATGTTTTTAGTACTGCGTGGACCATTATTTTTTGTCTCTTAAAACCTAGCGCTTAGCAATATTTGCTGATCGCGCAAAGATTTTTCCCGTGCCGGGATCGAACTTGGAACTACTCGATCCAGTGGGCGGAGCGACTTAAGCTTTTTAAGCCGCCTCTCAGTATGTATCATATTCATATGTCATTTCATCATATGTTCTTTTTGTAGCAATAATGTGTGCTTAAGACTATTTGTTTCTAACTGTCCATGTGTGACGAAGTGGAACAGCGGTTTTGGAGAAAATCATGCTCTATGTAATTTCACACTAGAAATAGAAATTGTAATAATAAGTCACTTCCTATTATTACAATTTCTGTGTATACGAGCATAGAGATAGGACTTAAAAGCATAGAGCCATCGTTTACAAGTTCATATATTTGCACAGCTTACACTTATGTCATGTCAGTGATAAGAAAGGGGACAAATCTATCGTTATCAGTTACACTCTTGTACATTTTGTTTTAACATTAATGACATAGGCGGGTTTTAAAAATTTAATCTCTTAAAATCACATACTTTATCGATAAAATCATTTTGTATATAAGCCGAAAATGAAATATTTTTTGCAATAGAAAATATCGCTGTAACTCATAGAGCCTATAATAGATGCGTAACTTACCTAAGTTTTGAAGTAATCAATAAAAATAATTATATCTAACTATTGCAATCTGAACAATTTTTTCATTCACTATAGATTTGAGGAATAAATAATTTTAATTTAAATAGATCTTTTTTAAAAACAAGCTTTTATAGCAAAAACACAACGAAGACCAACAAGTTCTATAGAACTTGTCGAGACAAATGTAACGATCCCCAACACGTCGGGGTTATGTTGAGTAGTTGGGTAGTGCCATTGGTCAACCGCCGGTTCCATCATTAGACTCTGGCAATCATACGTCTCTACAGAACCTGTCAAGACAAGTCTAAAGACCCCAAATACGGCGGGTTTATGTTGAGTACTTGGGTGGTTTCCTTGGCCACCCTCCTACTCCAACATCAGACCCTGAACACTATCTGGTCATATAGTACTTCTCAATACCAATCTAAACACCAAGGGATTATGTTGTATAGTACACATGTTCCTATAGCCACCAGACTGGATCGACTCTATCATACGTAGGCCATATTTTACCTCAATCGGATAACCGCAAGTGCTTGAAAACTGGATCCCAAGATTTGAACCGTTAAGACAGACAGACAAGAACTTTGTAATTTAAATAAAAGTTTGTTAAAATAAAATGGAACGTTTTATAACGTTTTTATTTATTCCAATATAAGCACAAACAAATATTTAAGAAAAAACCTTTTGCACAAAATAGAATTAATATAAACAGAACAATTTGAAGTCAATTTTAGATTGAAACTGCTCCTGTAATCTTCGCTATTTAGGTCCAACATCGATCGCACTATTTTGTAAAATGTTTTGAAAAGATGCGACTATACTAAGTTCAATTCTAATGTGCTCTTAGTATTGCATAAAACACTGCTCTTTTAGGCTGCAATATCTGTAGGCATACTAAAACAAAAAACATGCGTTATTTACAATTAAATAATTACCAATTTTCGAAAATGCTATCGATATTGATGTAAATTTTCCTATCATTATGACTAATCTCTTTGGGAATACGATTATTACGATTTTATCTAAATCTAACGATTTATGCTCAAGGAAAACAGTCAATCTGGCGTAGTTAGTATGCATCTTCAAACTAATTACATATTTTTTAGAAAATACATTTTATCTTTACCCTGATACAGGAAAAACCAAATTACCGGCCGAAACTTACATAATTTAGCTTCATCTGCTTTTCTAGACCACTAAGCTTTGCGTTCCAAAGTAAAGCACGTCATTGTATTTGTGTGGCACCATGTTTTTACAAATATTTTTATACTATTCTCTAAATATTTTTATCTTTTTATTAATTAAAATAAATAAAAAGTCTCAGAGAACACAGTCACTAGACAAACAAATATTAACCGATGAATTTACGTGGAGCCTACGTCTAAATAAAAGCCATAACATTTCGAAATAAAGGAAGTCCGAACCATGTAAAACAAAGATTACAAAGATTTTTAAATTGGTTACCTAAATGGTACCAAGTGTCCAGAAAAAGTGTACAGCCGAACTGGGTTTATAATCCCTCTATGCTTTTAAATCCTACCTCTATGACTTGAAAACAAATAAAAAGTCGCCAAGCCGAGAACACAGTCACTAGACCATGGATATACTATACAAACAAATATTAACCGATAAAGATGCATGGCCCCTACGTCAAAATTACAAGCCATAATATTTTGAATAAAAAGGAAGTACGAATCACGTATCAACATAGAGATTTTTAAATTGATTATATATTGACTCTCACTTGTGCCAGAGGCGCTCGTAATGTTGTGTGACCGCGGTTGTGTGAAGCAACGTTCGGCTCAGCCGGTACGAAATGAGAGACTGTTTGTGGCATTTTCATATTTGAGTATCTTCGTGTTTTAAAAACCCGTTAAGCGTTTGGTCCCGGTTTCCACTTGATATAGGCAGTTGTTAAGCAAATTTGGAAGCCTATTAGTCGCTTGAAAAGTACCAGTGCAGGTGGTTTACAAACGTGCCTCCACGAATCTGTACTGAATCCGCGTGGTGGAGTATCTCTTTCACACCTCGATTTGTGTGAGTAGGTCTTTGCCCATCAGTGGGATAATATGTGGACGCATACAAAGCTCCAACACACGTTTTCCAATTGATAATTTTATCGTTCACATGAAAATGTCGGAACAGCTGTGAACCTACGCAATGAGCTTTTTTCTCTCGATTGGTCAGTTTCAAATAGTGTCAAAGTCGATAATCTCAGCCAGTAAAATAAGCCCTTTTTAAGTCACTCATTTCAGCTGTAGTATTTAAAACATTCGTGGTATAATTAAACAATTTCAAACTTCCAAAGTGGTAGAATAGTCGAATAAGGGTAGAGAGCACGATGCAAACATTTTTAATTAAAATAGTTATTTTATAGAGTATATACGCCATAAAATTCTGCATATTTTTCATAATTCGCAGCCATCAAGGTATATCATTTACTTTTTAGATATTCCGATGGTTTGATATTTTAAATGAAAAAAAGATTATCCTCTCAATTTCTCGCTGGATCTTCTTAGTGGAGGCGTTCTGATCCAGTGGGAGACCAGTTGTTAAATTACATTGAAAAGATAAAGAATTTACACAAAAAAAAAATTGATTTTATACATTTGTTATCAAGTCTCATTGTAGACTGTAGTAAGTTATTTTCCCTCAATAATTATGCCCAGTTTTTTTTTTTATTAATTCATCGAAATGTTTCTCATAGTAATTTATACAGTGTAACAGTTAAGAAACATATTAACGAGAATATATTGTATTTACTTCGCTTCACTTTGAGGTTAAAGACTTGCTTAATTAGTTGACCTATTAATTAACACAAAATTAATATGTTTCGTGTATTAATTACACTCGTAGATAATGTAAGTAACTGTAGTAATCTTAAGAAGCTGCCACGAAAACACGCGATTTCATACACAATGCACGTCAAGAAGTATGGACAAGAGAGACTTAATATTTGGAAATATGATTTTTGACTGGTTATTTTAGAATCTGGTAAAAGGTACGCACGATTAAACGAAATATTTTCTATAGAACAAAAAATCTAAATTCATCTCCTTTGCTTTACATTTTCTGGTTCCAACGCGAAATGGTTAAGAACTAATTAATAGAATTTACTTGAAAACATAGCTAATTATTGTAGCATAGTAAATACTTTTCTTTTCAAGTATAAAACAGTTTTTTATTTCATGGTGTAGTTTTTATTTTGGAAATATAAAATTTGTTTTTGCGCATTTGGCATTTATTTCGCGCGTGTTATGTATTTAATATTTTTAATACAATTAATTACTAAAATAATACTATAATATTAAGTTTGAAATTGTTTTAAGACTTTATGATGTATTGTGGCTGTGGAATAAGGACCTAATACATAATAAGAAAAAGTATTTATTAGTAACTTCGGTTGTCTTTAAATTAATTTGTTATCTCATTTCTTTTAAGTAAAAATGTAAGGATATTGATAACTTAATAGTTTCAAGAGATGTTTTAGAAACGTAAACAATTATTGTAAGTCTTATATATTATTTAATAATTATTTTAATACAGAACTATTTCAGATATCATTATATCCGTTTTCGCTTTTTTAATTTGCTTTAAAAAGACTCAATTGTTACTGTGCTCTGATTGGCTTATTTACAATGTGTAAACTACCTGTCTATATTTATGTAGTAAATTGATTGGTATAAAAGACCAGGCATTTTTATAAATAACCGAGTTTTTGATCGAGAGCCGGTAAGCAAGTATATATTGTAACTATTGTTATATATTGTTATTATGTCTGTGTTGGTATCTCATTCCATCATGTCTGTGGGTATATTGTATTTTATGAAAATTATTTAGTGTGTGCAATTTGACTCAAGGAATAAAATATGTTACGGGTCGATAATTTGGATTTCTTTAATTTTAAATTGCTGTCCTTTTTATTTCCTGATAAGATAATTCCTCTTTTTATCATATTTTATTTTTGTTAACACGCGCGCTCAATACATCCGCCACTCTCCCGGTCGATAAATGGTAGCTCGAAGTAGGCCCTTAAGCATAATTTCAGTATCATACTAAGGAAGTTTTAGCATAATATAAAATAAACTGTAATTTTCATATTGAGTAAACATTTTGTACGAGAAAATTATAAGTTTAGTGTCAAGTTTAATGTAATGAAGAAGCAGTGATGATTTGGCTGTTGTAAAGTGCAACTTTCACACAGATTCCAAAGTTACGTATATGGATTGTGTTGTGCTATAAAATAAAGTGTGAATTTTCCATCAAAAAATTCCCAGTCTCTGACCGTAATCTTCCCTATTATTTTAGGACTTAACATCGTCGGGGATATGTTTATACTCAGCACACGTGTATCATCCCCGCGTATAAGAGCAAAAAATAAAGTAACTCAATGCAAAAATTAGGTGTCGTGGTGGTGTTGTTTTTTTAATGAAACTATGCTAAATATAGTTTTTCATAAGTTGTCCTGATCTATACAATATCGGACTATCAGACATTGACATTTCCTCAAAGAATCTCAATTCATTTAAACAGTATACCACGGTGTGTTTTAGCAAGTGAACTTGTTTTACAAGTAATTAATATATTGGCACATGTTTCTTTTCATTAATGCATGATATACAAGGCGTAACATAATAAACGCAAGACCTGAAAGTAGTTTGATCTAAATCGGTAACTGAATTGATTCCAACAATTCTTAATGTATCTCACTTTTTTTTTAATTTGCAAAAAATACTCAATTATAACCGGAAGATTTCAAATACATTCCTAAAACGTAATTCACAAAACGCACACATACACGTACAAGTTTCATTGTTAAATGGGGCATAAAAGTGGTTTAAAAAAGGGTAAAAACCTTTAAATTTTAATATTTGGTTTTCGTTTTTAATTTATGAAGCAATTCTCTAATCGGGGTGTCTGAGGTCTTGCGTTTATTATGTTACACCTTGTATATGGGTTTGTTTAATTTCATTTAATTATGTTATTACATGCGTATCGAATTTAAATTATGACAAAAAATATCCAGTACAGTAGCTCATGATCCATAGATCATTCGTCGTTTTGCAATACGTTTCAGTTCAGTTTTCAGCCAACTCGTAAAGAGCAATTTTCATGCAAAACACAAATTACTGTACTGTAATTAAAATTTTTCACGTGTATGCAATTTCTAATAGGTCATGCAAGAACGCTAATGGTACGTATGGCGTTCAAAATCGAGTCAATTAAAATCCTTGCATGTTCACATGCAACTCGTTAATGGACAAATGGGGTTATGTCATATATTTGAAAAATGTAAATTAATATGCTGTATTATGTAGGCTTTGAAGTTTTATTATCGCTTATTGAATAAGCTTAGCATATGAGTGTTTGTGGAGAGACAACGATATACGAAAATATAAATAAACCGATTTCAATGTTTCGTAGCTCAATAGCGTGATTTTTATTATAAAGCTTGAATAATTATGCAGTGATAAGAGTCAGCTAAATGCTTCATTTCTTAGCTAGATTCATCAGATCTCAGAATTTTTCGAAAAAAGTATCACTTGTAGTACGTTTTTTTTTAAACGTAGCCTCATTCTAGCATTTATTCCTGTGCCGTGGGTGCGTTTACAAACATGAAAATTCACATATACAAATACCCAGACCGGAACAAATAATAGTGGATCACACAAAGATTTGTCCCGTGCGGAAATCGAACCCGCGACTATTAGACACAATGGGCGGAGCAGCTTAAGCTCTTTACCACTGCGCTAGTCTGAATCAAAACATTACAGAAACACATAGACAGAAAAAACTATTATCCAAGTGAAATAAAATAAAAAATAGTATATTACATTAGTTTTTGCCAGCGTTTTCGTCCGCGCTGACTTAAGGCTGGAAACTTTCCATTTTACTTTGCATTTTTCCGGGATAAAACGTATCTATGTGTTAATCCAGGTAATCAAGTGTGCCAAATTTTATCCAAATCCATTCAAATACCCCTGAAAAAACCTGTTAAAACTCTGTACTCCTAGTTTATAATTATATAGATACATATGTATTATCGATCAAAGGTAAATATAATATTTATTCTGTTCACGTCAATCTCAAGGTGCGCTTACCTCCTAAATGAGTCCTTATTTTTACAAGCTTTTATTCAACTTACTATGTTCGTATGTCTATTTATTTAGGTTTGCTAACAGCTATTACATTTTATACTTAATATATAGACAATTATAAGCAAACACCACATGCGCTATGAGCAGTTATATACAAAAAGAGAAAATGTGGAAAGTTATACAAAAAAAACAAACTCAATATGCGGGAAAAAAATACAAACTTAAGATAAAAGAAGTCAAAAAAAAATTTAAAACGAAACGTACCATATATTAAATAAACATTAACTAGGGTTTACAACTGGTTTATAAATGAGGAGACTACTTTTTATTTTATGTTTAAAATGAAGGAAAGTGTTATTAAAGAAGTCAATTTGGACACTACAGTGATTGGCCAGCTTACACATGCGTGGGATGGGAGAATTAGTACTTAAGACTGTTCTCCTAAGAGGAGGGTGAAGGAGAGTAATTGGAGCACGAAGATATCTGACTAGCGTTCTAAAGTTTATTTTCTTAATAAGCAATGGGCAGTCAATCGTATGATTTAGGATCTTATACAAAAACAAGAACTCCAAAATATCTCTGCGTTTACCAAGAGACTCGATTTTAAAATGCGCAAGTCTTTCTCGATAGTACCTCTTTGTTTTCGCAATTCCCGTTGAATACGATAGATGCCACAAAACCTTTTCTGTATGCACTCGATCCTTAAATCATGTACGTCATAGTGAGGACGCCAGACCACACTACAATACTCTACTACGCTCATTACCAGACTATTAAATAGGGTAATTTTGGTACTTGGTAGTTTAAAGGGCTTACCATTTCTTAATACAAAGCCAAGCATACGCGAAGCTTGTTTAGTTATGTCTTTATGTGGTAGAAATGTTAATTTCTTGTCAATAATAACTCCTAGATCTCTGATACAACCCACTTCTTGTAATTTTAAGCCTTACACGCTGTAATTTGATGGAATTATTTTGACCTTACGTGTAATTTTTATGTGTTGTTACACCACAAATAAAGTTGATCTAGGTCCTTTTGTAACAGTTTAGTATCATCCGTTGGCTCAAAAACTTAAGGTATTTTGAGATCATCGGCAAACATAAAGGGTGAAGAATAATTAATGCATTCAGGAATATTATTAATGAACATGTCAAACGGAATAGGACCCAAGTGCAATCCCTGGGGTACGCCTGAAGTAATACGATAAGAAGTTGATTTGAATCCATTCAACACAACATGGAAAATGCGGTCACTCAAATAAGATTTGATCCAGTCGAGCATTTTCCCGTTAAACTATCATATAATGATAACTTTTGCAGCAGTACTTTGTGTGATACTCTGTTAAATGCCTTACTAAAATTGGTGTAGATCACATCTACTAGTTCATGGTTATCAACAACCTCTGATAAAGCTTTGACAAAGGGCACAAGATTAGTACCAGTAGATCTAGCTCTGACAAAGCCATGTTGGTGCTCGGTAAGAAATTGTTTAAAGTGACTTTCAATACTAGGATATATAGGCGCTTCAAATATTTTTAAAACTAGCTAGAATAGAGATTGGCCTATAGTTGTTTATTAGTTTTGCATCGCCTGATTTATACACAGGGACCACTCTGGCTACCTTCCGTTGAGCAGGAAACATTCCAGTGCAAAGTGAACGGTTATTAATCAAGCAGAGTGTTGTTACCAACGCAGCTGCACATGAACCAATGAAGCATGAAGGAATATCATCGGGACCTGCTGCCTTAGATTTATCTATGTTCCTAATCTTTTTAGAATCTTTTTCACCAGTAAACTATTTTGAAATACGCAACATAATGAAAAGTCTGAAAAACAAAAATAGCTATGGATTAGATGAAATACCACCCTCCCTAATCAAGCAATCCGCGGATGAGCTATCTAAACCTATCTGCATATTAATAAACCAATCCTTCGAAGAAGGTTGCTTTCCCGATTTATTAAAAAAAGCGATCACTAAACCTCTTTATAAAAAAGGCCCGAAAACGGACCCTAACAACTACCGCCACTTTTGCCTACAGTCTCAAAATTATTCGAAAAAGCTATGTTGGGTTTATAATTTTTGTGACAAATACAATATATCCGACGAAAATCAACACGGTTTTCGTAAAGATCGGTCAACGACCTTGACAGTGTACAAGTATATGCAAGAAGTTATCAACCTAATAAATAATAGAAAATATGCTATAGGAATACTATTAGATATGACGAAAGCTTACGATAGAGTTAAATTTAACATCTTATTGGACAAACTTTATGGGATAGGCATACGCGGTGTGGCACACAAATGGTTTGCATCATACTTACAGAATAGGGAGCAATATGTAGACATAGATTATTACAATCACGATCGAAACGAAATCCAAAATGTAAGATCTAATAGAAAAATTATAAACACATCAATACCACAGGGAAGCGTAATTGGGTGTCTATTGTTTCTAATATATATTAATAATCTTCCAAAAATCATGCAAGAACCATGTGTGCTCTTTGCTGATGACATATCCCTGCTAACCTCATGCGAAAACCCTTCAAACATAAATAATCAGCTCCACCGCATCTTAAATAAAATAAATAACTGGATGTATGCACATCATTTAGAAATAAATTATAAAAAAACCAAGCTAATGACTTTCTATCCCTATCAAAAATCACCATTACCGGTGAAATTTTCATTTAATAATACAAATATAGAAACAGTGGATGCATTCACTCTATTAGGACTTACCATCGACACACATATAAACTGGAAAGCACACGTACAAAATATAGCAACAAAAATTTCAAAATTTATTTATGCGTTACGCGAAATCAAAAAAACGACAGACTTACAAACCGCATTATCAACCTATTACGCCTATGCATATGCTTGGCTCAGCTATGGAATTATAATGTAGGGAAACAGTACAAATGCAACTACACTTTTTATTCTACAAAAGAAGCCAATACGCATCCTTGGTAATATCAAACAAACCGATAGTTGCAAACCTCTGTTCCAAAAGCGTAAAATATTAACATTACCGTGTATTTACATATTTGAAATATGCAAATTTGTCAGGAAGCATAGCACTTTTTTCACAACACGAGCAGACACATATAAAAACCGATCCTTGAGACATGGAATCAGACTGGTTCAACCCGCTTCTCGGATAACACTGCACTCAAATAGCCCATACGTGATGTCTATAAAGATATACAATAAACTACCCGACCCAATAAAAATTGAACCTAACTTTAGTAAATTTATAAAAAAAAACAAAAGAATTACTAATCACAAAAGCATTTTACACAGTTGACGAATATATGAATGACAAAGAAATACTCATCGCAAATAAATTCACTACCTATAACACCAGAATATTTTAAATTGCGTGTGACGTAGACTAAACTATATTATTATAATAATAAATATAATTTACGCTGGCATAAAAGATAACGTAATATAATAGACATTTTATAATAATAATAATAGATATTAATAATAATAGACATTTATGATAATAATAAAATATATTTATAATAATAATAATAATATACATTAATAATAATAGTAATATATATTTATAATAATAATAATAGACAATAATAATAATAATAAGCCCGCAGGGCAGCTTGTGGCGAGCTGTTGGTGAGTAACAACACCACGGACCCGAGTGCTTCAGAGAGTCGGTCAGGGCCCCCAACTCGGCGTGTCTTCGTCGGTCGAGTGGAAACCGAAGGGTGCCCGCAGAACTCTCGGCTCTGGCTAGCCTTAATTGGCCGTCCAGAGAGGAGCCGTGAGAGCTATATCGACGTAGGAAGATAATGCGTTCCTACATCGATGTACTCCAGGGTTGGAAGTGTTAAAGGGCATAACGCCGCGAGTAACTTCGGAAAAAGCGCAGCACACCTCTCTACACCCCTGAGCCGCTCACACCGGTGTTGCCCTCAGTTGTCCTAGGACGACCGTTTGAGGGCCCATCTAGTAAGCGGCGAGTCACCGCCGGCCACGGGTAATTAGGTATCACTAAATATGGCCGGTGTCCGTCCCCTTTGAAATAGTCCAGTTTTTGTCCATCAAACCTCATTTGCATAGCCCTTGTTTTCTTTCCATAATTTACAATAGTCCTTGCACCTGCCGGGGTCAGTTCGCTGGCTATGTTTCTTCATTTTCAGTAAGTGATCTCAGTAGGTGGCTTACATAACATTAACTTCTCGCAAAGGGCCTCTACGTGTTGGACCCATGGCCCCATGCAAGCCTTTCAAAGGTCCGGGTAAAGCCCGTGAATCTCAGCGAGATACATATATAATAATAATAAAAGACATTTATAATAATAATAATAGATATTTATAATAATAGTAATAGACATTTATAATAATAATATATTTATAAAAAAAAAACTAATATAAATGACATAATATATCTATTAAAAATCTATCACTACTGACTTCCTACCAACAATACCAGTTCGTAGCTAAGTATTTCAATATAAAAATTTAATAATATTTATTACTTTCAAACTAAAATTCCTACTAGTCTTCCTCTCTCTTAAACACTTTGCTGTGCCCGACAGGGTCCATGATTGTTACCTAGCTTTTAAGCTGATCAATGTTACCATCCAATCATCATTGTGGAACGCAAAATAAAATATGAATATGAATGACTTCTGGTCGTATATTCAGAGAAGCTAGACAATGGCTACCATTAACTATACTGGTATATTTGCTAAAGGGGCTAGAAGAAAAGTGATCACCTCCATCCTGTGTATAAACGGATGCAAAGTGAGATGCAAACAAATTGGTAACTTCGCTGCCGTCGGAGCTCCCTACAGTACCATCTGATAGTGAAGCAGGATAAGAACTTTTTCCTCCTCTTTTTGCTTTAATAAATGACCAGAAGCTGTTAACGTTATTACCAATATTGTTTTCAATATTTTTAATGTAGTCATTATAACAGCGTTGAGTCATTTTATTACAATCTACTTTCAAATATTTTATTTCAATTTCATCTAATGGATTTTTATAAAGCTTATAGCGTTTCCTCAATTTTTGCTTTCTTTTTCAGCATTCTAATCAGTGAGCGAGAAAACCAGATGAAATATTTTTTATATATGTAGATAGATAGAGTACTCTTTATTGTACACCAGTGATATTTACAATTAATTACATAAAAAAAAAATAGGTACAATTGGCGGTTTTATCAATAAAAGAAATTTCTTCCAGACAACCAATGTATTGGAAGAAGCAAAATACGGAATAGGGCAGTTATGGTGGCGTACACTATAAACCTCAATAAAACATACTGGCATCATTTTACTTACATACATATCATAGTTATAATACAACATTATATACATACATATATGCAAATATATAAATATATTTTACACACAATACAGAGAGTATGCAATGAAGAGTTTATAAATGAAGAAAGTGGTGGTGAACCATCTTTTTAAAGGACGTCAACGACTGTGCACGACGGACTGTTACAGGCAATGCATTCCACAAGCGAACGGCTTGATTAGAAAAGGATTTAGGGAAGTAGTTGGTAGAATGCATTGGTGTTTTCCGCCTTAGGTTCTCCGATGACCTTAGAAACCTTGAATGTGTGTCGTGAAGGAATTCAAATCGTTCTTTGAGGTAAGTGGGAGATGTTGGATTAAATAAGATATTATAAAGAAGAGATAATATGTGTGCATTCCGGCGAAGGCGAATTGGTAACCACTTGAGTCTTAAACGAAATTCAGAAATGTGATCATATTTGCCAAGGCCAAATATGAATCTAATGCAAAAATGTTGAAGTCGCTTAAGCTTGTTATATTGGTTCTCTGTGAGATCAAGATAGCTGGCGTCTGCATAGTCGATTATAGGGAGTAGAAGGGAATTTGCCAGAGAAATTTTAGTGGCAGTAGGGAGAAAATTGCGCAGTCTTCTCAAGGACCCTGCAGAAGCAAAAACTTTGCGACTAACTTCTTGCAGTTGCGGGCGCCAAGTGAGATTTCTGTCAATATAAATCCCCAAATTTTTAACGATTTTGCTCATTGGTATGATAATATCGTCAAACTTAATTTGGGGTAATTGTGACCAATCAATCCGGGAAGTCATTCTAGAGGTACCAATAATAATAACCTGTGTCTTAGTTGGGTTGACTTTGAGACCAAATTCCTTACTCCCTTACTTAATAAGTATTTATTTTGGATAGATCATCATTAATAGTCTTAACAGCTTCCGGCAACCTGACTAACGGAGCTTGAGTGTAGACTTGCAGATCGTCAGCATAAAGGTGGTATGAAGATTGTAATTGGTTGGGAATATATTTAATAAAAACAGCGAAGAGTAAAGGAGAGAGAACGCCACCCTGTGGAACACCGGCATTAGTGTTGCACCAAGATGAGTAGTTTTCTTCAATGCGAACACGTTGCTGGCGCCCAAACAGGTAGTTACGAAACCAGTCAATCGCTGTTGGAGATATGTTAATAGAGCAAAGAGTCCCAAGTAGAACATTAAAGTCCACAGTATTAAAAGCATTGCTATAGTCAAGCAGTGCAAGTATAGTTAAATTACTATTTTCCATTCCTGACCTTATATCATCCGTAATATTCACCAACGCAGTAACGGTACTGTAACCAGGACGGAAGCCAGACTGGAGAGGATTAAGAAGGGAATTTTTATTAAGGAATTTACTCAGTTGATCGTGGACGAGGCGCTTACCCTTACCGAGAACCTTTGATAGAAAAGGTAATATAGATATGGGACGATATTCAGAGAAGGACGTGGGATTGCATTTTTTCGGGAGAGGCGTTATTTGGGCTTCTTTCCAAAAAGATGAAAAGTGGCCGCTGGATATGGAATGGTTACAGATATGGCAAATGACAAGAAGGATTTCATCAAGGATAGGTAGGATAATATTTCGGTCACTGCCGACTGCATTGGATGTAATCGATTCTATGCTCTTTTTAACATCACAAGCAGGGAATTGACTAAAAACAAATGGAGAAAAATCGGGCGCCGGTATGGATAAAAGATAATTAAGAGTATTTGATTTTAATGTCTTATCCATGTGAGACGAAACAGAGAAAAGTTGATTTAGGAGATTAATATCTAAGTCTTTAGAAATGTTGTTTTGGCGCGACTTGATGACACCCATTGATTTAAGAAATTTCCAGACTTTTGCTGGATTTCCGTTTTGTACAGAAGTGTGAATATGTTGGCGTTGAGCATCCCTATACACCTTATTGCAATGATATCTAATGGCAACATATTTATTCCAATTGTAATCAGTGGTTCTAGCTTTGAATTTGGATTTAGTTGCCACTTTTTTGCTCAAACAACTTGATATCATCAGTCAGCCAAGGAGCCGTAAGATGTTTTACTCTAATAGAGCGAATAGGCGTATAATATGGACATCGAATAACCGTATTAACGTGGATGTGAAAATATTAACTTTATCATCCAGCGAGTCCGACATAAACAAAGAATCCCAGTCAATGTTGGCAGCATCTTCACGAAGCATCTTAAGGTCACTAAAATTGCGCTGCATAAGAATTTTAGTTTTAGCCTTAGGTGGCCGGACTTTATAGGATAGGAAAACTAAATCGTGGTAAGAAAATGCGTCAGCTGAGCACTGCCCATGCTTAGCAACATGTTCAGTTGAAGAAACAAAGGTAAGATCAAGAAGTGACGGACTTGAGTTCGGAAAATGATGGGTGGCCTGAAGTGGAAGCACGGATAGGTTACAGGAGCCAAGAACTGAGTGGAGATGAGAAGAGCGGGAGTTATTTTTGAGCAGACATGTGTTGAAATCTCCCATAATAATGCTATGACTGTAAGAAGGAACCAAACCCTCTAACAAATTTTCAAAAGAAGAAAAATAGTCTATACTTGACGTAGGACAGTAATAGACACCGAGAAGTAATTTAGAATGATGAAGCTCGATCTCAATGAAAAGATGCTCACTAGCATTTGGTGGTGGGGGTTGTGTCGATAGTTCAATTAAAGAAAAGGGAATATCAGATCGGAGATATATCGCCACACCACCGCCACCGCCCGATGAGCGGTCGTTCCTGATGAGATTAAAGCCCGGAAGTGAATAGAGTGTAGATGGGAGACAAGGCTTCAGCCAAGATTCAGAAACGAGTAAAGCGTGGATATTTTTACAGTCAAAGCTGGCCAGCATATCGGAATAGTGAGCCGGAATACTCTGAGCATTAATATGAACGTCATTAAAGTTTCTAATGACATTAGAGAACGTCGATGTGAGAGTGTCAGCAAGAGATGGGACACTAATAAAACTTTCATTGCCACTTTCCACACAAAAAAACGATTCCGAATCGCTGCAACTGTTATGATCAGACATAATGTTGCGTATACACTAATAATAATAAATTACTATTTAAATAGCTATGTAATGTATATGTACTATTTAAAATATATATTGTGTTTACTAAATAATTATATAATATGACTCTATATGACAAAAAAGAAATAATTAAATATAAATAGGATACTATATACTACGGCTAATTTCAACTATACGTATATAAATTCGTCCACCTGCCGAACGTGTTATAACAAAATAAAATAAGCTAAAAGAAATAAAATGAAATTACAGCTAAATTAACAATGCAAATACATTTTCTATAAATAAGAAAAAAAATGAAAATGAAATTAAGTATTAGGAGTAAAAATAAAAAAAAAACTAAATATATATGGATAAAAGGGAAATAATAATAATAATATAATAATATTCTTTATTGCAGCCCTGGAGGCCATATCAATAAAATACTTAAAATAACAAAATACATATTTACAAACATTGTATAAGTGTTATCGACGCGTTCTAATTACAGAGACAGTCATTAAAGCTGGTAGCGCCGCGGATTCTGCCGAGTGCCGCAAACGGCGCAAATACAGCAACCTGGATAAAGGATGCCTATTTGAGCCGTTTGGTGGGGAGACTTTGGGTCCATGGGGTTCAAGTGCCCATCACATCTTTGGGGAACTGTCTAAAAGACTGGTCGACACTACAAGTGACCAGAGAGCTGGCACGTATCTCGCGCAAAGGATAAGCATTGCTATCCAGCGCGGGAATGCTGTAAATAGTGTAGTAGTGTAATAGTGTATTATATTTTTCTACTTTTTATTGTATATGACATAGACAGAGAAAGGTAGTGAGTTTAATTCGTTGATAATCTTTAAAAATATTTTTTAATTTTATTAGTATCGTTGTCGTTTTATGCGAAATACTTGAGTAATCGATTTGGTTGTATAATGTACAGTCGTCTTTTGGCCCGCGGCCAAAATCTAGAACTAACGCTGTCATCAAATGAAATTCCACTACATAACAGTTGCAGAGTTGCCGATCGCCATGAATTTTACCCAAATTCGTTCTTTTAAATTAATAACCGTGCGGACCCGTTGAAATAACTTCTTGGGAGTGTGAGAATTTTACTAAATGTTTACCCTACTTTCACACCAACGCTTTTAGTTTTTATGTGAAAAATTGATTATTCTCTTAGACCACCCGTATGTATAAACATATCAAATTAGATACTTTTACTCAAGTATTTACTTAGTACGACATTTAGATTCTATAGTTGAGAAACTGACAAAAGTAATAAAGGTTTGGTCAAATAACCAACGGAGCGTGACGGGAGCGAGACGGCAACGCTTGGCTACGTTCGGTCATGACCTTTACCGCCGCGCGGAGCGGGGCTGCGCTGTGTGGTGTCTCCCGTACATTTCAGTTCATTACAACTCCCCAAGCCGCGCCACCGTCGCGCTCTCGTCGCGCTGCGTCGGCTATGTGGTGAAACCTTTAACATCAAAAGTTAGTTTTCTTAGCCAAGTCTAGAATTTTTTCTGGCAGCACCTATAAAAAGGATACTTGGATACTCTTACCCTCCAAATTATGTATTGATACGGAAATCAGGTATTTTCGTTGCCTTCATCAATATAATAACGTAAAAGGAGGACGCGGTAACCATTGAGTTGTGTTTTAAAATCAAAATCCAATACTTTTAGTTCGTAAGTCGGTTACTAATATCTTCAGTTTGTAAATTTGTAAGTAATACTGGTGAAGCGCTTTTATTTTTAAATATTATGAACTCGTATTAGAATAGTGCCCACTCCGCATTGACTTTTAGTCAAATGCTTCCAAGAAGTCAAGAGATGGCGTTGTGCACCTCATTTGGAAGTGGCAGTTAATGCATAATGTGTAGTGGTTGCCGACTGACGCGGATAATAATTGCAAGGCACGCCGGCTAGTCCAAAAACCCCAGAAATGCTTCTGCTGATCCCTCCGCTGCCAATAATCAGGAACTTTCCATTCGCATAAGGTGATTTTTACGAGTACTGCACGTCAGTGGTGAATGCGATGTTCATAATTGAATTCGCGACATATATAAATTACCGGCCATATTGGCCACATTTGCCAGGAAAACTTACGTGCCCCAGCCAATACTTAGCTAAGCTAAGATAAGCTTGGAAATTAGTAACGGGTACTTTCAGTGTAAACACTTTTCTATTTGAAAATCAGTTAACAATACTTTTAGAACCCTTATTCGCTGTGACCAATTAAATACGTAACGCGGCGTATTAAGAAAACTTTGTGAGATCTTCGTGACATCATTTAATGATACTCCAGAAGCATATGTAATACACGATCAATTAATGAAGTTGTAACGCACTGCATTTGGCTATAGCACAAAAGAGCCCAGTTTAGAAAGCGGAAACCATTACTTTTAATTTTGAAATCCTTTATAATCAGAGGTTTTTACGGACATTCTTGCAGTAGTCCACATAGTCCAGAATATGGAGGATATTATGAAGATTTTTATTTATACTACAGAGTGGGTCCCACCTGGCTAAAACAACAGCACGGCAGGCCCAGAAAGAGGTGGCGAGACGAGCTGGACTCCTATGATAAGGCATCAGCTTTGACTAAACCAAGATGAGTGGAAGACGGCAAGGGAGGCCTTTGCCTTGCCAGTGGGAGAGCATAGGCTTATAATAATAATTTATTAACGTTAAAACATAAGAGACAGCCTCTACTAGAACATCATGGAAGCTCGTTTCAAACTTTGCTCATTAACGCACCCACTGCAGTTGTACTGCACACACTTCAAAGTTAATATAGTCGCAAAAAGAATAGAGTTTTTGAATTAAATTACTAAGCAATACTGTTGATTTGAATGCGGAGGATATTGGAAGGGCTGCCTCGTTGGTCTAGTGGCGAATAACGCGCAGCGACCACGAGGTCCTGGGTTCAAATCCTAGATCGGACTAAATGTGATTTTAAAGTTTCCTAAGAGACTGTCATTGTGCCCAGTACAATGGCAATAGGCTTGGCAATATAACCTGCGACTTAACATTGTCGGCGAAAAGTGGATGTACATAGTGCACCCCTGTCACCCCTGCCCATGGGAAAATAGGCGTAACAGTGTTTTTTTTTATATACTTCAGTAGCCTAATTGTTGCCAGAAGGTTATGACAATTTTTATGTGGCTATAACCAAGACAAAATATCACAAATACGAATAAAATAATTATAAAGTGAATAAAGTCGCAAATAGAAATAGAGATATTGAATTAAATTACTTAGTCAATATTGTTGATTTGAATGTGGAGGGAAAGCGCTGGATCCTCCTCGATTTAAAAAGATTTCACAGGGATTGTGGGATAAAGGATTTTAAACCAATTCCTTTAACTTATTTAACACACATCTAGTGAAGGAGTTATATTTAGTTATATAAATATGTTCAACTTATTTGAGGGAGATATAAGATGTTTGTTAGTTATTTAGCTATACTTTTACAAGGTGTTAAAGGCACAAGATGTGTGCCTCAGACACACCCATTAGATTATTCATTTACGAATTGAATATAAACATCAAACTTTCAATTTTAAGGAGTTATCTATAATTTTTAACCACTTTTGCACCCACCAAACAAACTAACCAGGAAAACTGTACTTTTATGAATATTGAGGTTTATGTATTCGATATGCACTTAAATTGCCGTATTGCTTTTAATCACGAATAACTTTTGTTTAATACAGAGGACTGAACAAATGAAGGCAATTGTTGTTAAATATAAAAAAATGTAACGTACTTAAAAAATAGTTGCATCGATTCAGTTGTCGATTTAGAACATATTAGAGGTCTTGCGTTCATTATGTTGCACATTGTATATAGACTATCTTGTTGATCTAGTGGGGTATGAAGTAACTAGTGATCTCGATCCTAAAAAGTGATATTAGGTTTCTTTACAGATTTTTTTTCAATAACAGATTCACGGCCGAAATCAGAAATTGTGCCCGATATGATAACAATAGGCTCGGTCCCTATTACATTGAGGCCTAACATCGTCACCAAAATTTGGGTATGCACAGTAACCATCCCCGCTTGAAGAGTATAGTCCTACCAAGTTCTTGTTAGGGTGTCTAGGATACAATTCTTTGCAAGTAAGAAGAAGCATGGATCAAATCACCTCAATGAAAATTCTTCGGGGCAAAATTGATGCCCCTAACCTGCATAATGAGTTCTGTCGACTCTGCGCTCCTATTAACTACTGTCGGGACAGGAAGCATAAATTGTTTTCTGTTCCAACATGTAGAACAGTAGCGCGTGCTCTTTCGCCAATCCCGCGCACCCTCGCCGCACTGCACGCCCTCCTTGATGGCAGTCCTGGATGTGATCTGTTTGCGGATGCATGGAGTGATATTTTGTCTGAGGGTCTGAGGTATTGTGAGGGACTGGAATAAATGAGCTTGTATCTTGCACTTCCATACTTTTAATTATTCTATTTTTTTTTTATATATATATTTCCTTTGTGCTAACGTAAATGCCGTGTTAGTATGTAAATAAATATATAAATAAATGACGGCGTCCGTTTTTCTTTAGTAATTATCTATATCTACATATGAAATAAAACCTCAGACGTCTAACACCTCAGTCCTTCCCGTGACCATGGGTGCTGCAAAGCACTCGACGCGTCGGGAACTTAAAAATCAAAATAAACCGCGATAAAATTTGAAAAAAATAGTTTTATTTCATGTGTAATATTCGTGTAAATCTAAGAACTCAGTATATATCTACATATTTAAAAATATTTATTTAAGCAAGAAGAATAGTGTGATTAGAACCGATTTAAGTTGAAGGATGACGTGGTGAATAGGATTGAAAGAGGTATGTTGAATTGGTATGGGCATGTGGAGAGGATGTGTGACAGGCGGCTAACGAAAGGAATATATCGAGCAAATATGAGTGGAAGCGTCGGAAGAGGTCGCCCAACTAAAACCTATCACAACTAAATTAATAGTCTCTTGGAAAAGGGTCAAGTGCGTAGCTCTCTTAATCAACGGAAATGTATGAAGAGATGTATGAACATAGATGAAGCGAAAGAGGTATGTCAGAATCGTAGTATGTGGGGAACTGTAGTCTCTGCCTACCACAGTGGAATAAAGGCGTGAGTGTATGTATATATGTTATTTAAGCAAAATAAAGAACACAGTTCGTTAATGAATAGTTAGCATTACTTAAAATTATATTATAGGTGTAGTTTCAGTTCATGGGATGATGATGGGATAGTGCAACTTTTATACATATACCTATTATCTGTGTACTTTTACTTCATGGAATAATGTGACTTTTCCATTTATTGCCCAATTTATTCCTATTTATTACCCAAATGACTGTCTACGCATAATATATAATATAAGACCCCTAAAGAGTTGTAAATGTTACTTCATAAAAGAAAAAAATCTCATTATTCTCCATATATATATATTAGAAATAGCCACCCACATTCGCCAGGAAAAACGTACATCTATTTGAATTTGATAAAAATTAGCGCCGTAAAACCAGATCAGTCCTTTCAACACCAAGAATAGAAATGTACAGAAATAGCCCACAATATCGTAGCATAAAAGTGTATAATATGTTACCTGATTATATAAGAAATACAAATGATAACAGTACTTTCAAAAATAAACTTAAGTCAATATTACTAAAAAAAAATTACTATAATATAAAATAATGGAAGATAAATGGTAGTTAATAAGTAGTAATAAACCAGAAATATGTATAGAATTATTTATATATATATATAATAATAATAATAATTAGCCTTGTTAAGAAACTGTCCCACCGTTGGGCACAGGCTTCCTCTCAAACTGAGAGGGTTTAGGCTATAGCCCACCACGCTGGCCCAGTGCGTGTTTGCGAACTTCACACACCTTCGAGAAACTCTCAGGCATGCAGGTTTCCTCACGATGTTTTCCTTCACCGATAAAGCAAGTGATAGTTTATTTTTAAAACGCACATGCCGTCGAAAAGACAGTGGTGCGTGCCTTGGTTTGAACCTGAGACCTCTGACTTTGCAGTCCAACAGTCTAACCACTAGGCTATCACTACTTATTCATATATTATATTTATATATTGAGGGAAAAATTGTAAACAGTGTTGCGACACCCTAACAGAGTCATGTTCACATAAATTATAGTTAAGTCTGTAACTTTATGTACATTGCAATAAATAAATGTGGTAACAGAAGGTTAAAAGAACAAATCGCATCGATCAACAAACTTGTCATGACCGCACTACTTTCACTATAGTAGCTTAGCTATCACCACAGTTTAGATTTTTTCAGTAATAATAATATTAGCCCTGTTTAGAAACTGTCCCGCTGTTGGGCACAGGCCTCCTCTCAAACTGAGAGGGTTTAGGCCATAGTCCACCACGCTGGCCCAGTGCGGGTTGGCGAACTTCACACACCTTCGGAAAACTCTCAGGCATGCAGGTTTCCTCACGATGTTTTCCTTCACCGTTACCGTTTTTTAGTAATGCCACATACCATATACCCGTCTCTGGTAATCCCAAATGGTAGTTACTTTAAGTGTTTTAAATGTGACTGCTCCAATCGAGAACGTAATCTTAAAAACACTGATGGATCTCTTTACGTAAAGTAATCAAGGATAGTACAAAGTGGCAATAAAGACGCGAGTGGAAACGTTTTACGGTCTCTCTCGCTCTATACAGTACAACTAGCGCAATTAGTTCAACTGCAAGATATTTCGATTTTCCACTTAATTAAACCCGAAGCAGTTAGCAGAGCAAAGCTTATATAGTATACAAAGTGGTATAAATTTCATCATTTCCTCGAGAGGTTGATGAGATCTGAGGATCGCGGATAGATTGATGTTAGCGTAACAAGTTGAATGCGGTTTAAACGACTTCAAAAAGAAGGAGGTTCTATTTTCGGTTGTATGTGCGCTATTTTATGTATATGTTCACCGATATTTCTGTCAAGTTTTTTTTTGCATTAGATTCAGTATAGCTTTAAGGTGGTCCCATTTTAATTTCATTGGTATTGGACCTTGGACTTTGAATTTGTAGATTGAGATATTATGAGTATTACATCAATTCTATAGGCACTACAGCACTAAGTAGAAAATTAACCGACTTCAAAAACAAGGAGGTTCATAATTCGTCTGTATTTTTATTATAACTTTGTAGCGACCCCTATACATCGCTACATAGTTGCGACTACATACCAATAGATGGTGCTGACGATTCGCCATACATGTCTAGAACGCGATCTTAGAGTGCGCACAACGCGTAACATATATACAAGCCCCCGACAACAACTCGGGGGGAGAGTGGCAGGCCCCGCCAGACACACCACCCGTCTGGCTGGAAGATCTTCCCTTTGACAAATCCTGCCACAACGTTCCTGCCACAACGTTCCTGCCACATTGGTGACCACCGACATGAACATCGAGCAAGCCTTCTGCAGAGTCATCGTCATCGTATGTCCCTCCACAACAGGTCGTTCAGATTCAACAGCAGCAATCACACAGCAAGCCACTCGTCATTCTCAACGGACCATTGGCAGCTTACTCACAGGCGACATGGTTCGGCGACTCATGACACGCAACCGACTCAGTGGACTACAGTCATCATATGGACTTCGCCACCAACAGTCGACACTTCAAGCTCAGTCTCGACTCACTGAAGACTTCGAGCATCTGCGCCCACAGTCTCGACTCACCGCAGACTACGCGCAACTCGGCACTTGCAAGCTCATCACTACGAGCACGACGCAGCGACTTCAAAGAATCACGACCTCCGGTCTCGGAGGGGAGCCATGTAGCGACCCCTATACATCGCTATATAGTTACGACTACATACCAATAGATGGTGCTGACGATACGCCATACATGTCTAGAACGCGATATTAGAGTGCGCACAACGCGTAACATATATACAAGCCCCCGACAACAACTCAGGGGGAGAGTGGCAGGCCCCGCCAGACACACCACCTGTCTGGCTGGAAGATCTTCCCTTTGACAAATCCTGCCACAACGTTCCTGCCACAACTTCTCTACTTATAAACCAATTTTGATCATTCTCTTTGCATTGGGTTTAGTATAGCTCGGAGATGGTTCCATTTTAATGTTATCGGTATTGGACCTTGGTCTTAGAAAATACAGCAGGGAACTTCTTGACGGCAAACAGCAAGAATGTGTAAATTCAGTTATTATGAGTATTATATCAATGCTGTAGGTACCTTAATGTATAACTAAGTAGAATAGTGTAATGTAAATATTAATAATTAATTTATAATATCAGCCTATACTGCCCACTGCTGGACTAAGGCCTTCTCTCACTAATCGAGTTGAGAGAGATTAGGTCATACTCCACCACGCGGACCCAGTGCGGATTGGTGGAGGTAATTAATTTACTCATCACTTAAAATTGTAAAATAAATAACTTTTTGAAAACAGCGAAACCGACTTCAAAAATCAAAATTAAATGTTTAAAGTCGGTGTCAAGTAAACTACTGCACTAACCGGCACCGTCTTCAAATATTTATTTTTTGCTTCTTGAAGTCGGTTTCCTCTTTTTTTAAAGTTAATACACTACACATTCACTAAATCATTATATTAATACGTGAAGGAAAAACTTTGTACCCCTTTTTACGAAAATTGCGAGGACGGAGGAGTATGAAATTTCCCACACTTATAGTTTTCGCTGGATGGGAGGAACCTCAACCGGAAGATCCGGAAGCTGGTGCGACGTGACCTCCGATGTTCCAACACCCGCACCATCGCGGCTGCGATTGAACAGAACAGAGGCACCAAAGTCTTCGCTCGCCAGCTAGGTAGATCCCATCTGACGAAACTTAATACAGCGAATGGCAAAACCGTGACCTCCAAGTTCGAGATACTCGAGGAAATTGAGAGTTTCTACAAAGACCTGTACGCATCACGGATGGCTAAACCCTCGAGACCCAGCGCTGACGACCACAGAGCCCCACTAGCACGCCACGATACGGAAGACATCCCCGATGTCAACCAGGACGAGGTCAGAGTGGCTCTCGAGCAGCTCAAAAATAACAAGTCGCCAGGCGATGACGGAATCACCACGGAGCTCCTAAAAGCAGGTGGGACTCCAATCCTGAAAAAGCTAGCGAGTCTCTTTAATTCCGTCATCCACCATGGCTTAACACCTCAAGCTGGGAGCGGGAGTGCGGTGGTTCTGTTCTTAAAAAAAGGTGACAAAACCTTGCTGAAGAACTACAGACCCATCTCACTCCTGAGCC
This sequence comes from Phalera bucephala, assembly GCA_905147815.2. Taxonomy (NCBI): domain Eukaryota; kingdom Metazoa; phylum Arthropoda; class Insecta; order Lepidoptera; family Notodontidae; genus Phalera; species Phalera bucephala. Next base: position 25,924,792 of record LR990621.1, read on the forward strand.
ACGTCTACAAGTTGTTCTCGAGAGTACTCACAAACCGCCTTGCCAGAAGACTTAACGAGTTTCAACCACCGGAACAAGCCGGGTTTCGAAAGGCTACAGCACCGTAGACCACATCCATACTGTTCGGCAGATTGTACAGAAGACCGAAGAGTACAATCAGCCGCTGTGTATGGCTTTCGTGGACTACGAGAAAGCCTTCGACTCCATCGGAACCTGGGCGGTTGTGGATGCTCTGCAGCGATGTGGCATCGATTGGCGCTATATCGAAGTGTTGAGATGTCTGTATGATACCGCCACAATGACCGTCCAGCATCAGGACCAAAAGACCAACCCGATCGAGCTGCATCGAGGGGTCAGACAGGGGGATGTAATATCCCCCAAGCTCTTCACCAATGCACTCGAAGACGTCTTCAAGACGCTGGACTGGACTGGGCGGGGCGTTAACATCAACGGCGAATACATCTCACACCTTCGGTTTGCCGATGATATCGTTATCGTGGCAGAATCACTGGAAAAGTTAAGCGAAATGCTGTATAGCCTAAATGGAGCCTCTCGAGGTGTCGGTCTCGGCATGAACTTGGATAAGACCAAGATCATGTTTAATGAACATGTCACGCCGGGACCGATCTACGTCGATGGTTCGATGCTCGAAGTTGTTCGGGAATATGCCTACCTTGGACAAGTTGTCCAATTTGGCAGAAACATCTTCGAGAAAGAAATCAACCGCAGGATCCAATTGGGATCCATTTGGCAAACTACGTCACGTTTTCGCTTCGCCTATACCGCAATGCCTGAAGACTAAAGTCTTTAACCAATGCGTTCTACCTGTTATGACGTACGGGGCCGAGACGTGGACACTCACAGTGGGACTAGTCCATAAATTCAAAGTCGCACAGCGGGCTATGGAGCGAGCTATGCTCGGCGTCTCTTTGAAGGATAAAATTCATAACGAGGTAATCCGACAAAGAACCAAAGTTACCGACATAGCTCGCAGACTCAGTACGCTAAAGTGGCAATGGGCTGGTCACATCTGCAGAAGGACCGATGGCCGATGGAGCAAGCGTGTCCTAGAGTGGAGACCGCGACTTGGTAAGCGTAAGGTAGGACGGCCCCCAGCTAGATGGACCGACGACCTCAAAAAGGTCGCTGGGACAGACTGGATGCGGAAGGCGGAGGACCGTGTGCAATGGCGCGTGTTAGGAGAGGCCTATGTCCAGCAGTGGACTACGATAGGCTGATTGATTGATTGATAGTTTATATAGAGAAGTAGTGCAGAATGCTATTTTTTTTTAAATTTAGCATAAAAAATACATTAAATCGATAAAGAAAACATTACACACACTACATGTATTTGACACACACATGCATATGTTCTCTTTTGTTTATTGTAAAGACTGTGGTCAAATTGAGAATAGATTAATATTGTTTGTCTTTAATATTATTTGTCTATAGTCTTGCTGAATGTCAAACATAACCAGCAAACGATGAAAGAGTAGGTCGAATTTCGACCAATGGGCGACCACTAGTAAATATAAACGTGACAACACGCTTTCTCAACAAACGTTACAATAACGTCAATGAGTTCATGCTAAGTTCTCGCTATAGTTGCAGCATAGTAAAATAGTGCCAGTCATACTTCATATGAATGTCGCAAAAAAGAAAGAAGCGCATTAAGAAGTAAAGATATTTTTTTTTTCCTGAATTTCCCAATCCAGACAATATCGGCATGGGCGACCTATATGACGATTTCATTGTTGTAAAAACTTAAACGAAATGCCGTCAAAAGAGCCAGCCTGGATAGTTAGAGACTGGGTGACACTAATTAGTCGTATCTTTCTGTAATATCACGCCAATTCCCTTGCGAGGTAGGGAGAGCCTTTGATCATCCAGGTGATAAACCAATCTATCGTCAGCCGAAGACGTACAGCAGGACAAAGGCCTCCCCTGAAGACCGCCACAACGACCAGCTTGGTGCTTTACGTATCCAAATTCTACCCGCGACCTTCACCAGGCCATCGGTCCATCTTGTAGAGGGCCTGCCCACTCCACGACTTCCAATACGAGATCGATCCGATCGCCACTCGAGATACCCTTCTGCCAGTTCTACGAGTGATATGCCCCGCGCACTGCCACTTAGCTTCAGCAATTTTGATAATAATATTAGCACTGTTAAGAAACTGTCCCACCATTGGGCACGGGCCTTTTCTCAAACTGAGAGTGTTTAGGCCATAGTCAACCACGCTGGCCCAGTGGCACATGCTTTTAATAAGACAGGGGTGCGTGCCTGGGTTCGAACCCGAGACCTCTGACTTTGCAGTCCAACGGTCTAACCACCAGGCTATCACTGCTTAAACCAATATTAAATATTAATTTAAAAATGCACCAAGGAGCGTACAAACCCAAGGGCACTCTACCTTCTCCTGTCGAGACTTATGGAACGGCTATACTTTTACTATTAAATTATTCGAAATAATGCACTTTCAACGACAACAACAACACATCATCACGCCAGATCCCTTGTGGGGTAGGCAGAGAGTACAGAGTTCCAACAGGTTCTTTCCTTGCACCTTTAACTCCACTTAATTTTATCAAAATAACTGGCAGCTGTTTTCCCCGGTCAAGGAAGGACGTGGTCAAGGCTCTACGTGAGTTCCAACATGCAGGTGAGAAATCGCGCTGAGGCCTTATTCGATGCAACCAAACGCAGCGCGTTACTATAACTTCTTGAAATGATTACAATGGGGCCCCCCATATTGGACAATTATGTGGTAGATTAAGCTCAGCGACATATGCCTTTAAGAAAATTAAATTATTAACTGATATTAAAAACACTAGACTTGTTTATTTTGTTTATTTTCATAGTATTATCTCATATGGCATACTACTTTGGGGATGCTCTGCAGAACTGAATACCATCCTTTTTTCTACAGAAAAGGGTTGTTTAGTCCCAAGAGCTTCTCTTAAGGAAAAATTTAGAGAAATAAATATTCTAACTATTGCCTTACTATTTATATATGAAAATGTTCTATATGTTAAAAAGAATATCAGAAATTTTGAAAAATATAGCGTCCTTCATCGTGTCAATACTCGGAACAAAGATGATTTTATTGTACATTCTACTCGTCTCCACAGAATTAGTAATTCTTTCACGGGGCAATGTATACGCTTCTACAACAAATTACACATATATATCCGAATCAAGCCTATCAATAAGTTTAAAAAGGCATTCAAAACTAGACTGTGTAAGAAAGGGTATTACAAAATTTCGGATACTCTTGACGATAAAACAGATTGGGTTTGAACAGCTGCTGCAACATCAAACAATGCTGTATAATACAATTTCTTAAAATGGTTATTAAAAAGGCCAAACACATTTAACTTAAAAGACTAGCCCGCTGAGTTTCTTGCCGGACTTTCTCAGTGGAGGACGCGTTCCGATCCGGTGGTAGATGTAAAAAATGTTATAATTTTGAGGTTTATGACAGCTTATTGACCTATACAAATAAATTATTTTTTGCTTTGACTTTGACTTTATATTGTACGTCACTGGAGTACCACTGAACGATCATTTCACGAAGTTATCGTAACGTGCCCTGTTACGTGTTTGATTGGTCATAACATATAAGGGGCGTTTCCGGAGACCAAGATACACTTTGGGTCGCTGATCCAACGGAGTGTGTGTTTCCCCCGGAGGGGTATTACTAGAGTATTTTTCACATAGGATGGGAAGTGACAGTTCTGATTGCCAAACGAAATTATACTTTATTCAATGGCAATAAGAGGCATGCCCCGCTCCTATACTTATGGTTTAATGCCTTAACACCATTGAATCAAATATTAATTTCGTTTGGAAATTGGAACTGTCACTACCCATCCTGTGAAAAATACTATAGAGGAATATTATTAGGAGTATGTAATACGCCGACATTTAGCTCTCACATTACCTGAGCGAAAACAATAAAAGTAAAGTACGTCGTTTACTTTAAACGCGCTTGTAAAGTTTTTCTACTTTAGCAAACAAAAACTCCATGAAATCTTCAAAAACAGTGCGCAAGTATAATGTTATTAAAAATCAGTAAGAAGTTAGTCACGCATTTTCACGAGAGCTTTTAGCAAAAACCATAATACTATTTTCAACCTTTCATCTTCCAAAATACAGTTTGAAATGCTCCAGTTTGTAGAAATGGTCGAAAATGTTAGGGACTTATGGTGGGTAAAAAAGGTTGTTTATTAGTTGGAAGCCATTCCAATTGACATTGGCTTTTGGCACTGTTACGCTGGCAAGTGCCTGAACATTAGGGTTGCCGCTTTTATATCGAACACATATAGTTTTTGAGGTCATAACCTTTGAAAATATAAAGGTTTCCAATAAATATGTTATTCTATCAATATCTGTGTGTGTGTGTGTGTGAGTGATCCACGCTATTGGCCGCGGGGTTTTTACAGCTTCACCGGATAAGAGGGCGAGCATGCAACCACTACGCTCGAGCCAGAAGGGCAAGGGAGCAGCTAGCTCAAGGGTGCCTCAAGGAGGAACGTCCTCGGCTTGGGCAGTCGCTATGGGGAGGGTATATACTGGATGTCTCACCGTGGTACTCTGCACCGGCCGGCGGGCATGGAATTCTTCGACCTCGCCGGTGAGGTCGGTGTCTGATGCTGTGTGTGGCATCTGTATTCGAAAGAAGAGAAGTAAGGGCATCGAGAGGGTCGGTGAGGTCACCGCGGGCGGCGGTAGCGGCTGATAGGAGGGGAGTCAGGTGCGTAGTCGGCGGCGCCTACGATTAGGGTGTCTGATGGTGAGACGTGTTCATAAAGTAGCGGGTTGTCGCCTTTTTAATATAGGCGCGAATAGACCGAGATCGGAATAGAGATTTATCTTTATCGTCACTTTAGATCTCTTGCGGGATAGGCCGAGAGTACAGAGTACCAATAGGTGCTTTTCTTACATCTGTCGCGTTAATATGAATACGTTAGCATTACAAAATACAATTGCCTAAGCTTTTTAAAATTTAAAAATGGTCCAAAAAGAACCTTTTGGAAGTCTGTACTCTCTGCCTACCCTGCTGGGGATTTGGTGTGATAGATAAAATAGCTCTGTTGTTTAATTTTTGATCTCAATAATGTACTATAGTAGTTTAGCCTTCTATATTTTATAGAGACATTGAAATTAAGAAATTTTCACATTGAAAGTCAAAATATTGTATTTATAAAAGCCAGCAAGAGCGCTTACAAACGTCAGTAATTATTAATATTTTAAAACTACCCCCGGATCGGAACGACAGAAAGAGAAGACCCGGCGAGAAACTCAGCCGGCTAGTCTTTCAACTTAATTGGAGTTAAGTAAAGGATAGTAGTAGAAACCCTAATAAAGGAAGATACTATATTATATAATAATATTAGCCTTCTAAAGAAACTGTCCCACTGTTGGGCACGGGCCTCCTCTCAAACTAGAAGGGGTTAAGCCATAGACCACCACGCTGGCCCTGTGCGGGTTGGCGAACTTCACACACCTTCGAGAAACTCTTAGGCATGCAGGTTTCCTCACGATGTTTTCCTTCAGTGTTAAAGCAAGTGATAATTATTTTTTTATATACGCACATGCTTTCGAAACGACAGTAATGCGTGCCTGGGTTTGAACCCGAGACCTCCGACTTTGCAGTCCAACGGTCTAACCTCTAGCTCTATACTATATTATAAATAAAATAAATAAACATCGTTACGCCTATATTACCCAAGCGGGGGTGGCAGAGGTGTTGTGTACACCCACTTTATGCCGACAATGGTAGATCCCTTGTAATAGGGGGCGAGCCTATTGCCATATACCAGGCACAATTCTAGACTCCAGACTGATACTGGACTGGACGTCGTGATTGCAAAGCACATTATTCGCCACTGCACCAACGAGGCAGTCACCCTAATATAGGATACTATATTATATAGCAGCGTTAGTAACCCTACTATACAGGCCAAGGTTCTTGTTTTACTTAGTACCGGCCAGAGAATTTGGCAAGAGCCCCTTGGACGATGCGCCAACCATAGCACTTTATTATTGAACTTTAGAAGTGAAATAAATGATTATTATTATTATGTATATATTTATTAAGTATAATTTCTTATAAAATATATATACAAATATAAAATACAAATATTCTTATATATATTGTATAAAAAAAAATGTGCTCCACCGACAGCAAGGTCTACGACCCAAGCTACCGGTGGTCAGGGCTCCAAAGAGAGGAACCTCCTCACAATGCGTGCCGTGTCCAACATTACTGCCTTCTGTATCAGGCCCTTCACCCAACTGCCTAGCGAGAGCTTCTCAAGGTGTTTATTGAAGCTCTTCGCTATAAGGCCGTTGACTGAAACGACCATCGGAATAATGATAGTTGAATCAACATTCCACATGGCGGTAACCTCATGGGCCAGGTCCAAATATTTAGATAATTTTTCTTTTTCGGCCTTCACAAGGTTCTCATCATGCGGGATGGTGACATCAACTAGCATTACACGACGCATCGATCGATCTATTATCACGATATCAGGTTTATTGGCTACAATAGTCCTGTCCGTGATAATAGATCGATCCCAGTAGAGCGTGATATGACCACTTTCGAGAACTGGAAGAGGCTGGTACTAGTAGTACGGTACTTCAGAGTCCACAAGGCCATATTTAAGGGCAAGTTGCTGATGGATAATTCTAGCCACTTGGTTGTGTCTGTGCAAGTACTCTCCGTTAGCAAGACGAGAACAACCGGAAACTACATGTCTAATAGACTCACCGGGACGGTGGCATGCCCGACAAATGTCAACCGTGCCGTCCTTTAGGATGTGCTTCCGGTAGTTGTTCGTCATGATAACTTCGTCCATAATTGCAAAGACAAACCCTTCAGTTTCCCCAAAAAGGTTGCTGAAGCGTAGCCAGTTCACGGAAGCGAGCTGGTCCACATCAGGCCCTGTAAGAGCCCGATAGAACCGTCCGTGTAGCTCCTTGCCCTTCCATATGGCTGTGCGGTCCGAAATACTTAATACCTGGGGCCTTCGCCAGTTCTCGTTTGCCAAGGAAAGCGGAGTTAGGCCTCTATCGATTGCGGCAACATCTCGATACATCACCACGGATACACTCAAAAAGTACTGTCTGAGATTGCACACCTCGCGGTTGTGTAGAGTCTTAGCGTTTAAAAACCCACGACCACCGCACTTCCGCGGGATGTACAACCTCATAACAGATGACCGCGGGTGATGCATACGATACGCTGTCAACAATCGACGGACCTTTCTATCCAGGGCATCCAGTTCAGACTGAGTCCACCTTAGTATGCCAAAAGAGTATGTAAGAACAGGCATGACCCAACTATTGAAAGCTCGGACCTTATTTCCACCTGATAGAAGGCTTTTTAACACTTTTATCAGGCGGGCAAAGAACCGATCTTTCAATGATTGTTTCATATCCTGTTTAGCTATACTTAAGGCTTGTGACATACCAAGATACTTGTAAGAATCCATTTCAGAGAGAGACCTGAGGGATATATCTTCAGAGAGCTGTAGATTAAAAGAATCTTCAACTCTCCCTCTTTGTACATGGATGACCGCACACTTGTCTACTCCAAACTCCATTCCGATGTCGTTGCTAAAATTGCCGGTTATTTTGAGCAACTCCATCAGGTCTGTTTTCTTCGAAGCGTACAACTTGAGGTCATCCATGTACAGTAGATGAGATATAGGCTCACTCTCCCTCCGCAAATGGTAACCTAGCTTTGAATCCTTAAGTATAGCACTTAATGGATTCAAAGCTAAGCAGAACCACAACGGACTCAAACTGTCGCCCTGAAAGATACCCCTGCTTATCTTTATCAAGTCCGACGAACCAGAAAGGCCTCCACAGCCTGGGTGACGAAGAACTGTGGTCCACTGCCTCATACACGAACCGAGGAAAGAGCACAGCGCCGGGTGTACTCTGTACAGCTCTAGCACCCTTCCCAGCCATGTATGAGGCACCGAATCATAGGCCTTCTTATAGTCAATCCAGGCCATGGAGACATTCTTTCTGGATCATCGCACCTGTTGGCAAATGGCCATATCAATGAGGAGCAAATCCTTTGTACCCCGGGACCCCCCCTTACAACCATTCTGAGTAGGCGATAGAATATGCTGTGCCTTAAGGTGATTATTGATTTTTATTCTCAGAATGGATGTAAGGAGTTTATAGACCGTAGGTAGACATGTAACCGGTCTATAATTTTTAGGTTCCGAAGTGCTGCCAGATTTGTAAATCAAGTGAGTGACACCCAATGTCATAAAGCTAGGGAGCGATCCCAATTGAAGAGCTTCTTGGAATTGAGTCGCTAGACGAGAATGTGAGCCCTGGAGCCTCTTTAGCCAGAATGCGTGCAGTCCATCCGGCCCCGGACTTTTCCAGTTCGGCGCCGCACGAACCGCACAGGCCAGATCTTCACGGCTTATGACTACGGGCTCGATTTCCTGAATGGGCCCACAGGATCGTCCAACAACATCAAACCATTCGCCCTCGGAGTGACTGATGGGCACTGACCAAATTTTACGCCAAAACTCGACCATCACGGCCGCATTTGGCAAGTGCACGTCAGTCACTCTCTCTTGGGGGCGCTCCCAAGCCTGGTATACACTCCTTTGATTCGTCTGGAAGGTGCGATTCACGTGGTATCTATCTGCTCTCGCCTTATACCTGCGAATCCTCTTCGCCCATGCATAAACTTTTTGCTTCCAGTAGTCTATGCGTTCCGCGACCCCTGCCACATAGTCCACAGGAGCCACTCCTGTGCCTGCAAAGGCTTGGGCCACGAAACGCATAACTCTCGGGCGGTTGTTTCCAGCCTGGAAGCACAACAATTTCGCTATGAGTGTCCTAGCCATATTTATACGCCGCTCTATTCTGCACTGCCAGAATGGTTTAGTATTTGTGGGTTGGGTGGCTCGATGTAGATTAGGAAATCTTACACCTGCCACCCGACACACCGCCACCGCTCCACAGTATAAAATAGAATGGGTATCACATAAGTCCACACTGGTCTCCCAGTGTGGCTTTAAAACATTGTCTAGGGCACTCACAAGCGAAATGTTACGTCTATGCATGGGCAAACGGGGTAGGCATGGTCTTAGGGAAATCGGTGCAGACCGATACTCCGCAAATGCATCCTCCAGAGCTCTCCTCACCTGCTCCTGTAGCTGGTCACTAACACTTACCTTTTCGCTATTTACCTCCTCCGATCGTGCGAAGTTATTTAAAGAGATAGGTTCTTCAACACTTCGCACGTTGGAGTCAGTACGAGCAGGAAGTGCTTCGCGGCGCAGTCGCTCAAGCACTGTGTCATCCAACAACTTGCACCGCTGGATGGCATGTACTTGATCCGATAGTCGTTGCGCAGTAACGGCGACAGTATTATTATTATTATTATTTTACTGAAGGCATCAACCCTCACTTTAAAAGATGACAAAATCGACAAAAGTATATGTAGGTTACTTCTGTGTCTTCTGAAATTTTCATCTACATTCATCGTCATAATAATTTAAAAAAAACATAGCTCCACACTAGAAATTTTTCTAGAACATAACATTCAAACACACAACTACATACACGTACACAACAACACGATGATAAAGGCACGCACCTCTGTCTTTTCGAAAGCATATGCGTATTAAAAATTAACTATCACTTGCTTTAACGGTGAAGGAATAACACCGTGCACCGAAACCTGCATGCCTAAGAGTTTCTCAAAGGTGTATGAAGTTCGCCAACCTGCACTGGGCCAGCGTGGTGGACTTTGGCCTAAACCCTCTTAGTTCGAGAGGAGGCCCGTGCCCAACGGTGGGACAGCTTCTTAACACGGCTTATATTATTTACACTACCAATCACCACCCAGACCCAGACAAGTATTTGTGGATCACACAAAGATTCGTCCCGTGCGGGTATCAAACCCACTACTACTCGATTCAGTGTCAGGAGTAGCTTCCTTCCAGTCATACGTCAACTTTCACAGCAAAAAATGAATTGTAATAATGCCTCAAGACAATCTTGTAATACACAAAATTGACAATTTTCCATTTTAACGGCAATAAATGCATTGTGATAACACGTGTCTCTTTGATCTTCTGATCCATGGAGCGGTAGACCATCATGACTCCTAGCTTCGAGTGCCAGGTCGGCCAAAACGTGTTTGAGGGATTTCTATTGAAAAAATTCAGTTACATTTCGGAGTTTGGATTTGTGCCTGGCTTAATGGCAATAGGCTCCCCTATAGACTTCATCGTCCGGAAATGTGGATGTGGGTGCCCCCGCTTTGAGGTAAAGAGGTGACTGTTTCATCATCAATATCAGCCAAAGACGTCTACTTCGGGGCAAAGGCCTCCCCCAATGATCGACACGACGCGGGGAACGGCTTTGTCATCATCAATATCTCAGCCTATAGCCCTCTATTGTACAATGTAACCAACGAGTCCGTACTAAAGGAGCTTAAAATGACCACACGGCTCTCCACAATCTGCCGATAAAGAGCATTGTCTGCAGAAGCAGAGTATTTTATAAATGGACGACAGACGTGCTCAGGGAAGGGCCTGCAAGATGGTCTGACGCAATAAAGAAGGCGGTGGGTGGCAGCATGCATCAGGCGGTACACTCCGCATATGACCGCACTCAATGGAGACTGTTTGTACGTGGTCGCGATCCTTCAGCAATGAGGGAACGAAGAAAAAGAGATACCCCTCCATTGCTAAATATACTCCACCCCAACTCGTAACAGCGTACTCGCCACGCTTGGCAGGCGGGGTGGCGAGCGCAGTTTGTTGGTGGTAGTGGTTTCTAAGAGACCGCCGCTGCCCATTCCCTAGTTTTCCCTTAGTCGCCTTGTACGACACCCAAAGGCATAAGACGCATTGGTCCTTTTCAAAGCCGGGAGCCAAACAGCGGGTGGAACGCCTTTGTGAAATAATATGAATTCCATTCATAAACACGTTCGTCCCTTGTCAAATACCTTAGCCAGACACAGATACCTGAGCAAAATAAACTAGGAACACCTCTGCCTACGCCTTCGGGGAAACACAGGCAAGAAAGAAATCTCCCTAATGTAGTGATATATATTTATTATTCCGGCCACAAGTTTGGGGACGCAATAAAGTCGTGTAAATATCGTGGTCACTATCGGGCTATAAATTATTCCATTCCACTTCGATAATGTATTCGCGTAACCATTGGCTAATATTTTTTTTATCTCGACATTCATAAAATTATTTGAACAGTTTACATGTGACAGAGGTGACCTGAGAGCTTAGCACGAACAGACTGAGGTTAAAGTTACTCTACCGAGTAGATATTCCGTCCTTTTCACACTGCAAATATACTAAATAAACATGAAAGTGTCAGTCAATCTCTTCGCCCTCTATTCATCGGCTTTATTAAAAGCGCAGTTAAAAGCATGGTATTTCGTTAGTCACATGCACATGCATTAGTTCTTTTTTTTTCTAGGCGGACAACGGGAAAATTCGGCTCATTTGGTTTGAGATGGTGACCGTTTTTGGCAATTTCACATGTGAGCGATGGTACGTCAAGCCGTTACCAATCAGTTACAAATGCAATACTAGGGGAAATCAAACTTTAAAATATTAATTCACTTTATTAACGATTTAGCGTAGTAGTTAAGAGCTTGTGCTGCTCCGCCCACTGTGTCTAATAGTCACGGGTTCGATTCCCGCACGGGACAAATCTTTGTGTGATCCACAATTATTTGTTTCGGTCTGGATATTTGTGTTTGTGAATTTTCATGTTTGTAAACGCATCCACGACACAGGAATAAATCCTAGTGTGGGGCTACGTTTTTATTAAAAAAAATTAAAAACTAATCAAAATTTTGGATTGTGTCACTATTACATTCAGCAATATATGGGTACACAGCACATACGGCGATGCTGGCTTCTTAATCCATCAATTCATCGTCGAGGAAAAGTGGGTGTACACATATATCTCTCTGCCTCGTTTGGGTACTGCAGACGTGATAGTGTGTTAAATAACATTGGGGATATACATAGTACACTTATGCCACCCTCGCTTAGGCAATATTGACGTGACAATATTTAATTTCTTTTTGTTATAAAATACATAATCATGCCAGATCTCTTGCGGGGAGGGTGAGTACAGAGTTCCAACAGGTTCTTTTTGTTATAATATCTAATAATATTCCAATCTCGGCCCAGAGACATAAAAAGCTTCACATAATTATCAAGACGCGACAAGGCCAACTAATATGAGTTGTCCCGGTAGACCGCGCGATCCAATTTGTTGGTGCGAGATATTATATTACTAAAATAATACTTAATTAACTTACTGATTTGAACTTTGAATAATCACCTAAACTGTGATGAAACTGTACAAGGCAGTAAGTTTCTTTACCCATCAATCAAATAAAGGTAAATACATGCTAGCCGCTCGAAAAACGGCACCTTCAAAAAAAAGGCAGGCAAAAGTGGACGGTACTATATAATTAACAGGCTTCCGCTTTGTTGCAAAATCAACTTTAAGTGAAACAGATATAGTACAATATGTCCTAATATAAGTTTATATCATAACTATAACTACTCACGTGGATTTGGGGACGTTTTTTAGTGTAACTTTTGAACGGGACTGTGTATCTTGTTATGATATATAGATGATTACACACATAGAAATCATAATAATAAGATACTAGAAGCCATATAGCTACGTGACCTTGTCGCCACACATGTTAAGACACACAAAATAATTATTACAAAGCACATTATATGGTTCAATACTGCGTGGACCATTGTATGTGATACAGTGGCTAAAATTGATATTTTCGGTGTATGTGAGTGCGCGCGCGCGCGTGAGTGTGTGTGTGTGTGTGTGTGTGTGTGTTTGAGAGAGAGTGAACTATGCTATTGGCGGGGCCTTTACAGCTTCACCGGAGCAGGGCGAATGTGCAACCACTACGCTCTAGCCAGAAGGACAAGGAGGCATCTAGCTCAAGGGCGCCTCAACGAGGACGCTATGGGGGAGGACATATACTAGGTGTCTCGCCGTGGAGCTCTGCACCCACCTACGGGCAAGACATTCTTAGACCTCGCTGGCGAGGTCGGTGTCTGATCCGGTGTGTGGTTTCTGTATTCGAAAGAAGGGAAAAAAGGGCATCGGGCAAGGGTAAAAAGAAACTCCTAGAAAGAATATTTTCATTGAAGTGGAAATATTCTTTTTATGCTGTTAAACTCTTTTTTCCACCACATTTCTGTAGGAAAGTCCATATTACAGGGTTATGTTTTAACTCTCAGTAATTACATAAAAATCACGCTTGCCGCACCATTTTTAAGCGGAGATGGCAGATATGTGCTCAGGAAAGGGCCTGTAAGATGGTCTGACGCAATAAGGAGGGAGGTGGGTGGCAGCATGCATCAAGCGGTATACTCCGCATATGACCGCACCCAATGGAGACTGTTTGTACGTGGTCGCGATCCTTTAGCAATGAGGGAACGAGGAAGAAGAGATACCCCTCCATTGCTGAACATAAGCCACCCCAACTCGTAACAACGTACTCGCCACGCTTGCCATGCGAATTGGCGAGCGCAGTTTGTTGGCGGTAGTGGTTTCTAATAGATCGCTACTGATCATTTTTTAGTTTTCCCTCAGTCGACATATCACCCGATGGCAGATGGGTTTCTTCTATTCTAAGCCAGGAACCAAACAGCGGGCGGAACGGCTTTGTGACACTATATAAATTCCAATTATAAACGCGTTCGTCTCCTTCACATCCTAATAATACTTTGGCCAGAATATATTAGGAACACCTCTTCCTGCGCCACAGGCAAGAAATAAATCTTCCTAATGTAGTGATATATATTTCTTACCACACCACACCACACCTTTGGGGACATAATATAGTCGTGAAAGTATTGCGGTCACTATCGGGCTATAAATTATTTCATTCCACTTCGATAATGTATCGGCGTAACCATTGGCTAATATTTTTTTTATCTCGACTTTCATAAAATTCTTTGAACAGTTTGCATGTGGCAGAGGTGACCTGAGAGCTTAGTACGAACAGACTGACGTTAGGTTTACTCTAGCGAGTAGATATGCCATCCTTTTCACACTACAAATTTACTAAATAAACATGAAAGTGCCATCACGCTTTCTCGAGAACATTGCGACAGCGTCAATCTGTTTCCCAAGCCCCTCTGTTCATCGACTTCATTTAAAGCGCAGTTAAAAGCACAGTAATTCTTTAGTCACATGCACTTAGACTTATTAGTTATGTTCCATTAGTTGTTTTTTTTCGAGACGGGCAGAAGGCTGTGTAACTGCGTTATTCCTAGCGATCAACAAGGAAAATTCGGCTTAGTTGATCTGAGATGGTGACCGTTTGTGGCATTTTGCATATTTGAGCGTCCCCGTACTTCGGAAGGCACGTCAAGTCGTTACCACTTAGTTACAAACGCAATAATAGGGGATTATTTTATTTTTATAAAACGAAGCCTCACCCTAAGATTTATTCCTGTATCGTGGGTGCGTTTATAAACATAAAAATTCACATACACAAATACCCAGACCGGAATAAATAATTGTGGATCACACAAAGATTTGTCCCGTGCGGGAATCGAACCCGCGATTAGACACAGTGAGCGGAGCGGCGTAAGCTCTTAACCACTGCGCTAAATGGTCAGTCAAAACTTAAAATGAATCAAAAAATAAAATTAATTTAAAATCTTAATTCAACTAATCATAATTACGGATTGCGTCACTATTATATTCAGCGATATGTGGGTACAAAGTGCATACGGCGATGCTGGCTTTGAATGTAGTGGTGGCACCTCGCTCTCTTATCCGGTAAAGCTATAAAAGCCCGGCGGCCAACACTCACATACACAAAAGCTTGGGTAATAAAGACGTAACGGTGTCAACGCATTTTTTATCAAGGAAAATAAAAAGATTACAAATATTCCTTTTTTAAATTGCATACCGTTCTTTGTAATCGAGAACGGAATGAATTCATGCGGTAGAGAGCCGACGGAAACCCCTAGCGGTTGTTGTTTGTATGTTAATTAACCGATGCGACGGCCTAAATAATTTAGTTGCCCACTTTGCTATGCGTAATTAAAAGTTACTTTTAGTTCGGCGACCACTTAATTAAGTATGTTTTTCAGTTATTTTTAGTTAGTAAATTGTAAAATAAGCTGGAATAAATTGATATTTCATAGTTTACACCAAGATTTTTTTTTGGTTATGTTATTTTTTTGTATTTGTTCAATAAATCACAGTTTGACTATCCCAGCATGTTCTTACAGATCTGTCGCGTAAATATGAATACGTTAGCATTAGAAAGTACGTTTATTATTAAGATATATAATCCATTTTAACGGCAATAAATGCATTGTGATAACACGTACATCGTTGGTCTGGTGATCCATGGTGCGGAAGGCCAACACCTAACTTCGTAACCAAAGTCGGCCAAAGTGTCTTTGAGGGATTTAATTTCGGAGTTTGGATTTGTGCCCGGCAATAGGCTCTCCCCCTAGTACATTGGGACCTTACATCGTCCGGAAAGGTGGGTGTGGGTGCCCCCACTTGGTAAAGAGGTGACTGCGTCATCATCATGATCAGCCAAAAGACGCCGACAGCGGGACCAAGGGTTCCCCAAAAATCGCCTCGACGCAGCGAACGGCTTTGTCATCTATCATCAATATCTTAGCCCCCCATTGTACATTGCTCTGTATACCTTGGACTGCCATGAGTAACAATGAGTTCGTACTAAAGGAGCTTTAAATCACCACACGGATAAAGAGCCCTCAGTTTCTTCGGGCACATTATGCGGTTTTCAAAGCATTGCCTGGAGAAGCAGATTATTTTAGGCAAAATGGACGGTAGACGTGCTCAGGAAAGGGCACCTGAAAGATGGTCTGACGCAATAAAGAAGGCGGTGGGTGGCAGCATGCATAGGACGTTGCACCACGCCGCAGTCCTTCTCGGGGTCGCTCGTTAAGGACGCTCAAGGCCCCCGCCCCTTGCGACCACAACTCCGACGGCCCCCCTGCTGATGTTGGTGCAGGGAGGGTCCCCCGCCAAATATTACGGAAGGAGACGCGAGTTAGCCCGTTTTCTTAAGCCCCGGGATATTGGGCTGGAGGGCCTGGGCGGGCTGTGCCTCCGCCCCAACGCCGTCGCTTTCGTCGAGCAGGTACGGCCCTCTCCCGATCCCGCTCGGCCTCCTCCTTCTGGGATAGTCTCGCAAAAAGAGGCTACGGCCCCCCACGCCGATTCCCCTGCTAGCATAGCCGCTACTACTGCCGGCAGGGAGAGGTCCGGTCCGATCCGGTCGCCCAGGATCCACCGCTCGGGAGCCCATGCTGGGAACTCTTCGAGCGTGTGCTGGGCGGAATCCTGGTCCCCACCGCAGTGATGATAGGTCGTCGTCGCCTCGCGTCCGATCTTCCTCAGATAATCACCGACGCAACCGTCACCGGTGATTATCTGAGTAAGTCTATAGGTGACTCGCCCTTTCCTACTCGTACGCTGGTGCCAGGCTTCGAAGGATGGCAGGATAGCTTGGACGACGCGCTTGCGCGCGATGTGACTGAGCCTCGCGGCCACTCCTCCAGAGCGCGCCGTTGTTCCCGCCGTCTCACTTCTTCGAGCGCAGGCACGCCCTCGCCGCTTTGGCGGACGCCAATAGTCTGGTCGTAGGCCCTTGCGTCCATGTCCGCGCGGATGTCGTGCGGCGGAAAGCACGGTAAGAGCGTTGCCGCCTCAAAGGATATGGTACGGTATGCTCGTGCCATGCGAATGGCCATCTTGCGCTGCAGGTTCTGGATCTTCATCCTGCTGCGCCGGACGCTCGACAGTCGGTGTGACCACACGGGCGCCCGATCGGAGACAGGTAGGTCCTATTCTAAGCCGGGAATCAAACAGCGGGCGGAACAGGTGTGTGTAATAATATAAATAGCAATTACAAACGCGTTCGCCCTTGTCAAATCCTAATAATAACTCGGCCGGACACAGATACCTGAGCAAAATATACTAGAAACACCTCTACCTACGCCTTCGGGGAAACAGACAAGAAAGAAATCTCCCTAATGTGGTGATATATATTTCTTATTCTGGCCACACCTTCGGGAACGCAATATAGTCGTGTAAATATCGCGGTCACTATCGGGCTATAAATTATTACTTTCCACTTCGATAATGTATCGGCGTAACCATTGGCTATTATTATTTTTTTATCTCGACATTCATAACATTCTTTGAATAGTTTGCATGTGGCAGAGGTGACCTGAGAGTTTAACACGAACAGACTGATGTAAGGTTTATTCTAGCGAGTAGATATGCTATCCTTTTAACACTGCAAATTTACTAAATAAACATGAAAGTTCCATCACGCTTTCTCGAGAACATTGCGACAGCGTCAACCTGTTCGCCAAGCCTTCGACTTTATTAAAAGCGCAGTTAAAATCATGGTATTTCATTATTCACATTCACTTAGATTTATTAGTTACGATACATTAGTTTTTTTTTTTTTTTGAGGCGAGCAATGTGCTGTGTGACTGCGGTATTCCTAGCGGAAAGGAAATCAACAAGGAAAATTCGGCTCGGTTGATCTGAGATGGTGACCGTTTGTAGTATTTTCATATGTGAGCGTATCCGTGCCTCGGAAGGCACGTCAAGTCGTTGGGTCCCGGTTACCACTTAGTTAGAAACGAAATAAGTGGGGAGAACCTTTAGATACTCAGCGATTGTCACGACGATGTAGAATCAGAAAACCAGACCGAAATAGTCTGGGCATTTGTATATTTAAGTTGTTTGTTTGTAAATGCACTTACAGCACACGGATTATTCCAAGTGTGGGGCGACCTTAATTAATATAATAATAAAAATCACCATAAGATAGTCTCTCCCAATGTACCGATTTTGAGCACCTCAAGAGCAATATAATAAAATGAAAACACTATTATATTTAGGTGTACATTCAAGCTGATATCTTTGTTATTGTTATTAGGCCAAGGTTTATTTTCCTTCACTCATTAGTACGATGTAAATACCTTATAATAATGAGCGTTATTTAGTGTGATATCGTTCAGAATTAGTAATTTGGATTGGGATCCAGATGCGGATCCCAATTAAGTGTTATGATAACGTAACAAGCTTACGGTCCGTAATTGGTTTTATATTATGTTCTAAAACAAAAATGTTAGTCTAGGTTTTGGTAGAACTCTCGTCTTGTTATAATAAGATCCAAATTTCATATCCCAGCTCGCATTTCAAGGTTTTTACCGTGACCGTCACGCCTATATTCCCCAAAAGAGTGTGGCAGAGGTGTGCTGAGTACAGCCGCTTTTCGCTGACGATGTGAGGTCCCATGTAATAGATGGCAAGTCTATTGATATTATCGGGCACAATGCCAGATTCCGAAATGTCACTGGAAAATTTTATTTTTTTAAATAACGTCGGGTATACACATGGTACACTTATGCCACCCTCACTTAGGGAATATAGACGTGACGATGTTTAATTTATTTTTGTTATAAAATACATAATCATGCCAGATCCCTCGCGGGGAGGGAGAGTACAGAGTTCCAACAGGTTATTTTTGTTCTAATCTATATCTATACATACATATAATAAAACTGTAAGGAAGTCGTGTCTGTACATGGAATATTTTTAGGAAATAACAACCCAGGGGTATCCTTCTATCGACGTAGAAGCCAATTCCACAATTTTTGGCTTTAGTGTCTGTTTGTCTCTCTGTCTGTCGGTCTGTCGGAGGGTATGAACCGTCATCACGCAAAAACTACTACGCGGATTTTGATAAAACTGTCCATGCGGATACCTTAAAATGTTGGCTAACATATTGTATAGTATTTATTTCGAAAAATCAGAAGGTTTTTCCGGAAAAGACGAAAATAAGCGAAATATTTTATTTCTAAAAAGACATTTTACTCCAAACCTGTTTAATGGATTTCAATGAAATTTTGTGTAATTGTATACTTATATTTTCGAAAAACTTAACAGTCTTTGAGGAAAGAGAAAAAAGTCGATTTTGATTGATCATTCATTATTCCAAAACTACTTTTCAGATGTGAGTGAAACTTAGCATGAAGATATTTCATATGACAGACAATATAGTTAATACTTACGTTTTTAGAAAATCAACAGTTTGTAGGAAAAAGTAAAGCATCTATATCGCTAAATACTACATATAATAAAACTGTAAGGAAGTCATGACTGTGTATATTTTTTGGAAATAACAACCCACGGATATCATTTTATTAATGTAGAAGCAACTTCTACATTTTTTGGCCTTCGTGTCTGTTTGTCTATCTGTCTATCTGTCCAAGGGTATAAACAATCATAACGCAAAAACTACCAAGCGGATTTAGATGAAACTTTGCACGCGGAAATCTTAAAATGTTGGATAACATATTGAATAGTATTTATACCGGAAAATCAAAAACTTCTTTCAGAAAATACAAAAATAAGCGTAACATTGAAATTCTAAAAAGACATTTTACTCCATACCTGTTTGATGAATTTTAATGAAATTTGGGATAGTTGTAGCCTGTACTACGGATCACAGCTCTGCATACTTATATTTTCGAGAAATGTAACCTAGGAAGCCTGGCAATCCGTCGATTCCCTCTTACTCTTCATCGGCGACTAGAAGCCTGGGGACCTGCTGAAATTGTTCTACAGCGAAAATTTACTCATATTTAAGTCGACTTTATACATACTTTTGGAAAACAAAGACGACTTGGTTTAAGCGATAAAACGTAGACAGCCTTACTTACTTTGTCAAATAGTCGCAAGTACGAGCTCCGCACAGCACACGGGATTATTTATTTGAATTTGTGATTTTGAAATAACGAAGATATTTTATGCTCATACATGCTCATAAGTTTGTCCGTATTAATATTCAGAACGGTGGAACCGATTTTAAATACACTATCATTGGAAAATGTAGGATTTCTCACAGACTGTTGACTAATTTTTAACTTGGGAAATGCAAGATTTCAGGGGATAGTTATTTTTATTCCTCTATATTAACACGGTTGAACGGATTGAAAATAAACTTAATATGGAGGTGTCTCTTAAGTCTTGGAAAATTGTTATTCCAAAAAGTCCCACCTATCTATGTCAAATTACAAAATATATAATAATATTACAAATGGCGGCCATGAGACCTCAAAAGCTTCACATTATTATCATGACGCGACAAGGCCAACTAATATGAGTCGTCCCGGTGGACCGCGCGATCCAATTTGTTGGTGCGAGGTATTATATTACTAAAATAATACTTACTGATTTGAATTTCGGATAGTCACCTAAACTGTGATGAAACTGTACAAGGAAGTAAGTTTCTTTACCCATCAATCTAATAAAGGTAAATATATGCTAGCCGCTCGGACGGCACCGTCAAAAAAAGGCAGGCGAAAGTGGAATCGGTGTATGTGAGTGCGTGTGTGTGTGTGTGTGTGTGTGTGAGAGATACTGAAGTATGTTGTTGGCGGGGCCTTTAGAGCTTCACCGGACAAGAGGGCAAGCGTACAACCACTACGCTCGAGCCAGAAGGACAAGCGGGCAACTAGCTACTAACTAGGCACCGCACACGGAGCACCCGCCTACGGGCAAGAGATTCTTAGACCTCGCTGGCGAGGCCGGTGTCTGATCCTCACACAGGGCATCGGGAAAGGGTAAAAAGAAACTACTTGAAAGAATATTTTAATTAAAGTGTAAATGTTCTTTTCATGCTATTAAACTCTTTTATCCACCACATTTCTTGAGGAAAGTCCAAATTACAGGTTTTTTTTTTTTTCTTATAACATAAAAAAGTCACGCTTGCGGCATCATTTGTAAGCGGAGGTGATAGATGTGTGCTCAGGGAAGGGCAAGATGGTGTTACGCAATAAAGAAGGCCGTGGCTGGAAGCATGCGTCAAGATCATGCAAGAAGATTTAAATTGAAGTATAAATATTAATTTTATGCTGTCAAGCTCTTCTTTCCACCATATTTCTCTAGGAAAGTCCAAATACCGATTCTTTTTTTTACTTTTTGTAATTACATAAAACAATCACCTTTGCAGCTACATTCGTATGCGGAGGTAGAGGTATGGCGCAGATGTGTGCTGATTATATCAACATTTCGATGCAAGGTTCCAATGTAATAGGGAAAGAGCCTATTGCCATTATACAGGGCACAATTTCAGTCTTAACGAGGAATATTTTTCAGGAGCAGTCTGAGGAGAAACCTTAATAACTAACCTAGAATTCAAATCATGATCACAAGCTATTATTCTGCCGCCCACCTTTGAGAAATATAGACGTGATGGTGTTTATGTTACAAACTTTACTTTTACTAGATATAAAAATATCTTAAAATTGGCAGAAAAAGAGTCGAAGTCATATTTTTAAAACATTAATTTAGGTATTTATTTCAGTTGAGATTCAGTTCGCTTTCACAGCAAATACAAAACCATAAAGCGAAAATTCACAGTACGCTTATTTTTATCCCGCATCGTATCATTCGATCAAATAAAAATACCAAATATCTATCTTTGATATTGAAAAATAAAACTCGAAAAATCTAAAAATGTGGATTTAAGTAAGAAGTTACCTCTCACGTCTCTAATCCTCCAAGGTGTAGGCTGAGGTATATGCACACTGTAATTTTAGCAATAGGAGCGAAAGTCCAGGTATTATATCCAATACCTACTGTTTACAGGTACTCAAAAAAAATGAAAAAAGATACTTCAATAAGTAATATCTTCATAACAATACTAATTTAGTACATTAAAAACCTGTGAGACGACCGAACTATGAGAGTGGAGGAATCCAGAGAGGTATGTAAGGAAAGAAGCTGTTGGAACTCCAAACTGTCTGCCTACCCCGCAAGGGATGTGGCGTAATGATATAGATAGAAAAACCTATACCAAGCGCAAAATCATATTGAGTGGCGGCGCGATTCATTAGCTGACCGGTAGATAGATTCGGTGTTCCAGATTTTCACCCTAGCTGTGATATTCGGAAAGGTCAGTAGGATGTTACTTATTGAAGTGTACTTTATATTCATTATTTTATTGCCAGTGAAAATTTTGGATACATTAGCTGAGCCTTCGTCCCAGGACGACTACAATTCAGTGTGTCAGATGATGTGAATAATAACTGAAAAATAAACTAGTATAAATACGTAACTTCACGCCTATATTCCCCTAGCACGGGTGGCTAAGGGGTACTATGTACACTCATATTTTACCGACGTTTTTAGCCATTATCTGATAAAAGCTACCATCAACTAATGTCCAGTTTCGATTTAGCGCAGTGGTTAAGAGCTTAAGCCGCTCCGCCCACTGTGTATAATAGTCGCGGGTCCGATTGCCGCACAGGACAAGTCTTTGTGTGATCCACAAATATTCATTACAGTCCGGGTATTTATGTATGTGAATTATCATGTTTGTAAACGCACCCACGACACAGGAAATAATCCTAGTGAGAGGCAACGTTTTTTTTCTTTTAAAAGAAAGTTTAAATATTCTTCTCAAAGACAGATTTGCTTACTGTCAGAAGAATTTTGACAGATTTTTATATAAAATATGTCAAAATTATATCCGTGGTAGGCAAATCGATCCTTCAGTTAAATATTGAAACCGGCCATAAATAATAACCTGACCGAATATGAAAGTGAAACAATCGAACTATTTCATTCATATAGCTGTAATTTTTAATTTGTTTGTTTACGCTGTTATTGATCATATAAGCAACTTTCATCTAATAATTGAAAAATTATCATTGGACGGTCAGGGGAAGTAAATAAATATTCTTCAGATAAAATAGCCGTATCAAAGAAATTAATAACAAAAATTTATTTGTGCCGTATAATGCTTAAATCGTCACAGCATTGTCATAAATTATCAATTACTTTAAAAACGTAAAATCACTGAATGGAAGTTAACATCAAAGAGAATTAACTAAGATGAATAGGCACTTATTCGATTTTATATAAGACTAGCCGTTTCCCGCGAATTTGTACCCGGTTGACAACAGCGCCACCTACCGGGTCTATGTTTTGTAGCCTATGTTACTTCTGGATAATGTAGCTTCCTAATGGTGAAAGAATCATTAAAATCGGTCCAGTAGTTTTTGAGTTTATTCGTTACAAACATACAAACCTCTTTATTACATTAGTATAGACATTGATAACTTGACCACTATGGGAACTTTTTTTTGACTTTGGCTTAAACTTGTTACTTTTAGCCACTGTATGATAAAGATAAATTAAGAAAAATATCTTTCCCTTGTAAACGAAAGGGAATCTGTTAGGAAATTCAATTAAGTGCCGAACTGTATGTAAACAGGACAGATAAGGGGGATAAACTTAGCTTAGTAAGTAAACACAGACGGAGGCAGTACCAATATTTAATACTTAACCTCTCGAGAAAAAACGTCGAAAGATACACTTCAGTTTTTGTTATAGACAGACATATATTTTATTGAAATATGTAATGGAAACCAACTGAGTTTTTATCACGAAAACTGGCGAAAGCGTGTTCACATTTATTTAGTAGATTTATTAAAACCACAAGGATGGCATATCAACTCGCATGAGTCACGCTTACGTCAATAATTTCACGCTAAGTGTTTATTTTATTTAAAAGACATCTTTCCTATGCCGTTCTTATCAAAAAGGTTGGATTAGTTTCCACGCGATCAGACCGAATTCCAACTTAAATATCGTTGATAAATTATAGAGTAACAGTAAAGAAATACTTTCCTATAGCCTTAGACTTAGACTTTTCCTTTCGCCTCTTATCCACGATGGGGTAGGCATAGGTGTACAAAATGCACCCCTTTTCTACCGATAGATTTTTGATCCTAATGTGGCAGGAAGCTGCCAAATGTATTCTTGATACTGAGCCTTACCTCTATTTGACGGGCTTCCTTTGGGAGGTTTTCCTACACTGTTTTTGAAAGTGGCAATCGAGGAGTGGTAGTCTAGTGGTTAAACCGTTGAACTGCAAAGTCAGAGGTCTCGGGTTCAAACCCAAGCACGCACCTCTGTCTTTTCGAAAGCATTGTTACTAAAAATTAACTATCACTTGCTTTAACGGTGAAGGAAAACATCGTGAGGAAACCAGCATGCCTAAGAGTTTCTCGAAGGTGTGTGAATGGCCTAAACCCTCTCAGTTTGAGAGGAGGCCCGTGCCCAACGGTGGGACAGTTTCTTAACACAACTAATATTATAATCGAGGAGATGGATTTTAAACGGTCATATTTCCTATAAAACATACTATTTCAAGGTGATTTCAAATATTAAGGACTAAGCAACAAAACATTGACATATGCTTGACGCTAGCGAATTTATATGCCATCCTTGTCACATTTACACACTTACTATCGGTAGAATTTGGCAGATTTTCCATACAAGACATGTCAAAATTCTATCCGTGGTAGGCAAATCTATCCTTGAGTTAAATATTGAAACCGGCCGTAAATAAATATGACCGTGACAGCACATTTACTAGCTATTGTCATGCTAACGTCAATTATTACGTGCTAAGTTCTCTCTTCAGAATAATTTTATGCTTATCGAAAATGGATATCGAATGAGCCTTCAAAAGTGCTCTGTACTATCTATCTGAATTATTTCTGAATAAAATGACAAAGGAACACATTACTTCTGTATAAAATGAAAATGAAACATGTGTTATTATATAATATTTCAGTAATTTTATCACAAATACATAATATACCTCCAGGAACTTGAAAAAATCCATACATCACACACCACACATAATAATTATACCCCATCACCAATTCCTACATGCATGCACATACAGTCACACACCCAAACACACACACGTGTTACTTTCACTTGCATTGAATTGTATTCAACAATACATTTTATAAACGAAAGAGAGGGGCTTCTCACATATCTACAGAGTATGCTAGTTAATTAAAATAAATATAAGCCAGAAGGCACGTCTAATTGTAATTGCACATAGTGTTGTAAAAACGTTCGAGTCGGCGCTTAAAACGCTCGCGTTTTCAACGTGTTTCAACGCTCGTGAACGTCGACTCAGCACTAAACGCTCGGCTTCAGCGCTCAGATTTACAACACTAATTGGACACCACGCAGTGAAGCCAACAATTCAAAACGTCCCGCACTCGCCGCACGTCCCACCTGCGTAATGTTGGTAGCCCGGAAAGATTTACCACTTTTTGGAGGTAAATGTTGATGACATTACAGTGGGATATAATAAAATCATTGTTGCGGTAAGGTGTATTTTTAAGACGTATAAAACTCAAAAAATAGATATGTTTGACGTATTGCGGTTTTTAGTAATTTGATGCTGGGAAAATATATTTTCATTATCGTAACTAAACTCGACAGGGGAGATGGACCAACATAGATATGACTCACAACAGCAAGAAAGCATGGAACGCCATCCGGAAACTGAATGGTGATCCGCCTCTACCACCACTACCTAGCCGAGTCACCGCAAACGAGATAGCTCATCAGCTCCTCATGAACGGAAAACTGTCAGACCGCATTGCAATTCCCAATATTAAATAGATGCGCAAGCACTAGTGACCAGATAAGCAAACCATTTAGCTTGACTGGCATCGTTCAGGCTATTAGTCAACTCAAAAGTGGTAAGGCTTCAGACAACATATCTGTGAAGCAATTGAAGTACCTCGGTCCCGCTACTGTGTCTTGGCTGTAAGCAACAGCCTGTTATTCAACGCCTGCCTGAAATCCGCTTCAATTCCGCGACTTTGGAGAAAATCTAAAGTAATAGCTATTGCAAAGCCAGGAACAATCCCAGAAACTTTCGGCCAATATCATTCTTGTGCCACAAATTTAAATTAGATAGATAGATAGATAAAAAGTTTATTTGTAACAAAAGGACACACAGTACAAAGTATTATCCTAAAACATTAAAAAACAAAAAAAAACATGCAGTACAATTTAAATTTATAACATTATTGTAGTAAGTGTGTCACAGTGGTACAAAAGGGCCACAGCTCAGCGCCGCATTTGCTCGAGGAGCAAAACGCTGATTTTCAGCTGCAACCACGATGTTACGCGAGAAACTCGTGCAGCGTTACAGACATGATCCCAAAACTTGTTAATAAAATATATATACATAAAAAGAAGAAGAATACATATAATATTATTTATTCGTGGCAAAATAAAATAAAAAATATTTTAGTTTATGCTAGGACTATACGAGCACCGACGACAACTGAAGAACGCTACCAGGACGATCAAAGCGTAAACCTAGTTTTTGGGTTTCCAAAATTGCTGATTTTAACCTTTTTTTAAAAGTAACCCTTGTAGTAACATTTCTTATAGGAGGTGGTATATTGTTCCAACACTTAGTCGCCTGGCAGCGAAAACTGCCATTAAATGCTACTGTTCTGTGCGTGTAAGTCGACAACGGTGGTCGCGCTGACCTGGCCCCATCCGATCCGTAGCGATTGTGGAAAGCGGAAAATTTAAGTTTGCCATACAGATAGTCAGGCTGTTTCCATTTGGTCAGGTCAAACATTAGAGCCGCAAGATGCAACTGCCTGCGTGATTCCATGTTTAACATGGAGGCCCGATTAATAAAAGGTGAAACGTGTGTACGCGGAGGGATATTAAAACAATATCGACAACATGCATTTTGCACGCGCTGAATTAGCCGCTGAGTCCGAGATAGCAGCCGGGGACCATAAACTAAATCACCGTAGTTGAGCCTTGACAAGATAAGGGATTCGCATAAGGTGATTCGTGCCTTTTCGGAGAGAAGGTCGCGAATCTTATACAGTATTTTTAACCTGTAAAAACAATTTCTTACAAGACTTAGCACGTGACTCTCAAATCGTAGCATATTATCGAAGGTAATGCCTAGATTTTTGGCTTCGTTGACAAGTTCAATATTTGTATCCAAAATCTTTACTACTGGATTCCTATTAAGTATTTTTCCAATTTGCTTTCTTGTACCTAGAACCATGACCTTAGACTTAACGGGATTAAGTACCAATGCATTTTTTGCAGACCAATGAGCGATACAGTCCAGATCCTCATTTAGTGCAATCAGAGCCTTTGTAATATTCACTGGATTGACAGAATGGTACAACTGTACGTCATCTGCATAGCAATGGTATTTGCAACGTGTTATAACGCTGGGAAGATCTGCAGTGTAAATGATAAAAAGAAGAGGTCCGAGTATAGAGCCCTGAGGTACTCCGCGAGTTACTGACCTGAGCGATGAAGTCACATAAGTGCCATCTGCTCTTTGAAGTTTAACAGCTTGATATCGACAACTTAAATAACCATCGAACCATCTAATCGAGTGATCGTCAAAACCGTAATATGACAGCTTAGATAGAAGCAATGGTATATTTATACTGTCAAACGCGCGGGAAAAGTCGAGAAGAGCTAAAATAGTGCCATTACCATTATCCACTTCGGCGAGTATATTATCAGTCACGTCCAGTAGAGCTGTAACAGTGCCCCGACCCTTTCGAAAACCTGACTGGTGTGAAGGGAGGATGTTATTAGCGTCAACATATTTCATTACTTGGTCATAGACCGCTTTTTCTAAAATTTTCGATAAAAAGGGCAAAATACTTATAGGCCTTAGTTCACTAACATCACTGGGATGGTCAACCTTAGGTATTGGTGTCACCAATGCCTTCAATCACTGTGAAGGGACCACTCCAGTGGTTATTGACCTATTTATTATCTCGGTAATAACAGAAAGTGTATGTGGAAGCGTGAGTAGCACCATGTCCCTACTAATACCATCACTGCCAGTTGCATTTGACTTTAAAGACATTATATACTTCGAAATGTCACCTTCAGTAACAGAATGTAACTTAAATTTTGGTAAGGCTGTTTCCTGATGATGACCATGATGCTCAAAATATGACAAAGTTGAGATAGGGACCGTATTTGGTCCTGGTACTTTCAGAAAGTGGTCATTAATAATATCGGGATCAGTAAATTTGCCAGAGAGATATTCCTTATTACAAGGATCAATAAGTATTCGCTCCTTAAGATTTTTCCAGAACACTTTACTATTATCAGTATTAGAATTTATATAGTGATTATAAAAGGCACTTTTCTCACCCTTTATACTATTGACTACTACATTTTTAAGATCTTTATAATACTGCTTGTGAACTTGTGATTTCGTCAGTCGATATTTTTCACCGGCGTTATTACGTAAGCTTATCATAAATTTAATCATATCTGTTATCCAGGGCAGATGTTGGTTACATTTGACTCTCATTGCAGTAAGAGGGGCATATAGATCAAAGAGAGTTAGAACACGAGTGTTAAATTCATCAACCATGTTTTCTACCTTACACAATTGAGACACGGAATTCCAATCAATCGCCAAAAGATCTGTATTAAATTTCTCAAGGTCTATGTTTTTAATAGGCCTGTGTATAAAAGTTTTTGGCAGAATTTTATTCTTTTTTAGCGTTAGGGTTACATTTATCATTGCATGACCCAAGGACCCAGTTATATTTGATACGGAGATATTACGAATTTGGCAGTCTGTACAAACAAGATCAATAAGAGTGTCGGAATGAGATGAAGTATGAGTGGGCTCATTTACTATTTGTTGCAAATCCAAATATTGTAAAAACTGGTTAATCTTCTCTACGTTTGCACTAGCAATATCAAGCATATTGATATTGAAATCTCCTAATAAAACTAAATAATCGATATTTGAGAAATTTGTTATAGTCTCAGTCAAAGCATCAATAAAAAGGTCGACATTCATCCACGGTGGCCTATAGGCTGTTCCTACCATGAGGTGGTAGCCATTCATGCGTGTAGATAACCATAACTGCTCAATACTGGCATCAGTATGACTCACAAATCGCACGCGCAGGCTTTGCCTGACATAAAAGCCAACCCCACCACCCCTCCCAGCGCGCATGTGTCTTGGACGGGGGGCGTTGCGCAGTTTGTGGCCAGGCGCTGCAGGCGCGCGAGCCTCCTGGCCAGCTGGCAGCCAAGTTTCATTAATTGCTATTATATCTGCATCAAACCGACTTAATGCGACTAGAAAATTGTCGTGACCAGTATTTAGAGATCCGGCATTGTATAGAGCTAACTTAAGAAAATTGGTATTAGGGTGCATTTTTAATAAAAAATGTATAAATTACTCTCGATAAAACGTGCATACATATCATTAATAAATGCAATAAAATAGTTATAAAAAATAGCAAATAAGTTTGTATAATTTAACATTTCATTCGTTAATATAATAAAATAATTGTGAAGTATATCAAATAGAGACAAATAAATAAAAACATTATTTGTACAATTTATACACCTGTTATAGTTTATAATAATAGCTGTCACACATGGCTGCTCCGGATGACTATATAAAAATATGGGTTCATTTACAACCACTACGCTCCGATAAATTATTTGAAAGATTACTGCTGACAAGGCTCACAAGCTCTATTGACCCGGTTTCGAGTTGGGGAAGATTACTGGTACTGTGTTCGTTGACTTTTTTGCGGCCTACGACACAGTGGACCTCAGGCGACTGTTGTGGAAGGTGGAAACTGCAACCGGCTATCCCAAATTTGTCATGATACTCCGAGAGCTTCTCCACGACCGTCGCTTCCAGGTCCATCTTCTCTCAGACCAGAGCCGTTGGAGATCGCAAAGGAATGGCTTGCCGCAGGTCAGTGTTCTGGCCCCGCTCTTATTCAATATATATACCAACGGCCAACCGTCCAGCCCCAACAAGTCACGGTTTTTTTTACGCAGACGACCTTACGCTAACTTCCCAAGCTACCAACTTGGAGAAAGTAGAGACTAACTTCACTAAAGCTCTTGGCACGCTGAGTCGATATTATCAGGAAAACTCACTCAAGCCTAACCCTTCCAAGACCGAGTCTTGCGCATTTCACCTTCGCAACAACCAAACGGGTCGTAGGTGTAACATCGTGTGGCAGGATGCGCCCATAGCCCACAGTCACCATCCAGTATCATTCTAGGCAGGTCCCTAGCATTCGGGTAAAATTGTGAAAACATTAAAAAAAAGGTGCTCGCCCGCAATAACTTGCTCGAGCGTCTCACCACTGCCAAGTGCGGAGCCTCGCCGCAAGTTATGCGAACGACTGGCTTTGCTTTGGAATTCTCTTCTAGCTATGCGTGTTCTGTATGGAGTCGCTCCGCCCATGAGAAGCTAGTGGATACAACACTGAATGAAACTTGCCGGATCATCACGAGCTGCCTTAAACCGACTCCGGTAAAATTGTTGTACCCATTAGCTGGCATAGCACCTCCAAATGTTCGCAGGGCTACGGCGAGCTCTGTAGAGAGACGTAAAATGGAAAACGACCCACGGCACCCCATGCACGGCCACACACCAGTGCAGCAACGGCTTAAGAGCCGCAAAAGTTTTATCAAGTGTGTCGACCCACTGACTTTGGAGTCATCAAAAGCGAGGTGAAACCTTTCGAGAGATGGAGTGCCCTTTCCAAATCCTTTTGTACCACCTGCTCCCACCTGGACATAAATTACCATGGCCGGTCTGGAAGTCTATAAATAGACTTCGGACTCGGGTCGGCCGGAGCAAGGAAAACACGTTCAGGTGGAGACTCACAGAAAATACCAATCTTAAATGTTTGTGCGGTGTTACCCATACGATGACCTGCCTTACATCGTGCTCTGCATGCCCCAACACCTGCTCGCGGCAGGATTTGATGAATTCTACCAAGAATGCGGTTGAGCTGGTCGCGTTCTGAGCCGCTTCTATATAGATTTGACATGTCTGCCGTCGAAACGATAAGAAGAAGAAGATCCTAACTAAATATGAAGCCCATGATTTAGGAGTCAGGTATTCAGCAAATTAAAGTAGGAAAAATAAAATTGTTATACTAGCAACACTAACAACCTGGTCTCTTACTATGACAATTACAGATGGAAGAATTAATTCAATATGTAAATACGACACTTAAATGCACTAGTCAGGTATGAAATGTGATCCCCTCGTGTTTCTTTGTGAACTTACCAGCATTTTTAGAGGCATATACGATACAAGACGGCATAATTAAATTTAATTTGACATGCGCACAGCATGTTAGGTCGCACGACGGTCACAGTGACTACTCGCGTTAATGTGTGACTACTTGCATTGCACGGAGTATTTTATGCTTCAATTTGATGCGCGATAGAATTTACTAAGCCATTCGCATGTACAGAAATTTCTTGATACATATAGTGAAATACTTAAGTGTAATTAAATACGTAAGTAATACAATGACGTCTTCATTTAGTAAATTAGCTGCCTCGTATTTGTATTAAAACAACTTTTAGTAACCATAAAACTTTCTCGGAAAATTTAGGCTTTCTCATTCAAACAACTGGGTACAGAACTCATAAATCGTAACCGTTGCGACATCAATGGTTCACATTCAAGGCGACACGAATGGTAAAGATAAATCGTCTGTGATTGATAGCCGCCAGGAAATACGGGATACTGAGCCGTTATTGGCTATTACCAAACGCTGTGTGTTACGATAACTTTGAGAAATGATCGTGTAATAGTCATCGATAATCGATATTATTGTACATACTACTCGTCTCGATAGAATTAGTAAATTGGAGGTTCCATGGGGGTATACGCTTCTGCAACAAATTACCCATATATCCGAAATATTCCTATAAATAACTTCGAAAAGGCTATTACAACCAGAATATGTAGTAAAAGATCTTCGGAATATATTCACGATAAATCTAATTGGGTTTGAGCAGGTCCTTTATTAGCAACTCCTAAATACATGCTTTTAAAAAAACAATGTTGTAAAAATAATTGATAAACAGAAGCTCCTATATAACAGTTAAAATATTAGCCCGCTGAGTTTCTCGCCGGATCTTCTTAGAGTAAGGCCGCGATCCGATTTGGGGTAGTTATAAAAAATTTAATAAGTTTTGACCTTTGTGACCTCCCAACCGTAATCGGCTATGGCGACCCGAGACAAATCAACTGCGAGCGTGAGCTCGAATGTGACTAGCAAAATCGTTTTTTTTTTGTTATGGTATGGTATGGTAATGGTATTCTGTGTGCCACTACTGAAATACCTTTAGACGATCATTTAACGGAGTTATCGTAATGCGCCGCGTTACGTGTTTAATTTGGTCACAGCGAATAAGGACCCTGTGTTATGGTCGATTATACAAAGTGTAATTTACATAACGCAAGAGCACAGAGGCCCCAACTAGATTTTTGCTGCATAAATTCTATATGGAAACGTTCCTGATTGAAATAGCTAATTACTCGTACCATTTTTGTAACAATTTTGATATTTACTACAAAACATGGCACATTGAGGAATGATGTAAAGATGGGCAATCTAAAAAGCCGCTGTGAATCGTGATTTAAGGCAATCCTGTAATCATTAAATCATTAAATGTATATAATACAGCGGACTGCAAAAGCTATTGGAATGAGCATAGCAATTTTAGATAATTTGCGTATTGAAAAATTTAAAAATAATTGAAATCAATTTAGTTGTTGATTTGGAACAAACTACTCTCAGAGGGCTTAGCATGAACAGATTAACGTTGAGGTGACTTTGCCGAGAAACCGCGCTGTCGGTTGATTTTTTAGTGTGAGAAGGATGGCATATTAACTCATAGCGTCACCCTAACGTCAATATGTTCGTGCTAAGGCTGCAGGTCTTATGTGATAAGAGCAAATATGATATAACAGGTAAAGTTTAATGAAATTGGCCAGCGTGAACTCCGGTAGGTCGGTTTGATGGTCTTAATATGAGTGGCAGACGAACTATGTGAGTGGAGGAAGCCAGAGAAATCCTGTAAGGAAACGACCTGTTGGAACTTTGTACCCTCTGCCTAGCTCACAAGGGGTCTGGCGTGATGATGTAGATAGACACATAGACATAGATAGACAGATTATGAGGGGCAAGCAAATATCAATTTAGACCAAAAAATGGTTTGGCACAAAACAAAAAGTTTTTCTTTGCTTCTTAAAAAACGTAGCTACACACTAGGAATTATTCCTGTGTCGTAAAAGCGTTTACAAACACGAAAGTCACATACACAACAGACCGGTACAAATAATTGTGGATCACACAATTTGGATTGGTTCCGTGCGGGTAGCGAACCCGCGATTATTCGATCGCCCACTGGCGCAGCGGCTTAAGCTCTTAATCACTGGACCTAGCCCTCGGTCAAAATAATAATACCGTCACACCTATATTCCCCAAGCGGGTGTGGCAGAGGTGTGCTGAGTACACCCACTTTTCGCCGAAAATATTAGGTCACATGTAATAGAGGGCGAGCCTATTGCCATATACCGGGCACAGTTCCAGACTCCGGACTCATACTGGGAATTTTTCGTTAGAAAAACTACATTTATCCGACCTAGGATTTCAACCCAGGACCTCGTGATCACATATTTATGTATTTATTTAATATGGTTTCCAACAATTGTTTACACTAATATGCACAATTTTTATATGCTTTAAGGTAATTAATTATGTTCAACAAATTACTTACAGGTAAACACAACATAAACAATAAGGAGTGATAGCCTAGTGGTTAGACCGTTGGACTGCAAAGTCAAAGGTCTCGGGTTCAAACCCAGGCACGCACCTCTGTCTTTTCGAAAGCATGTGAAGGAAAACATCGTGAGGAAACCTGCATGCCTAAGAGTTTCTCGAAGGTGTGTGAAGTTCGCCAACCCGCACTGGGCCAGCGTGGTGGACTATGGCCTAAACCCTCTCAGTTTGAGAGGAGGCCCGTGCCCAACAGTGGGACAGTTTCTTAACAGGGCTAATATTATATTATAAACACAACATGCACATACGGAACTGTGATATAAAAATAAGAGATGAAATAAATATACATAACACAATACTAAATTAATTTAAAAATACAAAACACAGCATAATACAAACATATAATAATTAATGAAAAGAGTTAGCAAAACATTTGTTGATCCTCTAATGGAATGAGCCCAAGCTATCAAAGTTGACATCAATTTGGTCACAACAGTGATTCAAAACCCTGCTTAACCTGGCAATAGGAGAATGACTGCCCAAAACCGTTCTTCTAAGAGGTGGACTAAGAAGAGTAATAGGTTTACGAGGTAATTTGGAAGGTACCCGAAACTGTATAAGGTTTAAAAGCTGTGGGCAGGATACATTATTATTAAGAATTTTATATAAAAACAAAGCGTCAGAAACATTCCTTCGGGTCTCTAAGGTATGCATCTTGAAGTATTGCCGCCT
The DNA here is from genome assembly GCA_905147815.2 of Phalera bucephala. Classification (NCBI taxonomy): domain Eukaryota; kingdom Metazoa; phylum Arthropoda; class Insecta; order Lepidoptera; family Notodontidae; genus Phalera; species Phalera bucephala. The sequence continues at coordinate 25,959,091 of LR990621.1, forward strand.
GCTGAGGTACGATCTTGTGGTTTTTGCAATGCCTGCAGAATATGCCAAGTGCCCAAGAAAACGCTTTTGGACACGTTCGATACGAAGTATGTGTGTGTTAGCCGCGTGGTTCCCGGCTTAGAATAGGACCAACCCATCTCATCCCATCGGGTGTCGTACAAGGCGACTAAGGGAAAACTAGGGAATGGGCAGCAGCATTCCCTTAACACTTCGACGACCAATAACTGCGCTCGCCAACCCGCCTGCCAAGCGTGGCGAGTATGGCAAACACCCCCAATTATGGAAGAAAGTAGAAAAACCAGGCCCCTAGTCCCCGGCGGTCCTGTTCGTCCTGGCCACGGTAGCAGCCATGGTAACGACAGGACAAGGGGTGCTAAGAATCTCCGGCAGAGATTCGGCTACCACCAAAACCGAAAATTGGCCCTGGTGACATACAACGCACGCACATTGAGGACAGATGAGAAGCTAGTTGAGCTGGAAGAAGAGTTAAACAAGTTGCGGTGGAGTATTGTTGGTTTATCGGAGGTCCGAAGAGAGGGCGAGGACACGATAACCTTAAAATCCGGCAACTTGTTTTACTACCGGGAGGGCGAACAGCAGTCCCAAGGTGGTGTCGGATTTATCGTCCACAAGTCACTCATAAACAACGTTGTGTCCATCACTAGTGTGTCGAGCAGGGTAGCGTACCTTATACTCAGAATATCCAAAAGATATTCGCTGAAGGTCATACAGGTCTACGCACCGACCTCGGCATACTCAGATGATGACGTCGAAGTTATGTATGAGGACATTAGTAGAGCCATACATACTTCCAAAACACACTTTACAGTGGTTATGGGTGACTTCAATGCGCGGCTGGGCAAACGGGGCGATGATGAGTTGAGAGTGGGGCAATTTGGATATGGGCAGCGCAACCCCAGGGGTCAGAGGCTGGCCGAATTTCTGGAGAAAGAGGGACTCTTTATGATGAACTCTTTCTTCCAGAAGCCGCCTCATAGAAAATGGACCTGGATGAGCCCTGATGGTTCCACAAAAAATGAGATAGACTTCATCATGAGCACCAAGCGACAAATATTTAATGATGTCTCCGTGATTCATAGGGTAAAAACCGGCAGTGATCACCGAATGGTCAGAGGCACATTAAATATTAATGTCAAAATGGAAAGATCGCGTCTGATGAAGTCTACGCTCCGACCTACTCATGCATATATCCAAAACCCCGAGAACTTTCAACTCGAATTGTCAAACCGCTTCGAATTGCTAGACAGCAGCGCATCGGTGGACGAAATAAACAACAGGCTGGTAGAGACTGTTCATACGGTCGGGTCCAAGTATTTTAAGACCCACCGTAAAAATGGGCCTCAAAAACTATCTGACTACACCCGAAACCTCATGGCTGAGCGACGTTCCATGACACTCCAAACCTCCGATGATGCTAAGTCCTATAGGCAGCTTAATGGACAGATATTGAAGTCCTTGCGACACGACTTACGGTCCTTCAATGCAAGGCGTATTGAGGAGACCATAGAGCAGAACAAGGGCTCTAAAGTGTTCGCAAGAGACGCGTCTATTGGGCAGAGCCAGTTGACGAAGCTGAAGACGGAGGACGGAAACGTAACGTCAAATAGGTCAGAGGTGCTCAGGGAGATAGAGAGGTTCTATGGACAGTTATATACCTCAGTAGCTAAACCTGTTGTTGACTTGGTAAAAGACCCAAGAGCCAAGCTAACCCGACACTGCACTGAAGATATCCCGGACATCAGCCTGTGCGAAATTAGGATGGCTCTCAAACAACTAAAAAACAACAAAGCGCCGGGTGAAGACGGAATTACTGCAGAACTTCTGAAGGCGGGCGGATCGCCGGTACTTAAAGTCCTTCAGAGGCTATTTGATTCCGTCTTGCTTGAAGGGAAAACGCCGGAAGCATGGAACAGGGGTGTGGTGGTGCTGTTTTTCAAGAAAGGTGATAACACCTTATTGAAGAACTATAGGCCCATCACACTGCTGAGCCATGTTTATAAGTTGTTTTCGAGAGTCATTACGAATCGTCTCGAACGAAGGCTTGATGACTTCCAGCCTCCCGAACAAGCCGGTTTCCGGAAAGGTTTTAGTACCATAGACCACATACATACGCTGCGGCAGGTTATACAGAAGACTGAGGAGTATAATCGGCCACTATGCCTGGCGTTTGTGGACTATGAGAAAGCCTTTGATTCGATCGAGACTTGGGCGGTTCTTAGATCTCTCCAGCGATGCCGCATTGACTATAGGTACATCGAAGTGTTGAAGTGCTTGTATAATAACGCCACCATGTCAGTCCGAGTACAGGGGCAGTGCACGAAGGTGATCCCCATAAAAAGAGGAGTAAGACAGGGAGACGTTATTTCTCCGAAACTGTTTACGGCCACCTTAGAGGACGCCTTCAAGCTCTTGGAATGGCAAGGACTTGGCATCAACATCAATGGCGAATACATCACTCACCTTCGATTTGCCGACGACATTGTGGTCATGGCGGAGTCGCTGGAAGATCTAGGACGAATGCTCGGTGACCTCAATAGAGTATCCCAACAAGTGGGTCTTAAAATGAATATGGACAAAACAAAAGTAATGTTTAATGTCCATGTCGTACCCACCGCACTCACCGTTGGGAACTCTACTCTTGAAGTTGTCGACGAATACATTTACCTGGGACAGGCAGTCCGGTTAGGTAGGTCCAACTTTGAGAGAGAGGTCAATCGACGAATCCAACTCGGCTGGGCAGCGTTCGGGAAACTGCGCAACATCTTCTCATCCAAAATACCTCAGTGCCTAAAGACTAAAATTTTTAGTCAATGTGTGTTACCAGTGATGACATATAGATCAGAGACGTGGTCTCTTACAATAGGTCTCATAAAAAAGCTCAAAGTTGCTCAGCGAGCTATGGAAAGAGCTATGCTCGGCGTTTCTCTACGTGATCGAATCAGGAATGAGGAGATTCGTAGAAGAACCAAGGTCACCGACATAGCCCTCAGGATTAGCATGCTGAAGTGGCAATGGGCTGGCCACATAGCGCGAAGATCGGACGGGCGTTGGGGCAGAAAGATTCTAGAGTGGAGACCACGTATTGGCAAGCGCAGCGTAGGACGACCGCCTGCCAGATGGACCGACGATCTTGTGAAAATCGCAGGAAATCGTTGGATGCAGGTGGCATCGGACCGGTTACGCTGGAAAGCGATTGGGGAGGCCTATGTTCAGCAGTGGACAAGTATAGGCTGAAATGATGATGATGATGATGTGTGTGGCATAGTATGGCCGCCAGACGATACTACAATATTCCAATATGCTTCGCACCAAACTATTATACAACAAGATTGTTGTTTTGCAATTACGGAACACTATAAAATCTAATCACAAAGCCTAGCATCCTTGACGCTCTACCGACGATATTATCCAAATGGGGACCGAAGGTCAATTTGCGATCGTAAAGCACGCCTAAGTCTCGCACAGTTTCGGTTTCATTAACAGTTACGTTATTGATGTTGTGCTTAGCGGTGCGCTTTGCCACTAGACCAACGAGGCAGTCAAAATAATAAGTGTGCAAATAATTTCGAAAACCGAGAATGTTAAGTGTTTTATATTACTGACCAGACCGTATAGAGAAACCTATGTTCATCCGCTTAAATAGAATAATTTTTCACTTAAAAATGAATTCCATAAACCACTTAACGTCAATCAGAGTCACCGCTTCACACGTAAACTTTCAAATAACAATAAATCATAGGAAATATCTTCACGAATGATTAATATTCGAAAAATGAATCACATTTCTCAGTTATTCGCAAACACGATGAATGGATACCCCATTTTACATATCTGTGGGAAACCCTTTCCGAGTTGGAAACCGACTGATATCTTAAGAATCGCTTGAATAAACACCAAGGCGGGATGGAGTGTTGAAAGATGCAGGAGTATATTCATGCAGTATTTGAATATTCGTAAGATAGTATTATTTCTGATAATAGTATACATGCTGTTATTTTGTATTCTCGGGGAATAGATGGAGTGCCTATAGTCTATTACCACCAAACCATAAGATTTTATGAACAAACCATCACGATTTTTAGATGGTTTAGTTGTGATTGCAATCTGTCAGAAGTTTTATATCAAGGCGGCAGTATTTTCGAAGTCATCGGAATGAGAATGCTGTTAGTAAGAAATCGACGTTTTTATGTTGAGTGAAAAATGTTTCAATAGGCAAATTATTCTTTACTAGTTAACGTACGACCAAACAACGCATCTAATCTGCGTGCACGATGGCGTCGGCAGTAGTGATCAGTGGCGATAACGTTGCACACAAAAGTTGTTCACACCAATGCGTTCAGTTAAACTGCGTCCTAATCTACCATCGCGTCTCCACATTCCCTCATCTATATCTAATGATAATAATCTATGCAATATCTATACTAATATTATAAAGAGCTAAAGTTTGTAAGTTTTTATGTTCGGGGTAATCTCCGGTACTACTGATCCGATTTTAATGATTCTTTCACCATTGGAAAGCTACCTTATCCAGAAGTAACATAGGTTATATAACATAGACCCGGTAGGTGGTGCTATTGTCGACCGGGTACGAAGTTAGCTGCTAGTAAAGTATAAATAAACACACCGCGCTGGCGTAGCCGCCCCATTACCTAGCAAGACTACCTATCTATCTATCTGATGATATCATCACGCTAAATCCCTTGAAAAGTAGGCAGAGAGTACAGATTCCAACAGGTCCTTTCATACCTCTCTGGCTTCCTCTACTCTCATAGTTCGTCTCATACACGCTCGCCGGTTACGGATATTCTTGACTTGCACTTCAGATAAGACACGGTCTATTTGGTCATGGTAAGATAGTCTAGGTCTTCCACGGTACCTAGATCCCTCCATTTTCGCATTGTATATCTATTTTGTCATTCTTTCTTCCGACATTCTTTCTATATGCCCAAACCAACGGAGCATACCCTTTTTCATCTTGACACCGTAACTATTTTTCATTGCTACACGCTTTCTTACTACGCTATTGCGAATACGTATAAGGTTCTACTCGGGAGTGAAATAGAACACGTCGTGATGGTTTCAAATATGATTTTATACTCTCTTCTCTTAGATTAATACAGCGGTTATATATGTATTAACTTAGTACACATTAAGCATGTTTTTACATCATATACGGTCGGTCAGCTTGACTCCACACTTCTCCCGCAGAACTTCCGCAGCATTTCTACCGCATTTATTTTGCTGTCGTTCTCCTTCTTACATACCTAGCTCTCACTGCCATATAACAGCGTTGGGACAAAAACTCCATTATGTATGTCCAGCTGGGCCTTTTGGCTTTAGTTACGGCTCCCAAACAGCTTTGTCATCGCACCACTCACTTTGTTCCCTGCACTCACTCTTCTCTCTATGTCGCATGCAATATATACAAACTCATTCACTTGCTCGAGCACATCGTTACCAACCATAATTCTTGCATTCGTTCTGGTTTCTTTCCGTTCAAAAACCATAATCTTCGTTTTCTTTACATTGAAACGTAAGCCATTGTTCATGCAGTCGTCTTTCACAACTGTGACTACTTTTTGCAGATCAGTGGCTGTTGGGGCTATTAAAACCGCGTCCCAGCAAGACTATGAATTAAAAATTTTTCATCGCTTTTGTTATAGATCCGGCAAAATCCTTTTTCTTTAAAATTTTAGTACTTATCAATCTAAAGTAACACAGTACATAGCATGCCGAAGTAAAGTACCGTTTTGACAAGATTAGTTGGATACGAGGAGGATATAAACAAGTAAACTGGTATTTTAATTAACTCTCATCGTTTTGCCTAACCAATTTTATATGAAGAAGCTTGCCTTTGTAAAAGTTGGCAGATCCAGTTCGGGTTGTCGTGATTTAAAGTTCGTTTTTTGATGGAAGTGTAAACACAAAATGAACAATTGTGCAACAAAAAAGTACTAATTTTAATTTCCATATTACGATAAAAAAAAATGATTAGGAATAATACACCGTCACGCCTATCTTCCCCAAGCGGGGGTGGCAGAGGTGTACTAAGTACACCCACTTTTCGCCGACGATGTTAGGTCCCATGTAATAGGGGGCCAGCCTATTTCCATATACCGGGCACAATTCCAGACACCGGACTCGTACTGGGAATTTTTCGGTAGAAAAACTATATTTGTCCGACCTAGGATTTGAACCCAGGACCTCGTGATCACAAAGCGAATTACACTAGTAGTACTATTCTATTTTTTTCTATCCTTAGTTATGTATTTTATACATTTATAGTTAGAGACAGAATCAAAATGTGTTATGTGCTACACCCACCTATCCGTGTGTATAAATATGAACGACGTGATGTTACGATAATTTTTACTTATTCTAAAAGAGGAATCTTTTACCGTAATAGTATGATTATGGTATAGTGTATATATTAGTAATGTCATACTGACCCTTTAGTAATGTTTTCTGCCTAGTATTGTGCACGACTGAACCATGACTGAATTCACAGCAAATGGCTATTTTTAATAGACCAAAATTGAGCGCGTTTCATATCTGTCATGTTGTCTGTCACTATCATGGTGAGCAGCATTCAAAATTTGAATTCCAGAACCGATATTAAAATGAACATAGGCAATTGAAAACAATTTAAACTCATTTAACGGTACATACAAATTAGAACTTTAGCTGCAAAGGAATAACATTCTTTTTTTCAAGGAATATTTTATTTAATGGTACTTTATTGCTAAACTATCCTCCCTATGATCGCGCGTGCAGACGCAGCACTGATCGCGCGTGGAGGACACAGTACGTTTTAATGTGAATCTGTCCATACAAATACTACTGCAGTAACTTATAGCCATCGCTGACGCGGCTGGACGCGTTGGTTTGGCCGTACCTTTAAAACTCGTATTGTTTTTTTTTTGTTTCATATTTTTCCATTATTAGGCCCATAATTATCCTGCAATTAAAGTAAATATGTGTACTAGTGTGTAAATAGTGTCTTTCCACGGCACGACCGCACAGGCGACACCACATAAGTGGGGCAACAAGGCAAGTTTAAGTTTAAAAATAATAATAAAAAAATAGGTTCTTGGTATTTTACTGTTACAGCTATTCCTATACGTAAAGATACGAAAATATCTATATTTACGTATTTATGTGGATAAGTGTAATCCGGGTAAGATCTTTTTAAAAGTTCGACAGTTCGGTTTGTTCGTTCGTTCGTTAAAATCAATTTCATTTTATAAATGGAATCCAATGTGCCACTCTGTTGATTATCTAGCAGATTATTGGGACTGGCAGTTCGTTGGATAAAAGGGTCGCGACTAAGTAAATTTAAATGTTTATTTCATTTTATTCTAATTATCTAGCAATATGAAAGTTTTGGCAGAAACAGAAGAATCCACTAACTACAGAGGGACAAGGATATTTCGCCCCGTAGAGGACATTGACAGTGGGGGCGTTAGTTTGAAATTAGAACGATTATTATTAAAAAAAGAACCTGCGTAAATTTCATAGCAAACGGCGAGCAACTCTGCAACTATCACGAAGTGGCATTTGACTTGATGACAGCGTTATTTCCGATGTTGGCCGCGAGCCAATAAATCCATATACGACTGTACTAACTTGAAAAAGAAGAAAAATATCTTGGAAGTCACTGGCCCGTTATAAATTCATCAATCAAATCAACCTATTGCAGTCCATTGCTGGACATAGGCCTCTCCCAATTCGCACCACAATACACGGTCCTCCGCTTTCCGCATCCAGTCCCACCCTGCGACCTTCTTAAGGTCGTCAGTCCACCTAGCTGGGGGGCGCCCTACCTTACTTTTACCGAGACGCGGTCTCCACTCTAGAACTCGTCTGCTCCATCGGCCATCGGTTCAGCCCATTGCCACTTTAGCGAGCTCACTCTGCGAGCTATGTCAACTACTTTTGTTCTTTGACGGATAACCTCATTTCGGAGTTTATCCCTTAATATTTTTTATTATTCATCAATATTTTTTCAGAAAAACACAGATTTACAATACGGCTAAATTAAGTTACACATTCAAAAAGTACATATGTTTTGTTGGTTCGGTCAAATAAGATTAAACAGTTATTTAATACAAATCACGAAGTATAAAAATAGACTCACCAATTTGTCTTCTCGGCCTAGTTCTGTGTTGTCCATGCTTGTAGCCCCTCTTTTCTCGAAGTTCTTTCGTTCTCAGCCAGAGCCCTCCAGTGTCTAGCAACAAAAATAAAATAATTTACTGCTAGAAAAATTATTTACTGCTAACATATAGTCCAATTACCTTTGACATTTAATGAACACCGAGCGTTTTGAGTAAACGCAAATATTTGAGTTTCTAAGGGCTTAGCACAAACAGATTGACTTCAACGTAGTCGAGTTGAAATGCCATCACTTTTAGACTACAAAATTACTAAATCAAGATGAACGTGGTAGCATGCAATCTCGAAAACGTTACGCTAGTGTCAATCTTTTAGTGCTAAGCCCTCTGATTAATAGATCTTTGCGTTATTGAGTGAGCACAACGGTGACACAAGATCCTTATGTGCTATGACCAAGCACGTAACGCGGCGGGTTAAGATAACTTCGTGTAGTGATATTCCAGTAGCATATTGAATACCACGATACACGATCATTTCACGAAGATATCATAGCGCGTCGCGTTTGGTCGTAACGAATAAGAACCCAGGCATTATAACTCCATTTTCTCTTTATTCGCACAAATTTTAAGTAATAAGTCACATACGCAAGTATATATGGGCGCTAAGTTTAATTTATGTATAAAATAATTAATATTGTAAGATTATTTAATTGGATGTTGTGAATAATATAATAACCGTTTGATTTTCTATAATGACATGGATTGATTTGACCCGGCGAACTTTGTACAGCCAATAAAAGTTTTCTGTACTTATCTATTATTTTTATTATTTCCCTTGCAATTAGTCGCAAAATTAATTTCTGAACGCATCCTGTTTGACACATACGATCAGTTTGTATGGGCTAATAAAATAGTTGTTTTTACTACTTTCCTTGCAATTTATTTATATTTTCTCATCTTATACCTTCCTTGGATTTTTACAAATATTTCAAAACCAAAATTAGCCAAATAAGTCCAGGCGTTCTCGAGTTTTTGTGAGACTAACAAACATCAAATCATTTTTAGGATTTCGTACCTAAAACGAAATCCTTATAGGATCACTTCGTTGTCCGTATGTCCGACGATTATCACCTTTTTTAGGGGTTTTTTTCTCAGGAACGGCAAGAGGTATTAAGTTAAAATTTATACCAAATACGAAAATCTACAGTCCCCTACTATTGTAAAAAAATGAAGTTTCTAAGAGAACCCAAACAAAAGATATGGCCATTTAAAGTCACTCATTAGAAATTATATAGCACTTCCGGTTGACCTGGAATCGTGTAATTTGGCAAGAACCAAGGTTTAAAAGTGCAAGTAAAGGTAGAAATCCGATATTTGTCAATTTATAACTATAACATATAAAAAATATATTATTTCCCTCAAATCTGATGAAAAATTAAAATAGCGCTGCCTAGTGACTACTTTACACACTACAACAATCCTTCTTTGTCTATGTGCTGTTAGTGACATTTTGTGGAACTATTTTGATTTGTAATGAATAAACAATTATTCACACCTACAGAGAGATGGCGCCACAGATCTCTCAGATCTGTGGTGCCATCTGTGTACGGTATAGGACGTAAATTGAATCAGATTGTTGATTTATTCTTTTAATTTTATAAAGTTTGAATGAAAATTAAATGTTATTAATTTAATTACGGCAAAATTTTATTAAGAAAGAGCACTTTTTTAAAAGGTATTTTTATGGGTTGCCTCGTTGAACAAGTAGGTACCGTATAATACGTTTAGAGATCGCGGAGGATCTCGTACAAATTGTAGGGCGAGCAAAATGTTGATTTTCTATGGAAAATTTCCCAGTATCAGCCCGAAGTCCGAAGTTGTGCCCGCTATAATAGCAATAGCCTCGCCCCTATTACATTGGCACCTTACATTCTTAGCAATAAGTTTGTGTGCGCACATAGTACACCTCTTAGCCACTCCCGCGTGGGGAATGTAGGCGTCCCGGTGTGTGTGAATTCTTTATACGGAAATAATTGAATATCAACGTTGTTCATTTAAATTATAAAATATATAAAAATAAACATCGTCACACCTGTATTCCCCAAGGTCGGATATTTGGTCTCATGCAATAGGGGGTAAGCCTAATGCCATTATATCGGGCGCAATGCCAGTTGACACTGGAAATATTTCTATCGAAAAATTACATTTGTTCTGACCTGGGATTCGAACTCAGGACCTCGTGATCGCTACGCGCATTAGTCGCCAATAGACTAACGAGGTATAGGTAACTTTTTAGAAGCTTTCGTGTTCGTATGTCTATCTATCTTTCTCGTTCAAATCTTGTAATCCATTTACAATCACTTCGGGTATTTTATTTATTAGTTTTATTTTATTTTATCAAGATATCCAATAGCGTTTGACAATAGAAAGCATGTGTCTGATTGATCTGAAATTTAGCATACGTATGTAAGTTCAGTGACAATGCAATAATATAGTACATACCATGGAGCCAGCTCCAGAACAGTCTTTTGATGGGGTCGAAAGGTGGCCATGGGAACATGCCAACTACACAACAAAACCACCTCGTGTTTAGGCTTGTTAGATTGGTATTGACAAGTACTATACAACCAGATGTTTAGGGTCTGATGATGAAGTGGGAAGTTGACCAACGGAACTACCCAACTACTTAACACAGCCCCGCCGTGTTTGGGCTCGTTGGATTTGCCTTGAAGATCTCTATAGACTCTAATGACATTTAGGATCTGATGATGGAACCGGAACAAAGAACATACCTAACTACTCAACATATCCCCGCCGTATTTGGGCTCATTGGATTTGTCTTGACGATTTCTCTAGACCCTTCTAGACCCTCTAGAAACTACAATTTGGCGCTGAAACTGGCCGGAAACGGAACCCGGTACGAAACCCTCAGAGCGCGTGGCCTACTTGCACTTGTCCAGTTTTATATATATATATATATATAGACTATTTAAAAGCAACATTTTTGTGAAATATTATTTATAAACGTCAACTTCATTTTAGTGTTTAAACGCACGGATTTTGACTATTAGATAACTTCTGCGATAACTCCCAACGAGTAAAGTTGTGGAAATAAGAGTGTTTACGGTCATCTACTTTATTTTTATAATAAGTTAATTAAAGTACGTGTGTGCAAAATCAAGGAGAATTTATTCAACGGTTCCGCATCGCCTGGCGTCGCGTCGACATATATTACATTCAAATAGCAAGACTTTTTTTACTTTTTACACCATTCGAGCTACACAGAATGACTAAAACATAAATAAAGCAAAGTAAACAACACACATAACGAGAAAAATAAAGGTTATCATAAAAGTGTCGTTTTTTGTGTACAAACAATGCTATAATGAGCTTTGGGGCAAACCCGCATATGTAAAAGGCTTTCTGAATAGTCCGGACTTTATTCAAAGGGTTTAACACGAAAACCGTCATGTTCATGTTTTTAGTAAATTTGAAATGTGACAAGGATGTTATATTAACTAGCTACCGCCAAGCTAACGTCAATCTTACCGTGCTAAGCTCTTTGAATCCCAATATTCGTATTTAATTTCCACGGAGACTATATGTTTCCTGAATTGAGATTTATTATTCTGCTCCACTAAAATATCGGTACGATTTCAGTCGGTATCATCTCAGCCTACACTCGATATCAAGTTATTTAGTTTAAAATCTATAATTGATCGCATGTAAATCACATGAATAAAAAAAAGTAATTTAATTTAACGTTTTTATTTGTAGTTAACTATACCTACGCACTAGCGACTGAGATCTTTTGGCTCCTGGATGACATTGACAGGGGCGTTGGTGTGAAATTAGGGTTATCGTTTAGTAAAATTTTCCTACTTGTAGGGAAATATTTCAACAGGTGGGGCCGCACGGTTACTTATTGACGGATGATTTAGCGCAGTGGAGCTTAAGCCGCTCCGCCCACTGTGTCTTATAGTCGCGGGTTCGATTCCCGCACGGGACAAATCTTTGTGTGATCCACAATTATTTGTTTCGGTCTGGGTATTTGTGTATGTGAATTTTCATGTTTGGAAACGCACCCACGACTTGGGTAAATTTATATTGGTGTGTGATCCTTGTATGACTTGCAATCCTGTTATATGACAGTTTAAAAATTTATTAAAATTCTCTTTTCATTTTCAACTTTCGGTCTGATCTCGATGTATGATTGTCGATGTCATTGAAGCATTTAATATTTTACGAGAATAATTGTACCATTTGTGAGATTTATGATCTTGTGATAAGATCGAAACTGCATTTTAAACATTATCAATTACGAGAAATGGCCTTCCGGTATCTCTTAATTTGAGAATACATTCAAAAATATTACATTATGAACACCATATATCATAATAATAATATTAGCCCTGTTAAGAAGCTGTCCCACCGTTGGGCACGGACCTCCTCTCAAACTGGGAAGATTTAGGCCATAGTCCACCACGCTGTCCCAGTGCGGGTTGGCGCACCTTCGAGAATTTCTTAAGCATGCAGGTTTCCTCACGATGTTTTCCTACACCGTTAAATTTAACATACATGAAATTTTTTTCTTTCCTTCATTTGTAAATGAGGGAACCATGTAGCCATTTCCATAACCAACCTATCTTTTTCTTCCATACCCCACAACATAATGTAGATGAAAAATGTTCTTGCCCTTGTTCTCCACAGGAATGACATTCAGAAGAGGTGGAGAGTCTTTGTTACTTTTCCGATGATTGATAAATACTATAATGGCTTACATGAATAAAAAATATTCTGATTCTGTTTATTTTTTTCATAATGTGCATGTATGGCCACAGTGTCGAACAAAAACGTGTGCTATTTCACTCCCAGTGTTTTCTGTTGCTGTTTCTGTAGTACGTGTGCTATTTGTGTGGTATTAAACTGAGCTACTCTTGCGCTTTCAAGAGCAGCTAAGTATACAATCAGAAATTAATACAACTGTACCATCCTAAGTTCAGAACTAATAAGAAACAAGTTGGAGAAGCTAACTTTCGGTATTGTGCGGATTATTCTAAGTCTGTATTTGCCTTGGCTCGCATAACTTCGAACTTCCCTGGATAACATGTCAAAACTTATTTCTAAATGTTAGCATTTGCTAATATAGCTAAACCATTTGGTTTGACTAAATTGTTATGAGCTTATTTCCTCTTATGGCTGTGAGGGCTCACGTTACTTTAGGAATAAATTAAGTATGTGTGTATGTATAGTCTTATTCTATCTAACTATATCATCACGCCAGATCCCTTGCGTGGTAGGCAGAGAATACAGCGTTCCAACAGGTTCCTCCTCTACAGACCTCTCTGGTTTCCTCCACTTTCATAGTTTGTCTCATGTCTCTTGCCGGTTACAGAAACTTTTGACTTATCCTTCTGATAAGACACTTTCTATTTTGGTCATATTAAGATAGTTTCCCGGTGCCTACAATACCGAATTAAGTGATTCAATACCAAATACGCTCTTCACATAATTCATCTAAGGGTGATCACAATACCACACAATGCCAAACCCTTCGCAGTGGACATCTTAAAATCATCATTAGCCCCATAACAAAACTATCTCCGCCAGTTACGCCACGATCGAATACAAATCTTGTGACCACATCTGTAGGAGGAAGTGATACATTTTTTGGTTCATATAATTTTCATATAGTACTGTTACGACCCGAACATACCCCGATATCTTGAAAACCCTTTATCGGGGATATCGATTCTAAGACGTATTACACACCCTTAGGTCTCCTAGCGATCTGTCTAGAAAGATCTAGAATCCGTGCTTAAGTGCTGAAACGTCTAGAAGGTTTCTCCCCTTTAATTATCGCCAGCGCGCGGTCGCGGTATACAAGTACCTATTTGTTCACGTACAAATAAGTATATAATAAGAATACCGCTTTGATGGCGACGCCGGCTATTGTTCGATGTACTTAGAGGGTTCGCGTCCGTTCTAGAACTTTCATACAAATATATCAAGAACACAGAGCGCGAGGACGGACACAGTCTCTTCTCGGAAGGGATAGTGGTCAAATCGGAGAACAAGCGATCTAAGTGGAATACACCGGCGACTTAAGCAACAAAATACGGATACTACGAGTGACCAGCGACTTGGAAGCAATATTTGGGTACTAACGAAAGTAGTGCTAGTGTGTGTTTTGTGCTAGTGTGTACTTGCATTCGACGTACTGTATTGTGTGTACAGCGCCTAATGAAGCACTTCCACGTTATTCGGCATTTATTTATCCCACTACGTAACAGTACCATCAATTAAAATAGATTATTATAGTCTAGGTCTATCTATATAGTCAGGTCTATAGATATCGTTATTATAAGACGCTAGAAGTCGTATAGGTACATGAATTTGTAGCCACAAATGTGAAAATATATCACAAAATGCTTTATGAATGCGTGGTCAATCTTCTTCTTCTTTTCGTGTCAATGCTTCATATGTGACCCGCTGAGTGAGTGGCTAGATCAATCGCGCCATTTGTGGCCGCGCTCAGCAAGAACGACATAGTCTGTGAGGTCGCACCACAATTGAAGGCTGCTAAAATCGGATCTCTGAACCCCCATGGGCACAAATTTTGCCTGCTTCTACCTACTTAAGTGTGGAGTCGATTTAATAATTTCCACACCGGCCATGGTAGTTCGTGCCTTTGGGGTAGTTGTTCCTGATATGGGACAAAGTAAGGCGGTGGAAGTTTCCTTTCTCTCCATTGTTTAAATCTGGTCGTGGTTGGGAGATCCTGCAGGGTTCAGATAACTTTTGCGGCTCTTGAGGCGGACTCGAGAATTTGGTAGTCAAGCCGTGGAACAATGTATTTGATTCAGTGGCTAAAGTTGATATGAAAGTCTTGTAAACTTTATTCGACAGAAGGTAATACAATTAGGATAGGCTTAGAGTACAAAGCTCAAACCGTGCAAACCTATCTCGCTTCCTCTACTGTCATAGTTCGTCTCATACACGCTTCTATCCCGACGTAAATGCCGACTATTTTACGACTATCAAATTCAAGAGACGATTCAACACACTTACACTAGATATTTCGGATTTTATCGCGGTTTATGCTAACTTTATTTTCCAGACGTTTCAAGTGCTTTATGCACTGGTAGTAACAGGAAGAACTGACCATATAGCTTAAATGGCTTTCTGTATTGGCAACCGCTAAAAGAAAACGCAAAAATGTACGAAAATGAAATTTTACTAAAAATAGAACCAAAATGATTACAACTTAGTTGTTTGTGACGTCAATTGATATTCTGGGGCCACTTAAAACTTTTTAATTATTTTTGGTCCCATCTATGCAGAATGAGCTCGCGGTGCTTGACGTCACTGTTGGTTAAATTTGATTTCGTACTTAATCACATTAATTACAGGCTTCTGGGTAGATGAGAGTACTCAACCATCTTAGCTATTGAACTTGTTTTGACTTGAATATAACCCGACCACTTTGACGTTGGCGCGATACTAAAGCTTATTGTCATACAGCTCGTCTGCCAGATGCTTTTTCGCGCATTGACAAATATATCCTGAACATCTTTCTAATCGAATTAAAATATCATTATTTCAGACAGTCCATAGTGGTAACATTTCAAATTCAATAGAATATAATTAAATAAATAAAAATACTTTTAAAATTTAAACGAAAATAAAAATAAATGAATCTCAATTAAATTGAGAAACAATGTAATTAAAATAAAATAAAGAGTCCAGGTCTAAGAAAAAAAAAGAATGTCTGATATAATTTCTGCAATACTATTGCTTTCTTTTTCCGTTGCACCCAACATCATCCTAAATACTATTCAATCACTCTAAATAATCATTAACATCTAATAGGACTATCTCGCCTGACTCTAAAAGTTTAGTCACGCTAAATATCATATTAATACCCCACTAATGTACAAAACATTATTGGAATCGACCCTACTATCATCCAAGTAATGACAATGAACTTCATTACGGCCATCCAACTAAATGCTTTTAGAAAATAAGTTGCCAGACGTAACAGCACCTTATTACTTTAGACTTAAAGTTTAATTTGTCAGGTTTTCGCGCAGTTATGACCGAATATAGACGGAGCTTATAACGTTTATGGTTCCTTGAATATGGTAGTAAAGCTATTTATGATTGATGATGGCAATTAAACGAGTATTTTCATGATGTACGATATTGTTTGTTCGATAATTACGTAAATTAAACGTATTTCTATACTACCATTAATTTAAGGCTTTTATATGGATCCATTTGACTCAATAAATAGTTTGTACTTACCTACTGTAAAATAATGCCTTTGGCCTTGTGGGTTAAACGTAGGCCCTCGGCTCACTGTGTATGGTAGGGGCGGATTCAACCAAAATTATTCAGTACAATCGTATGCTTCTTGAATTTTTGTAGATATTTTTATTCAATACAGTTACATATTTCTGTTTCACCTTAAATATTTCAAAATAATCCTTAAGCCACCCCCTTACCCCGTGCTTCGGAAGGCACGTTAAGCAGTCGGTCCCGGTTACCACTTAGTAGTCATTAAACTCAGTTTGAAGCCTTAAGATTTCGCCATATAGCCGACGCAGCGCGACGTTTGCGCGGATTGGGGAGTAGTAATGTACTGAAATATACGAGAGACGCCACACAGCGCAGCCCCGCTCGGCGCGGCAAACCTCATAACCGAACATAGGCGAGCCTTTCGTCACGCTCCCGTCGCGCTCCATCAGCTATTTGACCAAGCCTTTATAGGCGGCTTGATAAGTTCCAACAGCAAGTGGCTACAAACCTGCCTCCATCAATCCGCACTGGGTCCGCGTGATGGAGAGTAACCTATCTCTCTTACCTCGATTTGTGAGAGAAGGCCTTTGCCTAGCAATGGGGCAGTATAGGGTGATATTATTATAAGCCTTAAACTAAGTTCATTTCCCTTAACTTTTTCACACGGAGCCCTTATTCTCTATGACCAATTAAATATAGAAGAAAACATAGAAGTCCAATGGTGAACTGAAGTTAATAATTGGATCACGAGGTTAAAGTGAAGATCAGCAAGATACGGAGGAAAAGGAGAAAAATATGTCACACACCAGCAAGATGGCTAGATTTCATTTAGGATAAAACCAGAGATATTAAATGGTATCAATGGAAGGTCTGTACCCAGCAGTGGGAAAACCAGATTGTAGACAATAATAAAGTAATTATCTGCATACCAAAAGGCAATAGAGAGAACTATGATCGGAGTCTTACAGCGAGATCAAATCAAAAAAGAAAAAATCCGTACAAAAACCAAATCACTGATATATCATTCAGATTTAAAAATCTGAAGTAAGCAGGGCTTTAGGGACAAATGGTTCTGAAGTGGCGACCACAAATCGAAAGATGTGGAAATGGCAGCCCACGAGATGAACCGATGACTGGTGAAGGTTGGATTCATGCAGCCGATCCTAGTGGCACTTGATTCTTCTTCAATTGTGCTAACCAGGAAGTAATAACTCATCTTCAATTTGGTTAAGTGGCAGTGGGCGGGACACATCGCTCGCAGAACATACGGTGGTTGGGGCAGAGAGGTTCTCAAGTGGCTGGTTCTCAAGTTGTTCTGCAGTGGACGTCTTTCGGTTAAAGATAGATAGATCGAATTTCGCTAACCATGAAGAAATAGTAAATCGTTAAACGGCGTCTGTAAAGCTTTGTTTTCATAAATTGCAGGTTTCACTCTTACAAATATTTTCTTGATAGTGTTACGTAGTGTGCATTAAATAACACCGTGTTTGCTTTGAGTACTGCATCCGATATTCCACTTTAAAAGCTTTGACCTGCGATCAAACACAACAGCTGCAGGCTTTCGCTTTGATGTGTGTCTCCTATACATGTTACAAAGCTGAAATTATTTTCATACAGTCTGCCTGCTGGTATGCCATTGAAATATTTTGCCATCGAAGTTGCAAAGGAAAATCCTTTGTTTTGAGTGCTTTATCAAAGTTGTATTTTTTTAGTAATTTAACTCAGAAGGTCAACCAAAAAGCCTAGCAAACATTTGCTGCCTTAAATATTTTTATTTAAAGTGAATTAAAACAATTGCTTCTGAGTGGACAATTCTAAAATAAGCTTCGCTAAATATGACTTCAATGACGATCTGATCAAATTATATGCAATTATTTGAAACATTACTACTTTGGGTTTTAATCAATTCTAAGCACAGAGGATACCTTAATTATAATAAAGCATTATAGGTAAATTGACCCAGGTGAATTAAATATAAAACAGGTGATTGTCAATAGCCTAAAAAAATGGAAGTAAGACCGGCCACATGTATGTATAGTTAGGACTTCCATTTCGACTGCCAAGGCAACTGAGAATCGCAGCCAGTTGCAAAAGAGTATTTTATTTATTCTTTTTGTTATCCGCTTGCTATTTTTGTTCAAAACAGAGATATGTATGTGCACAAAAGCCTATGACAGAACAAGGTCCTAGTGCGAGACAGTGTCAATTATAGAGGTTGTAGGTATGTTATTGTGTAGAAAAATAGAGAGATTGAACCTATTGCCAAGATAACATACGTCCTGAAGGGCAGTTTATTCGACGATCCAAACAATCTACTATTAAAGTAATTAACGGTAGAACTAACATCGGCTGTAATCGAATAAATGCAAGTGGTTATCGAGATGGTCAGTTGTAAGCTCGTTCGAATAATGGATTAGCTTTCCAATCGATAGTTCCACGTTGCATCCTCTGTGGTTTCCGCTTGTGGAACCTTGAATATTGAAGCTTATACTAATTAAACAATGACGGTCGGCTTGATTCAGTAGTTAAGAGATTAAGGTGCTCCGCCCACTGGGCCGAGTAGTCGCGGGTCCAATCCCCACACGGAACAAACTATTGTGTCACCCAGAAATGATTATTTCGAATTAACTTAGCGAGGGACTAAGTATTTATATAAATATGATGACCTGTTCCAGTATCCGAACTCGCAACTGATCGCTTATATCTTTGAACGCAGGATTTCTTATAATAATTGAACTTCACTGGTAAGTTTGTTTGATCACTGCATATAAGATAAAAAATTAAAATAAGTAATGAAACTATCTCTACAGTTACCGGTTTTGGTAACTGAATGGTTAGACCAGTTGGCTCGATATGATGGATTTAATTCTTGCTCAAAGCGACATGTTTTTATTGAAAAACTCTGTTGCAATGCAAGTGTGTCAGACACTAAGTAAAATAATCTACAATTTACCAGATTGATACAGACATATGAAAATCAAACAAACGTCCATGTCCTGGTCACAAATCTTTATCTAATATGCTGATAATCATGAAATCTATGCTTTATTACCTCAAATATATGGTGGGAACCCTAGTTGTGACTTCAAGATGGGACACTTTATATAAGTATATTTTCTAGTATACTTTGCTAAAATGTTTTATTAAGAGATTTTATATGTGTATTGGCCTACCCTCACGGCAGAATATGATCACAAAAAATTAAGGACCATAAGTATACGGTCCTTCATTTTTTTATGATGCAATAATATTCATATAATATATATGAATATTATCATGCAATAATATTCATATTCGGACTCTATGCTTGTATTTCGACATCTGTTACGGTTATACATTGCAAAGACATTTTTCAAATAACCGTCAATATTGGCAGATTCCCAACATAAAGTTGCCATTTCTATTTAAATTCTCGTCATTGGCAATTTAGTTAATTTAACGAAAGGCTTTGGAACGTGATTTTATCGGGTTACAAATTACGGCTAATGGATGAGGGGAGATGGGTTTCGGGGATGAGGAGCCATCTTGAAAACTTTCGGTGACTGGCATTGTTTAAAATTGCCTTGAAAACGATGATGATGTGCGGTGTATTTAAAATCTTTGACAATACCAAAACACTTGTGTATCACAGCGATTCAGAAGATCAAAACTACCCAAATAACGAGAATAGGTGTTCAATTTAAATTAATTTAATAAGAAAGTGTATATCCTGCCCCCTGCTATACTTTCCGGACACAATACGAAGTCGTGGAGACAGGCCACTTGCTGTTGAATCTTATCAAGCCGCCAATGAGGCATTCTTACTCAGCTGAACGACTACTACAATAAATGGCAATCAGGACCAATGGCTTAACGTGCCTTCTACAAAACGCGGACACTCAAACATGGAATTGTCACATACGATCATCAAACTCAGACCGACCGAGCCAAAAAGCGGCATACATTAATTTTAAAAGTAGATAGCTTCACCACCACCTACTGTTGGGTTTTAACAAGCCGCCATATCGCATCCATACTTTGCTTAGATACTTCTAAATTACTTGCATTAAATACCCTAATTCCCACAAAATAGAGACAAGTGATTCCAGCGTCGCAAATAGGCGCCATACATTCCCAGACGAGAGGCCCACCCGTTTATTAGACACAAATGGCTAAAACACTCCCAAGGAATTTACTAACTCTCGGAGCAACAGTAACAGAATACTAAGGCATAACAGATGTCAACTAAGTCAACGCATTGAAGTGTATACAGGCCACTATGGTACAAACAGGTGTTCCACAGGACTCCATCTTAGGACCCTTTCTTTTTTTAGTATATATTAATGACCTGCCGAACTTTGTCCGTGATGTCTGTGACATTGTACTATTCGCAGATGATACCTCCTTGATCTTCAAAGTTGACAGAGCTAAGCTTAATTTTGACGATATGAATGGTGCTCTTTCACGGATATCAAATTGGTTCGAAATAAACAATCTATTGCTTAATTCACTCAAGACAAAGTGTATTAAATTTACTATGCCCAATGTAAAAGTTAATGCTACGAATATTCTTATTAATGGCACAAAGCTGGACCTCGTGAACTCCACTGTCTTTCTAGGCATTACCCTAGACTCCAAACTCCAATGGGGGGCCCATATCTCATCACTTGCGGGTAAACTTAGCTCCGCTGCTTATGCAGTGTAGAAAGTACGGCAACTTACGGATGTGGATACAGCACGTCTAGTTTATTTTAGTTACTTCCATAGCATTATGTCTTATGGTATCCTACTGTGGGGTAACGCTGCTGAAGTGGAAAATGTATTCATACTGCAAAAAAGAGCTATCCGTGCCATTTATAATCTTGGACCTAGGGCTTCCCTCAGAGAACTTTTTAAAGAGATCAACATTCTCACGGTCGCTTCACAGTATATATACGACAACATAGTGTACATACGTAGGAATATGCATTTATTTAATAAAGTGAGTGACGTTCATAAATTAAACACTAGAAATAAACATAAACTGGTATTACCAATTGTTAGGCTTAAAAAAGTATTTACTTCCTTCGTAGGAGTCGGTATTCGCTGCTTCAATAAGATACCAAAGCCCATGTTAGAGTTGCCACTTGACAGATTTAAAAAGTATATTAAATCTTCACTAAAAGTAAAGGATATTATACACTAAATGATTTTTAAAATGATAAAAATGCCTTTACACAAATTAACTGAAATCTAGAAGATTATAATGTTAAGTGCAGCGTGTCCTGTCTAGCGAGCGTTCATTCATTTTAATTATTATTCTCGAACGATGTCGACAGGGTCGTGGATTGGTCATGCTCACTAAAATGTCTTTGCTAGTGGCGGCTCTGTGGAGCGGGTCATTCTTTTCCCTCTAAAATGGTTGAGGAGAGTGATGGCTGCTTCTCAGGTCATGCTCGTGAACGGGTGCTGCTGGTGGGGACTGGTCCGTCCCCTGCCCTTTGTCTGACTGAACGTGTACCATAATGCTGTTGAATTTTGTCTCGTTCGGCATCACACTGGAGCTATGACCAGTTGTTTTGTACGCGCTCTTTACATATTTTATAGTAACACTTTCTCTAACTATTATTATTATGCTTTTTATTATATACCTATACAACATCTCTATTTTGTAAATGAGAGGACTATGTAGACACTGACCAATATCATGAATCTAAGTACACTTATGATTAATCTATACTTAAGCACATCTATTTAGCTCGTTCTGCATTGTTCTCCCATACTCCATAAATGCAATGTATACAAAAAGAATTGTAAAACTCATTTTTAAAAAAGAGTAACCGTGGAGTTTCTTGACCTTCTTCTCCACAGGAATGACTTTCCGAACGGAACTCTACAGTCTTAAGTAATTAATAATTTTCTCTTTTTGACTATTCATAAGTGGCTTTTGGTCTACATGAATAAAAAACTTTTGATTTTAATTTTTTGATTTTGAACGAATTTCATATAAGATGAAGCTAACCAGAGACATAGTATGCAGGTACTGTTGTTCGGAAACTGAAACTATGAAGCATATTCTCTGCAAATGTGACGCATTGATTGAATCTACTCGGGGTGGCCTCTCCATCACAAGAGGAATAAAGCGTCTTTCTACCTGGCGCAACCTACAATCTGTTACAGAGAGTATTAAGACCATGAGGTACGTTAGAGTACTAAGACAAAAGCAGCATAAAAGATCCTATAGGGTCGAAGTGTGCTAGAGCCATTTCATCTAATTAAGATAACATAAGACATACTTTTAGTAAACAGAACGTTATCATATACCCCTAAATCAATAATTAGGCATAAAATCTTGGAATAAATATAGTAATTGCTAACATAATAAAGACAAGTGACTTTAGCGTCACTAGTAGACGCCATATATTCCCAGGCGAGAGGTCCACTCGTTTATTAGTGTTCGTTATTTTTCGTAATTATGGGATCACCTCGATGGTTCTTAGTTATAAATGAACCCAGCAGGTGGCGCTGTTGTCGGCCGGGTGCGAAAAGTAAGCAATTTCCCAATACGTTGCAAAGCAAAATAAATTACAAAATCTTGTATTAAATACATTAATTCCGGTGTGCGTGCGGAATGTCTTAATGAAACCCCGTGGTAGATGAGATTGTTTATTTTCTTTGACCAATATGACCGTTTTCTTAGACGTTGGTGAGAATTTTTTAGAAAATTATGTTGAGTATACATACATTAAGCCACCTTACAAGATATCCAAACTTGGCTTACGACTACTACATCTTTACATATAAAATGCCAGTGTGCGTGTGTTCATAATTCTTCTTCTCCCAAACGGCATGACTAATTTTCAAGGTTTTTTTTTTGTACTTATGTCACTTAGGTGGTTCTTAGGTATTGATGGTACTGGTAGGTGGCGCTGTTGTCAGCCGGATGCGAAACAAAGTTACAAAGCCAATTAAGTTAGAAAAGCTTGCAATAAATATGCTAATTTCCGCGAACGCGACGGAAGCGCTCGGCTACGCTCGGTACTTACGTTTGCCGTCGCGCCGAGTGAGGCTGCGCTGTGTGACCTCTCCCGTACATTTCAGGTACATTACAACTCCCCACGCCCTTCCACCAACGCGCTCCCGCGCTGCGTCGTTTATGTGGCGAACCGTATGAACCCCCGTGTTAGATGAGAGTGTTTTTTTTTCTGACAACCCATAGCAGCATAATTATATTAACTTAAAGATACTTTAAAAATACACATCATTTTATCATATACTTAAAATAATAATAAGTTATAAATAATAAATCATCTTATACTGTTTTATTACTGGGCAAATTAAATTTTATTTCTGGTTTTATTACTCGACTGTAGTACTTCAAAGAGCAACGGCTGGTGTGGTCCTTCATCAAACGAATCAGAACCGGAGTCGAAAGGTGCAATTATCCTCCTCCACCTGTGAGGAGGGCCATCACTGAGTCTCCTTGTTGTGACTGTAGAAATTCAGTGCAGACTATCCAGCACATCGTGGAGGACTGTCCCACTCGAAAATTCTACGGCGGATTTGAGGGGCTACACCAGCTGACACCAGAGGCTAAACAATGGCTCCTCCACTCTGACATTAAGTTCTGATCGTGGTTCGCATTATTAAAAATACACCGCCATACGATGATTATCAATCATCACTCCAGTAATCATACTGGGCAAAGATGAAATGGGTCGAGATAAGAAAGATTAGGTCGTACTCAACCACGGGGACCCCGCGTGGATTGATAGATGCAGGTTCGTGGCTACCTGTTGATGTGACTTATCAAGCCACCTAATGAGTCATCCAAACTCACCTTAATGATTTCTAAATTGGTTATAAAAGGTCACATTAAATATACCAATTCCAAAACATAATAATTACAAGTGACTTCAGCGTCACTAATAGGCGCGATACATTCCCAGGCGAGCGGCCCACTCGTTTATTAGCTCGATAGCGGCATACATTTCCATTTAGCGCGCTCTTGCCGGCGTGCGTCCGGAATGTCTTAATGAATACCCGTGGTAGATGAGAATGGTTTTTTTTGACCATCCATTGTGCATTATGGCCGTTCTCTTGGTTATTGGTTAGAACATTCTATAACACTTATGTTGAGTATTTTTACATCTGTATTATACCAAAATTTGTTTAATCTATCTATCTATATCATCACGCCAGATCCCTTGCGGGGTAGGCAGGTAGTACAGAGTTCCTACAAGTTCTAGTTCGTCTCATACACGCTCGCTGGCTACGGAGACTCTTGACTTGTCCTTCAGATTAGACTCGGTCTATTCGGTCGTGGTAAGATGGTGACAGAGTACCTATCCTTACACTTTCGCATTGTATATCTGTTTTGTCATTCTTTCTTCTGACATTCTTTCTATATGCCCGAACATACGGAGCATACCCTTTCTCATCTTTACACCGATACTATATTTCATACCTACTCGCTTTCTTACTACGCTGTTGCGAATACGGTCGGTCAGCTTCACTCCGCACATTTTTCGCAGGGGTCGCATTCACACTGCATTTATCCTACTTTCATTCTCCTACTCACATACCTTAGACACAGTTAACACAGTTATATGGTAGCCAGAGCGTTATAAAATTTGTTTGAGATAAATAATAATATTTATTTCCAAAACATTATCACATTACAAAAACACACGACCCTCCACACTAGGCAATACCTGTTCTGTGGGTGATTTATAGAGAATTAACAAATTATGGAGTACGGTACAATATCAAATCTATTGCAAGAAGGTAAAAAATAAGGTAAAAAAAACAGACAAAAAAAGGTCCTCGACCATCATCTAGCAATTTTCAGAAAGTCTTCTGTGTATTGATAGGACCAGTTCAGTAATTCAGTCAAGAGTTTATTTTTGGTTTTCATGTAGCACAAGCTCATAATCTTCAATAATTTATTTAGCTTATTGAATTAGAATTGTTGCATAAAGGAGTTAAAACGTTGGGCAAATACGGTTTTCACCGGCGGGACTGGGATATTAACAACGCGTTTGCTAAAGATATTTTCGAGGTTAGGTAAGAGATGTGAGAGTATTTTCTAATATAAACAGTCTTCTGGCAGTAAGAACTTTGAAGTCATTGTTCTTAATGCCAGATACTATTATATTTTTATTAGAATTTTTATTTTTCCTACACCTCCTGTTTTTGCCTGTCCGGTTTCCAAGACAATTAAAGTGCTTCCCGGGACACCCCAAGTTTCAAACCTTGGCGTCATCTAAGGAGACTATTGTGGATCTTAGCTTACAGGAGTTACAATGATGGGAATGTGTAGCGGGCTTATATACTATTTATATCGATTAGTACTTACTAAATACTAATCGATAAATAATTGTGAACTTACTATTTTTTTCTCTGTTGGCGAGTAGATATATCTGCCAATACAGACGCTAATTTTCTCTTTAAATATCTATCTAAATTATCACGCCAGCTCCTTTGCGGGATAAGTAGAGTACTGTACTCTCTGCTTATCCAACAGGCTCTTACTGCACTCAAGCTCTCTAGCTTCCTCTACACCCTATTACTAATTCATAAATGATTCTAACGTCTAACTCGGCAAGAGTACACACACCCAGACTACATAGTCTGGGTGTGTGTCATAATGTTATGACGGCAGATACAATGCGGGGTAGGCAGAGAGAGAAAAATTAACAAGTTCTCTTCTTACAAGCCTATTTTACCTCCTCTTCTAAAACGTCCCATACATGCTCGCTGGTTATGGAAATTTGGTCTACTCGAAAAGAAGCGGTCTGTTTGGTAAAATAGTCTGAGTCTTCTCCAATATCTTACATGCAGTACATCTTTTCATAATCATAAATAGATCCAGTCTATTTTATCATGACCAAACAGATCCAGTCTTATCTCATAGACAAGTCAAGCGTCATCGGCACAGACGAGCGTGTATTTAACGAACTTACAGAATCTGTTAAATATCCGTACTCCCAGTCTCGCACTACTCGCACTACTCGCAGTACTCGCACAGGAGCTGGCGTGACGATAAAAATAGAAAAAATAATTAAGAACTCGTTTAATAAGGCACCTTAAGCATAATCAAGTCTTGATCACATTTTAATATTTTAAATCAAAAAGGATAGGGCGAGGCTGTTTTTAAAAATTCAACAATCAAGCAATCCACTCCAACCTCTTAAGTACAAAACTTTAGAGAATTTTCCTTAAGAATAAATAGAAAAGCTTTGAACTGTTATATGAATTAAATAACAAAGTGGGGCGTTTGCTTTGCTATGAAGAACGAACTAATTAACTACGAGTTCTTGAAGCATTAGAAACACAAAGGAATATTATTTCAGAAGTTTTAAAAAGCTAGGCACATATAGGACGCCTTTTTCTTAGCTGACAAATTTGGTAAACATCTTATAGTGACTTTAATCGGGTAATTCCTTTCCTTAAAATAGTATAAAGATGCAATGTTTATTTAAAGAAATATTTTATCAAATGATTTTTGTCCTTGAAACATATGTATGGGATAGCAATCACTTTTTTAAGTTCGAGATCTGTATAAATATTTTTTGAATAATCACTGTATTCTGATTTAAAAAATATGTGTCGCGTTTTGTGAAATAATATAATATAATAATATATAATAATAATATCAGCCTATACTGCCCACTGCTGGGCAAAGGCCTTCTCTCACAAATCGAGGTGAGAGAGATTGGGTCATACTCCACCACGCGGACCCAGTGCGGATTGGTGGAGGCAGGTTTGTGGCCACCTGCTGTTGGAACTTATCAAGCCACCTTTAAGGCTTCCAACTCGGCTTAACGACTACCACATTAAGTGGTAACCGGTGAAATAATATTAATAATTAATAAACCTTCTTTTTCAATAGAGATTAAAAAAAAACCTTAGTATACATCATGAGTATAGTTTACATGCGGACAAAACCAAAGTAAAGAGGACTTTCTATGTATACCCAATTCTTCCTTCTTTTTTAACTATATCAGAAATTGGAAGAATGAAAATATTTCCATACAACAGAAATAATATAATAATAATAATATACTAATAATAATATACTTAATAGGGCTAATAATAATATTATTAGCCCTATTAAGAAACTGTCCCACCGTTGGACACGGGTCTCCTCTGAAACTGAGAGGGTTGAGGCCATAGTCCACAATAGAAATATTTTGTCTTCTTTAAAAAAGTTCATGTCTGCCAAAAATGAAAAAGATATGGGAGTAAGCTCCCATATCTTTTTCATGAATGAAAATATTTCCATACAACAGAAATAATATAATAATATTATTAGCCCTATTAAGAAACTGTCCCACCGTTGGACACGGGTCTCCTCTGAAACTGAGAGGGTTGAGGCCATAGTCCACAATAGAAATATTTTGTCTTCTTTAAAAAAGTTCATGTCTGCCAAAAATGAAAAAGATATGGGAGCTTACCTTGTGCTACAATACTGCTAAAAAGTGATCCTCTTAAGCAGTATCTTAATCTTAATTTGCTGAAGAAAGAGACGTAAATATACGCAGTGTATAGCTTCTTATTTTTTCAAGGAAAAGTAAGATTACTATATTGGGCACACTTTCATACTCAAGACACTGTCTGAATTTTTTTCGATAGAAAAGCACTCTTTGTCCATCCTAAAATTCGAACCCAAGACATCGTGATTGCCACTCACATTGTGCGGTATTAGAATAACAAAGCAGTTAGTATACGAAAAGGGTGCGAGTTGAGATGTTTAGCCACTTATGACGCTGCCAGTACCTCTTAAGATTGACTGATAACCTGCGGAGTGTTTATTCTACACGTTATCAGTTGGGTATGAGAGGTAAAATATCATTATCTACTTCTATAAGTGTTTTTTAAACGAGCCCCAATGAAGGATTTATTCCTGTGTCGTGGGTGCGTCTACAAACAAGAAAATTTACATACAAAAATACCTAGACCCGAACAAATAATTGTGGACCACTCAAAGATTTGTCCCTCGCGGGAATTGAACCCGCGACTATTAGACACAGTGGGTGGTGCGGCTTAAGCTCTTAACCACTACGTTAAATCTTCAATCATTGTAATTATGGCTTCACACTAATTTTAAGTATATTTTGCCAATGTTCAGTGACATGCATAATCGTGTTTGTAACTTTGACGCCATCACTCTTCGACTTCCCGCCCAACCCGCATCACCATCTCCAGTCGTGAGACTTCCACTGCAGAACAAAGACGACCACATCGACCGGCTATGTTGTACGCGTCCAGTTCATATACCCAATTAATTTACTGACCCGAAAATGCCAAGCCGAGCAATGCCGTTGGTATTTTCACTCCAGTGCTTCCGCATAGTGCGTACCCGCGATTTTGCCGTTATCTGCATTCCAATGACGTAGCTCAGTGAAGCAGAAATCTAATGCGTGATACTGTATGGTTAGCAAAAAAGTTGATAATAATAATAATATCAGCCGATACTGTCCCTCCGCTGGGCAAAGGCCTTCTTTCACAAATGGAGGTGAGAGAGATTAGGTCATACTCCACCACGCGGACCCAATGCGGATCGGTAGAAGCAGGTTTGCGGCCACCTGCTGTTGGAACTTATCAAGCCCCCTAAAACGCTTCCAACTCGGCTTAACGACTACAAATTACGTGGTAGCCTGGACCAACGGCTTAACGTGCCTTCCGAAGCACGGAGACGCTCGAATATGAAAATGCCACAAACGGTTGGCAAAAAATAAGTTAGTCTCACGGAATAATTCATTGTTCTGTTCATTGTTCTTGTTTTTTTAAATACAAATTCATCGATTTTGTTGCTGGCTGTACCAAATTCTAACGTCGATTGATTGAAATTAAATTCAAAATTTGAAAACGATTTATTGGAATTGAGATTGTTATTGTCGGGTTGAAGTACTGAATATTGGCTTTTCGTTGTTTCGAATTAATAACTAAAGTTGCTTATGAACCGAATTAAGTGCTAAACACGACGTTCCTATAAATTTTGTTTACAATTTACTTAAATAATATTAAGAGGTTCTGTCTCGCTAAGTAAGATCTTGTTTTTTCATGTTCTGATTGGAAAAATGTCTTTTAATCGATGCATGATTTTGATTTTATTTATTGTAAAATTAACTATAGAAAATTGGGATATAGAAAGAAAGACATTGCACAATCGCTCCAATAGTGTCATACTTATTATTTTCTGGGTTTTTAATTTTAAATTATCTACTTAAATGCCTTTTGTAGAACTTCTTAAAACCTTAAGCACTTCAAAATATAAGTGTTAAGTTAATTTTGTTTCTAAGGGAACAAAATAACTTAACACTTATATTTTGATTATGATTCTTATTAGTAAACTAATAAAAATCATAATGACTGCCTCGCTGGTCTGGTGGCAAAGCGCATCGCTTTGTAATCACGAAGTCCTGGGTTCAAATCCTAGGTCGGACAAATGTAGTTTTTTTAATGAAAAATTCCCAGTATGAGTCCGGAGTCTGGAATTGTGCCCGATATATGTCAATAGGCTCGCCCCCTATTACATGGGACCTAACATCGTCGACGAAACGTGGGTGTACTCAGTACACCTCTGCCACCCCCTTTTTTAAACTAGAATCATAGTAAACTAATAAGAATCATAATACCGAAAACAAGTTGATTAGACTGATTGTCGACCAAATAAACCGAGTCTTATCTGATGGAAAAGTCAAGAGTCTCCGTAACCGGCGAGCGTGTATGAGACGAACTATGAGAGTCGAGGAAGCCAGAGAGTTATGTAAGGAAAGAACCTGTTGGAACTCTGTACTCTCTGCCTACCCCGCAAGGGATCTGGCGTGAGGTTATAGATAGATAGATAGAGATAGAAGTTGATTAGAATAAATTTCGCACCCTTTTTTTTTAAACTTTCTTTGTTTCGGCGAAAATGAAATGAAAATATAATATGTTAAGTATTAAAAGTAACTTAATAATCGGTAAAGTAATTTCACGTCACTAAAATCAAAAAGCAGATATCTATCACGTCCGACTTCAAAGAGTTTGGTAGAGCTCCAAATATCAAATTCGATCTCGATCGAGAAACATTGTCCACTAAAACAATAACACCAAGTATCAGAAGCTTGCTAACAGGCTACTCAATTATCTGCCACAATATAACAGAGGCTGTTCTAAGGCAACTTGTCTTGTGGCTCGCAACTCGAGCAATTTCGAACAAGCCTTAGCATAGTCAACGCTGATTGGAGGCTTGAGCGACCTCCTTGAGATATGCATACCTATTATCCATTATTAAAACCTGGGGTTAGCTAAGTCAACAGAGGTATTAAGTAACAATTTTATAATATGTTCCGAAAAGGGAATATTAAGCCTAAAAGACGCTTTATTCTGTATAATACATTTTGTTCTTTGAAGATGCAGAAAAGTACTCTCCCTATATGTAAAGTTACGAGAAATCATATGAATGCATTTAGTGTTTATAAGGACCTTTTTAATACCGACGTTTCTATAACTAAATACGAGTACTAAAGTGCTTACTATTGCTCGTGACTCTTTTAAGGCAATTGACGGTAATTTTTCACTCGCAATTACGTAACAGCAACAAAGCATATAATTGTAACCAAAATAAAAATCTAGTTTTTTTATCATGTAGACCAAAAAATACATATTAATAGTCAAAAAATGAAAAAGTTATGTTATATGTTTGGAATGTTATTCCAGTGGAGAAGAAGGGCAACGAACTTCACGGTTACGTTTTTAAAAACGAGAGACTTACAAAACGTTTTGTATACGCGGTGCGGTCATATAGATCGAGCTAAATAGATGTGCTTACTCAAGCACATCTATTCTGCTCGTGAATCACAGTACATTTATGTTAAATCTATACTCATAGATTAAACATAAATGTACTGAGATTCATGGTACTCTAGTCTACAAAATAGAGATTGTGTAAAGTAAATAATAAAAATTAAATGTAATAATAATGGTAAGAAAAAATCTTAGCTTACTATAAAATATGTAATAAGTGCGTACAAAATAGGTACTTGGTTATAGCTCCAGTGAGATGCCGAATGAGACAAAATTCAACAGCACTACGGTACAGGTTTGATCAGTCAAAGAATAAAGGCAGAAACAGTCCCCACCAGCAACACCCGTTCACGAGTATGACTTGAGAAGCAGCCATCACTCTCCTGGATCATATAAGAGGGAAGAACAACAGCTTCTTTTATACAAACTGTTGATTTGTATCGCGGTATATACGGGAGTGCAATAAAAAGTAAATTATTATTGATCAATTAAAACAAGTGTGTTGTTCCCCACGTGTAGGTCTGGGAACCCATCCACTCGGTCGTTCCTATAAAAGCATTTAACAATATCTACTTACCTACCTTGTGGTCAATAATACTACTTACCAACCACCTGGTAGCCCATTCTTCACTTCAAATACGGTACTCGGTGCTGCAACTAAAAGTTCTTCTGATTTACTGTCAAATGAGTATTAATAAAATATGTCATGAACAAACATAGCGAGATTTAAGTACAAAAAATAATTCAAACTATGAGAGTGGAAGAAGCCAGATGGTATGTAAGGAAAGAACCTGTACGAACTCTGTACTCTCTGCCTACCCCGCAAGGGATCTGGTGTGATGATATAGATAGGTAGATAGATAGAAATAATTCCCATCCCTTACGTCAGGCCATTGTGTTGTATTTTTGCAAAATTTATTGAATAATACATTTTGCATAAATACAACACAATGGCCTGTACTGTTCTCATTAACCCCTCCAGCACCAATTACGTAAAATAAAAATTTTCTCTGAAATTGCTAATTAATCTTCGCTCTAACAAAATTAGTCGCATTATACGGCGCTTTACCGTCAACTTCGTGTAGGTACATCGTTCTGGGCCGTTCATCGCGCATAAAGGCGAAACAGCTAATTTTCCACTAGCGACTGTTTGTCCCACACAGTCGGCCTTACAGCCCTCACATATGACAAAAAGTTCAATATGAAGAAGATAGTACAGTTTAAGCGAAGCGATATGGCATATTTTGTGTTATTTATTTTAAAAAGGCACATAAACAACTCACACACCGGTTCAATCATTGAATTAAATTATTACACACATTATTTTTTGACCATGACCAAATAGACCGAGTCTTATTTAAAGGACAAGTTAAGACAAGTCTCCGTAACCGGCAAGCGTGTATGAGACGAACTATGAGAGTGGAGGAAGCCAGAGAGGTATGTAAGGTAGGAACCTTTTGGAACTCTGTACTCTCTGCCTACCCCGCAAGGGATCTGGCGAGATGATGTAGGTAGATAGAATAAGACTATAGATACACACATACTTAATTTATTCCTAAACTAACGCTAGTCCTTACAGCAATAAGAGGAAATAAGCTCATATCAATTTAGCTAAACCAGATGGTTTAGCTATATTACAGATGCTAACATTTAGAAATAAGTTTTCACATGTTATCGAGGGAAGTTCGAAGTTATGCGAGCCGAGGCAAATACAGACTTAGAATAATCCGCACAATACCGCAAGTTAGCTTCGCCAACTTGTTTCTTATTAGTTCGGAACTTAAGATGGTACAGCTGTATTAATTTCTGATTGTACCCTTAGCTGGTCCTGAAAGCGCTTTTAGGAGTAGCTTAGTTTACTACCACAGAAATAGCACACATACCACAGAAGTAGCAATAGAAAACACTAGGAGTGAAATAGCACACGTTTTTGTTCGACACCACTGTCGCCATATATGAGCATTATGAAAAAAAATAAACACAGAATCAGATTTTTTTTTATTCCTGTAAACTATTATAGTATCTATGAATTATCAGAAAAGTAACAGATATAGATTATTTTTTCATGGTGGGCAGTCAGTTAAAGAAGTACACGTCGTCCTGAGATACTCTCTTAACACATCCTGACATCTTGGCTGGTAGCAATATTGTCAATGTGATTTGAGAATTAAAGTGTTCTGTCTAGAAAGACTTCCAAGTCTGGTACATATATTATTAACTTTGCCGAGTGCTACCCCATTTAGTACATATGTTAAAGGAATCTTATTTCTGATTCTTGTGAATGTTATATGGTAGCATATAGTAGCATTTGACGGCATTGAGAGTCATCTTATTGGATTGTGATTTATTGCCGAATTTAAAAAAAAAAAATCCTCTTAAATTCTTTTAATAAGAAAAGACGTCTCTATTAGTCGCACGATTAAAAGTATTACATTGCACAAAGGCAACTACCTGCGTTTACCAAAATTGGAATACTATTTGTCGTAATGACAGAAGAAGATGAAGCTGTATTAAGTAATCACTTAGAACGAATTGCATTTAATGTGCATGCACATTTTCCTGGAAGGGATGGGCAAATCTCGGCGGATAGTCGAGGGACGTGTTCCACCTTTACAGACTAAATTTGTATTTGTATTAACATTTTGGAGGGGCTTATAAATCTCCGCAAGGAATGCACCGTTGTCCCGTGCACCGTTGTTCCGTGCACCAAAGAGCTCGCTTTCTGGTGAACGATCTTCTGGTCTCACTAAGCTACCGTCTTTTTAATGACACGGGTTGGTTGTACCTTATGACTACTCGTAAATTTTGAGAATCTTACTAAAGCATCGAAGCATAAATGGAAGCTGCTATTATTTGTGTGTGTGTGTGTGTGTGTGTGTGTGTGTGTGAATGATCTACGCTGTTGGCCGCGGGGCCTTTACAGCTTCACCGGACAAGACGGCGAGCGTGCAACCACTACGCTCGAGCCAGAAGGGCAAGGGGGCAACTAGCTCAAGGGCGTCTCAAGGAGGAACGGCCTCGGCTTGGGCAGTCGCTATGGGGGAGGGTGTATACTAGGTGTCTCGCCGTGATGCTCTGCACCGGCCGGCGGGCAAGGGATTCTTCGACCTCGCCGGCGAGGTCGATGTCTGATCCTGTATGCGGTATCTCATCCGAAAGAAGGGATGTAAAGGCATCGGGAGGATCGGTGAGATCATGCCGCGGACGGCGGTAGCGATTGAACGGAGGGGAGTTAGGCGGCGTAGCCGCCACCGACTACGAACGGCCTTTTTAATAAAGGCGCGAATAGGTTCGAGACCGAGATCGGAATGGAGAGGAAGCTGCTATTATTAGTCTGCCCGCACTGTGAAATGGACTGTGAAATAATGCGTGATATATGCCCAAATATTTTTACTTTAAATATGAAATTTTTAGTGACCAATTTATTTACTTCATAGATAATAAATATGTTTTATTTATTTTAACAATTTGAAACTTTTAATATTTAGACTTATTATTGTGATTGGTGAATATGTGAAATGAATAAATAAATAGCTTAATATCCCATCGCATTCAGTGGAACAAAGCCGGAGAGGCTTTTTACATAACTGTCATTTATGTTTTATACATGGATCTGTAAACATGACATGTGTTTCAGTCAGAATACTTTCGGTATTGTTGGAAAAAGGATTTTTTACGTTGGCTATACTGTGTGGCTTTGTATGTATATTGTACGAATATACATATGTGATATGAAAGCCGTCGGTGCTCATAAAAGAGTATTCTTTGCTTTCCTATGTGCTTATATAATTTACTTATAAAAAATGTACACTCACGCAATAGCCTAGCACATCTCAGCAGGTGACTTATAGAACATTAACTTCTTAATTTACACATTTTAATGTTATTCTAATTATCGGATAAAATTGAATAATATGTAGGAAAATTATCCTAACGTATATAAATAATACAAATATCAATGAAACTGATCATTATAGTATACTATAAACGACTTCATTTTCACTATTACCGATTTATTCATGACAAACATGTAATTAATTCTATGAGTACACATTTATAATGTTTTCAAACATGTCATCCTATATAGTTGAATGAAGGTCCAGCGAACCTCAGTATACTAGGGAGAAAACTTAACTGTCTTGCTGTGCCGTGTTTGACACTAGACTGAAACTAGTAGGTAAACGAAGTAGTCATTAAGCGGTTAAAAATCTCGAAACTGCGGGCTAACTTTCTTCATCAATTATTCATTTTCAGTGCAGCGCCATCTATTGGGGTATGTTGCAAAAACTTACATTATTTAACATTATTATTTACAAGGAAATCACAATATTTGTTCCAATACTGGTTTTCTGTCAAATATTTAAGTTATTTAGCTTAGAAATGTAAACCGTTGGACCACCTTTAAATAAATTACTCATCTTAACTTCATGCCCTACACATTATCCAATCTCATCCGATAATTAGGATCAGATTGGAATTACGGATCCTACGTTACCAGAGGGCTACTACGCGTTGGACTCATATCTCCGTGTAAGCTTTCCAAAGGTCGGAGAAAAAATCTATGAATTTAATTTCACTAATTCACTAATACAAAGTATCTGTATTATCACGTCAGATCCCTAACAACTAATTCTTATATATTTCTGGTTGCTTAGCCCAATTATAAGCCGAACCCGAAAATTTATATAAAATCTATTCAAAAGGTTAGTTCTCAAAACTTCATGTCCAGCACCTGAGCCGTTATTAATTTATCACAAAAGGACAACAAGTTCACGAGTGATAAATCCATCTTTTTTACATGTCGCTAGATAAAAACTTCAGGATGAATGAATGGGAGTGGTATCTGGGATATAAAAAATTTAATCATTCATCGTCTGATAATCAATTCATTATAAAACCCCTTGCTATATTGTGATTTAACATTGTCGGCGATATGTGAATCATGGACATTCACTCTCTTGTGTACGTTAACTCTGCCAAGCCCGTTTGAGGAATATATACCTGACAGTAATATCAAACTAATTTAAAAATGAGTCAAAAACTACTAATTTCAGGCTAAATAACTATATATTAGTTCACGTTATCACGCCAGATCCCTTGCAGGATAGGTAGAGGTATCCAACAGGTTCTTTCCTTACAGACCTCTCTGGCGTCCTCCACTCTCATAG
Organism: Phalera bucephala; assembly: GCA_905147815.2. NCBI lineage: Eukaryota > Metazoa > Arthropoda > Insecta > Lepidoptera > Notodontidae > Phalera > Phalera bucephala. The sequence continues at coordinate 25,995,449 of LR990621.1, forward strand.
TTCGTCTGATACACGCTCGCCGGTTACGGAGACTCTTGACTTGCCCTTCGGATAAGACAGGGTCTATTTGGTCATGGTAAAATAGTCTAGGTCTTTCCCGGTACCCACATCGTTCCACTTTCGCATTAATTATAATTTTAAATACTTTTCTTCTTATCTTCCAACTGTAAACTTTAGACCATATTTCGATAATATTGGGTAGTAAGTTAATAAAATGTATACCGCCACACCTATATTTCCTAAGCGGGGATGGCAGAGGTGAAGTGTACTGCGAACATCAACTTTTCGTCGTCGATGCTAGGCCTAATGTAATCTATCTATCTATATCATCACGCCAGCTCCCTCGCGGGGTAGGCAGAGAGTACAGAGTTCCAGCATGTAATAGGGGGCGGAATTGTATTTTTATTTTCACTTTCACTTCATCTACGTTCCTACATCTTCATGCATTTCCTTTTATATCAAATAAACTACAGCAATTCTTAAAACAAATTAACGAGAACCAGTATCACTTTATACTATATTCAAAATGATCTTTATTTTTAGGGATGCTCACACATTGTTACATAGGTTAATCGAGGTTGAATAGTACTTTTCACTCCATTTACCGGTCTTTATCACAGAAAGAGGAGCGCACTCAACTTATCTACAAACCATATGCAACCACTGCAAGTTGTATCTTATCTTAATTGACTTCGACCCGGTGGAATCTTTTGTGTTGCCCTTTGCCCTAATGCTCTTACGTACCTGATGATCCAAATCCTCTGTGTATCGTAGATTCCGCCATGAGGAGTTGGATAGGCTACCTCCAGTGAATTCATGTACCACGCTGCCAATGCTTCGCATTTGCAGAGCACATAATTCATAGTGTCAGTTTCTGTGTTACAGCTTCTGCATACTACGTCACCGGATAGGTTCATCTTGTGTAGATGTTCTTTTATACCATAGTGGTCTGCTTATGCTCCAATAAGTTGCTTTACTCAAAAACTACTATGTCTTAGTAGAATCTTGCTGTTGCTTTCGCGTCATAAAAGTTGTATAATATGTATGTAGTGATGTGCGAGTTATTATTATATCGATATCGAGTACTTAGTTGACTCGCTGCGGGCACTTAGCACTTAGGGCGGGCAAAAGAAAGTGTTGCATTGAACAAGCATTTCGATTGACGGAAATATTATTGAAGCGGTGAAATATGGAAATTTCATATTACCTACATATGTTACTTCGGTAACATTGCAATGAAATGGGACCATGGAGCTAGTTTGATTATGAAGCTGGAACGTGGTCAAAGGAATATATCAATTACTCAACAAACCTATGTATTTCCCTCGTGTTTGAGCTCATTGGAATTGTTTTAAAAAGGACTTTATTCTCAGATAGCTCTGATAATGGAGCCAGAAGTTGGTCATAACGTGGCAACTACACATCATAAACCCCCACCCCACCCCTACCCGGGTTTCGGCTCGCTATATTTGTTTTTAAAAAACATTATAGCCCCAAATGGTGACCAGGGTCTAATGATGAAGCCGGAAGATGACCACTGAAACTCCTCAACTAAATATGACAACAACGTCATGTTTGAAATATACAAGCTTGGTTATAACCTTATAAATGTTAAGTTACACCAATCTCCGTAGCCGGCAAGCATGTATGAGACAAACTATAATAGGGGAGGAACCGAGGAAGGTCTGTAAGGAAAGAACCTGTGGGATCTCTGTACCCTCTGCCTACCGCGCAAGGGATCTGGCGTGATGAGAGTCTTCGTAACTGACGAGCGGCCATGAGACGAACCATTAAAGTGTGGCAATCGGGAGAGGTCTGTAAAGAAGGAACCTAAGGAAGATGAAACACTACCTTACAGGAGACAGATCTGAGCCGACGGTTAAAATTATACATTATATTTTCTCTATTCTTTCTAAATATTTCTATATATATACAAGGTGTAACATAATAAACGCTAGACCTTTTTTAAAGCACTTTTATACCCCAATTAACAATGAAACTTGTACGTGTATGTGTGCGTTTTGAGAAATACGTTTTAGGAATGCGTTTGGAATCTTCTTCTTGCTATGAATCAAGAATAAATTTAATTTTTTATAGCGCACTGAAGGAGTAAAAGCTCTTTTTGCAAATTTAAAAAAAATGTAATACATTATAAATTGATGGAATCGATTCAGTTACTGATTTAGAACAAACTACTTTCAGGTCTTGCGTTTATTATATTACAGCTTGTGTATATATATATATATATATATATATATATATATATATATATATATATATATATATATATCATCACGGCAGAACCCTTCCGGTATAAGCAGAGAGTATAGAATTCCAAAAAGACCCATCAAACACAGCACACTTAATCACAGACCGCTATAACCGAAGTCATAATCTTAACGATATAAGAGCGTTAGCGCAAACATTCCACGCGATTGCACGATTGGGAACTGCCCTCGACTCACGCCTAATCTAACTCACGACTATATTAATGTATGAACAAGTTATATTCATGTTTGCAATACTACATTTTTTTGATAAACGCGGATTAATGCCGTTCGCCACGTAATATTTTTATGCCCGTATGGTGCTTTAGGTTGGGTATTTGGTGGTTTGCTTGGGTCGTACTTTGATACATAAACACGAATACTAAATACCTCTATTAAGTATCAAAATAGCCAAATTTGTTTAGGTTAGATTGATTAGTTGGTTGATAGGCTTGCTGAGTTAATTAAAATCTATGGGGCAGCCGCTGCTCGGAATAATCTTGATGAAATACTCGTATAGATGTTTGAGATATCGAAGTTTTCTGATATTCAGACTAATCACCTCTTTACAGATAACGGTCATGATAGTATGTGTAAAATTTGTAGGCATTTCCTACAAAGAACTCAAAAGTTGCGGCAGTCGTGTCCATTATTTTTTAAAGGCAAAGGAGTGAATTAGAAAAAATAAACGTATAATGTGGAAATTTACTAATAATTTTAATAATTTTCATTTTGGAACTTAGAAAGTCTGAAAGTTCAACAAACAATGAAAGCTTTTTGCATGACTTTCTGCCCTTTTCAGAACTTAAGAATTTTACAAATTATGAGAGCAAGTAAAGAACCTATTGAAGTTCTGTACTCTCTGTATACCCCGCTAGGGATCTGGTGGCATGATAGATAAATAAATTGGGGAGGTATTTGTAGCCCTACGGAACCGTGATGTTTTTATTTATCAAGAAAGTGAAGCAGCGTTTAGTTTGGTCTGGGCTGGGTGACCGTTTATAATATCAGCCCTGTTAAGAAACTGTCCCACCGCTGGGCACGGGGCTCCTCTCAAACTGAGAGGGTTTAGGCCATATCCACCACGCTGGCCCAGTGCGGTTTCACACACCTTCGAGAAACTCGAAGGTGTGTGAAACCGTTGTGATGAAACCTGCATGCCTAAGCATGCAGGTTTCATCACAATGTTTTTCTTTTACCGTTAAAGTAAGTGATAATTAATTTTTAATACGCACATGTTTTCGAAAAGACAGAGGTACCTTGGTTTGCTACCGAGGCCTCTGACTTTTCACTGACGGTCTAACACTAGGCTATCACTGCTTTAGTGACTGTTTAAGGCATTCCATTTTCGAGTATATCTGTGCTTTAGAAGTCACGTAAGGCGTGTGATACGGTGTGCCGTATCATTACGCCAGAAGAAAACATACTGCGCCTATATATGTGTATCATTACGCCAGATCCCTTGTGGGGTAAGTGAACAGTAAAAAGTTCGAACAGGTTCTTTCCTTACAGATGTCGAAGGAAAGAATGATAAAACAGATATACAATGCAAAAGTGGAAGGATATAAGTACCGGGGAAGACCTAGACTATCTTATTATCAGGAAATAGTGAACCTGAAGGATATCTATATATTAATAAAAATCAATTGCTGAATCTCCAGCAATTGATTTTTATATACAGATTGTATATAAGTGCATCACTTTAGAACAGTTGCGCCTATTTGGCTATTTTTTTTTAATGTGTTTGTAGTTGCCTGGACAAGGTTTGAAAATTGAAAGATGTTGACAATGAAAACCAATGTTTGAAAAATTGTACAAAAAAGTGAAAAAAAATGGGATAATAAATCTCCATAAAAAAGAGAGTGAGTGAGACAGAGTACAGTAGGATAGGGAGTTCTTCAAAGATATTGACAAAATGGTCTCATTTTCATTAGTACACCCATGCGAAGCGGGAGCGGGTAGCTAGTTTTTTTTTTTAAAAGTAGCGTATCCAGTTAATACTACTACTACTATATCATCACACCAGATCCCTTGTGGGGTAGGCAGGAAGTATAGAGATCAAATAGGTTTCATGCTTACAGACATCTCTAGCTTCCTTCACTCTCATTGTTCGTCTCATACACATGGTTACGGTAAAACCGACAACCATAATTATTTATGAGTAATATCATTTATTTCCCCATCGATGTATGTGACAGGTTACGAACATGAAAACATCGTCGGTCGAACCACCGGTTATGGTATCGATCCTATTGAATAAAACATACCACCGTCAGGGTTGCTTACATGTAAACATGGGGTTGTACGACGGCCGTGAAGAACCTTGTAATATTTAGAAGCTATTGGGTACATGGTTGGTTATGTTTTGTTTAATATGTAAGCAAGAAAATAAAAACATTTTTTAAAAAACAAAATCGACTTCAATAAGGGTAAAATAAATATTTGAAGTCGGTGCCTGTAGGTCAGCGCCGTCGGTTATTTATTTTACAATTTTTAATGATGAGTAAATTAACTATTTATAGTTATGTACCTATATTATATTATTCTACTTAGTTTTACAGTTAGATACCTACAAGATTGACATAATACCCATTTGCTGTTTGTTATTGAAGAGTTCCATTGCCTATCTCCGAAGATCTGTATTATATCCTAATACATTACACTCTTAAACATTCACTGAAAAAATATGCATTTAATACCGAAAACCCCATCCAGATCGGATTAGTCGTTTTTGAGAAAATCGTGGACTCACCAACCTACATAGATACGGATACGGGTCTAATGAAGAACCTTCGTTTTTTGAAGTCTGTTAAAATAGTTTTATTTATGTTTACACAACCAAAAAAACCATCGTTATTGATTCTGCGGTATTAGTTTGAAGCGAGATCGGTTAATTAAAGGTTCGATATGACAACTATAAAATGGAGGACAGACGAAAGCCAGTAATGTGAGATCAAAATTAGTCCCTGCATCAGCTAATTCTGGAGTAGTACTATGTTGCACAGCTAGTTTTCCGGCAGTATCATATGGTAGAATATGAGAAAAGGCTTATTTCCCTATCTGTTTGAATCTCATTCAGTCCCAACATGTTATTTCCATCTAATCCTATCTATCTATCTATATCATACGGGGTAGGCAGAGAGTACAGAGTTTCAGCAGATTTTTCCTTACAGACATCTCTGGCTTCCTCCATTCTCATAATCCTATTTAAGAACTATTTAAACCAACGTTGTTCTTATTGAAAATTGACATAAAAATCGCTTTTAATTTCAAAAAAGTGCATGAATACTTTTGCACTTTGCTTTCACACTAGGTACCAATTGGAGTGTTTTGCATTTGTAAAAAGGTTACCCGAACTAGAAATTAAAGCTAGGACTTCGTGATCGAAAGCCCGCGGCTTACGACGCTACAACAAAGAGAAGTGTGAAGCTAAAACACCAAAAGTGAAGTTTCAAAAAGTACACGGTGCTATTTTTTGTGTTTTATGCACTAAGTGGTCGTAGAATCGGTACCCGAATCTGTTTATTGTAATTCAAATTAATAATAATAATAATCACGTTACATGCAACGTTATATCATACACATGATGCTCTGCTTAGAATACAACAAATAAAATAAGACGCAACTGTGCCTGAACTAGGCATAGCATGTGTTTCAGGACACAGTATTCTCCTGATAGCATGGGCATAAGCGAAGGCGACATGGTAACATAGGTTACAGTTTATGAAATAGTGATTGGGACACCGCGTGCGAGCGTGTGTGAGTTAGTGTATGTGTGTGTAATTCAAAATGAAATATTTATTTGCGGACTAAGTGTAAAATAATATAAGATCTTAATATAATAAAGTGCTTATGACTTAGTGGCCGTTTACGAGCATTGCAAATACTATAAATATTTAGCAGGTATGACATAAATTAATATGTAGTATGATATAAATTATTATTAAAATAATTTGTACTGTCACGGATATTGCTGACATTATAAGTAACGTCGATTAGTTCAGAACATTTGATAAACTCGTATCGTCGTTAGGACATTAAACCTACATATTTAATGCCTGTATTTAGTGGTAATTTTCGAGTTTATTTGATGCTAACAATTACATGTTCGAACGATAGTTAAATATTAACGTATGTAATAATTGTATTTTAACACATATGGACAGTGTGTCTCCCCTTGAACAGTAAAGGTGTATGTATTAATCTATTTATTCATTTATTTAATCACATCATACTGCCTCTGATCTAGTGGCGGATGATGCGTTTTACGATCAGGAGGTCCTGGGTTCAAATCCCAGGTCGGAAAAAAGTAGTTTTTCTTTCGAAAAATTTCCAGTTACAGTTCGAAGTCTGGAATTGTGTCCGGTGTGTGGCATTAGGCTCGCCACCTATTATATAGGCCCTAACATCGTCGGCGAAAAGTGTGTAGTACGCAGTGCACCTTTGCCAATCCCATGAGGTGTATAGGACGGTGTTTGTTTTATTTTATTCGATCACATCAAATCCTTTGTGGGGTAGCCACAGAATACGAAGAATACGAAGATCTCATACAAACTTGCTACTAGGCATGCCTTTTAAGTTCTGTCGTTTCCATATTACCCGGCAAATTTGAATTTGGAACTGTTCTATATTCGAATGTGTTTAAATTTTGAATCTCAAAACAGTTGAAAGTATTAGGATTAATGCTATTGTTTAGTCACAGCGTCAATTGGAATCTGTCAGGTTACGTACAAAAAGGAATCTTTCTAAGGAAAATGTTCGTGCAATCATTTTTTACAACTTTAGAAGAGGCCATGTCTACGGACTGTCGAACGCTGGTATTTAGAATTCCAGCGTGGACATACTAGCTTTAGTGACAAATCTCGCGAAGGACGCACAAAATCCGCCTTCACTGAAGATAACATTATTGCTGTGAGACAACTAATTCTCGAAGATCGTCATGTGACGTATCGAGAGATAGAGGCTCTATTAGGCATCTCAGGGACAACCATTCAGAAGATCTTGCATGAAGCGCTTGGTGTGAGAAAGCTAGTTTGCCGTTGGATACCGCATCTGCTTTCCGACGATCACAAGGTGGCCCGCGTCAGATGGTGTAAGAAAACTCTGCAAAGGTTCAACCGAGGTGAGTCAAATCACGTCTACGACATCATCAGTGGTGACGAATCTTGGATCTATGCCTACGATCCTGATTCAAAACAACAATCTACAATCTGGGTCTTCAAGACGAGCCAAAGCTGACTAAAGTTGTTCGTTCTCGAAGCACTTCAAAGAAGATGGTGGCCACGTTCGTGGGAAAAACCGGCCATGTTGCGACTATTGCACTTGAAGATCGTAGAACGGTTAACGCAGAGTGGTATACCACAGTTTGTTTACCACAAGTCATCGCCGAACTTCGAAAATCTAACTCAAAGCGACGCATCATCCTGCACCACGACAACGCAAGCTCACACAGCGCTCGTCAAACGATTGAGTATTTGAAGCAGAAAAAAGGAGAAATTCTTGACCATCCTCCATACAGTCCTGACCTAAGCCCTAACGTCTTCTTTACATTTCCTAAAATTAAGAAAAGTCTTCGTGGTCAAAGGTTCCAGTCCGGTGAAGAAGCAGTCGACGCTTTCAAGTCAGCCATTTTGAACACCCCCACTTTAGAGTGGAATAAATGTTATAATAACTGGTTTGAGCGAATGGAAAAGTATTAGTAGCGAATGGAATAGTATTGTATTAGTATTAAGTTACGTGGTGAATACTTTGAAAAACAATAAAAAGTACGATAAGGTTCTAGTTGTGTTTTTTTCTTCAAACGACAAAACTTAAAAGGCATGTCTCGTATACGTGGAGACCCTTGACAAGCCCTTCAGTTAAGACACGGTGTATTAGGTCAGGGAAGATAGTCTAGGTCTTCATTGATACCTACATCCTTCTATCTTTGCATTGTTTATCTTTTTATTATTCTTTCATCCCACATTCTGTCTATTATATCCGAACCACTAGTGAATAACATTTCTCTTCTTTACACCGATACTTTCAAATATAAATATTAACAATGTTAATATTGTTTATATCAAGAAAAATAATATATTTGTTAATCAGAATATTTTAAATGAATAACATTTATCAATCGTCAGACAATTTAGCGCAGCGGTTAAGAGCTTAAGACGCTCCGCCCAGTGTCTGATAGTCGCGGGTTCGATTCCGACACGGGACAAATCTTTGTGTGATCCACAATTAATTGTTCCGGTATCTGTGTTTGTAAATTTTCATGTTTGTAAACGCACCCACGACACAGGAATTAATCCTAGTGTGGAGCTACGTTTTTTAAGAGAAAAAAAATAAAGTAATAAAGACTACCACCATTTCAGAATTTTATTTCTGTGCAGAAACAGACCAAAATACTTACAATATTAAAAACATAAAATCCACTGTAATACGCGTACATTTTGGTTACAGGTATATTTATGCTCTAAATATCTGTGGTCAATCTGGATGCACAACAAAAGTTTACAAGTTACCTATATTGCTATCTACCTATATCTATATCGCTGACCGTACATATAGGTAGGTATAGTATAAGTGTGTTTGTAACTACACTCTATCAAGTAGCAGACACCATTAGCGGTTACTTATCTAATCTCTGACCTAACTTGGAGAGATTAGACGAATTTCGGTAAAGAGACAAACTTAATCTAGGATTAAATAGAGAATCCATTTGGCAGGTCGACGTCTATGGATCAACTCATACTAAATATAATAAAGGCTATTTTTCAAAATGCTGCATCTCTATTGTCACATTCGCGTGATAATGAGAATTCGGCCCGTGAACCAAGCATTAGTAAACTTAGCACGCAAAAATGAAAATTTATTACCAACCGACAAAAATGGCGTGCCATAGTTATCCACTGCTGAGTGCAAGTCTCCTCATAAAGAGACCTGCACTCAACAGTGGGTAACTACAGGTTGACATGATGATGATATTGAAGATCTTATGGTGAATACGTTTTAACGCTAAAATGCGTACGACCAAAAGTAGGTAAGAACAAAACGCTCGCACAGCGCTTCAAGCGCCTCTTCCTTGGTCGGAGTGTGGTTTTTCACTCGAAAAATCCTGAATTGCAGTCCAGAGTTTAAAATTGTGCTCTGTATTATGGCAATAAACTCCCTATTACCTCATTTAACATGTATCGACAGTTGAGCATCATATTACCAGCGGTTTGAACACAGAAATTGCAATAAAAAGCACTAGAAGTGAAATATTTGTGGTTGGCAACGATGTGCTGGAGTAAGTAAATGAGTTTGTATATCTTGAATGCGCCTTCAGTAAGGATGAGAAATACGAGTACATCGCTGACATAGAGAGAAGAGTGAGTGCAGGGAATAGAGTGAATGGTACGATGGGAATGCTGCTTGGAAGCTGGTACTTAAGCTAAAAGGCCCTGCTGGTCATACATTTCTGGTGATCTGTCGCACAGGTTACCCCTAGTTCGGACACCAGTCTCTCACAAAGGTAGAAATTGTAATTATGAAATTATTTTGCAATATCACAAATTGTAACATGCCTTTGTGTAGAAAACAATAAAATTATTATTATTATACATATTCGAGTGCTTGTCCCAACGCTGTCTTATGGCAGTGAGAGCTGAGAATGTAAAAAGGAGAATAAAAGCAGGATAAATGCGGGCAAAATGCGAGCTCTGTGAAAGATGTGCGGAATCAAGCTGACCGACCGTATTCCCCCGTATTCGCAAGAGCATAGTAAAAAAGCATATAGGTATGAAGGTAAGTATCGGTGTAAATATGAGAAACGGTATGCTCCGTTATTTGTGCTCAGCGCAGCCACTACCATTTGGAGAATGTGGACGTGATGGTGTGTTCTCAAGCGAATGATTACTGTGGAAAATTAGTAACACCTGAATACTGACTAAGAAATCACGGTGAAAACGTACCTAAATAGATTAGATTTAGTATTTTTGAGTTACCATAATAGTCTGGAGTCTGAAACTTTGCTCTGTGTAATGGCAATAGATTCTTCTCCTATTTCATTAGGACTTAACATCGTCAGTGATATTTGGGTGTAATGTGGAAGTGATGGTGTGTTTGCAAGCGATTAAGAATAGGATTTTTGAGTTTACCAAGACATATAGTACTTTTATTTACGCTTGTATTACATACGTAATAAAACTATTTTATCTGTCCTTTTCAGTCCTTCCCGTGACCACAGGTACTATAAAGTACTCGAAACGTCGGGAATTTAAACGGCAAATAAATCGCGATAAAATCCGTTTTATTTTATTAGTAAGATATATTTTTATATATTTAGTTATAAAGCAAATGTAATCTGCGATTAAACAAGTTCATTTTTATTTATGTACAAATATTAAGTACGCATCAGAAGCATGTAATTTTATTTAATTATTTATAAAGAAATGTTTAATAATTATTTTTAAGTGAATCAATCAATAAAACTTACTTCTGTTATCAGAATCAATCTTCGCTTCGTACTTCAACAGATTCAATAATTCAACGCTCATTTTACTCAGTCCATCAACTGTACTAATTACATCAAAGTTTCAACCAAAACAACGAACTTAAACAAACGTCACTTTAAACTTTTCATAGGAACTAAAAAAATATTCTACTCAAAATAAAAATAGTGAAATGAAATAATAAAAATATTTTTACAACTGTTTTACACAAATTGTTTCGTGTTGGATATCGTGGCGTTTTGGCGGACCGCGCGGCGTGCGGCTACGCCGGCCTACGTCGTAGCACTGACGTAGCGCGTAGCGGAGCCGTAGACTCGCGGGGATAGATGCAGCGAACTTCGTAGGCGTAGTCAAAGAGATGGGAGCTAAATATAGCTTTTTAATAATATTGTGGCTGGGATTGTAGACCCCATCGTCGGTAGAGGATACTTTTTTATTTTTACAATCTTTTATTTAACTTGCAATGTTCGTATGTCTATCTGTCTGTCTTTCTGGTTCAAATCATGTGATTAATTTTTCAAGCACGTCGGTGACAATCCAATACTATGGTACCTGATCTGATAATGGAGTCGGAAGGTGGTCATAGGAACATGTGAAATGTACAATGTAACCCCGCGTGTTTATGCTTGTTAGATTGGTACTGACAAGTACTATTACAACCAGATAGTGTTCAGGGCCTGATGATGAAGCCGAAAGGTGGTCAATGGAACCACCCAACTACTCAATATAATCCCGCCCTGTTCGGGCTCGTTGGATTTGTCTTAACGAGTACTCTAGACCCAGATGGTGTCCAAGGTCTGATAATGGAGCCGGAAAAAAGCCATAGTAATTCTTCAATTACGCAAGATATCTTCGTTATGTTTTTCCTATAAAAGCTTGTTTTTATAAAGGTGTTTTTAAATTAAAATTATTTATGGATGTCTGTAAGGAAAGAACCTGTTGGAACTCTATACTCTCTGCCCTACATAGAACGCAGGCAATACTGCCAGCGTTCTATGTACCCTCACAATTGAGGGTATAGCAGAATCATTGGGCACTTTACAAATATGTATTTGTTTTTCTATGCATTATTTTACTGATTTTCGTACAACTGTAAATTGTAACCCTACATACATATATTTTAAAAATACAAACGTCATTTTTTACATATTTCACACCTACCACTGTGTCAGAACGTGAGATGTACACACGCCTCCAATGAGAAGACCCGGAAAACACTCAAAGGACCAATTTTTTTAGCTTTAATGACATTCATTGGCATTTACAACTGAAAAAGTTATTTTACAGCTTATTTCAAGAGGGACTCCATAGATTTATTAGGTGTTTAAGAGCACTATTTTAAAAATTTATAGATATTTAAATGCAAGTTTTGAATTGCTTACGTTAGCACAATAAAGGATTTCATTTGTGATTCATGCTTACTCAATGAATTAAAGCAAACCTTATCTGATTTTTAATAGATGGCTATACCAAAAAAACATGGTTGAATGCTCTCTGCATAAACACGACCTCTAGTATTCGACCTCCATCTGGTATGATAGGTGTTTCCTAAATCTATCTAATGTAAAACATTATAGTATTCATATATCATCAGAACAGTAACAAAGACTCTACCACCACTATCGAGAAGAAAGGTAAGAAACTCCACGGTTGAATTCTCTTTATCGAAATATCAATGCCGACAGACTAACTAACTGTCATTTAAGGCCTATAATATCTTGAACAAACATCTGTATACTTCTCCAAGGATACCAAGGATGAGACACAATATAGTCACAATCATTTCCCCATTCAGTTTCACGCTTTTTCTAGCTTCATTCAAGCAGGACAAAGATTTCCCCTTCATTTCAACCCTTCAACAAATTTTAGCCTACTACCATTTCCCTTTGACCACCATTATCTACCATTGAAGCTATGATGTATACTGGTTCATTCAAGTTGTCACGGCATTTAATATACACAACATACATACAGTTTGGTGAAATATGGACTTATAGTGTTCTAAAAATATCTAAACAGCATTGCTGTATGGTTTTACCTACATTATACTTATATATACATATGGATATAAGATTTTGCTAAACTATACTGCTTGTTATATACTCATATATGTTGTATCCTATTATTTGAAGATCACAGTTAATGGAATGTCAATCAGTTGTTTTCATTTTAGTTACCTTTTAATCTTATCCATAGACAGTCTACGCCTATAATAAATGCTTGAGTGTGTTTAGTTGTGATCTTAGAGTAATATAGAGTGAGCGCTAAATGATTATATATTTGCACTGCTTACTCTAATATCATATCAGTCACGTCAGTGAATAAGCAAGAGAGAGAAAAATATCTTGTCTGTTCTTGTTGTTTCTTGATATTTCCCGAGTTTTTAATGTTTTGTCATTCTGGTGGGTTATGAAATCCTTCTATATTTAAATTTAAGTCGATAAAACCATAGAGGTGGGATATGATACAAAGAAGGATTATAAACGCAGTTCAGCCGTACACTTTTTTTGGACACTTGGTACCATTTAGGTAATCAATTTAAAAATCGTTGTCTCTTCATGGTTTGAACCTTTTTTTATTCCAAATTTATGACTTGTCATTTTGACGTAGGCTCCACGCAACTTTATCGGTTACTATGTTTATCTAGTAACTGTGTTCTCGGAGACTTTTAATTTGTTTCCAATTAATAAAAATATATATACTTAAATTGTTTGTGAAAACGTGTGGCACAACTTAAATACCGTGCTTTGTATTGGAACGCAAATGTTATTGGTCTAGAAAAGTAGATGAAGCTAAATAATGTAAGCTTCGACTTAGTTTTGCTGTATCATGGCAACGATAAAATGTATTATATAAAAAGACGTAACTAGTTTGAAGATGCATAATAACTACACCGGATTGACTGTTTTCCTTGAGCATAAATGATTAGATTTAGATAGAGTCTTAATAATCATATTCCTAAAGAGATTATTCATAGCTTGACGGTTTAGCGCAGTGGTTAAGAGCTTAAGCCGCTCCGCCCACTGTGTTTAATAGTCGCGGGTTCGATTCCCGCACGGGACAAATCTTTGTGTGATCCACAATTATTTGTTCCGGTCTGGGTATTTGTGTGTGAATTTTCATGTTTGTAAACGCACCCACGACACAGGAATTAATCCTAGTGTGGGGAATTAATCCTATACTACATTTATAAAAAAAAAAAAAAGATGGTAAAATTTACATCGATATCGATAGCATGTTCGAGAATTGGTAGTTATATAATTCTTTACGCATGTTTTTTTTTTGTTTTAGTATGCCTACAGATATTGCAGACTCAATAAATATTGTGTTTTATGCAATACTGAGAGCACATTAGAGTTTAACTCGGTATAGTTGCATCTTTGCAAAACATTTTACAAAAGAGTGCTTCGATGTTGGACTTAAATAGCGAAGATTACAACCAGTAGCAGTTTCAATGTAAAATTAACTTAAAATTGTTCTCTTTTAAAGTAATTATATTTTTTGCTGTAGGTTTTTTCTTAAATATTTTGTTCGCGCTTATATGGAAATAAATAAAAACGTTCCGAAAGATTAAATTTTATTTTTACAAGCTTTTATTAAACTTACAATGTTCGTAAGTCTATCGGTCCGTGTGTCTGTCTTTCTGGTTCAAATCTTGTGATCTATTTTTCAAGCACTTGCGGGTAGCCGATTAAGCTAAAATTTGGCATACGTATGTAAGTCCGATGACAATGCAATAATATGGTACCATGGAGATGGTCTGATGATGAAGTCTGAAGGTGGGTATAGGAACATGTGAACTATACAACGTAACCCCTCATGTTAAGGCTGGTAGGATTGGTATTAAAAAGTACTATATAACCAGATAGTGTTCAGGGTCTGATGATGACGCCGAAAAGTGGCCAATGGAAGTACTCAATATAACCCTGCCGTGTTTGGGCTCGTTGGATTTGTCTTCACGAGTACTATACACCCGGATGGTGTCCAGGGTCTGATGATGGAGCTGGAGGGTGGCAAATGAAACTACTCAACTTCTCAACATAACCCCGCCGTGTTTGGGCTCATTGGATTTGTCTTGATGAGTTCTGTAGACACGAATGGTGTCCATGGTCTCATGATGGAGGCGAAGGGTGACCAACAGAACTACCCAACTACTCAACATAACTCTGACGTGTTGGGGCTCGTTACATTTGTCTTGACAAGTACCATAGTACTTGTCGGTCTCCGTTGTGTTTTTGCTATAAAAGCTTGTAAGTCCAGTGAATGACAGGTTCTTTAGATTGTCAATAGCTAGACAGAATTACTATTATTGATTACTACAAAACCTAAGTAAGTTACGCATTTATAATAGGCAATATAAGATACAGCGATATTTCGTTTTGTAAAAAATATTTAATTTTCGGCATATATACAAAATGATTTTATCGATGAGGCTTTCGCAGTTGTATAGGAAAGTACTAACACTACGTATATGGGAAAAAACAAGTATAATCTATGGTCTATGTCAAAAAAAATGTACAAGGGCGCATCTGGTAATGATGAATTTGTCCCCTTTCTTATCACATTTTAAGTATTGTCAAAAATTTTACGCTCTGATTTGAAAAATTTTTAATGGTGTAAAAATAAAGCGTATATCGTTTCTACAGTAGTGTATATAGATTCTACAGGGCTTAGTTATTGTTTGAGTGAAATTGCATACGTGGTTTTGAGTTCTAAATCGCAAAGATCACGTAAAGAAAAATATGAATGTTATTGTTGTTTCATTGTCGAGTTTTTTTATTCATTTTACTGGTTTAAGGTTTATTAACTTAATGATATTGTAAAACACTGAGGATAAATCATCGTTACTCCCATTTATAACTAAATAGTGGCTTATATTAATGTATTTTCATTAATTTTGGATTGGTGGTAGTTGGGGTTATAAGTGAAGTGCTTTTTTTATTGATAACCAAATGCTAACTCTCATTTCACAGCGTCAATTGTTTTATTTATGTAAATTAATCCCCAACGATGGGACAGTTTCTTAACAGGGCTAATATTAAATTAGGTCCCAAGTAATAGGGGCGAGCCTCTTGTCATATACCGGGCAGATTTTCAGACTCCGGGCTCGTACTGGAGATCTTTAGTTAGAAAAACTACATTTGTCCGACCTAGGATTTGAACCCAGGATCTCGTGATCACAAAGTGATGTGCTTTGCAACTAAACCAGCGAGGCTGTCTTAGTCAGTTTACAGTTGATTCATTTGTGTAAAAAAAAAACAAAAAGGCGGCGACTAGAAAAAATATTTACCTTCGTTCTATTTATCCAAAGAAGCAGATTCAATAATATATTATATGTACTTATATTAATAGTTGTTGTTGTTAGTATTATCATAATAATGCATCTAAGTGATCAGCGGCCACATAAATCTCAGAAATTTCACGTCGCGTCGTTAAATTACCCATTATAAGCTAGCTAGCTTCCGGAAGAGGATGTTCGGATCAAGTTTTCTCCCGTCGCAACATCGCAGAGAAGCATCTGGCAGTAGGCCGGAAGGTTTTCTGCGGTTTTGTGGATCTGGAGAAGGCGTTTGATAGAGTTGTGCGAAAGACACTTTGGGACATTTTGCCTGAGTATGGTATAAATGGCACTCTGCTGCGGGCCGTCCAGTCCACCTATGTGGGCTGCAAGGCATGCGGACGGGTGGGTGGTAACATGTCACCCTGGTTTGACGTTGAAATCGGCGTCAAGCAGGGTTGCGTGTTGTCCGCTAGACTGTTTATAATATATTTGGATAAAAGTCTTGAAAGACTGAAAGCGATGAATGAAGGTGTACAAATGAGTGATCTAGTGGTAAATCATCTACTATATGCAGATGACGGGGTTTTGATAGCGTCTACAGCCACTGATCTGCAATCACTAGTCACAGTTATGAAAGACGACTGCATGAAAAATGGCTTACATTTGAATGTGAAGAAAACCAAAATTATGGTTTTTGAACGGGAATAAACCAGAACGAATGCAAGGATTGTGGTTGGGAACGATGTGCTGGAGCAAGTGAGCGAGTTTGTATATCTTGGATGCGCATTCAGTAAGGATGGAAATACACCGCTGACATAGAGAGAAGAGTGAGTGCAGGGAACAGAGTGAATGGCGCGATGGGAAAGCTATTTGGGAGCCGGCACTTAAGCCGAAAGGCGCAGCTGGCCATACATAATGGAGTGCTTGTCCCAAAGCTGTTATATGGCAGCGAGAGCTTTGTATGTAAGAAGGAGAATGAAAGTAGGATAAATGCGGTGGAAATGCGAGATCTGCGGAAGATGTGCGGAGTGAAGCTGACCGACCGTATTCGCAACAGCGTAGTAAGAAAGCAAATAGGTATGAAAGAGAATATCGGTGTAAAGATGATAAAGGGTATGCTCCGTTGGTTCAGGCATATAGAAAGAATGTCCGAAGAAAGAATGACAAAACAGATATACAATGCGAAAGTGGAAGGATGTAGGTACCGGGGAAGACTTACCATGACCAAATAGACCGGGTCTTATCTGAAGGACAAATCAGGAGTCTCAGTAACCGGCGAGCGTGTATAAGACGAACTATGAGAGTAGACGAAGCCAGAGAGGTATGTAAGGAAAGAGCCTGTTGGAACTCTATACTCTCTGCCTACCCCGTAAGGGATCTGGCGTGATGATATAGATAGATAGATAGATATAAGCTAGCTGAATTCATTTGTTTTCAATCCAGTGAAAGTTAAATCTATCTACCTATATTATCATTTCGAATTCCTTGCAGGTTAGGTATAGTGTAAAGAGCTATTTACACTTAGCTTGCTCCACAGAAATTCAAAAAGTAAAATTATTATTTTTATGAGAGTAGATGAAGCCAGAGAGGTATGTAAGGAAAGAGCCTGTTGGAACTCTGTACTCTCTCTAAATTAGGCAATTTACTGATATGAAAACTACAAAATTTGTTTATTTCTGTTACCTTCGTAGGTATAGGCTAATTCTTCGGTGATATTCTGCAGGCTTTGTGTGTGTGCTCACTTGTCGTTTTTCAACAAGGAGTTGTTCGTGCAATCTACAATTAGATCCTAGAGCTTTTTTTAAACAAAAATTCAAATAAATAAATATTTTAATTGATGTCCAACGGTTTTTATTTAAAAATCAAATATGGTATCAAATAATGTTAGCAAATTTAAAAAATATGATTTAGTAATTAAAAAAAAAAAATTAAAATAATGTATGTGTTTCTACAATATCTTGCATGACTTATCAAAAGGCAAATTTCGTAAAAGTGCCTTTTAATAAGTTTAAAAAGTCTATCGAAACTGTATAATATTAAAGGATACTTCAAAATTTCAGATAACCTGAACAGCAAAACTGATTGGGTTTGAGCAGCTCTTAAATCAACGATTCCAAAACATATGAAACATTTTGGTAAAAAATGAAAGGGTTAGCCGAAAGGTTTGTAGAAATAAACAATTTATGTTAAAGAAATATTTTTTGCGGAATTTTCTTAAAGGTTGTAATGTTTGACGTTTGTAAATGCATTTTATTGGCCTCTATATAAATTAATTATTTTTGACTTTGACTTTTTGTATTTCTTTATGCATAAAAACTTAAATCTTAAAATGTGTGTTTTATTTTCTTAGTATCACAATGTTTTCATCACAGCACACACGACGAAAATAACATAGCGCTAAAAGTACTTCAAAGAAAAAGAAAATTACAAAAACATTATAAGTACAATACCCACATACATACGCCCACAAAACCAGCGAGACAATTTTTAAGTTATATTAGTTCAAACAACACAATTTTAGTTTGGTTTATTATCGATATTAAGACAAAACCATATATACACACTCATACACCTCACTGGCTCTTACGAAGCTTGGGACAATTTTCTCGTAAAATCATGTTTCTATTGTTTCAAACTTCTTTGGTTGTGATGCGATGACAGATGACAGCTGTCCGATGACGAATGACCGATGACAGATAGCCGATGTAAAATGGCGGACGGCCCTACTTTATCATTTGAATAGCAACGGGGCGAGCGATCGGGGGTATCGCGGAGCAGATAACCTCACCCCCATCCCATGTGACAATATCCAACGATTGTGTGCATCATGGAACATTTTGTTACCAAAGTAAGAATATCAATGAAGATGAGTGTACCGAACAAGAACCTAGCGTTATTTCAAGATTTCCTTCATGCTTGGTCATCATGCACTATGAAAAACAAAGATAAACCCACATTTCACCGTTGCCAACATTGAAACGGCCACTCCCAAAAACCCAATCGTCAACTTATAATATAATATAACTTAATATCTACACAAAACTTCTAAAGGCTTTCACGAAACGCGCCACAAATTACCCAATAAATGTCGGACAGAAATATCAACAGACGAATTTTCTGGGTTATTTCGTAGATGCGATAAAGCGACCAATATTACACTAAGATTGTAACAATATAAAAGGCAATGCCTTGCATTTTCTTATTGTATATTATAATAAATAAAACACAGCTAGTCTTCTTTCCCTAAGTAGGAGTTGTAGAGTTGAACAGTCACATTTCGCGAACGATGATAGATCCTGATGAAATAAAGCAGTACGTTTAGTTTGGAGATCCCAAAATTCTTTTATTGCAATGAAGGAGGCAATTTATTCGCAACAGCGTAGTAAGAGTAAGTATGAAAGATAATATCAGTGTAAGGATAAGAAAGGGTATGTTCTTTAGACGAAGAAAGAATGACAAAACAGGTATACAATGCGAAAGTGAAAGGATGTAGGTATAGGGGAAGTCCTAGACTATCTTACCATGACCAAATAGACCGTTTCTTCACTGAAGGACAAGTCAGGACTCCCCGTAACCGGCGAGCGTGTATGAGACGAACTATGAGAGTAGAGGAAGGCAAAGAGATATGTAAGGAAAAAACCTATTGTAACACTGTACTCTCGGCCTTCCGCGCAAGGGATCTGGCGTGATGATACATAAATAGATAAATAGATGGAGGCCACCATCTGTTATAGGGCTTTTATTTTTATCTAGGATACACCTTAAATTTCTCAATGTTATGAGTTTTGAAACGTTTGCTATTATACGGAGTACCTATAAATTCAGACTACTAGGCATTCTTTGATATAAAAAGTTCAGGAAAATTTTCGACTTAGAGTTCGAGCCTGCACCATGTGCTGCGTGCACAAGAAAAAAGAAAAACGTAGACGACGCCTTGGTCCAGTAGTTTCCCCCACTGGATTGAGTATCCGCGGGTTCAATCCCGCACGAGACAAATCTGTGTGTGACCCGCAAATATTTCTTTTAGTTTGGGTGTTTATTTGTTCCGGTCTGGGTATTTGATTCTGTAAATTTTGTGTTACCTTAGTGGGGGCTAAGTTTCTGAAAAAAAAAATACGAACCCTAAATAGGATACGATTTATATAATTACAATTGTAAATTAATCAAATAGTATTAAAATAAAAGACAGTGTGGCAGAACTTATACTACGTACAAATGATTCCACTTTTAAAAAGTCAGAGAAAAAATAATGGTCATGACTCCGTGGCCGGCCGCCTAATGATAGTCACTAAAAGATTCACTAATTGCCTCGCACGACATTCATTTATTTGAATGTCAATGCCGAAAAAAGCGAAATAATCAATATCGGTGCGAGCAAAGGCTAATATACTTTTTAACTTACCCGTAATTACAGTACCTTTTACGACCATTTTCCCTGAAGGGGCCCCTGGAGTGAGAGATTATGGCCTGTATGATGCGACGCTGCTCTGGGTCCTTATGGTGATTAGAGAGTAAACGATGCAGGTAAGCTCATTGTAGATGTATGTTTGGTAATGTTTGGGCCTCCTTGTGTCTAATACGGTATTCTAACATAAGGGCATTCATATGTACACGTGGTGAAGGAATGAACAAAAAAGCATGATAGATTTGATCCTGATAGATAACCGTCTCCGAAACAAACTAGACAAACTCCAAAATACACTCTTGAATCAGATCACTGTCTCGTAGTTGCGCGGTTTAGTGGTCTGTTCAGGAAGTGGCGGCACTGGCGAGAGCGTATCCCCTTCGGAGACCTTGAAAGAATAAAGGTTGAAAAGTTGCAAGTTGAAAGCGTGAGGAGAATGTATGAAGTCACAGTCCGGGACAAGCTTTTGACAGCTGGTTCTTCGGACTCAAATATAGATGAATGCTGGAATAGCCTGAAAGAGAGTTTGGTAGAATCCGCGTGGTGGTTGCTCAAAGAAGCATAGTACAGTATAAGGTGATGCATGGGATACGGAGTTATAAAGCACCGTAGAAAGCAAGAAAAAAGCGTGGCAAGACTATGTTTCTTCTTTGAACCTGAATGCCAGTATGACAGATGAAGAAAGAAATATACCGGCAATGCAAGAATGCCACCAAAACATTAGTGAAAGAAAAGCGTGAAAGAGCTAGTGCGATTGAGGAGGAGAGGCGAAGAACTTCGAAAACAAACCCAAACTCTTTTAAAGCAAGGTGAGAAAGGCTCGAGGTGATTCGTCATGCTCCAGAATCATCATCATCATTTCAGCCTATACTTGTCCACTGCTGAACATAGGCCTCCCCAATCGCTTTCCAGCGTAACCGGTCCGATGCCACCTGCATCCAACGATTTCCTGCGATTTTCACAAGATCTTCGGTCCATCTGGCAGGCGGTCGTCCTACGCTGCGCTTGCCAATACGTGGTCTCCACTCTAGAATCTTTCTGCCCCAACGCCCGTCCGATCTTCGCGCTATGTGGCCAGCCCATTGCCACTTCAGCATGCTAATCCTGAGGGCTATGTCGGTGACCTTGGTTCTTCTACGAATCTCCTCATTCCTGATTCGATCACGTAGAGAAACGCCGAGCATAGCTCTTTCCATAGCTCGCTGAGCAACCTTGAGCTTTTTTATGAGACCTATTGTAAGAGACCACGTCTCTGATCCATATGTCATCACTGGTAACACACATTGACTAAACACTTTAGTCTTTAGGCACTGAGGTATTTTGGATGAGAAGATGTTGCGCAGTTTCCCGAACGCTGCCCAGCCGAGTTGGATTCGTCGATTGACCTCTCTCTCAAAGTTGGACCTACCTAACCGGACTGCCTGTCCCAGGTAAATGTATTCGTCGACAACTTCAAGAGTAGAGTTCCCAACGGTGAGTGCGGTGGGTACGACATGGACGTTAGACATTATTTTTGTTTTGTCCATATTCATTTTAAGACCCACTTGTTGGGATACTCTATTGAGGTCACCGAGCATTCGTCCTAGATCTTCCAGCGACTCCGCCATGACCACAATGTCGTCGGCAAATCGAAGGTGAGTGATGTATTCGCCATTGATGTTGATGCCAAGTCCTTGCCATTCCAAGAGCTTGAAGGCGTCCTCTAAGGTGGCCGTAAACAGTTTCGGAGAAATGACGTCTCCCTGTCTTACTCCTCTTTTTATGGGGATCACCTTCGTGCACTGCCCCTGTACTCGGACTGACATGGTGGCGTTATTATACAAGCACTTCAACACTTCGATGTACCTATAGTCAATGCGGCATCGCTGGAGAGATCTAAGAACCGCCCAAGTCTCGATCGAATCAAAGGCTTTCTCATAGTCCACAAACGCCAAGCATAGTGGCCGATTATACTCCTCAGTCTTCTGTATAACCTGCCGCAGCGTATGTATGTGGTCTATGGTACTAAAACCTTTCCGGAAACCGGCTTGTTCGGGAGGCTGGAAGTCATCAAGCCTTCGTTCGAGACGATTCGTAATGACTCTCGAAAACAACTTATAAACATGGCTCAGCAGTGTGATGGGCCTATAGTTCTTCAATAAGGTGTTATCACCTTTCTTGAAAAACAGCACCACCACACCCCTGTTCCATGCTTCCGGCGTTTTCCCTTCAAGCAAGACGGACTTAAATAGCCTCTGAAGGACTTTAAGTACCGGTGATCCGCCCGCCTTCAGAAGTTCTGCAGTAATTCCGTCTTCACCCGGCGCTTTGTTGTTTTTTAGTTGTTTGAGAGCCATCCTAATCTCGCACAGGCTGATGTCCGGGATATCTTCAGTGCAGTGTCGGGTTAGCTTGGCTCTTGGGTCTTTTACCAAGTCAACAACAGGTTTAGCTACTGAGGTATATAACTGTCCATAGAACCTCTCTATCTCCCTGAGCACCTCTGACCTATTTGACGTTACGTTTCCGTCCTCCGTCTTCAGCTTCGTCAACTGGCTCTGCCCAATAGACGCGTCTCTTGCGAACACTTTAGAGCCCTTGTTCTGCTCTATGGTCTCCTCAATACGCCTTGCATTGAAGGACCGTAAGTCGTGTCGCAAGGACTTCAATATCTGTCCATTAAGCTGCCTATAGGACTTAGCATCATCGGAGGTTTGGAGCGTCATGGAACGTCGCTCAGCCATGAGGTTTCGGGTGTAGTCAGATAGTTTTTGAGGCCTATTTTTACGGTGGGTCTTAAAATACTTGGACCCGACCGTATGAACAGTCTCTACCAGCCTGTTGTTGATTTCGTCCACTGATGCGCTGCTGTCTAGCAATTCGAAGCGGTTTGACAATTCGAGTTGAAAGTTCTCGGGGTTTTGGATATATGGATGAGTAGGTCGGAGCGTAGACTTCATCAGACGCGATCTTTCCATTTTGACATTAATATTTAATGTGCCTCTGACCATTCGGTGATCACTGCCGGTTTTTACCCTATGAATCACGGAGACATCATTAAATACTTGTCGCTTGGTCATGATGAAGTCTATCTCATTTTTTGTGGAACCATCAGGGCTCATCCAGGTCCATTTCCTATGAGGCGGCTTCTGGAAGAAAGAGTTCATCATAAAGAGTCCCTCTTTCTCCAGAAATTCGGCCAGCCTCTGACCCCTGGGGTTGCGCTGCCCATATCCAAATTGCCCCACTCTCAACTCATCATCGCCCCGTTTGCCCAGCCGCGCATTGAAGTCACCCATAACCACTGTAAAGTGTGTTTTGGAAGTATGTATGGCTCTACTAATGTCCTCATACATAACTTCGACGTCATCATCTGAGTATGCCGAGGTCGGTGCGTAGACCTGTATGACCTTCAGCGAATATCTTTTGGATATTCTGAGTATCAGGTACGCTACCCTGCTCGACACACTAGTGATGGACACAACGTTGTTTATGAGTGACTTGTGGACGATAAATCCGACACCACCTTGGGACTGCTGTTCGCCCTCCCGGTAGTAAAACAAGTTGCCGGATTTTAAGGTTATCGTGTCCTCGCCCTCTCTTCGGACCTCCGATAAACCAACAATACTCCACCGCAACTTGTTTAACTCTTCTTCCAGCTCAACTAGCTTCTCATCTGTCCTCAATGTGCGTGCGTTGTATGTCACCAGGGCCAATTTTCGGTTTTGGTGGTAGCCGAATCTCTGCCGGAGATTCTTAGCACCCCTTGTCCTGTCGTTACCATGGCTGCTACCGTGGCCAGGACGAACAGGACCGCCGGGGACTAGGGGCCTGGTTTTTCTACTTTCTTCCATAATTGGGGGTGTTTGCCATACTCGCCACGCTTGGCAGGCGGGTTGGCGAGCGCAGTTATTGGTCGTCGAAGTGTTAAAGGAACGCTGCTGCCCATTCCCTAGTTTTCCCTTAGTCGCCTTGTACGACACCCGATGGGATGAGATGGGTTGGTCCTATTCTAAGCCGGGAACCACGCGGCAGAATGGAAAAGATAAAATCTAAAGATGGTGAAATTCTTGCAGACACACAAGCTGTGCTAAACCGGTGGAGTGAATACTTTGGAGAAATGTATGTGGATGCCCCGGCTGTTGGTGCCACAGACGAGCACAGAGGCGAGTTTGCGGCACCAGATCCACAGAGGACATCACTATGGAAGAAGTTGAATGGGCGATACGAAGTATGAAAAATGGTAAAGCTGCGGGAACAGACATGATATCTGCCGAGATAATTAAATATGGTGGAACTTGCGTCTGGGACGCTTTTTGGGTCCTTGCAAATCTTTGCTGAAAGACCGGTTGAGTCCCTACAGATTGGCGCCGCGCAGTCATAGTACCCTTGTATAAAGGCAAGGGCTCATAATATGACTGCGCCAATTGGCCATCAGTTTGATCAGCTGGCAGCTAAGGTGTACGGTAATTATTGCACGGAGAATGCGCGAGAAGTCCGATGGAATGTTGTGCGAGGCACAGGGAGGTTTCAGGTCTGGAAGAGGAGGTTCGGATCAAGTTTTCTCCCTGCGCAACATCGTAGAGAAGCATCTGGCAGTGAGCCGGAAGGTATTCTGCGATTTTGTGGATCTGGAGAAGGCGTTTGATAGAGTTGTACGAAAGAGACTTTGGGAAATTTTACCTGAGTATGGTGTTAATGGCACTCTGTTGCGAGCTGTCCAGTCCACTTATGTAGACACGAGGCAGGCACGAGGCATGCGTACGGGTGGATGGTAAATCGGCGTCAAGCAGGGTTGCGTGTTGTCCACTAGACTGTTTATAATATATTTGGATAAAAGTCTTCAAAGACTGAAAGCGATGAATGAAGGTGTACAAATGGGTGATCTAGTGACGACTGCATGAAAAATGGCTTACATTAGAATGTAAAGAAAACCAAGATTATGGTTTTTGAACGGGAAGAAACCAGAACGAATGCAAGGGTTGTGGTTGGTAACGATGTGCTGGAGCAAGTGAATGAGTTTGTATATCTTGGATGCGCATTCAGTAAGGATGGAAAATACACCGCTGACATAGTGGGAAGAGTGAGTGAAGGGAACAGAGTGAATGGTGCGGTGGGAAAGCTACTTGGAAGCCGGCTTTTAAGCCAAAAGGCGCAGCTGGTCATCTTTAACGGAGTGCTTGTCCCAACGCTGTTATATGGTAGCGAAAGCTGGGTATGTAAGAAGGAGAATGAAAGTAGGATAAATGCGGTGGACATGCGAGCTTTGCGGAAGATGTGCGGAGTGAAGCTGACCGACCGTATTCGAAACAGCGTAGTCAGAAAGCGAGTAGGCATGAAAGATAGTATCGGTGAAAAGATGAGAAAGGGTATGCTCCGTTGGTACGGGCATATAGAAGGAATGTCTGAAAAAAAATGACAAAACAGATATACAATACGAAGGTGGAAGGATGTAGGTACAGATATTCTATTTCACGATGAAGGTTTGGCCTTGGTTGTAGTAGTGACATGTACAGACAGGCGTGTTTGGGGTATGTAAACTGAAGGAGCGTTAGCAAAGAAATGTTAAACGCATTTGAAATTAAGTTTTTAGATTCTTTTTATGATTTTTAATAAATAATGATTATTTAGCTGTTATAATGATATTTTTTTATGTAAAGGGAATTAAAAAAAAAAAAGTTACTAGAAACACTTAGATGGTCATACTTTTTTATTTAGAAAAAAGAACAAAACAAAAAACAAAGTTCTTATATTAGCTATGTATATTTAATCACTGTCAGGTACATAATATTCGGATTCTGATTCGCTGTCATCGGAATCATTTTGCATATCAATCTCAAACTCAAAATCCAGGTCAACATATTCCAAGTATTCCTTTTCAATTTTTAACATGACTACAGGTTTCATGCCATGTTTCGCCAAGAACTTTGTTCAAGCTTTCATTGATAAGTTATTCGGTATAGGTCATATTATGGTCAATATTCTTTGAAGCGATATAATTTTCTACAATTCCCCAAATATTTTCAATCGCATTTAATTCTAGATGATAAGGCGGGAGACGTATGACATCAAAACCTTTTCTCGTGATAAAGTTATCGATTTTGTATGTAATGTGTTGATCTTTGTTTTTTTTTATTATGTCGTACAATTCCAATTTAAGAGAAGATTGTTCAAATGTAATGCCCTTGTCTCTGAGCCTTTGCTGCATATCTGCTTTCTTTGTTGCCGATGTTGGTATTTTTCAGCATATTCATTTCGTGTATTATGGTAGGAAGCTTTGTCTAAGACAATGACAGAGCCTTCGGGTAAATTGGGCAAAAGTTTTTCATTGAGCCATTTAATATAATTATCATAGCTCATATTGGAATGGTAGTCGCCAGCTGTTGAGTTGGCCTTGTAAACCAAACAGGCATTTCAATAAATGCATCCTTTGTTTCCGCATGCACCAATATAAATAGAGAGCCTGTGCTTATCTTTTTGAAAAATGGCGTGCTTTCTTTTTTTTGTGTCCAGGTGTTGTTTCGCACGTGTGTTGAAAGGACATAACTTTCATCGATGTAGACAATTGGTTGTCCTTGAGGGCGATATTCCGACATATTTTTTAAATATTTTAGACGTTCAGTCAAAACTTTGCGGTTATTTTCTGTTTTACGCCACTTGTATCCTAATTTCAGTAATAATTGCGCGCGTGAAATTGTCTATATCTATCTTATTATCTCGTTTCATTGTTTTCTTCATAGGAGAAGTAAACTTTGAGGAAGCGCATGGCAATTCCTTCTCTTCTTTTAAGACCCGTTGGACAGTTGAAAGAGAAACGCCTGACGCCTCAGCTGTACGCTAAGAAATATTTCGTAAATGAGACAAATCACAGTTAGGCTCCATAACTGATTTTGTAAAGTCATACTTCTCTTATAGGAAATGGTAAACGCTATCATGCTTCGACCCTAAAATAGAACTAATCGGAATTAGTGAATTTCAACTAATGTAATCAAATTAGGTAAGTATTTAGATACCCTATATATATATATATATATATATATATATATATATATATATATATATATATATATATATATATATATATATATATAACGTAGACTATTGTTGGCCCTCCACCAGTGATGGGCCCTCTAAACTTTAAACATCAGTATTAAGAAATATTTCAGTCATAAACAATTTAAAATAGACTTTTCGGATGCTCTAAAGCTTAAACTTTAATTGTGAGACGTAATTTTTTTTAAATCTATAACATGGCAAAAAAAAAAAAAAAAAAATACGACTAAAAATATTGTAATTATTTAACATTTTTACTGAAGTCGTTAAGTCGATTTAGTAGTGGTCAAGCAATTATATTCATAAACTTTTTATAAAGGTTTAAAGATCAAAATCCGCTTAAAGGGTCCATTATTGTATATTTTACCCTATATATAAAGGTAACATTATATATAGGGTAAAATATACAATAATTATTTTTTTTGACAAAAACACTGCGGACGACTTTTCTACGCTTAGTTGCCTTGCTGACGGTACTTTGTGCTGACATTTTGCGCGGACATAAAACACTAGAGACTCGGACCGCACCGCGATCGTGACTGAGAGCTCCCGAGGATATGCACACTGCCTCAATATGCATGTGAACGGCTAAATACAACCAAGATCAAACCTTCCTCGTAAAATAGAATATCTGTACCAGGAAAGACCTAGACAATCTTACCGTGACCAAATAGACCGAGTCTTATCTGAAGGACAAGTCAAGAGTCCCCGTAACCGGCGAGCGTGTATAAGACGAACTATGAGAGTGAATGAAGCCAGAGAGGTATGTAAGGAAAGAACCTGTTGGAACTCTGTACTCTCTGCCTACCCTGCAAGGAATCTGGCGTGATGATATAGATAGATAGATTGATCCAACATGTGTGCAAGCGATTTGAAAAAATAATGTTTGGGAACACTACCCGTAAATAGCTCGCCCACCAATGCCGAGATATTGTTGGTTCCAATAGAATTAGGTGCACATGTGAGCACATAGCCATTCATAGAAGGAATTTTGTTGGACATAAGCTCCTCCAACTGCTCGTCACTGAGTACAATGCTTAGAAGATATAGAATAGAAAAGAATGAATTGAAATGAAAAGGAATGTAATGGATAAAATGGAATAGAATACTATTTATTGTACATCAATACAATTGCATTAAAAAAAAATAAACAAAGAAAGAGATACAATTGGCGGTCTTATTGCTAATAGCAATCTCTTACAGGCAACCAAAACTGAAAGAACAAGGAAAAAAATAGAGGGCAGCAGGTGGCGTACATTTATTAGTTACCTTTATTTTGTGTAATAAGTATAAGTTCGTATGCTTATAAATTAAAGACGAAGAGAAACGGCATGATAGTAGAAAACATATTAGATAATAGTCTAAAGAAAGTGGTCCTTAACCATTCTTTTAAAAATGGCTAATGACTGTGCGCGTCTTAAGGTGCAGCCAAATCAACGCGTTCAGCCGCGGCCGCAGTGGCGTGCACGGTGACGTTCAGCGCCTGCAGTAATATTTGTATGAAAATATTTACACCAACGCGTCCTGCGTCCTGCACATGCTTTCTGAGCGGTGTCTACACGCGCAATCATAGGGAGATACTGATTGTCGCGGTGATCGCCGCCGGGAACGCCACCGGGGCCGCAACTGTACGCGTCGGTTTGATCGTACGTTTACTAATACAGGCAATGCATTCCACAGACAAATAGGATTAAGAAGGATTTATGAAAAATATATTTTGGAATGCATTGGTTTTTCTAGCCTCAAATTTTCGACGATCTTAAGAATCTTTAATGTGTCTCATGAAGAAACTCGAATTCTTTTTGAGGTATAAAGGAGATGTCATCATCATAAGCCAAAAAACGTCCATTGTAAGAGAAAGGCTTCTCCCAAAGATCATCATAACAACTGACTTCGTGTTTTAGGCATACAGCTTTTATCCGCAAGCTTCCCCAGATCATCGGTCTACCTTATGGGGGGCCCATTCATTCTGTATCTTCCGGTACATGATTGCCACTCGAGAACCATTTTTTCCACGGCCATAGAAGTTAATAAAATTGACGAACAATAATTTAGTTACAAAAAATACGAAGATTAAGTAGAATACAATTTATTTAATTAAAATTTCAAATTAATCAACTGGGGAATAAAATGTTGTATTTAAAAATACATCAACTATATCCCTAATGGAGGTCGTAGTCTGGCAGAGCACTTGACATTTGAGAGAGATTAAGTCGCGTACTTTGAGTGTCCCCAGCGAAGGGAACTTTTGTTAAACGAAGATTTGTTTCAGTTGATAAATAGACGATATTTGTCCTCGTTTGCTCACAGAATGGAAAGCTTGGTTTTCTTTTAATATCTCATGTTTATTCCAGGCATTCTTTTTTGGCATCTTCAAATCATTTTGTATAAACCCTTCGATAATTTGTCCTAAGTCGGGAACTGAATGATTTCCAACTATTTTTAATATGTTCTATATTAAATACTTAATTTATCTAAACTTACTCATTCCAAAAATTCCTCAGTCTGTATCTACAACGTGTAACCCTGATTAAGAGTTATACAGCGTTTATAATAGCACTTTTGAACGTTTTTTCACCAGGTTTTGTAGTTCTATCTATCTATATCATCACGCCAGCTCCCTCGCGGGGTAGGCAGAGACTACAGAGTTCCAACAGATTCTTTCCTTATATACCTCTCTGGCTTCCTCCACTCTCATAGTTCGTCTCATACACACTCGCCGATTACGGAGACTCTTGATTTGCCCTTCAGATAAGACACAGTCTATTTGGTAATGGTAAGATAGTCTAGGTTAGAGATGGGTCGTATTAGGTAAATCAGGTACTAAGTACACCTATTCCTAGTCTGCATAAATACCTAATCCAAATACCTATTCCACCTAATCCACCTAATCTCAATGATCTCATACACATACCGTTCCTTAGTGATCTCAATCCGCCTACTCTATATCAAATCCTGATATCGAATTATCGATATTTGAATTAATTGAATGTTAAATTGTTTTGTTAGTTAAGAACGGGTACAGTCATAATAACACTTTGAAGAAAATGGAAGTTTCAAAATGGAATCAAAATTATTTTTTTTATATAAACTAATACTTGTTTTCTATTTTATCATTTAATGATATATTAGGGATGAATTAGTATCTTCTCTTCATACTTTTTACAGGGTTAGGACTGTCAACTTACAAATGTATGAAGTTTTGAGTCTTGCGATATTAAACATTCCGCAAAAGTTTAGCGTTCGCAAGATGGCGTATTTAAAAGATTTCAATTCATTATATTTACATTTGTTTTATATCAATACGCGTTATATAGCGCTGTCTCGCTCCCTCCACGCTTACACGTAAGCGGGATAGCAAAGCGATAAGCATATGAGTGAGTGAGAGAGCGCGGGAACAGGTGTGAGTGAGCGCGCTAAACGGCTAAACATTATTTTTTATTGAATATGAATATTAGGTGGATTAGGTATTGTCAGAATTGGATTAGGTGCCGCCTATTCTCGTAAAATACCTGTTCTTTGGATCTGCTCTAATAAATACGACTCACCTCTAGACTAGGTCTTCCCCGGTACCTACATCATTCCACTTTCGCATTGTATATCTGTAGTTAATTTAGATATAATTTCTTAGGTAAATAGGAGTTATCTCTTCAAAACTGTAACTTAGGTGTTAGTTTCAAATTTGTCAAGCAAAAATAATGGACTTGCATTTTTTAAGTGAAACATTGTATTAATACTCTAACGGTCGATTTCAATATTTAACTGAAGGATAGATTTGCCTACTACGGATGGAATTTTGACACATTTTATAAGAAAAATCTGTCAAAATTCTACTGACAGTAAGCAAATCTATGTTTTATTTGAATATTGAAACTGGCCATAAGACACTGTACAACAGAGGTAAAACAAGAGTTTCAAACTTAGATGACAGATTACATTTCATTCGTAAGTTTTTATTTCTCCGCGGACGTACCGAGGCCGACTTCGCAGGAAAATCAATTAAATTGTGCAAACAACTACACAGTTTTTCTCTCAAAAGCAAAGTACAAAGTTGTGTGTACACTTTGTTATTAAGTTTCAAGAAGATTATACTTCTAGAAAAATTTCTTGCGACCAAACGTAAAATATATGAAAACAATCCCTTTGTTTTTATAATTGGTTTACTTTCTCGTTTTTGATTGTATATTTAGAGCAGTACAAAAAAGGACTGAATGCGTATGTAGTATCCAAAATTTACGATTATGATTTTATATTTACGAGTTTGAGTTTGAACGTAATATAAATTATATGATGAGAGGATTAATTCCTGTTGTAGAATAATATTCACAGCATTTTCAGTATTTTCTTGTTTTTTTTTTCTATTAGTATTTTGTATCTATTACATTAAAATTTAGCGACATTGACATATATACCCCCTCTTCAAATTTGCCTTGGCCACGAGCTTAAGACCGACTGAAAGCTCGTAACTTAGACAATTACCCCTATATTTATTTATTTATAGGGGTAAAAAGTGTTCTGTTTATCTTTTACGATTTAAGACACCTTCATTTAAAATTTCAATTTTTTTTCTAGATGAAATAAAAACGGCACGAAACACTAACACTAATCATAAATCTAAATCGTGTCCGCGCAGTAAGGTGGCAAGAGCACTGGGTGCATAGTCTCGCTGAACAGCTAAGCTAATTACTTCACTAATTACTTATTTACCTTACAATTTGTATTAATTCATTATAATATATTTCTTTGTTTCTTTTATGAAAACGTAGCCCCACACTAGGAATGGCCTCTGTGTGGTGATTGTGTTTAAAATCAAAAAATATACAAACACGAACATTCCGATCTCGGTCTCGAACCTTTATTAAAAAGCCGACAACCCGATATTTCGCAAATGCGTCCAATCATAGGAATCCGCTAATCGTAGCCGCCGCCGACTATAAACCTAACTCCCCTCCTATCAGCCGCTACCGCCATCCGCGGCATGTTCTCACCAACCCTCCCGATGCCCTTATATCCCTTGTTTCGGATACAGATTCCGCACATAGAATCAGTCACCGACCTCGCAGGTAAGGTCGAAGAATCGCTAAACACACACACAAACACGCCCACACACAAACCCACAAACACACACACACACACACACACACAAACACACACACACACACACACATACCCACGCACGCACAAACACACACACACACAAACACACACCCACACACGAACACCCAGACCGACACAAACATTTGTTTGCCACACAAAAAAGCTTAAGCTTTTTTTTTAGTCATATCTTTAAATACTATTGATTTCTTTGATTTTCATAGCACAGCTATTTTTGCATTATTTATTTACAAATTCCGTTTATATATTTACATACATACACAATCATTATAACTGATGCCTTCACGAAATACAGTCTAAGAGCACCTATATATAGTGACAACAATATTGATTACTTCTGTTCCTTTGTAATTGTGATGATATAACTATAAAGGGCGTACCGCGATCGACAGTTTATCGACCAGAAGACTGACAGTGATGCAATTAATTTAAAAGAGAATAATAAGGGATGAATATATTGAGCGCGTGCTCGGATAGAAACAACGTTTGCGCAAATATTTTTTTTATCCTTTTTGTAAAAAACTACCATATGAAGTAAACAACTGCTTTACAAGAATATGCTACAATTATTCGCTGTTTTTAGAATCAGAAAATGTAAAGTGATAGAGATGACTTTAGATTTTTTGTCTGCCGAGAAAAAAAAATGTTTAATCGTGGATTTTATGCACTCATGGAGTACAAAAACACGTGTTAAATGCTCAAACTCAATTAATTCATTTCTTATAAGCCTTGCGTTAACAAATAGCCAATTTACATTTTTTAAATTTAATTTAACTACTAATCTACCACCAGGTCGGAACGCGGTCTGCACTAAGAAGATCCGGCGAAGAAACTCTGCGGGCTTGTCTTTTTTATTTACTTCTCTTTCTCTTTTCTTTCAATCATATTGTGTGGATACAGTGTTTAGATTACAATTAAATAGTTTTAGATGCCTTATGATCGACATATGAATCTAATGATGTTACCACAGCACCACTTGTTCACGAGTATGACTGTAGAAACAGCCATCACTCCCTGCGATCATATTGGAGGGAAGGGAGTAATCCGCGCCAGACAGACAGCGCCAAGCAAAGACATTATAGTGAGCATGACCAAACCAGAACCCCAGAGACGGCAGCCTGATTGTATCCACAAAATCACTTTGTTTTTCGCGGTATCCTTCATGACTATCCAATTTATTCTAACAGCTTGTTTTGTCATTTCTTTTTATTATCCGGTGAAGCTGTAAAGGCCTCGCGGCCAAAAACGTCATACGTCATATACACACAAACAAAAGTAATTTCTTTCTTCTTTCATAATTGATTTAAAGTTCTCGATCACAGTTATTATTTTGAGTACTTTATAGTGTTACTGATAACAAGAGCAAAGGGCTTAGCACGAAAAGATTGACTTTAGCGTCA
The DNA here is from genome assembly GCA_905147815.2 of Phalera bucephala. Lineage (NCBI taxonomy): Eukaryota > Metazoa > Arthropoda > Insecta > Lepidoptera > Notodontidae > Phalera > Phalera bucephala. The sequence goes on from LR990621.1 coordinate 26,029,429, forward strand.
TGCTAGCGAGTAAGCATGTTGTCACGTTTATGTTTGTTTAGCAAATTCTCGTTGGCTTAGTAGCGAATGGTGCGCTTCGTGATCACGAGGTCCTGGGTTCAAATCCTGGGTCGGACATATGTAGTTTTTCTGTCAAAAAGTTCCCAGTATCAGTCTGGAGTAAAGAATTGTTCCCGGTGTATGGCAAAAGGCTCATCCCTTATTACATGGAACCCAACATCGTCAGCGAGACGTGGGTGTACATAGTACACCTCTGCTACTCTCGCTTGGGGAATATAGGCGTAACGGTGTAACAAATTCTAGTATGTCAAGGATAGCATATCAAATCGCGAGCGTCATGCTAACGTCAAAATTTTCGTGCTTTATTCTAAAGGGCTGGTTTAACCCTTAAACAATGGACCTTGATTAAGAGGGTAAGGTTTGAGGGTAAGAGTTCCACGAAATTACCTACAAAACACGAGGACCTGGGTTCTAATCTATATAAGGCTGTTGTGGTTTTTCAATCACTCGCACGGTGAAAGTAGCTCGAGAGAGATGGCCCAACTCTCTATGAATTTAATCAAGCTACACCATGTGGACGCAGTAAACCAAATTGAATTACAGATCAAATTAAAAAATAATATCTTTTAAGACATTCCTACTAATTCAAAAAATAATAAAATGTATAATAATATTAGCCCTGTTAAGAAACTGTCCCACCGTTGGGCACGGGCCTCCTCTCAAACTGAGAGGGCTTAAGCCACAACGCTGGTCCAGTGCGGGTTGCCAAACTTCACACACCTTCGAGAAACTCTTAGGCATGCTGATTTTCCCACGATGTTTTCCTTCGCCGTTAAAGCAAGTGATAATTGATTTTTAATACGCACATGCCTTGGAAAAAACAGGGATACGTGCCTGGGTTTGAATCCGAGACCTCTGACTTTGTAGTCCAACGGTCTAACCACAAGGCTATTACTGTTTTAATAATAAAAAAAATAACTTATTAAAAAATAGCTTAAGTAAATTCAATATGAAACAGCATCTCTTATTTTAGCAATAGACTCGCCCCCTATTACTTTAAGACCTGTACAGTTAACAACTCTACACCTCAGCCGCCCTCGCTTGAGGAGTAAAGCTGTGATAGTATTTATTTTTTTACCGACTTCAAAACGTTCTATGTTCATCTGTATGTATGCTTTTTATGTATGTTCACCGATATTTCCATCAATTCTGGACCGATTATTTTTACATTGGCTTCAGTATAGCTCCAAAATGGTCCCATTTTAATTTTATAGGTATTGGACCTTGGACGTTGAAGATACACCAAGAAACTCCTTAACGACAAATAATACGAATCTGTAGATTGAGCAATTATATGTATTGTGTTAATCCTTTAGGTACCCTACCATAGAACTAATTAGAATATTATATGACTTCAAAAAAGGACGAGGTTTACAATTCGTCTGTGTTTGTTATAACGTCTTTATTTATGAACTGATTTTGATGATTCTTTTTGCATTGGGTTTAGTATAGTTTCGGGGAGATCCTATTTTAACCAAATCGGTATTGAATCTTGTACTTTGAAGATACACCAGAGGACTCCCTAACGGCAAATCGCACGATTGTATAGATTTCGTTATTATGGGCATTATGTCAATCCTGTAGATACCTTACTGTAGAACTTAGCGAAATAATATAAAATTGGTATATAAATATTAATAATTTATTCACTTATTACTTAAAATTGTAAAATACAAAACTTTTTATACGTAACCAGCACGGATATTTTTTTAAAGTTGTATCACATTAAGAATTCATTTGTCATTTTCACCCCCAGCGATAATCAAGTGAAACATTACAATAACTTCATTCTAGGACTTCAACAGATGTTGCCAGAAGTAAGTGCATACACCTATCTTTTTTATTACTCGACGTTTTCCAATTCCGTCCCCAATATAACTCGTCTAGACTATGTGTGCACTTGGGACGTGTATAATTGAAATTCATTCGCTGGACGGATCCTTTGTCTCGTGTAATTGACGTGGATTAGCTTTATTAATTGGTTTAATGCTCAAGGGGATTCAGGTAGAGATCATAACACAGAGATTGACTTTAGGGTAACACTTTTGAGTTTTATTGACTTGAACACTAAGAAGTAACGTATGTTCACCGATATTTCCGTCAATGTTGAACCAATTTTGATGATTCTTTTTGCATTGGGTTTAATATAGCTCCAAGGTGGTCCCATTTTAATTTTTTATTTATTTATTTTTATTTTTATAAAGACGTAGCCACACACTAGGATTTATTCCTGTGTCGTGGGTGCGTTTACAAACATGAAAATTCACAAACAAATACCCAGACCGGAACAAATAATTGTGGATCACACAAAGACTTGTCCCGTGCGGGAATCGAACCCTATTCGACACAGTGGGCGGAGCCGCTTAAGCTCTTAACCACTGCGCTAAATCGTCCGTCAATATTTTTTTTTCATTTCATTGGAATTGAAATTTGGGCTTTGAAGATACGCTAAGGAACTCCTTAACCACAAATAATACGAATCTGTAGATTGAGTTTTTATAAGTATTGTGTTAATTCTATTGGTGGGTACCTATAAAACTAGTCAGAATATTAACTAAAATAAAATAACCGACTTCAAAAAAGGAGGAGGTTTACAATTTGTCTGTGTTTTTATGACATCTTTATTTATGAACTGATTTTGATGATTCTTTTAGTGTTGGACTCAGTATTATTTGATTAGGTCACATTGTAATGAAATCCGTATTTAACCTTGGACTTTGAAAATACACAATGGGACTCCTTTGACTTCGACTCGGTCGGCCTGAGATGGGTGACCGTTTGTGGCATTTCATATTCGAGCGTCTCCGTGCTTCGGAAGGCACGTTAAGCCGTTGGTCCCGGTTACCACTTAATGTGGTAGTCTTTAAGCCGAGTTGGAAGCCTTAAAGGTGGCTTGATAAGTTCCAACAGCAGGTGGCCACAAACCTGCCTCCACCAATCCGCACTAGGTCCGCGTGGTGGAGTATGACCCAATCTCTCTCACCTCGATTTGTGAGAGAAGGCCTTTGCCCAGCAGTGGGCAGTATAGGCTGATATTATTATTATATTATAATTGAAGCAAAATAATAAAATATAGGTATATAAATATTTATAACTAATTCACTCATCACTTAAAATTGAAAAATAAATAACTTTTTAAAAAACGGGAAGTCGGTTTTTTTTAAGCTATTTTTGCCTAATCCGTTATTTATCGTTTTCTGTATAGATACATACATTTTTATATTATGCAATATCATTTATGTGATGTGTGTGTGATACCTTACGATTGAGATATAAGACTACTTGATGATGCGGGATGAAGGACCAGAACTGTGGTGTGGAAGGGTGAAAGTCGCTGGTAAGTCCGGCTCGAATGAGACCAGAACTTATGGCGACTGCGGTTGGAGAATATGATGGAAATGCGAGTGGACTGTATTGGAATTAGTGTTGTCAGAAAGCTCGAGCTTCCGAGCCTTAAAGTCGTTGAGAGCTCGCGCATCCATAGAAAGCTTGAGCTTCGACTCGAGCTCTCTATAAAGAGCTTGATTCGAAGCTCGAGCGCCGGCTACAAGGCTCAAGCCGCGGCTCGAACCTCGAAGCTACAAGGCTCGGAGGTTCGAGCTTTAAACGAGCTCTGTTAAAAAGGTTCACGGTAGTTGTTACTATGAAAAAAGACTCTGCTCAGAGTTTAAAGTCGAGGGCCGTAAAGCAATAGTAATAGGTATGTAGAAAGGGTCAATCAATTTTCTCGTAATTTCTACCGATTTTAATGAGTTCGGGAATTAATAATTTCGAAACATGTTCGAAACAAATAAAACGACAACTTTAGGTATTCATAAAATACCACTAACACGGTGTTATGGTGCTGGTCTAATGGACACGTCTTTTCTACAACATAGCCATGTTTGGGTTCGTTGGATTTGTCTTTACGAGTACTATAGACCGAGATGGTGTTTAAGATCACTTGATGGAGCCGAAAGATAGCCTTCAGAACTAAACAACGACTCAACACAGCCCCATGGCGTGCGGGCTCGTTTGTGTTTTGGCAAGTGCTTATGACCCAGACGGTGTTCAGAGTCTGATGATGGAGCCGAAAAGTGATTAACGGAACACTGCTAGTACTCAACATAGCGCCGTCGTGTTTGGAGTCGATTAACTTGTCTTGATAAGAAGTTTCGACTGAGATGATGTTCAGGGTCTGATGATGGAGCCGAAAAATAGCCAACGGAACTGGGCAACTACTCAACATAACCCCGTCGTGTTTGGGATCGTTTAACATGTCTTGATAAGAACATTCGACTGAGATGATGTCCAGAGTCTGATAATGGAGCCGAAAAGGGGCCAATGGAACTCCGCAACTACTCAACATGGCCCCGTCGTGTTTGGGGTCGTTTAACTTGTCTTGATAAGAACTTTCGACTGAGATGATTTCCAGGGTCTGATGATGGAGTTGAAAAGTGGCCAACGGAACTCCGCAACTACTCAACATAGTCTCATCGTGTTTGGGGTCGTTTAACTTGTCTTGATAAGAACTTTCGACTGAGATGATTTCCAGGGTCTGATGATGGAGCCGAAAAGTGGCCAACGGAACTCCGCAACTATTCAACATAGCCTCGTCGTGTTTGGGGTCGTTTAACTTGTCTTGATAAGAAATTTCGACTGAGATGATTTCCAGGGTCTGATGATGGAGCCGAAAAGTAGCCAACGGAACTTCGCAACTCCTCGACATAGCCCCGTCGTGTTTGGGGTCGTTTAACTTGTCTTGATAAGAACTTTCGACCGAGGTTATATCCAGGGTCTGATGCTGGAGCTGAAAAGTGGCCGAAAGAACTCCGCAACTACTCAACATTGCCCCGTCGTGTTTGGGATCATTATATTGACAAGTATTTTGGACCCAAGTTATGTCCAAGGTCTGATGACAAACATTACACGAAACACCATTGTGTTAGGGCATACCTTATTTGTTTAAAATAAGAATATGAATAAATAAAATAATTATATCTATATCATCACGCCAGCTCCCTCGCGGGGTAGGCAGAGAGTACAGAATTTTAACAGGTGTTTTTTCCAAATAGTCTCCTTTTTAGTGTTTACAATATTTAGTTTAAATATTGTAGTTATAGAAGAACCCCATCCTTGGCTGCTTATTAAAGTTCTTATAGCCAACTGGACTTTCTACAGTCATTAACACTAAAAGAAAACCATTGGATCAAACGATCATTCATCAAAATCCCTTAGTTTTTACGTATATACAAAAATCGTAGTATTTACGTAAATACAAAAATTAATACATCCATCCTCACTGTTGTCTTTTTGGATGTTCAAAAAACCTAGATGAGTTTCGTATCCTTGCATTTGCAGTACCTAATAAGATTTTAATTATCTAATACCTCCTTATTATACTGCAATTACATAAGTAACGCATGTGAGTGTAGGTAAGTAAGTCGGTACAAAACGGAGCCGCGCGGCGGCGGCGATGGCGTGCCCTTCCCTGCGCCCGCACACACTTCACCCCGCGGAATACGTCACTGAGACCACCAATATATATTACAGAGAAACAAATTCGAAAAGCGGGCGCGCTCGATATGTGCTTTACAACATGCGCAGCAATCCTTCCTCGTTAAATAGCCCTTTAGGAACAGGTAAATACAATAGACGGCCTTAGGGAGTTGTTTCTCTGTACACTATGCTGAGGCCGCGACCGGGTTGCCGGGTGCGCTCGCGCGAGGGTACCTACATTCGGCAAAAAGTCGTATTTTAGTTGCGCGCCAATAACAACATACACGCTACTCATAGCAAAGAGAGTAATATTTACTGATAATGCTAGGGAACAAAAACGACCAAGATATTGACATGTCTATTGAGACAATTGTAAATCCTGGGATTACTTCTAGCGAAGAATCTTTAGTGATATCAAAAAGACAGCGTTTAAGTTTGAAATGGGATAATTTTAAAACATCTCTTGACCGACAAGTACTTGTCGACACAAATATAAAGAGCCGCAACAAATCGGAGTTATGTTGAGTACTTGAGTTGTGCTGTTGGCCACCTGCCGGCTGCATCATCAGACCCTGGACATCCGTTTATACAAAACTTGTCAAGACAATCCACAGCCCAAACACGGTGACGTTATGTTGAATAGTTGAGTAGTTCTGTTGGCCACCTTCCGGCTGCAGCATAAGAACCTGGACATAATCCGGGTCTTCAGAACTCGTCAAAACAAATCTAATGAGTCCAATCACGGCGGGGCTATGTTGAGTACTTGGGTAGTTCTGTTGGCCACCCTCGGGCTCCATCATCAGACCCTGGACACCATCCGGGTGCAAAGTTCTCGTCAAAACAAATCCAACGAGCCCAAACACACCGGGGTTATATAGTTTGGTGGTTCCATTGGCCGCCTTTCGGCTTCATCATCAGACACTGTACACTATCTGGTTGTATAGTAGTTCTCAATACTAATCTTACGAGCCCTAACGCGAGGGGGTTATGTCGTATAGTTCACATGTTCTTATGGCCACCTTCCGACTTCATCATCAGATCAGCTACATGGTACCATATTATTGCATTGTTATTGGATTTACATATGTATGCCAAATTTCAGCTTAATCGGATACCCGCATGTCCTAGAGAAATGGATCTCAAGATTTGAACCGGAAAGACAGACAGATAGACATACGAACATTGCAAGTTAAATAAAAGCTTGTAAAAAATTAACATCCCCGATAAAGGGTTTACGAGGTATCGGGGTGTATTTAAGTCGTAACACTAACATTCTCTGTCTACCCTGCAACGTATTTGGCGTGGTGATAAATATAGATAAAAATATTCATTTAGTACAATATTTGGCTAATCGTACCAAAAATCAAAATATCAGGTTGTATAATTAGTTCTTATTAGTATAGGCAAAATTGAAGGCTCAAACTTCGACTCGAACCTTTAAGAGCCGAGTCCTAACGGCTCGCGAGCCTTTAAAGCTCGAGGTTTGAAAGCTCGTGCCTTAAGGGCTCCGGAGCCTTAAAGGCTCGAGCGTTGGACGCTCGCGAGCTTCGACTCGGGGTTCGAGCGCTCGACTCAGAGCTCATTTCTTACAACACTATTTGGAATGCGGCGTGCGGGGATGCGAATATCCTAGAATTGGCTGAAGAATATGCGATGCGAAAGAAAATGAAAGGATGGAAGTAGCCTAGAAGTGGCTGAAGAGTATGCGATGCGAAAGGAAATAAAAGGTTCTTACATTGGAAGATGCCAAAGAGGAGGGTCGTACATACACATAAACCAACAAACGGCAATCAAAGCATATGCACTTACCGGTCAGTCAAGTCCCCGGCTCCACGCAATGCAAGCGGGCGGTGGCTATGCAGGCAGCACGAAGAACAAAACACTCACTGACAGCATAAGTGTTTAAGCGGGATAAGAAGGTCTCACGAGGAGACGTGGATAAATTCAAAATGCGGTGACCGTTGTAACCGAACCGATGCGCTCGGTCGGTAGAAGATCTTGCGACAGCCCTTTTGCGACTGATTTCATTTCGTTCTCGAACTTGATTCTGCGATCGGGTCACTAGGCAAGCTGACGCCACCCTGTAAGCCAATACAATATCACGGTTCGCATATGATGCCATAGGTGGCACGTTTGCAAGTTCTAGCGTGCATAAACGGCATAAACATCCTCCCCGACTTGGAAATACGGATGATTTCCAAATGAAACAGGAAAATGCGGTTGCGGTAGAGAGGATAAAGCGGATATATAAGTTGTTAACATATAATGTGAATCATGGGATATAAGAAATATAGATGCGAGTGAAATTATGAAGTTAAGAACTAATATTAATTAAAATTTAGGTTTATAATGAATGTATAATTATTGCGATGGAAGATTACCTAATTTTACAACTGGTCTTTTAAAGGTACCAGTAGGAGTAGGTACAAGCGCGACGCGGACAATTTCATCCTTTCCTGGATATTTCTGTTCAATAATGCCTGTAGGCCAACGGAGCGATGGTGTATTATCTTGATGAATAAGAACCTGGTTGTATTGGGACATCAGGAGTGTTCCACTTCTGTCTCAATTGAAGCGTATGTAAATAATCTAAATGCCATTTTTTCCAATAACTCTGGACTAATTGATTAAGATTAGGTCCTTTCTATGATGAACACTTGCGGCTTGCTGGCTGAAATTGCCAGACTTCAGCCAATTTGACGGCCACAGATTTGGATGCGAATAGCCTAGAAGTGGCTGAAGAATATACGATGCGAAAGAAAATGAAAACATGCGAGTAGCCTAGAAGTGGCTGAAGAGTATGCGATGCGAAAGGAAATAAAAGGTTCTTACAATGGAAGATGCCAGAGATGATGATCGTACACATAAACCAACAAACGGCAATCAAAGCATATGCACTTAACGGTCAGTCAAGTCCCCGACTCCACGCAATGCAAGGGGGCGGTGGCTTTAGTAAATTTACCTACTTCCTTTACCTTTCAACGGGTGGATTCGCATGGTACTAATTAAAAAAAGAACTTGGGTAAATTTAATAGCTAACGGCAACTCTGCGGCGCTCTCAGAGGCGCTCGTAGCGCTGTGCGATCGCGGTGTTCTAACCGATCACCAAGGTTAAGCAGCGTTCGACTCGGTCGGCCTGAGATGGGTGACCGTTTGTGGCATTTTCATATTCGAGCGTCTCCGTGCTTCGGAAAGCACGTTAAGCCGTTGGTCCCGGTTACCACTTAATGTGGAAGTCGTTAAGCCGAGTTGGAAGCCTTAAAGGCGGCTTGATAAGTTCCGACAGCAGGTGGCCACAAACCTGCCTCCACCAATCCGCACTGGGTCCGCGTGGTGGAGTACGACTTAATCTCTCTCACCTCGATTTGTGAAAGAAGGCCTTTGCCCAGCAGTGGGCAGTATAGGCTGATATTATTTATTTATGTAACTCTGCGACTGTCTTAAAGCGACATTACACTTGAGACAGCGTGAGTTCCGATTTTGGCTCCGGGTCAAAAGATCCTTGCACGACTGAAGGAGGCTTGGAGATTAAGGTAAGGAATACTTTCTCGATGACGACACTGCCAGCTCGTTCTTTTAAGCCCCATGCAAGCCTGGAGGACATAAGGATGATACCTAGGTAGGTTATCTATTAAGCATTTTGACCTACCCCTAGAAGTGGGCGTTTAAACGATAAACAGTTATAAAATTCTCAGCGGACATACAACAACTTAAATAAACAATATAATAATGCACTTAGGGTACTATTGGGACTGTCGTGGTGATGTAGTGCCTCACGACTGTCTGCAGATAAGTACACCGATGGCTTTGCAGCCATTATGAGAAACGGTGCGCCTCCCTGATGGCTCGTTTGTGCGGCAGTACCAATAGTATCTTAAGAGTTTTGAATGTTGTTTTTGAATGATCGGTGGGAAATATAGGCGTGATGGTGAGCTTTTTTATTTAAGCCTTACCCTGCACACTTAACCCAAGTTTTTCGGTATAAAACAACTTCTTCAAAAGTTGTCCCGTTCCGCGCGAATCCTTCGCATTTCCCAAAGCCGGAGCTTTATATTCATATCTGAGAGCTACGCACGTGAAACTTGGAGTTAGCTGCTGCTATAACTCATGGACCGTTTTAATATCTCGCAGTAAGTTTGATAATAAAGCCGTTAGATGTGTGGAGGTCTTGGATTTAGAATATATTTTATAGTGGACTAAAACTTTAATGTACTACATTCCAATTTTATTTGTATAAACTGTCTATGAAACTCAAAGTTATTATAGTTTTGTTACTTTAGTTAACTATAGATTATAAATAGTAGCCAACCCGCACTGGGCCTGCGTGGTGGACTATGGCCTAAACGCTCTCAGTTTGAGAGAGGGCTCGTGCCCAACGGTGGGACAGTTTCTTAACAGGGCTAATAATATAAAAGGTGTAACATAATAAAAACAAGACCTCAGACACCTCAATCAGAGAATTGCTTCATAAATTAAACACGAAAACCAAATTTCCAAATTTACAGGCTTTTACCCCTTTTTTTAAGCACTTTTATACCCCAATTAACAATGAAACTTGTACGTGTATGTGTGCATTTTGAGAAATACGGGTTAGAAATGCATTTGTAATCTCCTTATTGCTATGAATCAAGAATAAATTTAGTTTTTTATAGCGCACTGAAGGAGTAAAAGAATTTTTTGCACATTTAAAAAAAATGTAAGATACATTAAAAATAGTTGGAATCAATTCAGTTATTAGAACAAACTACTTTCAGGTCTTGCGTTTATTATTTTACAGCTTTTATAATATATAAATAGTAAAGCTGCTTGGTGCGGTGTAAATGATGAAATACAATAACGCGTGAATACAGTGGACATCTGTTACATCCGCTTGTAATATAGGCGTGACGTTGTATGTTTCTTTTTGGGCATAGTAACCTAAACAATGTTGAAAAATACGTTTGTTTTGAATGTTATGTGCCCGCTGTGATATATCTAAGTTGATATTTGCAATAGTCGTTATCTATATCACCACGCTCGATCCCTTGCAGTATAGGCAGAGTACTTTAGATAAAAATTAAAGACGTAAACGACAGTGCAGTACCACATAAAACCAATATTTTATAATTTAATTACCGTTAAACACCGTCACGCCTATATTCCCCAAGCGGGGGTGGCAGAGGTGTACTATGAGCACCCACTTTTCACCGACGATGTTTAGTCTCATTTAATAGGGGAATAGCCTATTGCCATTGTACCGTGTACAGTACCAGACTCCTTAGTGATATTGGATTTTTTTTTATTCAATAATACCCAGGCCTGCACTCGTGATCACTTAGCGCATTATTCGCCACGAGACTAACGAGGCAGTCAATATCATCCTTCTAATATTATAAATGTAAAATTTTGTATGTTTGGGTGTTTGTTACTCAAACACTCAAAAAGGTATAAAAATTGGAAAAAATTTGGCGCACAGATAATTTATTACCCAGATTAACACATAGGATACTTTTTATTCCGGAAAATGTTAGGTCCCTGTCTAAAATCAGCACGGGCGAAGTCGGGGGCAGAAACTAGTCCTACTAATATTATGAATGTGAAAGTTTGTATGTTTAGATATTTGGATGTTAAGATGTCTGGATGTTAGGTTGTTTGCTACTGATCAGGCTAAAACGGCTTAAAAAAATTGAATGAAATTCGGCAAACAGATACTTTATTACCTGAATTAACACATAGAATACTTTTTATCCCCAAAAAATGATCGATAGCTTTCTAAAATCAGCATGGGCGAAGTCGCGGGCAGAAACTAGTCCTACTAATATTATAAATGTGAAAGTTTGTATGTTTGGATGTTTTGATGTTTGGATGTTTGTATGTTTGGACGTTCGGAAGTTTGGATGTTAGTTACGCAATTACACGAAAACGTTTATTACCTGGATTAACACATACAGTACTTTTATTGCGGAAAATGTTGTGTTGTGGGTTCCTGTCTAAAATCAGCACGGACGAAATCGGGGCCAGAAACTATAAATAACTAACAGTTTTCCGCTTTGCAACCGGTCGACAACTACCAGATCGATGTTACTTCTGGATCAAGTCGCTTTCTTATAGTGAAAATCTATCTATCTATCTATAACCTCACGCCAGATCCCTTGCGGGGTAGGCAGAGAGTACAGAGTTCCAACAGGTTCTAGTTATAGTGAAAAAATTATTAACATTGTTTCAGTACAGTCTATCGATCACAAACAAACTTATCTTTCCTCGTTTTAATATTAGTATAAAAAAATTATATTTTACAACTTAAGTCGACATAAAAGGCAAGCGCGAAGTATCACTATCTCAACTAACCTTCAAACTCGTAATCCGAAGCAATGAATTCAAAGCACGATCCACAGCAGGTGTTCTTGACGCGGTCTACCTAAATATTCAATTCGGATCCTTGGAATTGGCGTATATTGAATTTCTTGGAAAACATATTGGAGCGTTTAATACAGACCTTTGAAGAGCTCGTAAATGGATCTACTTCGATTTTTAGATAATTCATAAGGGATTCAGTATGAAGTTCCTTTTGACGTGTCTGTTAATTTTTAAAGTCAATTCATTAACTATAAACCAACTTGTACTATTTCATTGGTAAAAAGTCTTCTCTTACAAATCGAGGTAAGAGAGATAAGGCCATGCTCCACTATACGGATGGTGGAAACAGGTTTGTGGCAACCAGCTGTTGAAACTAATCCAGGCAACAGCTTATAGACTATACAAGGTGTAACAGAATAAACGCAAGACCTCAGACGCCCCGATTAGAGAATTGCTTGATAAATTTATACCCCAATTAACAATGAAACTTGGATGTGCATGAGTGCATTTTAAGAAATACGTTTTATTGCTATGAATCAAGAATAAATTTCGTTTTTTATAGCGCACTGAAGGAGTAAAAGCACGTTATGCAAATTTAAAAAAATAAATAAGGTGCGCTAAAAATTGGTGGAATCATTTCAGATACCGATTTAGAACAAACTACTTTCAGGTCTTGCGTTTATTATGTTACACCTTGTATATAAGATGTTTGACTAAATGGAAGCAAAGACCATCGGCTTAATGTGCCTTCCGAAGCACGACGATGCTCGAACGGAATGGAATGCTAAAAACTATATTTCATCTCAAAACAACTGAGACAAACTGTTTATTTCAATCCATTTTAGAACAAGATTCGGGCGGCTCAAATAAGTAAATAAATACCTATCACAAAAGAAGGAACCTTCATAGCCCTTCTTATTCTTATACAAGGTGTAACATAATAAACGCAAGACCTCAGATACCCCAATTAGAGAATGGCTTCATATATTTAAAACGATAGCCAAATTTTCGAAGTTAAAGGTTTTTACCCCTTTTTTAAGCACATTTTATACCCCAATTAACAATGAAATTGTATGTGTGTGTTTTGAGAAATACGTTTTAGGGATGCATTTGAAATCTCCTTATTGCTATGAATCAAGAATAAATTCAGCGAACTGAAGGAATAAAAGCAATTTTTGCAAAGTTAAAAAAAAATGTAAGATACTTTAAAAATAGTTGGAATCAGTTCAGTTACCCATTTAGAACAAACTACTTTCAGGTCTTGCGTTAATTATGTCTGTAACATAATTATATATAAATGTGAAAGTGTGTATGTTTAAGTGTTTATTACTCAATCACGCAAAAACGGCTGAACATTTTCATCCAAATAGATGAAATTCGTGTGCACAAATAGTTTATTACCTGGATTAACACAGGATACTTTTTGTCCTGGAAAAATTTAAGGTTACTGTTTTAAATCAAGTTGCGGGCAGAAACTAGTAAATTATCATTTAGTTTCGACATGCAAGGCGAGAAATGGAAAGTGCTATGCTCGGAGACACTCGAAGTATAGAATCCCGAACGAGGTCATTAGACATAGAACCAGAGTTATCGACGAAGCCGGCTTAGCAAGCTCATGTGGTAGAGGGCTAGTCACACTAGACGAGGAACGAATGACCAGTGGGGTGAACAAGTTCTTGAGTGGAGACCACGTATTTGCAAACGCAGTGCCAGACGCTCTGAGGCTAGGTGGAGCGATGATCATCGTAGAGCGGCTGGCAAAAATTAGATGAGAGTAGCAGAGATCGTATTGAAGAGCCCTATGTCAAACAGTGGACTGTTATAAGCTGATGATTACAATTCTACATACACACACTACCTATATCCTGCAAGGGTGGACAGAGGTTACTGTTCAATTAATGCTACGATTCTGACATACCAGTCATATTCACTTCATCCATATTCATACATTTCCTTAGTATTATCAGCCTTTACTGTCCCACTGCTGAGCAAAGGCCTTCTCTCACAAATCGCGGTCAGAGAGATTAGGTCATACTCCACCACGCAGACCCAGTGCGGATTGATGGAGGCAGGTCTGTGGCCACCTGCTGTTGGAACTTAGCAAGCCGCATATAAGGCTTTCAACGCGGCTTGATGTAACCGGAACGAAGACTCCCAAAGCACAAAGACTCCCATCACAGGCCCACCGAGTCGAACACTGCTTAACCTTGTTGATCGGTAAGAACTACGAAAAAGCGCTACGAGCGCCTCCTTAAGTAACTAAATGAACGTTAAATCGACGTTCGGTGTAAGTCAATATTTCTTGATTGAAAAGTTGGATTATTAGTCTTTAATGCGAAACTCGTCTCGGGGAATGATTGAACGATAATCTTATGCAATGAGATGAGACGTCTATCATTCAATACTTACTTTTAGTGATCGAAATTTTATCCAACCAATTTGGGATTATTCTTTGAACGCTGCAATGACAGACAATTTATCACGTTTAACTATTTACCTAACTGCCCTAGAATAATAGTAATGATCTCCATTCCGATCTCGGTCTCGAACCTATTCGCGCCTTTATTAACGAACGCGTCTAATCCGCTAATCGTAGCCGCCGCCGACTACGAACCTAACTCCCCTCCTATCAGCCGCTACCGCCGTCCGCGGCATGTTCTCACCGACCTTCTCGATGCCTTTATATCGCTTCTTTCGGATACACATACTAGTAGTTGCGCGCTTGCCCTCTTGTCCGGCGAAGCTAAAGGCCCCGCGGCCTACAGCGTAGATCAGCGTAGAGCGTACAGCGGATTGTTGCATATGTGCAGTGATCATATTCATTAGTCATATTTTGATTTTGCCTCGTTCGTCTAATGGCGAATAATGCGCGTAGCGATCACAAGGTCTTGGGTGCAAATCCTAGGTCGAACAAAACAACATTTTTCGATAGAAAAATTTCTATATGATGATATAGAAAAATTTGAATTTGAATGAAGTCCAGAATCTGGCATTGTGCCTGGTACAATGCCGATGGGCTTGTCTCCTGCTACATAGGACCTAACATCGTCGGCGAAAAATAGGTGTATGGATTATACCTCTGCCACCTGCGATCGGAGAATATAGACGTGATGGTGTTCATTTTTTTTTTTTGCTGCCGAGTTGCCGAGCTTCAATATGTCAAGCAAGTCCTGCACGACAATAGGCTTCGAGCCCCAACGTCAAAATGACCGAGTGAAACCAGCCACAGTCGAGCGTCTCCCTGCTGTGCTACCTTACATGAGGAGAGTCACGGACAAGATTGGCGACATCTTGAAGCGTGCTTCAATTAAAAAATTTTATAAGCCGCCTAAGAATATCAGTCAATTTTTACCATCTGTCAAGTGTCACATCCCTCTACATAATGCAGGAGTATACAAGCTTGATTGTGAATTGACAAACAAAAAGACCGATAAAAACTCAGGCTTAAGAACACATAGCTGACCTAAATCACCGTCGCTCAAAGGAGTTTGCAGTCTGTGAAAATATCCTTGACCGCACCCGCCATAACATCAGATTTGATGGACCACAAATCCTCGTGAAAGAATACCGATTCCTACCAATGATGGTTAGCGAGGCTATTGAAATTAAAAAACATCCTAATTTCAATAGAGAAGATGGCTGGGTGCTTCCATTGACTTGGGATCCGATTATTAATATAATCAAATCCAAAATCAAGCATAACACTGCAAGGCCCAAGACACCGTGAGCTCATTCTGCGTAGATCGGACCAACAAAAATCATTAAGAAGTTTGAGGGTACCCCGGAACAACTATACCTTTTTTACGTCTAACACCTTAATCCGTCCCGTGACCATGGCTGCTGCAAAGCACTCGACACGTCGGGAACTTAAATTAAAAATAAACCGCGATAAAATCTGAAAAATAGTTTTATTTCATGTGTAATATTTGCGTAAATCAAAGAACTAAGTATATATTTTTTTTGGTGAATATAAGCGTCGCATCACACGATTCCTGTATTGTCAATGAAACCCGCGACTCGATTCAGTGAGCCATGCGCACAAACCACTAAAATAAATCGTCGTCATTTAAATTCAACAGGAATAACTGACACATCAAAATTTATATGACGCGATAGAAGGGTCGTACAAAATTTAGGTTTTACCTCAGTTGTTCACACACATAACAATCCACCTACATGACTAGTACTTACTCTGTAAAATTGAGCTGAGCTGGCGTTCCCTAGAACCCTTTGGAATTTACGAGACTCGCATTTTCGGGCTCCTTAGGGACTATGTTCTTTAGTGTCGAGATTGTACAATCACAGCGTTATATACAGCGGAGTAGCGATGAATTAAAGTCACCGACATGGATCTCAGAATGACCAAACTTAAGAGGGAACCTAACACTAACTCCCAAAAATCTATTTTTACAAGATTGTTGCTGAATGTACTGCGTATTTTTTTAAAAGAAATATTAATAAAAATGAAGATGAAAAGGTTGTGAATTTAATGTGTGGAGTAAAATTTAATTTCACGTATTCTATTTTCCAAAATAATACTTTTATAAAACTATATCTTGAAAATGTATTGAAAATGTTCTATTCGACGGTAGATTGGATATGTTTTAAATATTTACGAAAAAGAGCTTAAGATGTGCCCTATAACTTATATGGATGCCCCTTTTATTTTAATTACTTATATCAGAATTATTTGACTTTTCACTGTTGCGTTGCCAAGATCATCAGACATGAGAAATTTTTAAACACAAATTCTTAAGGTCGTTGACGTTAGTAATAAGCAGCGGTTGCGGCACATCGCTCGTAGAACTGGTGGTCATTGAGGAGTAAGGAGTAGTAATACTCAAATAGTGACCTTGTACCGGAAGACGTGCAGTTGGTAGTTAAACCTGGTCTAGCTCGCGAGTAAGTGACCTATGTTTAAAAACTATATTTATAATAATGTTTATTTGCTGAGAAAAGAAATTGCAGACATACAATTTTATAACTAAATATAAAATACAGTACTTAACTAAAAAATCACCAAAATGTAAATCAAAATGTGAATACTGAATTAAAAATTAAATTTATTAACAAAAGGTAAGTCTTGTATATCGAAGTTTTTATCTATCGTTTGTTAGTGACCCATCTAAAGACCTCCGACTTGGTTATCGACTTAGTAAATCGCAGTTACATTTGTAAAGTCACCCAGCTTTTTCAGTAAGCTGTGCTATAATCCTATGTCAAGTTTATTCACATTACTACTGAGCTATCACTGCGATAAAATGGCATACGTACAGTGGATCAAAATATGACATATAAATTTATTGGGTCAAACAGTCCTTATTTGATTTTCATACTATGATGAAACGGTGTTTTATGATAGTTTTGTTTACGGTTATTTTTTATGGTGTGATGGAGGCAATAGAACGGAACTGAACATTCTCAGTTTTTCAAATCATTTGTACTTTTGTTTCGTATCAAATATATAGTATTTAAATATGTTAAAGTTTTGGAAATGTATACCAACATTTGCAAAATAAAAAGTATTACAGATTTGATAAATTTGAGGGTGTTCGGCAATTTTTGTCGCTGACCGTATCTACTAATGGTATCGTCAACCTTTTCGTATGTATGATTGTTGTATGAATAATAATAAATTAAAAAACGACCTTTTTTAATTTATGACCATTCAAAGATTTTACTGATTCCACTTCTAAATCAAACTTACTTTTGACCAAAAGTGTTCATTTTGTTAAGAGTTATACTTTTTTAAAGCTTTTTTTAAAAAATAAGCAATATGAAATAAAACTATTTTACGGATTTTATCGCGGTTTATTTTTTTTTATTTTTTTATTTTTAGTTCCCGACGTTTCGAGTGCTTTGCAGCACCCATGGTCACGGGAGGGACTGAGGTGTTAGACGTCCAATAGGCATAGTTGTTCCGGGGTACCCTCAAACTTCTTAATTATTTTTGTTGTTGTTGGTCCGATCTACGCAGAATGAGCTCACGGTGTCTTGAGGTCTTGCAGTGTTATGCTTGGTTTTGGATTTGATTATATTAATTACCGGATCCCAAGACGATGGAAGCACCCAGCCATCTTCTCTATTGAAATTAGGATGTTTTTTTAATTTCAATAGCCTCGCGAACCATCCTTGGTAGGAATCGGTGTTCTTTCACGAGGATTTGTGGTCTATCAAATCTGATGTTATGGCGGGTGCGGTCAAGGACATGTTCACAGACTGCAGACTTCTTTGAGCGACGGTGTTTTAGGTCAGCTATGTGTTCTTTAACCCGAGTTTTTACCGGTCTTTTTGTTTGTCCTATATAAGAGAGACCACATTCACAATCAAGCTTGTAAACTCCTGCATCTTGTAGAGGGATCTGACACTTGACAGATGGTAAAAATTGACTAATCTTCTTCGGCGGCTTATAAAATGTTTTAATCGAAGCACGCTTCAAGATGTAGCCAATCTTGTACGTGACTCCTCTCATGTAAGGTAGTACAGCAGGGAGACGCTCAACTGTGGCTGGTTTCACTCGGTTACTGTGACGTTGGCGTGGGACTCGAAGCTTATTGTCGTGCAGGACTTGCTTGACATGTTGAAGCTCGGCAGCCAGATGTTTCTTGTCACAGATCCCTTGTGCTCTCTGAAACAAAGATTTACCCACGGTAGCTAACTGTGTTGGATGGTGGTGAGATTCACCGTTTAAGTACCTATCAGTATGGGTCTTTTTACGATAAACCGTATGGCTTAAGGTGTTGTTGGGGTTACGGATTACTAACACATCTAGGAAAGCTAGGGAATTATTTGCCTCCAACTCCATTGTAAACTGAATTTTAGGGTTAATGGAGTTAAGATGATTTAGGAATACATGAATTTTGTCAGATGGTAATATTGTGAAAGTATCATCTACGTACCGCTTGTAGAAACTTGGCTTTACAGGTGAGGTACGAAGGGCTGTCTCCTCAAAGTCTTCCATGAATATATCGGCAACAATGGGAGATACAGGGGAGCCCATCGCCACGCCATCTACTTGCTTGTAGAACTGCTCCTTCCACAATAAGTAGCCAGATGTAAGGCAGTGTCTCAATAGTTCTAAGTATTCCGCTGGCATGTTGTTCTCCGCTAGTTTCCTTTCTACAATTTCGACACAGTCTTGTACAGGTAGGCATGTGAATAGTGACTGGACATCGAAACTGACCATAGTTTCGTTGTCAGTAAGATGTAGATTTTTGATCTCACTAACAAAATGGTATGAATCCTTAACATGTGCTCTGGTGTGTCCTTTGAGTGCCGAGAGCACTTTCGCTACGTGCTGAGCCAATCTGTAGGTTGGTGTGTCAATTTGGCTAACGATTGGACGTAGGGGAGCATTCGGTTTATGTATTTTTGGGAGCCCATACAACTGTGGCGGTTTTGCGCACGAAGGTATTAGCGATTTGACGTCCAGATTCAATGTTTCGGAGTACTTCTTTATTAAATCACTCGTTTGTTTTAATATATTGGTGGTTGGGTCTGTCTTGACCTTTTTGTATGTATTTTCATCCGATAAAAGTTCTTGTATTTTGACATTGTAATCTGACGTATCCATAATGACCGTAGCATTTCCTTTATCCGCGCGGAGAACAGTAATATCCTTTCTATTGCGTAAGGTTTTCAACGCTAAATATTGATTTTTAGGAAGATTTAGTTTGGGCACTGAACTTCGACGTAACATGGATGAGACATCCTGACGTATTGCCTCCGAATCTTCCCTTCCTATGCTATTTTTGGATAGGACGTCTTCAACGGCGCTGATAATTTCCTCATACGGTATCCTTCGAGGTGTTATAGCATAATTTAAACCTTTGGATAGGACCTTTACGATGTTTTCATCCAATGTTTGTTTTGACAGATTGATGACTGCGCGTGATTCGTTGTCTATGGTGCACGGTTGCGTTTCGTTACACTGTAATGATTTGTTCTTGACATTTGATTTAGTTGTTAATTTATTATATTTTATTATGTGTTTATTTTTGCATTCATTATATTTAGATGTTTCACGCTTATTTAAGATATCAATGCATTTATTAAAATCAAATGTAGTTAACACTGTCTTTAGTTCATTGGATGAAATTTCTATATTTCTGCTGAGGTGGTGTAGATCGGAACGGATCCGTAAAATAGTTTTATTTCATGTGTAATATTCGCGTAAATCTAAGAACTCAATAAATAAGCAATATATTTCAGTTACTAAAAATCATTTCAATTTTATTAATATTCAAATACATAGTTAATCTAAATAGTATTTTGAACATTTTTAATTGAAAAATGTTTGCTCACATAAATCCCGAAAATCACGATCATCCTCCAGCAGATAACGAACGTAAGTGATACTCGAAACCATAGAGTAAAGTAATATAGTGGAAATAGAGAGCCAACTCGGCGCTTTTTGATGCCAACACGATTTCTGTCACTTAGTAGCGCCGTCTATTACTAGTATTCCGAAACTTTTAGACGTACGTACCTATATATAGCTAGCTATGGTGGTATGCCTATATAGGTATATATTCGTATATGCATATATAGTTCAGAATCAATGTGCGTACTACCTATTAGAATGTAAAGATACAATTGTATCTATACATTCCTATAGGTAGAACTCACTATTATATATTCGGTAAGATAAAACACTATTAATAAAAATTTAACTTTTTATTACGAGGAGCAACAAATCTAGAGAAAATAAAAAGCACAAAATGATATCTTATTTTTATTACACTACTAACTTTTGCAACTCACATTCTTTTAGGGCACACAATTACATAGATTAATTCAATTAAAATGTTCAATATCACAAGAAGCACTTTAGTTCAAAATTCGTGAAAACACGAAAACCAGCGTCCAGAGGATGTTGAACTCGACGTAAGGCAAGGGCAAAAATGTTTATAGGTTGATAAAGATCCCCCACGCAAATCCATATAAATTTAACTCCTAATCAGTGAGTAAACACATAATTACAAGCGTGCCTACGCGCACAACAAACAAACAATACAAGTTCGGCGACCATTTGTAAGAGTCCCACAGACTAATTAGAGTAAACAGTCCACAGACTGCACATACACACTTTGTATCGATTTTATGTAGAAAACAATCGATAACATTACTTTTACTAAAATAAATGGAAGTAACAGTTTAATAGTGTAATAAAAAATATATAACGATATTGATCACAGGTTCAGTTGAATAAGATAAATATATGAATTTAAAAGACACAATTTCTTTTTATTATCAAAATCGATCTTCTACCGATACTAATCGGTTCTGTTGTGACATCTAGCGAATAACTTAATAACTAATTGGTCTTATTTTGTTTAGGAATAACGATATGAGATGGCGCGACCAAAAAAACTGTTTTGACTGTGTAGGTGACTTTCCGACCCCTGCTCGAAACTAAAGTTTTCAATTGAAAAATAGAATATTAAAAGTTGGCATCCAATCGAATCAAGCGCATCGACATTCGTGTAAACAAAACTTTTTCAAATTTAAATTCATTTTTTGCTTAATACAGGATAGTTTTGCTTGATACAAGATGGTGTAAATAAATGAGGTAACACTGTATTATAATGGTGTGCAAATATTAATACGTCATACATTATTACGTCATTAAATATTTTAAAACTTTCATAAAAAATATGTTATTAAAATAATGTCAAATGTGGATTCAGTTTATATATTAAGTCTAATTATTAAATTATATCGGTAAGAAATTAATTTATAGTATAGTAGCATTTATCTATCAAAAAAGCTTGTAGTCTACTTTTTAATGAGGATACCTGGGAGATTTTTTGATTTCTGTCGGTATTTCGTTTTGTTTGCAAGCCATTAAAAGAAAGCTCTGGTTTATAAAGTTTTATTTGGTGGCAGTTTTATTCTGGTGAGGTCACGTGCAGCCCTTTTCTCAAATAATAGTTCGTTGTAATAAAAATCGTAATACGAACAGTACTATTTCAATATATAAATACAGGGTATGTGAGGGTGAGTTTGTATATCTTGGATGCGCCTTCAGAAAGGATGGGAAATACACCGCTGACATAGAGAGAAGAGTGAGTGCAGGGAACAGAGTGAATGGTGCGATGGGAAAGCTACTCGGGAGCCGGCACTTAAGCCATAAGGCGCAGCTGACCATACATAACGGAGTTCTTGTCCCAACGCTGTTATATGGTAGCGAGAGCTGGGTATGTAAGAAGGAGAATGAAAGTAGGATAAATGCGGTAGAAATGCGAGCTCTGCGGAAGATGTGCGGAGTGAAGCTGACCGACCGCATTAGCAACAGCATAGTAAGACAGCGAGTGGGTATGAAAGATAGTATCGGTGTAAAGATGAGAAAGGGCATGCTCCGTTGGTTCGGGCATATAGAAAGAATGCCAGAGGAAAGAATGACAAAACAGATATACAATGTGAAAGTGGAAGGATGCAGGTACCGGGGAAGACCTAGACTATCTTACCACGACCAAATAAACCGAGTCTTATCTGATGGAAAAGTCAAGAGTCTCCGTAACCGGCGAGCGTGTATGAGACGAACTATGAGAGTCGAGGAAGCCAGTGAGGTATGTAAGGAAAGAACCTGTTGGAACTCTGTACTCTCTGCCTACCCCGCAAGGGATCTGGCGTGAGGTTATAGATAAATAAATACAGGGTAATGACAAAAGTTTCAGTTTTTCAAAATAAGGTTTACAACTGTCTACTTGGTTATATTCGCAATAGCTCTAATAACATCGTTTTTGAAATCTAAATGCAATTTCTTTGTATGATGATTTTGCCCAGAAAATCGCACCATTTGAGGATTCAACGTCGTTACATGAGCAAAGGATGAGAAGCAAGAAAGTATAGGCAAGAATTAGGTTTTCCTCGGTTCCACCGCAAGGCAATGAACAGGGAAGTAGAATATGGGCATTTGTAAATCTAAAATGAGAGTGGGCATAAAAATAAATTTTACTATAACAATAGCTATAGGTATTGAATAAATCTAGTGGAAAGCCAATTCCATGTATACTTACTATTGTAACACACATTTTAACATAAGCTACGAATTCATAAGACTATTTGTTCACACTTTTCACAATTATTTTTGAAGCCGTCAGATTTTTGAAATTCTTAAATATTTTTTTTCTTTTTTTAATTCTCTCATCAACCTTACTTATTGGACATTAACAAAAATATGTTTCTTTTCTCTATCCACTTCATTATTTTTCACGCAGTCTGGTTTTTTTGTTTCTATACTGAATTTTGTTTTTGCATAAGCTCTAATTTTGTCATCGGCCATATTACATTATTCTGTTCAATTTGTCTCCCGACATAGTATTTATTACTTACTGACGTAAATTACAAGAGCTTAAATGCAGACGCTGGATTTTCGTATAATTAAGATTTATAGTTTTTATTCTAGGGTGGCTTATCAAACCCCGGTCTGGCTAATGGTAGTTTTACGATACTAAAATTGAGTCATAAACATATCGTGTATCGACCGATCAATAGCTTTGACCAGCTAATAGACTGGAAAGTGGATTAGACCGATGCCATTATTTAAAACAGATAGCTCACTCTATACTAACAGTGGCTAATTCTATCACCATACTACAGAAAGTACAAAACATATTTTAGTGTAAGTTTGCATTGATTTAATATTCACAACCTCTTTATCACAAAACAACATAAGATATCAGACACAATAATTAAAATTAAAGGTGGGGTTTCTTATTGCTTTAAAACGATACAAAAACATTTTATCTTTTTTTTTTTTAATCCAATATAGTTATATTTGCAGTTGCAAAACCTGTATATTTTGGTGCATACTGCGGAATATATTTTTGGATGCAATTGAAATTGCTTTATATTTCATACAGAACGCATTAAAAACGAGCAGCAAAATAACATCAATTTCAGTTTATCAAAAAATGTTTTTATTACTAAACTTATTTGGAATCGATTCTGCCGCAGGGAGTAAAGAAACTATAGTCAGGTCTTGCGCTAATTATATAACACGTACACCCGGTGAAGCTACAATTATAACCTTAGATAGTTCATAATAGCTACTAGCCTGGCTAGTAGCTCTGATTGGGATTCACTTGGCTAGCACAGGTTAATTTGTATCATAAAAAGTACTGATATGTAGATAATTACATTGCAGAGTGAAGTATCTGCTCTAAATAGTCTGTGCCACAGATTTATTCCGCAAAGAGTTATAAAAAAGTTTTACGGCGACCCTAGCGGCTAGTTACCTTTATTTTGATTGGAAAGCATCTGAAATTATTATCGGATATATTGGACACATAGCCAACTAGGCGTAGTATTCTACCATATATTTATTGAAAGATAGTATCGGTGTAAAGATGAGAAAGGGTATGCTCCGTTGGTTCAAGCATATAGAAAGAACGTCGGAAGAAAGGATGACAAAACACATATACAATGCAAAAGTGGAAGGATGTAGATACCGGGGAAGACCTTGAATATCTTACCGTGACCAAATAGACAGTGTCTTTTTTAAGGGCAAGTCAAGAGTCTCCGTAACCGGTGAGCGTGTATGAGAAGAACTATGAGAGTGGAGGAAGCCAGAGAGGTACCTTCTAGGTAAGAACCTGATGGAACTCTGTACTCTCTGCCTACCCCCCAAGGGAACTGTTGTGATGATATAGATAGATAGATATTTATAGAAAATAATCGCTAATGATAATGGAAAACATTATGAGCAAACCTTTAAACAGTATAATATTTTATCTGCTTGGAAATAGTCTTCTCTCACTAAACCAAAGTGAGAGAGAATAAATTAGACTTCACCACGCAGATCTAGTGTGGATTAGCAGAGACAGGTTTCTGGCTAGCTGCTGTTGGATTTTATCAAGTCTTCTATAAAGTGTCCAACTTGATTTAAATAAAGATGAACACATTACTTAACCGGTACCAACAGCTTAACATGCCTTTTGAAGCACGGATATGGTCTAAAATGAAATTGCCACAAATGATCACCCATCGCAGACCGGCCGAACCGTACGTTGCTTAACCTTGGTGATCGGTAACACTGTGATCTTGCAGGGCTACACGTCTGATTACAAGCAAAGATGATATTAATATCTCTCTTATCTGAAGGGCAAGGCAAGAGTCTCCGTAACCGGCGTGTATGAGACCAACTATGAGAATGGAGTAAGCCAGAGAGGTATGCAAGGAAAGAACCTGTTGCCACTCTATACTCTCTGCCTACCCCACAAGGGATCTGGCGTGATGACATAGATAGTAAACATTTATAAAGCCACATTATCTTATGCCAAACGCATCTACAAGTAATTACCAATCATCACTCTTCTGTTATGCCATCTTTACGAGGGTATAGGGCCCTTAAACATAATAATAAGAAAATTTACATAACAATGACTAAAATAAATTGACTTTCCATCGTATTATGGTTTCGGTATTCAAAGTTTCTTCATTTTACGCCATTCCTTAAATATATTTATAAAATATATTTTTCCTACAGCAAGTTCAAGTATATCTACATTTTGAGTTTAATATGCATTAAAATACACGTTACCGCAACAATGATTTATCATCATCATCTACTCTAATGTCATCAAAATGTACCCCAAAAAGTGGTAATCTTTCCGGGCTGCCAACATTACGCGGGTGGGAAGTGCGGTGAGTGCGGGGCGTTTGTTGTATTTTTGCCTCACCACGCGACGTGCATTTATGACTGGACGCGCCTTCTGGATATTTTTTCTACGGTTACATGTACTTCTGTTATTGGATATTTTATTTATTTATTTATTTATTTTTAAGGCATACCAACAACATATACATGAGAATTAGTCCATAACACGAATAATATAAATAGTTCTGGTGTATATGCCACTTACAGGTATACACAACACTGCTTACAACGCTATGTTTTAAGTAACACAACTACAGAATAAAAATTAAATTAAATTAAACAAAGCAAAAAATAGAAAAGGGATACAGTAATACAGATATATCATAAACCTAGGAGCCCATAAAATACTATTATTCTGCCTTCACAGAGGCAATTGCTTTTCTGAAGGAACTGTATGATTCATTGTGGATGTCGATATTAGGCATAGACTTGTAGAGTTCATTCAATTCCTTACACATTCTCGCTACAGGTGAGTATAGACCTATGTTTGTCCTACAGAAGGGGATATGGAATGCTTTGGAAATAGGGTATCTAGGTGGTTTAGGCGGTACGGTATAAAAGATTTTCTCAACCAGATCACTACACTTAACAATCCCATTGGCAATTTTGAAAATGAAAGATAGGGTGTGTAAACGACGGCGTTCACGTAACCACTTCATTTTAAAAAACTGAAGTCGCTGGGCATAAGGGCGTCAGTGACTTATGTCTTGAGTCGTGAAAGCAAGATGTTTGGTAAAAGCTCTCTGGACGCTCTCTACTCTTTGCGAATGTTGCGCATAAAATGGATTCCATGCTACACTAGCATATTCAAGCTGACTACGAACCAGAGCATTAAATAGAATCAATTTCGTTTTGACCTGCCTTAATCCTCTTGCATTGCGCTTGATAAAGCCTAACATCTGCGCCGATTTTTTAGTTATCGAGTTGATATGTGACTTGAAAGTCAGAGCACTATCAATGATGACACCGAGGTCACGCGTTTCAGGAACTGTAGCCAATGTGGTATTGTGAAGAGAGTATGAGGTACGGTAGGGATTATTTTTTCTGGTAAATTTAATGTGATGACACTTAAGTACATTAAGTGTCATATGATTTAACTGACACCAATTCTCAAGACTTTGTAAGTCACTTTGAATAAGTACATGTTTATCAATGGCCCCTCGTAATTTAATATAGAATGCAGTGACTGCGTCATTAATGTCGTGAAACTCCATAAGCTCTCGGCGCCAATCTACCGTATCTAATTCAGAAATAATAACATCGTAGTCACATTTAAAAAAGTTAGGCTGAGTATCATTTTTGGGACGCAAATATTTAACATCAGCATTTAATATAGAAATCAGCAAGGATGGGTGTTTAGGATCAAGTTTGCTTAGGGTATCTGAAGGATGGGTAACAGTTAAATTGCTTAAACTACATAAAATAAGGTCTAGAATTCGATTGTCAGCGTTTAATACACGGTTGAATTGAAATAAATAATTAGTACCCAAAACATCAATCAACATATTCTCAAGCGTGTTATCATAATTAGTAGGAGAAACATAGGTTGCATTATTTATATTTGACCATTTAATAAAACTTAAGTTGAAGTCTCCTAAGATCAAAACATCAGAAACATTATTCATGACATCATTTATGTTGTCCAATAAACAGGACAAAGAATCAGGTATGACTGGTGGAGGAAGGTAAGCCACACATATAGCGATATTTTTTTAAACATCGTTGATACTAATCTGTACATTTACCCAAAGATCCTCATTGTTGCTTTCCCAATTATAATTTCGAGCCGAGTGTAAATCCCGCGATACAGCTAACATGACTCCACCTCCATCTTTCTTAGAGCTATTTGTGCAAGTTCGATCTCTGCGGTATACAGTATATCTAGAATCAAATAATTCGTTATCAAATATGCTAGAATTTAGCCATGTTTCAGTTACAGCTATGATCTTATAGTTATTAAGCAAAACATTTTCGTAAAACGTATGTGTTTTGGTTCTTAAACCTCTAACATTTTGATAATATATATCAAACATTATTAATTGACTGTCCAAAATACTTGATAGTTTATATCTAGAACTAAGAATTATTATTATTATAAAGCAGAGACAAACTGTCATGACTGCGAATAAGAATAGCAGGGCTGAATTCGTCCTTACGAGCAAAGATTCGACCATTGCGCACCCAAACGAACTTAACACCGAGTTCCTTGGCCTTTAATCTTGTAGCAGCATGTAGTTGTTTACTAGATGGACATAAGTGTTCTGCGAGGAATACGGGCACTCTGTCTCCTCCGATTCCAAGATGTTGCGAGCTTAATTTATCTTTGGGATGTTTTTTGTTAAATCTTCCAACAGCTGCGAGGATATTATCCCGTAGACGGGGTGTGCGTAACTTGATGATTACAGAACGAGGTTTATTATTTTCTTTGTTCAGCTTTGCAACTCTTGTTACATGCATAATATCACTGTCACCCAGTGGTTCACCTACTGTTTTAGCAATTTGCATAACAGTATTTATTAGGTTCTCTGATTTATGTTCAGGAACGCCGTTAATTTCTATATTATTTTCACGTTGACTTTGTTCTACAATGCAAAGCCTGGTATTTAAGTCTCTGGATGACGATAAGAGGATTTCATTTTCAGATTGTAGTTTTTTTATTATAGCGTCTTTTTCATCTAGGCTGTTTTTTAAGGCTTCGTATTGTGTGTTGAAAGAAATGGAAGATTGGAATTCCGATATTTTATCATTCATTTGCTGTAACTGGTCTGTGACTAGTTTTTTAAATTTAGTTTCCAGAGACAGGACTAGTTCTTTAACAATAACCCTTAGGCTATCTTCTGTAATATAATTTTCAGTGTTTAGCTTGTCAATATTTGTACACGTTTTCCTTACAGTGACATTACTTTCTGCTCCAGAAAAGCCCGCAAGATCTTTAGTGTCAGCAACATCAGCAGGGTAGGCTCCTCTTATAGGGGTGTTTGTATTATCGGTTTTAGGCTGACTGCTGTAGCATCCTACGCATTTCCATGACGATTTGCTGTTAGGCGTCATGTTAAAGTAACGCTTTTCGGAAACATTTGCACAGAAGGTATCAAATTTTGATCGGCAAATGCAACAGGTCAAATAATCCTTACCTCGAATAATTTTGCGACATCCTGCGCAGTTATTCCCACTAGGTGCCATTATATTAACAGCGATCGTAAATGCGGATCAAAATAGGTATTCGCATAAAGCCAACTTTAGCGCTATCTGTATGTTTATGCACTATTTGAAAAATTAAATACTTTTGTCAGAGCGTCCATAAAAATAATCTTACTAAGGATTGTGGTTGGTAACGATGTGCTGGAACAAGTGAATGAGTTTGTATATCTTGGATGCGCCTTCAGTAAGGATGGGAAATACACCGCTGACATAGAGAGAAGAGTGAGTGCAGGGAACAGAGTGAATGGTGCGATGGGAAAGCTACTCGGGAGCCGGCACTTAAGCCATAAGGCGCAGCTGGCCATACATAACGGAGTTCTTGTCCCAACGCTGTTATATGGTAGCGAGAGCTGGGTATGTAAGAAGGAGAATGAAAGTAGGATAAATGCGGTAGAAATGCGAGCTCTGCGGAAGATGTGCGGAGTGAAGCTGACCGACCGCATTAGCAACAGCATAGTAAGACAGCGAGTAGGTATGAAAGATAGTATCGGTGTAAAGATGAGAAAGGGCATGCTCCGTTGGTTCGGGCATATAGAAAGAATGCCAGAGGAAAGAATGACAAAACAGATATACAATGTGAAAGTGGAAGGATGCAGGTACCGGGGAAGACCTAGACTATCTTACCACGACCAAATAAACCGAGTCTTATCTGATGGAAAAGTCAAGAGTCTCCGTAACCGGCGAGCGTGTATGAGACGAACTATGAGAGTCGAGGAAGCCAGAGAGGTATGTAAGGAAAGAACCTGTTGGAACTCTGTACTCTCTGCCTACCCCGCAAGGGATCTGGCGTGAGGTTATAGATAGATAGATAGATAGACTAAGCGTTTAGCGAACAAAGCGATTCAAGCACTGTGTTGTGTAAGTGTTATAGACGCCGTGCGTATGTGTGCAAAGCATCAAGCCGAGCGCGGGTTGTCGTGGGTCAGTATCGGCCGTTTGTAAATATTTTTTAAAAGTATTTCTGTAATAACTCACGAGCCACACGGAGTTTTGGAATGACTTATCTACTACTGTATTGTCCTTTTCTGCAGCTATTCAACAATATAACTCACTAGTGAAAACGAGAATTTTAAACAATTTTAATGACTGAATAACTACGGAGCAAAACAACACGGTGTTTTCACTTTTACTGTTCAACGACGTTTTTAACTACACTACGAAGATTAGTAGCTTATGAATTTATATTATAGCAACATTATTTGGTCCTAATGTCAACTGTCACATTGATTTCCGCTGTCAATCTGACTGACGTTCGATTAATTATTAAAAGTTAAGGGTAGAAAATTATTTTCACTGTTTATAGAAATTTTTAAACACAGTTTTGTAAAGTTATTGGATATTTTTAGCACTTGTCCACAACACCACAGTTTCCAGGGCACCGGATCTGTCCTTTTATGCAGTTTTTAAAGCCGAATGCAATGATAAACCACGAAAAATTAGTAAGAAAATTATAGTCAACGAGCGTGTTCACCAGACGGGTTTTTTTTACGTTTATATTTTGGCACTGAGTCCTTATTCGCTATGACGAAGTAGACTTGTAATGCGGCGCGTTGCGATAAAATCATGATATGATCATGATACTTCAGTGGCATAGAGAATACCACTACCCGATCGTTTCACGAAGTCATCGTAACGTACCACGTTTAGTCAAAGTAAATGAGGGTCATGTATCGAAACCCTTCACAATACATTGCGTTGTCCTATTGGTAAGACGCTCACGTAAGACAAGGGGCTAACGTTAATTGTTGAAATATCACGCTGGCAATAAACCTCGTAATGATACACGGTTTTCTCGTTAACTCAATAAACGAACAATTTATAATAAATAAATAAATAATGTTTTGTATGAAACGAGCGACTACGGTTGCGCATGTTTTCGTGATATTTAAGTCCCTAAAACTTTCAAACAGTCACAAAATTTGTCAGCGGGTCCAACCGACCAATTTAAATATGCATTAGGTTGACTTAACCCACTGGGGAGATTTATTTTGATTTATTCCAGCCCTAGCTAAACTGTATTATGAATTTGATAAGGGCTATTTTTTCGATCATAAAACTATAAAAATAAAATATTATAAACAAATTAAAAAATTAAAAGTCGAATGAAAATAATTATTCGATTCTTTTGCTTTTTCAATCAATCACGTTATAATTTAGTTGACAGAAGATAACTTTTTTCGCTGATTAAAAAATCAGTCCTAAATCAAATTTGGTGTTAACTATTTATAATTTGACTGCCTCGTTGGTCTGGTGGCAAAGCACATCGCTTTGTGATCACGAGGTCCTGAGTTCAAATCCCAAGTCAGACAAATGTAGTTTGTCTAACGAAAAATTTCCAGTATGAGTCCGGAGTCTGGAATTGTGCCCGGTATATGGCAATAGGCTCGCCCCCTATTACATGGGACCTAACATCATCGGCGAAACGTGGGTGTACTCAGTATACCTCTGCCACCCCTGTGTTTTTCTATTTATAATAGATCAGCTTACTCAACACAAAGTTTACAATGCCTTAGCACCAACAGATTGACGTCATTGTCACGAAAGCGTGCTATCACCTTTATCTTCAATTACTAAATTGGTAGTGTGAAGAGGATGGCAAATCAACTCGATAGCGTTACACTAACGTTAAACTGATCATGCTTATCCCTGTGACCTACACAATGTTAATCAAATGGTTTAACAGTAGAAAACCATTAAACTCTTAACCACTTGATTAAATCTACAAAATAAACACGCATAAGAAAATTAAAAAAAAAACAACAGTGGCACTCCGGGAGTGCCGACAGAAGTGAAAACTTGAAAAACGTGCATGTGTTTCTATGTACGTACATACAATATATGTACATACTTATATACAGAGGTGTCGGTAACGGTAACAGTGTCGCGAGTTCAATGGTTTTTTCCCATCTCAAAAATACCCCACGCGCCTAAGGAAGTTTTCACTTCAAAAATGTCAAGAGATTACAGAAATTGACGAACTATTCTGAACAGTAATCATGGTAAACGACTTAAGGCTAGTTTTTATGGACTTTATACTAGATAACTTGCTTATATTGGGCGCTGAAATGTATGGTCCTGCGGTATGCGGTTTTTTTCAATAACTGATAATAAAGCCTTTACGGATTATTGTATTGTATCTCCGGGTAATTCACAGGGGATGATGCACTGGTTATATTTTCCACATATTTATGAGATAATAAACTAAAATTACTTAATTTATTTATAACTGACAACTTTTAAAGAACATTTCGTGTGGGGGCCCGCCCGCAAACGTAGGTATATATTTACACTGCGTGCGGTTTAGCTTGATCGGATTGAAGTTAGTTTTTCCGAGCAGTTTCCCGTGCATAGTCGCTAAGAAAGAGATATAATAAAAATAATACCTATTTAATTTCAAATAGACTCTTTCGTTTGATTAGGAGTCGTAACGGATACTAATTACATGGGGCGTGAGTTGTACATCTGTGTTGCGTAGCGCTTTTTTACTTCAATCCGATCGAGTCAAATCGCGCGTACCGTACCGCTAAGTAAGATATTTTTCTTCGACTAGGATGATTCTAATTTAACTGTCGAATGGTTATATATTAAAATAAGGGCTACATACAAAAAAGGTGATTTAAATCATGTAAAATAATTAAATACCCCATATGTTACGTTTTCAATAAATATCACGAGAATACAAATCTCACATATTTCCTCTATCACACTTAATCTTACGCAACAGTCTGTACTACAGCACATGTGTATTTATAGATGTGTGCTTTGCGTGTTTTCCTATGAAAAAATTGCGGACAAAAGTCAACGAAATAATATTGTTTCCGTAAGGATAGAAGCTGTTCACACTCTACACTCTCTACTTAACTCGTAACGGGCTTTTAATTCTCTTTTATATAAAACGTAGCCCCACATCAGGAATTATCCCTGTATGGTAGGTGTATTTACAAACATGAAATTTACACACAAACCACCCAAACCGTAACAAATATTTGTAGGACAGAAAGATTTATCTAGTGTGAGAATCGAGCCCGCGACAACTCGATCCAGTGGGGGGCGCGGCTTGAGCGCTTACTGGACCTAACCGTCTGTCATCTGGCGTGATGATATAGATAATATTATGACAATTGTAGCGGGTTCGATTCCAGCAGGACTATTGTAAATTATGGAAAGAAAACAAGGGCTATGTAAATGAGATTTGATGGACAAATACTGGACTATTTTAAAAGGGGCGGACACCGCACATAATTAGTGATACCCAATAATTACCCGTTGCTGGCGGTGAATCGCCGCTTATTATTATTATTTGTTACGGTCTGGGTATTCATGTATTTGAACTTTCATGTTTGTAAAACGCCCCCACGGCATATTAATAAATACCAGGACCTACGTTTTCTTATATATATATATAGGCTCGCCCCGTATGACATCGGTACCTAACATCGTCGGTGAAAAGTGGGTGTACTCAGTACACCTCTGCCGTCCCCGCTTGGGGAATATAGTGACGTCGTTGTTGTTTGGATAAGTAAGATAATGGAAAAGGTTCTTTGGTTAGGTAGATACATAACTGGGTATGCTCCAGGGAGTGCTTAATTCTTTCATGAGTTATTACACATTACAGAATACATTTCACAAATTGCTACAACCAAGTCAGGTTCGTCAACAAACATAAATACAAAGGAGCTTATACCTTAGGGATCTTTGTTAGCTCTTTGAACGCTGAAAAATATATTTGTATGTAAATATTCGTACTAAGCATCCTCTTTTGTGTTTCCTAAAATATATGAGTAGGTTGTTACTTTTATGATTATATTCCCGAAGCGGAAATATTTAACCTTTTGGCCACCAGGTGATATAAAGCAATGTTTCTCCCTAGACGCGAAAATTATATGGTTTAATATTGCTGATTAAAAAATACATGAATTTCTTCTATTTTTAGGATTAAGTGATGAATAAAGCACTTACAAACGTCAAAGGTATTATTTTTTTAAACCTACCACTGGATTGGAATCCGGCCTCCTCTGAGAAGACCCGGCAACTCAGAAGAATAGTCTTTTAATTCAACTGGCCTTTCTGATAACCACTTTGTTTGTTTTAAAATAACGTTTAAGGTTTAAACAGAACGGTATGTAAATAGTTCAACTTTATATTTATTTTTATTTTTATAACATTCTTATAAATCAATAAAATAGGTACCTGTTTCGTTAGTCTTAAGTAATGCTTAGTAGGTAAAACTTTTTTTCCTTGATTATATGAAGTCATAACTCTGAGGGCGATAAAAACTGTGTCTTTATATCACAAAGGTTAAGAAGTAAGAGGCCTCTTATCTTATCTTATATTGGCTTACTGAGTTCTTAGATTTACGCGAATATTACACATGAAATAAAACTATTTTTTTCTTCCGGATTTTATCGCGGTTTATTTTGATTTTTAAGTTCCCGACGTTTCGAGTGCTTTGCAGCACCCATGGTCACGGGAAGGACTGAGGTGTTAGACGTCCAAAAGGCATAGTTGTTCCGGGGTACCCTCAAACTTCTAAATTATTTTTGTTTTTGTTGGTCCGATCTACGCAGAATGAGCTCACGGTGTCTTGAGGTCTAGCAGTGTTATGCTTGGTTTTAGATTTGATTATATTAATTACTGGATCCCAAGACGATGGAAGCACCCAGCCATCTTCTCTATTGAAATTGGGATGTTTTTTAATTTCAATAGCCTCGCGAACCATCCTTGGTAGGAATCGGTGTTCTTTCACGAGGATTTGTGGTCTATCAAATCTGATGTTATGGCGGGTGCGGTCAAGGACATGTTCACAGACTGCAGACTTCTTTGAGCGACGGTGTTTTAGGTCAGCTATGTGTTCTTTAACCCGAGTTTTTACTGGTCTTTTTGTTTGTCCTATGTAAGAGAGACCACATTCACAATCAAGCTTGTATACTCCTGCATCTTGAAGAGGGATGTGACACTTGACAGATGGTAAAAACTGACTGATCTTCTTTGGCGGCTTATAAAATGTTTTAATTGAAGCACGCTTCAAGATGTAGCCAATCTTGTCTGTGACTCCTCTTATGTAAGGTAGTACAGCAGGGAGACGCTCGACTGTGGCTGGTTTCACTCGGTCACTGTGACGTTGGCGTGGGACTCGAAGCTTATTGTCGTACAGGACTTGCTTGACATGTTGAAGCTCGGCAGCCAGATGTTTATTGTCACAGATCCCTTGTGCTCTCTGAAACAAAGATTTACCCACAGTAGCTAACTGTGATGGATGGTGGTGAGATTCACCGTTTAAGTACCTATCAGTATGGGTCTTTTTTCTATAAACCGTATGGCTTAAGGTGTTGTTGGGGTTACGGATTACTGAAACATCTAGGAAAGCTAGGGAATTGTTTGCCTCCAACTCCATTGTAAACTGAATTTTAGGGTTAATGGAGTTAAGATGATTAAGGAATACATTAATTTTGTCAGATGGTAATATTGTGAAAGTATCATCTACGTACCGCTTGTAGAAACTTGGCTTTACAGGTGAGGTACGAAGGGCTGTCTCCTCAAAGTCTTCCATGAATATACAAACCACCACAGTTGTATGGGCTCCCAAAAATTCATAAACCGAATGCTCCCCTACGTCCAATTGTTAGCCAAATCGACACACCAACCTACAGATTGGCTCAGCACGTAGCGAAAGTGCTCTCGCCACTCAGAGGACACACAAGAGCACATGTTAAGGATTCATACCATTTTGTTAGTGAGATCAAAAATCTACATCTCACTGACAATGAAACTATGGTCAGTTTCGATGTCCAGTCACTATTCACATGCTTACCTGTACAAGACTGTGTCGAAATTGTAGAAAGGAAATTAGCGGAGAACAACATGCCAGCGGAATACTCAGAACTATTGAGACACTGCCTTACATCTGGCTACCTACTGTGGAAGGAGCAGTTCTACAAGCAAGTAGATGGTGTGGCGATGGGCTCCCCTGTATCTCCCATTGTTGCCGATATATTCATGGAAGACTTTGAGGAGACAGCCCTTCGTACCTCACCTGTAAAGCCAAGTTTCTACAAGCGGTACGTAGATGATACTTTCACAATATTACCATCTGACAAAATTAATGTATTCCTTAATCATCTTAACTCCATTAACCCTAAAGTTCAGTTTACAATGGAGTTGGAGGCAAACAATTCCCTAGCTTTCCTAGATGTTTCAGTAATCCGTAACCCCAACAACACCTTAAGCCATACGGTTTATAGAAAAAAGACCCATACTGATAGGTACTTAAACGGTGAATCTCACCACCATCCATCACAGTTAGCTACTGTGGGTAAATCTTTGTTTCAGAGAGCACAAGGGATCTGTGACAATAAACATCTGGCTGCCGAGCTTCAACATGTCAAGCAAGTCCTGCACGACAATAAGCTTCGAGTCCCACGCCAACGTCACAGTGACCGAGTGGAACCAGCCACAGTCGAGCGTCTCCCTGCTGTACTACCTTACATAAGAGGAGTCACAGACAAGATTGGCTACATCTTGAAGCGTGCTTCAATTAAAACATTTTATAAGCCGCCAAAGAAGATCAGTCAGTTTTTACCATCTGTCAAGTGTCACATCCCTCTTCAAGATGCAGGAGTATACAAGCTTGATTGTGAATGTGGTCTCTCTTACATAGGACAAACAAAAAGACCAGTAAAAACTCGGGTTAAAGAACACATAGCTGACCTAAAACACCGTCGCTCAAAGAAGTCTGCAGTCTGTGAACATGTCCTTGACCGCACCCGCCATAACATCAGATTTGATAGACCACAAATCCTCGTGAAAGAACACCGATTCCTACCAAGGATGGTTCGCGAGGCTATTGAAATTAAAAAACATCCCAATTTCAATAGAGAAGATGGCTGGGTGCTTCCATCGTCTTGGGATCCAGTAATTAATATAATCAAATCTAAAACCAAGCATAACACTGCAAGACCTCAAGACACCGTGAGCTCATTCTGCGTAGATCGGACCAACAAAAACAAAAATAATTAAGAAGTTTGAGGGTACCCCGGAACAACTATGCCTTTTGGACGTCTAACACCTCAGTCCTTCCCGTGACCATGGGTGCTGCAAAGCACTCGAAACGTCGGGAACTTAAAAATCAAAATAAACCGCGATAAAATCCGGAAGAAAAAAAAAAAATTGTTTTATATTGGCTTGCCGGACCGAGGATACCTCTGGCGCACTTCGACCCATGGGATCTTTTGTGCTGTCCTTGCCCTAATGCTCTTACGTACCTGAGGTGTCCAGTACTCCCTGTATTAGGTTGTAGATTCCAGCAGGGGGACAGAGCCGTAGTTCTTCTGGGTTTGGATAG
The DNA here is from genome assembly GCA_905147815.2 of Phalera bucephala. NCBI lineage: Eukaryota > Metazoa > Arthropoda > Insecta > Lepidoptera > Notodontidae > Phalera > Phalera bucephala. Next base: position 26,066,508 of record LR990621.1, read on the forward strand.
GCCACTCCCAGCAGTTCCATTCGCCGCGCAGCCAGAGCGTCGCAGTGGCAGACGACGTGCTTCATGGTTTCAGTTTCTGTGCCACAGCACCTGCATACCACGTCGCCGCATAGGTTCATCTTGTGTAGATGTTCTTTCGTGCCATAGTGGCCTGTGAATGCTCCCGTTATTTGCCTTAGTTGTAGTCTACTATATTTTAGTAGTCTCTTGCAATCGCTTTCACACCATGCGGAAAGGAATTCCTTTGAGTGTCGAAGCCCTGTGTGTGTTTCCCATTCTTTCTTATGTTGTTCTTGGGCATATTTGAAGAGTGCGCCTCTATAGGCACCGTCTGGTATGCCTATGAACGGTTCTGGACCAACGGGTTTTCCCATTGCTCCCTTCCTGGCTAAGTCGTCCGCACGCTCATTGCCATCAACTCCCGTGTGCCCAGGGACCCAAACTAACCTGACCGTGTTGCGCGCTCCACATCTGTCAAGAAGGTATGCGCACTCCGCAGCCAGTGCTGAGTTTAGCTCATAGGAGCCAACGGCCTTGAGGGCAGCCTGACTATCACTACAAATGTAGATTTTCTTGCCCGTGATTCGTTTGTCCAAAATCTCTTTTGCACAAATGTTTATCGCATAGGTCTCTGCCTGGAATATTGATGTAAACCTGTCCATGCTTTGGCTGAGGCTGTATCCTTCCGTGTATACTCCGGCTCCTGTTCCAAACTTGGTTTTGGATCCGTCAGTGTACCATATCATTTGGTCCTTGCCTTGCTTGTTTAGACCACTTTTCCATTGTTCCCTGGTTGGGATGTGAGTGCTAAACCTCTTATTGAACATGTATGTGGTTAGGATCTTGTCGCTTCTCATGTTCCTTATGTCATCTAGTTCCTTATCCGGTTCTAGCTTGGTGTGTTCGAGGCCTGGCGCCGTTATGCTCCATAGTCCAGCTTTCTCTAGCCTATAGAGTGCCTTCCTTGCCTCAGTTTCAATGACGATATGTAATGGAGTCAGGTTGAGTAGCCTCTCCATAGCTGCCGTCGGTGTTGTTTTGAAAGCACTTGTGATGGCCAGGCAGGCTGTCCTCTGCAGTTTTGTTAAGGAATCCCTGCACGTCTGTGTCTTGGTTCTAGGCCACCACACGATGCATCCATACGTTAATATCGGTTTTACCATAGTGATAAATAACCAGTGCATTATTTTGGGTTGTAGTCCCCATGCCTTTCCATACGCTGACCTACACATATTCAGCACTCTCAGTGCTTTGGCTATGGTTAGATCAACATGTGTATGCCACTTCAGTTGCTTGTCCAGGGTCACCCCCAGGTACTTGACCTCAGTGGCCCATTTAATTTTACTTCCGTACATGTGCAGGTCCTGTTAACCCGTCAGTACCTTTTTCCTTGTAAACAGGATGACATTAGTCTTCGTCGGGTTGACCGAGAGGCTATTTGTTGTGCACCAGTTTGTTACTTTATCTAGAGCTTCCTGCATCAGTGTCGATACTGTGTTTGGAAACTTCCCATTGATTGCTATCACTATATCATCCGCATATCCTACTCCGTAGAACGGACCTTTGTTGATTATCTTCAAGAGAGAGTCCACTACCAGGCTCCACAGAGTCGGTGATAAGACCCCTCCTTGCGGGCATCCTTTAGTAGTTCTTACGGATAGCCCTTCTCCTAATAGAATGGACTGGACTATCCTGTTCTTTAGCATGTTTTTGATCCATCTGACAAGAGTTGGTTCTATCCCATGCTCTATAGCAGCTAGTTCTATGGATGAGAATGTTGTGCGATCAAATGCACCCTCGATATCCAGAAAAGCTGCAGCACAAATTTCCTTTTGCTGCAGAGCCATCTCTGCACGATTCACCACATAGTGCAATGCCGTCTCCGTAGACTTACCAGGTAGATAAGCGCATTGCATCTTATGGAGGGGATAATCCTTTAGTGGACCATCCTTTATGTGCCTATCTATCATTTTCTCTAGACATTTTAAAAAGAATGAGGACAGGCTGATTGGTCTGTAGGATTTAGCATCCTCGTAGTTGGGTTTCCCTGGTTTGGGAATGAACGTCACCGTCACCTGCCGCCAGATACTAGGGGTATGCCCAAAGGCCACGCACGCCCTGAATAGTCTGCACAGGTGTTGGCTGAGTACTGGTTCCCCCTTCTTGTAGTAGGATGGGGTAAATACCATCCGGACCAGGGGCCTTAAATGGTTGAAAGCTCTTTAAGGCCCATTTGAGTTTGTTCTGTTCCACGACTTTACCTGCCGTCTCCCAGTCAGCTCTAATTGTCTTTAAGCTTAGCTCATCTATTTGGACATCACACATGGTGTTCTTTCCCTGTATTGCTACCGAACCTGGGAAGTGCACGTTGAACATTGTTTTCAGTGTTTCTTCCCCATTGTTTGTAAGTTCCCCTACCTCATTCCTCACTGTAGTAAGTGAGTTTAATTTGGCCATGGATATTGCCTTGGCTAACCTCATACCCTCAGGGAGGCTGTCTATGCTTTGGCAGTGTCTTTTCCAAGCCTTTCTTTTTGCTCTCCGCACTTCTGTATTGAACCTCGTGAGTATCGTAGAATATTCCCCAAAGTTCTTGGTTGCTTTCGCAGTGTTCAATGCACGTCGAGTTTCTACTCTTAACCGCGCTAGCTCTGGTGTCCACCATGGGTCACGTTTCGCTATGACTCTGCTCTCCGGACAGTTATTAGTCCAGGCGGTCTTTACTGCCCGAGCTACGCTATCCGCTTCGAACTCTATATCCAATACAGAGCTGAGTCTGCCTCGGATCTTCCCTAACTCTGCTTTAAGGTCACTTTTATATGCGGCCCACTCAGTGTTCCTTGGGTTCCGCCTTCTTGGGTTTATATTAAACGTTTCCATCCCATACTGAAAACATATATAATTGTGATCGGAGGATGAGATCTCATTGGAGACATGCCAGTTGTTTACCTGTCTGCTCGCTCTATTAGAGGCAACCGTAATGTCAATAACTTCTGCCCTACGTCTATTAACAAACGTGGGCCTATTTCCTCTATTGAGAATTTGTAAAGGAGTGCTTACCAGAAAGTCCAGAAGTTTTTCCCCTCTTTGATTAGTGTCTGAGCTGCCCCAGACGACGTGATGCGCGTTTGCGTCACATCCTACGATTAGCTCGACCTTCTTGTTGCAGGAATATTCAACCAAGTCCCGCAGATGCGTTGTAACAGGGTCCGCGCTTTCGTAGGGCAGATAGGCAGCCGAGAAGATGACTGCTCGGCTGCCCTTGTTACCTTCCAATTTTAACTTCACCGTGGTGAGGTCCCTATAACAGAAAATGGACAGAGGCAAAGCGTTTATGCCATTCCTGACAAAAATGCAGGTCCTCATGTCATTAGTTGTGCAATTGTGAAACAGGTTACCCCCCGCTCCATCAAGGCCCTTTATCTGTCCCCTATAAATATAGGGTTCTTGAATAAGTGCTAAGTCAAATTTAGCTCTTCGCAGCTGGCGATCTAGCATCGCCGTAGCCGCCTTAGAATGGTGCAAGTTGATTTGTACGGTTGTGTTTAGTTGGTAGTCCACACTAGGGACTAATCTGGGGCTTCATCGTCCTCCCCTATTGGGGAAGACGTGATGCCCAGATTGTCGAAGCCGCCCGCCAGTCCATCCGATCTCACCGACATGGCTGGCGATGGGACCGGACAGTCCGCGAGCAGTGCCTCCTCCTTATCTGTTGCAGGGGTGTTTCCCCCCTGCTGATGGTCTGGTAGTGTCTCCACCGGAGTAGTGTTGGGTACTACCGCTGGATTATCGGACCCAACCGCAGCCTCCTCTTTGTCCCCTGACATTTCAAGGACTTTGAAGTAGCTGCGGTCAAGCCCGGCGTGCAGTATGTACCCGGCTTGTTTAATGGCATCAGCCGAGGACTGATCCATCAGGATGATGCTCCTAGCTTGTCTTCCCTCTGTCGTCGTGTTCACGACCCTCCAGCGGTCCGTGAGTATAACTTTATGGAGTCGCTGGAGCATCTGAAGCTCCATTAACAGAGAGACCTTTTCACTCACGCGTGTCCTCTTCCACGCCATTTTTACAGGACGGGGTAAGTCCCTATCCCTGATCACCTTGACCTTGACACCACCGACAGTTTGACCGTCGTAGTGCTTCAGCCAGGTGATCGCCTCATCGCTGGAGCAAGTTATGCTGATGATGCCGCCCTGGACCCCCTTCCAATCAATGGTGAGGACCGGATCGCTCCACATCCTCCTCCAGATGACCTCCTTGATGTTCCAGGCAGTCTCCTCATCAAGCATCGTCTTGGGATAGTCATCCGCAATGATGACCATCCTTGTCATAGTCAGGGCATCCTTAAAGGAGGACCCGAGGCGAACTCGCTTCAGATCCCCTGCCGCATCCCTAGCTTCATCGCTGACCTCTCTCGCCCGTTTAGAGAGCGTCGCCTCCTGTACGGGCGTCTGAGAGACAGCCGATTGCCTTGCGAGCTCGATTCGCTTCCTCCGCTTAGCGAGCCCGCTGAGTCTTTTGCGTCCCTTAGGGGGGACATGGTCACGCAGTCCGCCAGCACCGGCCGCCTGGGTGGTTTGGTTTCCGGGTCCAGCAGAGCCGGACGCCTTCGCCTCCACCTTGGCAGCCGGGGGCAGACCGGAAGACACTGTGTCTCCTCCAGATCCGCAACCCATAGGTGCAATTTTGGGGACCAGACTGGCGCCACCACTGGGGTTCGCTGCCGTCACTTGTCCCGCTGCCTTTTTCATGCCCGAGGGCCTTACACTTTGCCCCGAGGGGCCTTGTGTGCATGACGCACTTTGTCCCTTTTTGGGGACTGGTTTGGGGTTTTTATTTCTTTTTTTGTCCATGTGACTTAATGATGTTCTTCACTCTGATGATTCCCCACCCGCCACGGAGTCCTCACCTTTGGGGATGCTTTATAAGCACCAGGGCTATCATCAGAGTATAGGGTTCCAGGGTGAGTTGTCCACGAGACTAACGGTGTTCACTTCCACTCCCGCGTAGTGTAGGCTCACACCGCCGCCTGCGGACCCCTTCACCCCAGAACCCTAGCCTAGCCCATCTGAAGGATGGACTTCAGCCGATTGACTGCCACGCGGCTACGTGACAGCCTCCCGTTTGGACAGAGATCCAGACCAAAGAGGCGTGTTGCCGGCGACAGACAACAACTACCGGTCCATCACCGACTCAACCCCCAGGACTCCTTCACCCTGCTGTACGGGTCACCGCGCACGGCACAAACACGCAGGAGATTGTCCCCCCTACCCTCCCCCCCTACCCCCTGCCGCAGCACCCAATCCCAAGCACCGCGCCGTGTCAGGTCATCCGCCATCGCCAACAAGATCCCCCGTGAGGGAAGTTATTGACGATACCCGGGCTGCACCGTCCCGTTCCCATTGTCGTTCCTCTGGACGTATCCGCGGGACTGGCAATGGGCCGGGCACACTAGGAGGTTACCCGACTGCAGCACCCCAAAAAGAGGCCTCACTATCACTTTTCTCATACAACTCTCTTAAGCAATAGGGATTAGATCCAAGAAACATAAGATCCTAACAGAAGATCAGTGCTGACTGTCCTCAGTCCACAAAGGACATTGTTCTGCGCCCATACATGATTTGCCCCAGAGCCAGCAGCAATGAAAAAATACTTGTATGATTACACCCATAAACAATAAACGGACAAGCGGGGGAATTGCCATATTGCACAAAAATTATTAGATTTTGAGGTTATAATTCAGTAGCCATTAATACATATGACGTTAAATTGTGTGTTGACATTCAGTAAAGATGTCGGTGACTTTGATATAAGTACTCATACCTTAAAATATTCGTTTTAGATTGCAAATTGTCTGTAAGATAAGATATTTGCCATTATTTTAATGAAATAGATAAATAATGATGGTATGGGTCAAATGTTTGTTGGTTCTGGGGCAATTTTCGACGATGTCCATTTGGTAGCTTGGGGCCTTGTTTGTAACGCATGAAGATAATTGTTTTATTTCTTTTTACCTGCCTCGTTGGTCTAGTGGCAAAGCGCATCGGTTTGAAATCACGAGGTCCTGGGTTCAATACCTAGGTCGAACGAATGTTGTTTTTCTAACGAAAACTTCGCAGTATGAGTGCGGAGTCAGGAATTGTGCCCGGTATTTGGCAATAGGCTTGCCCCCTATTATATGGGACCTAGTATCGTCGGTGAAAAGTGGATGTACTCAGTACGACTCTGCCACCCCCGCTTGGGGAATCTAGGCGTGGTGGTTATTTTTTTTTATTCTTTTTACTCTGAATTTCATGTTATGTTATCCTGTATTATTAAGGCCAAATCCAAGTAATCTTGTAACAACTTGTGCGTTTCAATAGAACGTTTCATCATCATTTGATAAAGATTAAGAAAATGTATAAGGACTGTTGAAATGGATATCTAATATATTACTGTACTTATAATATAGGTTACACATTCGTGGGATAGGTGAAGATCGGTCTATGACCGTTAGGTAACGCGGCATCGAAAAAACATTTTTTATAATTGTACGGGGGTAATAATATAGAACTGTATATCCAAATCGCTCAAGTCACTGTGGATAATTAATATAGATTCTCATTATTTTAAATAGGAACATTAAGTCCAGTGCATGTCTTCGTCGATCAAGACTAGTCATTTTAAATTTGTTAAGCCTATCTCTGTAGGATGATAATTTTTTGGCTTCACCTGTAGCAAATGCCAAATGGTTCATAATAGTTCAGGTTTCAGTGTGCTACGAACTAGTGAGTAGTATAGAATAATTTTAGTTTTACTTAATTAAAACGGCTTGATATTGCGAATTACGAAACCTAAAGTCTAAGATGCCTTACTGACAATGTGGTCGACGTGTGGGATAAAAGTGGGCTTTTTATCCAATAAAATTCCCATGTCCCTTATTGTTTCAACCTCAGCTAAGGTAGTATTATTAATAGAGTTGTGATAAGTTACTGCACCGTTAAGCCTGCGACTAAAATTCATATGAAATATAACGTTTATTATTATATTATTATCTAAGGGGAAAAGCTATTGCTGTTGTGATAACTACCTAATCACAGCAGCCATTTTATTCAGGGTTTTTTAATTAAAAACAGCATGTAGAAAAAATAATAAGAGCTTCCAGGCTACTATTGAATAAATAACAACAAAATAGCGGACCTAAATTAAATAGGGTGCAATGACCTCGTCGTCTACGAAGAAGGCTTATTAGATATGACCGAAGACCGCAAACACTTATTTTCTCCTTTTTAATAAAACCTAGCCCAACACTAGAACTGGCTTGTATAATGCGCTTAAAACCATGGATTTTATGTAGCTTCCAAACTCCTTAACGTTAGTTATGAATAAGTCAAACAATATTAGTATCGGTTACTTTTACAAACGAAATTATAAGTTTTTTTCTTCTAGACCAAATTCAAATTCTTTTATTAGTGCGCATCATAGGTTACATAGGTTGGAGTTATATAACCTTTCTATGATCAGTGTATATGACGTACAATATTGCTTATATTTCACGCCGTATAGACTGATCATAGAGGGCTAATATAATCTAATACCAACCAAAAAAGTACTTGTAAAGAATTAGTCAAGAAAAAAAAGTATAGTAATTAGACTTCATTGACCGTTTGTTATAACATCCCTGTGGTGAAGGGAGGCAGGAAACTCCGCGGCTAACACAAATAAACATCGTCCCACCTGTACTCCCAAACGGGAGTGGCAAAGGTGTACTTTGCCACTAAAAGGTGCTTGGGAGTGTGTTTTGACCGCCAATTATTGTTTCTTGTTTAATTGTTAAAAAAAAACATAGCCCCACACTAGGAATAATTCAAAAAATAACACATCATTCAGATACATCCAGACCCAAACAAGCATTCGTGGGTTACACAAAGATTTCTCCCGTGCGGCCATCGAACCTGCGTCTACTCGATCCAGTGGGCTGAGCGGGTTAATATCTAAACCACCGGACCAAGCCGTCCGCTACTTTATAGGGGGCAAGCCTGTTGACATTTTTCCGGGCACAATTTCGGAATTGAAAAAAATGAAATGAAAATGAATCTAGGGTCCGGACGCTAGATTCATTTTCATTTCATTTTTTTTAGAACGTTGCCCGACACTAGTATTTATTGCTATGTCGTGGGTGCGTTTACAAACATGAAAATTCATATACACAAATACCCTGACCAAAATTAATGATTGTGGATCACCCAAAGATTTGTCCCGTGCGGGAATCGAACCCGCGACTATTCGACCTAGTGGGTGGAGCGGCTTAAGCTCTTAACCACTGTGTGTTAGAGTGATATATGCTGCTGGCTGTGAGGCCGTTACAGCTTCACCGGACTTAAGGGCGAGCGTACAACCACTACGCTCGAACCAGAAGGGCAAGGGGCGACATACTCGAGGGCGCCTCAAGGAGGAACGGCCTCGGGTTGGACAGTCACTACGGGGGGAGTACTTCTTAACCACTGTGCCAAATTCGACCCAGGACTTTGTAGTCGCTACTTGCTTTATACGCCACTAGACGTCAGTCAGTTATGTGTAGGTTTGCCTTAAAATAGAGCTTCAGGACTATAGTATGCTTTCGTTAGCGCTAATACCATGAAGCTTTGTATTATACTCGGCCCGTTTTAATGGAGAACCCGCGCAAATAGCAACTGGCCCAGACATCTACTTATAGAATCAATATTCATATTTTAACCATAGAGCGCTTGCCCTATTGTTAGTAAGAGGTTATTGTAGTTAAGAAAAAGCGATAAAAATTATAAGTACACATGTTATACAGGATGTCAGTGACAGGTAAACAAAATCTGAAAAAGGTACTCATAAATGTAAACAGTAGTTATCAATATAGAGGCACTCGTGACGCTGGACCACCGCGGTGTTATTAACCATTACCAAGGTTAAGCGGCATACGGCCCGGTCAGTCTAAGATGGGTGACCGTTTGTGGCATTTTCTTATTCGAGCATTTTCGTGCTTTGGTAGGCATGCTACGCCATTGGTCCTAGCTACCACTTTATGTGGTAGTCGTTAAGCCGAGTTGGAAGTCTTATAAGCGGCTTAATAAGTTTCAAAAGCAGGTGGCCACAAACCTGCCTCCATCAATCAGCACTGGGTCCGCGTGGAGGAGTATAACCTAATCTCTCTCATCTCGATTCGTGAGAGAAGTCCTTTGCCCAACATCAGTCCGGAGTCTGCATTTGCGACTGGTATAATGACATTAGGCTTACCCCCTATTACACCTAAACAAAATAATTTATGTTGTGAGTGCGTCCACACACATGGAATTCATATGCACAAACATCCAGACCGAAACAAATATTAGTGAGTCACACAATGATTCGTCCCGTGCGGGAATTAAATCCGCAACCACTCGAGCGGGAAGACGGACTTAAGCTGTTAACCAATGGGCCAAATCGTCCAACATTGGGACCTATCGTCGGCAAAAATAAGTGTACCTACACAATAAACCACTGCCTCCCCGCTTGCAGAATATAAGCGCGACAGTTTCTCATAAAGGGAACTTCCAAGTAACTATACAACGCTTGTCCTATCACCAAACTCGAGCCGTAATTTTAATATTCGAAATTCCAATTATTTTCACGTATTTATCGGACCACAAACTGGCAGCCGGTAATTATTAATAAATTACGCTTCTTCTTCTTCTTTAAGTTATGGCTTCACAATAATTATAAGTGTATTTTGCCAGTGTCCAGTGATATATGTAATCGTGTTTGTTTAAATTAATTCGACTCCCCGTTGAACTTGATGACAACGATGATAATAAAATTGATGAAGCACCCCACCCTGGATAGTAAAGCGATGGATACTTTACATACCAACTGAATCGGCCGTTTTGAGGGAAATCGAAGAGGCACGTTTTATCAGTTTGTTACAATTACCTTCACTCATGCACACATAAGAATAATAATGGTTAATATTCCACCAACATTACACATTATTATTGGAAATAACACAATTTTTGGAAATTAAAACAAATTTACGACAGCACTCTTGGACTTACCAAAATACCCTAAATTACGCTTAATTAATAGCTGTAAGTAAAGTCAAGGTTTCATGAAAGGTGTTATAACGAAAACATAACTAATTAGTTATGTTTTCGTTGATGTTGCATTGTTATTTAGTTCTGAGCTATGTTTCATCGAAGCTTGTTTAAAATCGATTGCAAATTTGTATTGAACAGAAAAACAAATAGACAAAAAAACGAGTGAATTAAAAGGATAAAATAAGGCTTATCCGTCGTCGTTTGTCACTCTCAGCCAAGACAAACAAAATAATACATGGGAAAAGACAAAACATGTAATATAATACAGTCCACCTCGCGTCGTGACTGAAATGAACACATTCGTTCCGCTAGCCGACTGTACATGTCATCATTCAGTAGCTACTAACTGTCGTCATTTACACCATAACGACCTAGCGATGAATATCGTACTACTTAAATTGCATTATAATGTATATGTCTAGTTATTTAAAACGGAATATTTTGATACTGTTAGTAAGAACGAGAATAAAATAGGAAATGATTGAACATTAAATATACTAACAAATCAGTCTGAGTTGTATTAAGTTGGTACGCTGAAAAAGGCAAAACTCTCTCCAACATTAAATAGTTTTTTCGCGCAAATAGGTAGTATCACAAATCAGTTTTTTTTTAATAATTACAAGTTAACGCATATCCCATTTCGCAATGCTTCAAAACCTTAACAACTTACCAAAATATATAATTTTCGTTATTTAGTTTTTTTTTTCTAGAAAAACACGTTCTGATAATCACTAGATTAGTTAAATACCATGCACTTTTCATTTAAGCAAAAGTACGATATGATCATCGTCTATTGAATAACTCTAATGTAATTAATTTGTCGGTCAATGACATATTTTTCAAATGCCCAAGATTTCTTTAGCGACCGTAGAAAACCACCATTTCTACGGTCGCTAAAAATAAAAGAAAACGGAAAAAAACAGGACTGATATTTTACAACGAAATGTCACGTGGTCGGAACAATGCGCCATTGATTGCAGCAAGAAAATAGAAACAAAACGCTTGCCACCTGGCTGACGACTTGGCGAGTTATACGCTACGGTGTGACAGACAGCTCTGCTAAAATGTCGCACTATTATAGGACGGAGTTCCTCGGCGACACATCCCACTATATTACAGGCGGAAGTGAGCGCTGCAGAGGAAATTTGAGAGAACAATATGCGGTCCTCACGCGACGAGGTCAAGATACGAATTATAGCTTATTAAACAGAGTAGTTCTCTCCTGCGGTACCACCCGTGCGATTTTTTACCTAAATTATCCAATGTGTATCGTAATCAAAACTTCAAGAGCCCCAATAAGATTTTCAAAGTCTAAATTGCGTTCTTCCTTTACTTGTAAAGGCCAACCAAAAGCAGTTACAAACATTAAAAATATTTAATTTAAAGAAGCTACGAATCTTTTATATTAAAAATAGCTGGACATGTTTTGAATTTCTGATTTGAAACAAGCTCCTATGCGTCTATTACGTTTTATGATACACTAACCATATGTTTTTACAAGCTTATAATCTACCTCTGAAAAGAATCATTTGAATCCGTTGTCGTGATTGAGTAACCAATATCCAGACATCTAAACTTTCACATTTATTACATTAGCAAAAATGATATACCATCATTACTTATCACAATATGAGACGAAAGAAGACTCAAATATGTATTAAGATTTTCCTATAAACAGTAAAACATATGTTAAACCTAACCTATATTGAATACTAAATTGTGTAATAGTTTTATATAAAATACATACCTTCTACACATTTATTAGTGTAATAATTTCTGCCCGGTAACTTTGTCCGCGCTGGCTTTAGACAGGAACCTATCATTTTTCCGAGATAAAAAGTGTACTATATGTGAATCCAAATAATAAACTATCTTTATGCCAAATTTCATCCAAATCCGTTCAGCCGTTTAGGCGTGTTTGAGTAACAAACATCCAAATATCCAAACAACAAAACATACAAACTTTACATTTATAATATTAGTAAGACTAGTATCCCTATATTATATAATATGTTATTTTTAAGTTCGTATCAATCGTACAGAGGAACCCCAACACGTTGGAGCTATGTGGAGTAGTTGGGTAGTACCGTTGGCCATCCGCCGGCTCCATCATCCAACCCTGGACATCATCCGTGTCTATAAAACCTGTCATGACAAATCCAATGAGCCCAAAAACGGCGGGGTTATGTTTAGTAGTTGGGTAGTTCCGCTGGTCATCCTCCGGCTTCATTATCAGACCCTGGATACCATCCGGGTGTAAAGTACTCGTCAAGACATATCCAACGAGCCCTAACATGGCGGGATTATATTGAGTACTTGTGTGGTTCCATTGGCCAACTTTCGGCATAATCATCGGACCCTGAAAACTATCTGGTTGTGGTGATAGTACTTCTCAATACCAATCTAAAGTCTAAACACGTGGGTGTTACGTTGTATAGTTCACATTTTTCTATGGCCACCTTCCTACTCCATCATCAGGTCAGCACCGTGGTACCATAGTATTGCATTGTCAACGGACTTACACATGTATGCCAAATTTCGGATACCCGCAAGTGCTTGAAAAATGGATCACAAGATTTGAATCGGAAAGACAGACAGACATACGAATCATCATCATCATCATCTCAGCCTATACTTGTCCACTGCTGAACATAGGCCTCCCCAATCGCTATCCAGCGTAACCGGTCCGATGCCACCTGCATCCAACGACTTCCTGCGATTTTCACAAGATCGTCGGTCCATCTGGCAGGTGGTCGTCCCACGCTGCGCTTGCCAATACGTGGTCTCCACTCTAGAATCTTTCTGCCCCAACGCCCGTCCGATCTTCGCGCTATGTGGCTCGCCCATTGCCACTTCAGCTTGCTAATCTTAACGGCTATGTTGGTGACCTTGGTTCTTCTACGAATCTCGACATACGAATATTGCAAGTTAAATAAAAGCTTGTAAAAAATAAAAGAAAACTGTGCAGCATTGGATTTTTTAAGTCAAAGGATAAGGAGAAAGCAGCTCCATAAAGTTGATAAAATAGCATCATTCTTTTTGCACTGGATTTATGAAAAAACATTAGTTAAATCAAACCGCCAATTATCACGCCAAACCCCTTGTGGGGTAGGCAGAGATTACGGAGATTAACTGGATATAAAAGATTATTTTGTTAAATCACCTAGTGTATTCGCAATGCCCGGGCATAAACATTTTTATAAAAAACGTAGCCCTACACTCAAATTTATTCCTGTGTCGTGGGCGCGTTTACAAACATAACATAACGTTTACATTTGTAAAGTACGAGTACGGAGATTAACTAGATATAAAGATTATTTTGTTAAATCACCAAAGTGTATTCCCAATGACCGGACATAAGCATAGTTCATGGTTCATTTTTTTTTATAAAAACGTAACCTACACTCGGATTTATTCCTGCGTCGTGGCGTTAACAAACATAAAAATTTACATACACAGATATCCAGACCGAAACAAATAATTTTAGATCACACAGAGATTTGTCCCGCGCGGGAATCGAACCCGCGACTATTAGACACAGCGGACGGAGCGGGTTAAGCTCTTAACCACTGCGCTAAATCGTCCGTCTTTACGAGCGTGGTACTCCAAATACCTACAGAATATTAAAAATACAATACTTTTGAAGGAAGTGATCTGCAAATAGTTGCAAATATATGAAATCACCTATAACAATCCAGTAATCACATAAACATGTTTCACTTTTTCACTTTCTAAACAGCACCCTTAAAAAATACCGGGTATACGGAACAAGCAAGTTATGGCCGGAGCACACACGCTACTATTAACATGGGCGATAGGCGACTTTGCGACTGCATCAGGGCTGTATCACGATTTGGCGAATTGTTGTGTTTGATCGCTGTATAAAAACCGCGTGTCTTAGCAACTGTATATTTGATACTGCAGCGCACGTTGATGATTACCAGGGCCTCTATTCGGTAAGACCCAACACAGCGGGTTACCATGACTTCATAAAACAATCATGTCATCGTATTCTGTATGCCACTGAGGTACCATTAAATAATAATTTCACGAGACTATCATAACGCACCGTGCTACGTGTTTAATATGCCATAGCCAATAATCGCCCAATTAGTTAACTGCGTTCGATCGCAGTATTAAAATCGAATATTCCGCAGCTATCAAAACCTCACTAATGACAAGTTACGCATGGTAGTTCCATTTAAGATAAGTCAAAATGTTACTATCAGTATCTAGTCAGTAAGCAAATCTATCCTTGAGTTATATGTTGAAACTGGCCATAAGTAGCTACCACTGGTATCAAATTATGTATAGATTCTAGCGTTCAGTCGTTGCATCGAGCGTTCTCCGTCCACATGAATCCACGAAGTGGCTGCATTGAAGGATCCTAGTGTACTTTTTCCTCCACTTGTATCCATCATGCGAATCAGTCCCAAGATTCTAAGATACTTAAAAGGTGCACTTGGTTCTATTGGCATGATCACCGGGATTGGAGTTTTTATGTGTGCGGATGGAAGCGTGTGGACGCGGCGTCGCGTCAAGCTTTCTGAATGCAGCTATATCGCCAATCACCGATGCTAAAAGTAGCAAGTCTGCATTGCCCCTTAGCACGCTCCTAAGATATATATCCTCTTACGTCGTTATTCTTCGGACACTGAACAGTTCCGACATGCGATATACATCTTACGGGCTAATAATGTTTTACACCTAACATTTGTTAGGTCTTTTAGATACTATTAGGTTCTATGAAATATTGAAACACTGAATGTAATAAATTTTAAACGGCTGATTTAAAACAAAGAAAAAAAAGTACACACTGTCACACGCAGTTTACACCTATTTTTTACCGACGATGTCAGGTCCCATGTAATAGGGGGTGAGCCTTACGTACCGTGTTAAAAGTACTTGAAAACGTAGACACGGCTATTCTCGGAGTAATTAGTTCGAGAGATTTTATTTTGTAAACAGTATTTTACATGGTGGTCCTGTATTGAGTACAAATTTTACTAACTTTAATATATATATATAAACAGAATAGGAAATCAGAACACGATCTTATTTCATGAGCGGATAAGAAATTCACATACATTTACTGAAATGAAGATAGTCTGAATATTTCAGTACTCAAGAGCTTTAATGTGAGTTTACAAATTCGATTCCCAATACAGTACGCGTATACAGTATAAGCCCTGTCAAGAAACTGTCCCACCGTTGGGCACGGGCCTCCTAACAAACCAAAAGGGTTTAGGCCATAGTCCACCACGCTGGCCCAGTGCGGGTGGGTACAGTACGCGTATATGTTCTATTAAATATTAGGCCGCTCTTGATAGCGACCGCCGCGGAAATGTTACCTGCATAATTAGGAGCAGCCATTACCTTTCAGTACCTACCTTTATCTCTACGCACCTTTCAGTTAACAAAACGTCCGTTAAAGCAACAATAACCCTATAGACCTGTCTCGCTTCCTCTACTCTCATAGTTCACTTCATACATACACGCTGATTATAGAGACTCAGGACTTACCCATCAGATAAGACACGGTATATTTGGTCATGGTAAGATAATCTAGGTCACCCCGATACTTACATGCTTTTTACTTTGCATATCTGTATTCTGGGGTATCTGTATTCTTGAGTCAGTTTGCATTCTTGCGTATTGCATAAATACATATTTTGTTATTCCTGCTTCCAACATTCGTTCTTCTTCTTCGACATGTCCAAACCATCGGAACATACCTTTGAGTATACATTTAGAAATATATTATGTACATATATTACCTAGTTACAAGATAACATAATCTTAATGTAATTTAGACAAATTCCTGACGACGGTCCACAAAAACCTGCGGTCCTACAGTATAATTTTAAATTTAGCTAACCTAGGCCTGACTTGTTTAAATTCACCGCGTAGATTCCACCCACGGTCGAGATCGGACCCAGATAATATTCAGTACCTATAGCTATTCAACCAATAGTCTTACATTCGAGATGGTCTTTTGTCTCGTAAATTTTTATTTACTAAATTTGTAGCGCGAAAGGGAGAGAGTTCGATCTCGATAAATTACCACACGTAAAGTTCTCTGTGATTGCTACAAGCCGTGTAATGACGAGGGTATGATGGTATTACCACGTGGACAGAATTACGAATCATGAACCAAATCTTTATTGTAGATTTGTACATTCTACTTACAAATATATAGGCTTCTATAATATAGCACATTGGTACCTAAATTGTCAGCGATGCACTGTATTCCTCTGCAACCCCTCTTTGGGGAATAAAGGTGGTGGAATATATAACAAGTAATAAAATAAATAAATATAGGTTCAGGCATATAGAAACAATGTATAATAATAATGTCGGAAGAGAGAAAGACATAACAGATATACAATGGGAAAGTGGAAGGATGTAGGTACCGAGGAAGACCTAGACTATCTTACCACGACCAAATAGACCGTGTCTTATCTGACGGGCAAGTAATATTATGCTGATCAGTTTGTTTCTAATAAATAATGTAAATGAATATATAATCCTATTGCTGGGCAAAGGAGGTAAGAATGAATGGGCCTAACTCCATCACCCACAGATCTAGTGCGAATGGGTGAAGGTGAAATAAACACCGTCGTCACGCCTATACTTCTCCAAGCGGGGGTGGCAGAGGTGTACTGTTTACACCCAGTTTTTGCCGACGATGTGCTGTACCAATGTAATAAGCCTATTGTCATTACACTGGGCGGAATTCCGGACTCTGGACTGATACTGGAAATTTTTCGTTAGAAAAACAACACTTTTTCCCACCTCGGATTTGAAGCTAGAACCTCGTGATTACTACGCACATTATACGCCACAAGACCAACGACGTAGTCAGAAAAAAATAATATTTGTCATAGTTTTAAAATTCCCAGTCCCGAGTCTGGAATTGTGACCGGTATGTGGCAATAAGCTCGCCCCTCTGCTACACCCGCTTAGGGAATACAGGCGTGACATTATTTTTTTTTTTTAAAATATTACGGGAACGCTTTACGTGTTAATATATGAAGTAACGTTTAGAATTGTCTGAGTACCATGTTTCGAGCTCAACCTAACCCATGTCAGAAACAGGCATTAGGGCGTGTACCTAAACCTAATACACTGTAGGATTGTTCCACAACTTTAAGCTTTATTAACCAACGCATAAGTGCGGTTTGTTTTATCGCTCTACAAATTAAGCTAAGCGTGGAAAATTAGCATAAAGTTGAGACAACACTTATGGACCCACCAGAGGGCTAAGCACAAACTATTTAACGTTATAGTAATGCTGGCAAGAAAGCATGTTGTCACGGTTATGTTTATTTAGTAAATTTGTGGTGCGAAAAGGATGGCATATACCCTCGTCACGCTAGCGCAAATTTGTTTTTGCTTAGCCTGCAGTAGCCTTATTGTTCAAACTATAAAGCCAATTTTACGAGTGGAAGGTACAAGACTGCTTGTTTGGAAAACTTTTAATTAGTACATTTGTACTTAATAGTGTGTAGCGGACGTAACGTCGGCCAACGCGTCAGCCTGCCAAGATAAGCCAAGCCAAAGCCAAACCCAAGCCAAGGCCAAGCCAAGCCAAGTCAAAGCCAAGCCAAGCCGAGACACGCTGAAGCTGAGCCACGCTGAAGCGGAGCCACGCTGAAGCGGAGCCACGCTGAAGCGGAGCCACGCTGAAGCGGAGCTACGATGAAGCGGAGCCACGCTGAAGCGGAGCCACGCTGTCGTGTGATTCTCGTAACTGTCAATCGCTGTCGCCATGTTGACACATCCTTAACACCCCGCCAAAATGCTACTGCCAAAGAAGTGGGGATGTATCTATATAAGCCTTAGCTAAGTCATTTGTGAGGAATTTTTCTAGTACCAATTAAACGGGTAGAACGAACTTCTGCTTCTTTTTATTTCTATCCGTTTTAAGTGGGTCAATGCGTTTAGTATTCTGTGAAGAAGATAATAATGTTTGTGCTACGACTTAAATGTTCAAATTACGCAATGTTAAATATTGCGTAAACGAAATTTTTCGTTTATTTAGATAACTGTCATCAAAAATGGTTAGTAAATACTACTTTAGTATATTATTAGTTCATTTATTCTAAATTAAGAGTTAAACTCTTGTCGGTGCAGCTAATGTATGCATCTTTGCCCATTCAAGCTTCCCAAAGCGTACTCTTTGAGTTTCTTATACGACTTGACAGAAACTTTCTTTATTAATTGACTGGTGTACCTTATCCTTGGCCTCCCTCTTCCTCTCTTTCCTTCAACTCTTTCTTTCATGTCACAGTCTTATTAGTACGTCTTCATTTGTAACTTTGATAGCATTAAGGTTTCGCCACATAGTCGACACAGCGCGAAGGGAGCGCGACGGTGGCGCGGCTTGGGGAGTTGTAATGTACTGAAATGCACGGAAGATGGCACACAACGCAGCCCCACTCGGCGCAACGGCAAACTTCACGACCAAACTTAGAGGAGCGTCTCTGTCACGTTCCCGTCGCACTCCGTCGGCTATTTGACCAAACCAAGTTTATTAGTTTTTCGTGGCTTGAACGACGGCGCGGCGTATCGGGTTCTAGTCATGCATGAAGATTCTTCTGCGCCATCTGTCGGCACTTAGTCTCAACTTTGTAAGAAGTCGCTTCATTATTGTACTCACATTTCACTGAGCTATTTTTTGGTCTATATATTTTTTTTATTTTGTCAATAACGAGGGATATACATGTAGCATATAAATAAAATAATCAAATCTAAAGAAAACATGCCTCGTGCTTACTTAATTACAAGCAAATATATATGGAATACAAATAGGACTTTCCAATAGTAATAGTAATTTAAAAAAAAGAACTTTAAACAATAAAGCTAGAAAATAAATGAAATAAAAGTAGACTTGAACTTACTGAAAAACTGAAAAGTGGACTTTAGTGACTGAAAAGGAGACTTGACTGCCTCGTTGGTTTTTGCTTTGTGATGACTAGGTCGGACTGATGTAGTTTTTCTTCCGAAAAATTTTCCAGTATGAGTCCGGATTCTTAAATAGTGCCCTCCTGGCTCACCCCTGTTATATATAACTTAAAATTGTCGTCGACAAGTGGGTGTACTCAGCACACCTCTGCCACTCCCGCTTGGAGAATATAGGCGTGACGGTGTTTATTTTTTTATTTAAAAGTAGCTTAACTAACTAGTGCTCCATATCGTCTGCCTAATCCTTTTAAAGTAAGTCCAAATTAGGTTGGCTAAATTTAGACTTAAAACTTTTGATGATATTTGCGATTTTGATAGAGCGATCAAAATTACATCTAATGAATTTTTAAGCACCTGCCCATATTCTCCAAGCAGGGATGGCAGAGGTGGATTGAGGCACTCGTAGCGCTGTGTGACCGCGGTGTTCTTACCGATTACTAAGGTTAAGCAACGTTCAACTCGTTTGGCCTGAGATGGGTGACGAGCGTCTTCGGAAGGCACGATAAGCCATTGGTCCCACCTTTCACTTAATCTGGTAGTAGGTAAACCGAGTTGGAAGCCATTACGACGATTTAAAAAGTTCCAACAGCAGGTGGCCACAAACTTGCCTCCACCAACCCGCACTGGCCTAATCTCAAGTATGACCTAATCTCTCTCACCTCGATTTGCAGTACAGGTTGATATTAATAACTAAAATATGTTTAAAATGAGTCACACAATTTCTTTTATAGAACAAAAAACAAAAGCTGTGTATTGCCATTCTAAGAAAAGGACCGATTATTCTCAACATAAGAACACACACGGTATTTTACCGACGATCCTTGTTCTACATTCCTTACATTTAGGAGGCAAACACAACCAATTTGTATTCCAACCCTCCACCGCCCTATGGAACCCTCCAAAAATAGACAAAGAATATTAGGGTCTGAACGTATTGTTTTATTACATGAAATTCGTTCGCGGATCATGTTATCATTTTAGGATTTGTTTAGAAGTACCGCGACGTAAAAAAATGTGTACCTTTTTATGATAATTCGCCCTTTTATTTGAAACATTCGTGGAAATGGTGATATATTGCTTGTAACTTCTGGGTATTATATTTTCGTTTTATATATACAATAAGATACACAGCATAGTAAGGCAGCGAGTAGGTATGAAAGATAGTATCGGTGTAAAGATGAGAAAGGGCATGCTCCATTGGTTCGGGCATATAGAAAGAATGCCAGAGGAAAGAATGACAAAACAGATATACAATGTGAAAGTGGAAGGATGCAGGTACCGGGGAAGACCTAGACTATCTTACCACGACCAAATAAACCGAGTCTTATCTGATGGAAAAGTCAAGAGTCTCCGTAACCGGCGAGCGTGTATGAGACGAACTATATGAGTCGAGGAAGCCAGAGAGGTATGTAAGGAAAGAACCTGTTGGAACTATGTACTCTTTGCCTACCCCGCAAGGGATCTGGCGTGAGGTTATAGATAGATAGATAGAATAAGATACACAAACAAAAAACAACTTTAAAAGAATTATACAACTTAAAAGGTATATAAACAGGATTAAAGTCATGCTTGTACATAATATTTGCTAAAAAAATGTGCCAAATTGCTGTCGCATGAAAGTGTGCCCAGAAAGCTGGCAGCTTTGCCACGTTAAATATCTATGTTTAACCTTTGTTTGAGAGATGAGCCAGCCAGAGAGCTGGCTCATACTTCTATGGTTGCTCAAATTTCTAGTTGAAGTAACAGGTGACCAGAGGGCCACCAACGACGACAGCGATGCTTCTCAGATCACAGATATAGCGCGACAAGGATCTGTTGGCCCGTGGATGACATTGACAGGGGGGCGTTAGTGTGAAATTAGGATAACCATTTAGTAAAAATGGTCCTACTTCCGGGGAAATATTTGAACAGGTGGGTCTGCACGGTTACTAACTAAAAAAAGAACACACCGTCACGCCTATATTCCCCCGAGGGGGTGGCAGAGGTGTACTGAGTACACCCACGTTTCGTCGACGATGTTGAGTCCCATGTAATAGGGGGCGAGCCTATTGCCATATACCGGGCACAATTCCAGACTCCGGAGTGATACTGGGAATTTTTCGTTAAAAAAACTACATTTGTCCGACCTAGGATTTGAACCCAAGACCTCGTGATCACAAAGCGATGTGCTTTGCCACCAGACCACCGAGGCAGTCTAACTGCAGTCAAATTAAAAAAGAACTTGAGTAAATTTCATGTCAAACGTAATTTCATGGCAACTCTGCGGAGTTCATGAAGTGACATCTCACTTGATGGCAGCGTTAGTTCCGATTTTGGCCGCGGGACAAATATCCTTGTGAGACTGTAACTTGGTGGCAATGTATGTCGTCGCGTCACTTTTGGTGGGCATTTGTATGCCACAGAGTATAGACGTGTGTTGCGCAACAATATGGATGGACGATGTATGAAACCTGTTCGAGCTACATGTTGCAACCGACTAAACAAATGTGGACACCATAGGTAGCGGTAAAAGATATCGAGCGACGTCGTTTGACGTCTGACGTCACCAGCGAAACGTATCACGGGACATACATCATCGGGGAGTATCGGAACTAACGCTGTCAGCAAGTAAAATGTAACTTCATGACACTCGCAGAGTTACCGTTTGCTTTGAAATTTACTGTTACCTGTTCAAATATTTTCCTGGAAATAGAAAAAAATTACTAAATGATAACCCTAATTTCACACCAACGCTCCCGTGTCAATATTATCTGTGGGCCAAAATATTCTTGTCTCACTATATTTGTCCCCGGATGAAATTGAGTCGGGATGGCAAGGGGCGCCATGTCACAGCTAGATAAGATATGGAAAGACAGAAACATCTCTACCAACACCAAGAGCAACTTAGTCCGAGCATTGGTGTTCTCCATATTTATGTACGGTGCCGAGAATGGACTCTCAAGAAGGCTGACCGCGACTGCATTGATGCCTTTGAGATGTGGTGCTGGAGAAGGATGCTAGGTATACCATGGACAGCACACCGCACTAATGTGTAAATCCTAGCTGAACTCAGGATCCAAACTCGACTGTCCACTACTTGCCACCAGACCAACGAGGCAGTCATTATCACTTATGGATTATAGGTATACGTATGTACTTAAAAAAAGCAAAATTACCTTAATGTAGGAACCTTTGTTTCTTATAAACGAAAATTCGTGAGTGCGTTTATATGAAATTCACGTACGCAAACACCCAGACAGAAACAAATATTTGTGGGTCACACAATATTTGTACCGTGCGAGAATCGACCCTGCGACGGCTCCATCTAGTAGATGGAGCAGCTTAAGCTCTTACCTACTGGACCAAGCCGTTTTTCGTCGAACTCTAAAAAAACACCACGAACTTCAATCGCCAATGCAAGGGCCCCGCAATTCCACTTACTTTCACGCCCCTTGCTTTTGATTAATAGCCTGCATTTGGTAACTGCTATTTCTCTGTCATTACCGTCCGCGATCTCGTTCAGTCGCGTTGCAGATTTTTCAGTCACGCCTCTCTGCGGTTCACACCATCAACATTTTCTCTTAAAAACTTTTTGATGGATATTTTTGCGGGAAACGCGTGAAGATGTCTGTCTTCAATTTGAAATTATATTTTTAACTTGAACTTCTCTGTCGCCCCGATTTATAACCGAATTCTTTTGCCCAGAATGGGACCACATAGGGTGTTTTAAACTTGTTTTCTTTTTACTTTAGCTTCTGTTTTTCTCTGCGACTTCCGTTAAAGTTAGCGTAAAACGTTTATAAAGTGAAGGGCTAGCCTGTGATAGCAACAGAATCATACTCTTCTAAGTGTACTCTTTAATTTTGGTAAGATGTGGTCGTATAGTTTCGAAGACGTTTCCGACTATCTCTTTGGAGATATGATCGTGAAGATATGTAGTCAAAAATCATGGATGCAAGGGGGACACCTACCATCTACGCTCCCCAAGTCAACCTCTCCTGCCCGCGGTGCATCCCGCTGATCAACGGACGAGGCTCTGACGACCGACAATGGCGGTATAACCATTTGAAGACGATGGAGAGGTGTTGGTGAAGATTATAACTTGGTGAGAAATTAAAACACTCTTTTTTGATGTGCAGCACGCGGCGAACCATTTATTCGAGAATATATAAAAAAAAATTACATTGTGCGTGACACATGAACGTAGGCGTCTACGCCTAGAAAAATTACATTAGCAATCTATAATATTGCGGTGTATTAACATTGCTTTAGTTAATTGCCGCTGCAACATACCCCCGGGCGTTGAAAGATCCCTTTCAACCAGAATCCTCAATCAGAGGACAAATTTTAGTGAAGTCCCTTCGGATGACTCCTGTGGCAGTCTTGATGTCGGCAACCCTGCAAATGTGATCCTTGCCAGGGTAAAGAGCAACGATGCGACCCATCTTCCACTTCAAAGGCGGCAGGTTATCCTCCTTAATGACCACAAGGGAATTGAGTTTCAAAGCATCCCTGCAGCCGTGCCATTTAATCCTCTGTTGGAGCTCGAAAACGTATTCTTTACTCCACCGTGCCCAAAAGTGCTGACGAAGCTGCTCAATCCTTTGGTGCCGGGTGAGGTGATGTGTGGAGTAATCACGAAGATCCTTGACAGGGAGAAAGGTGAGTGGTCTTCCTATTAAGAAGTGACCTGGAGTGAGAGGCGACAGATCTTCTGCGTTCGACGATAAAGGAGTAGATAGATAGAGTACTCTTTATTGTACACCAGTGATATTAACAATTAATTACATACAAGAAAAAAATAGGTACAATTGGTGGTCTTATCGCTAAAAGCAATTTCTTCCAGACAACCAATGTGGCCGTGAATTTAATACAGCCTCAATCTGAACAAGTATCGAATTAAGTTCCTCATAAGTTAGATGACAATTGCCCAACACTCTGACTAAATGATGTTTGGTCGATTTGACACCCGCCTCCCATAAACCACCAAAATGCGGTGCATAGGCTGGTATAAAGAGGAAATTAATTCGGTCATGAGCAACGCTTTCAGCAATGGAGTTACAATTGCGCTTTAAAAAATCTGAAATTTCATTGTAAGCTCCTACAAATGAAGTCCCATTATCGGAGTACATATTAAGAGGTTTCCCTCTTTGCGACATAAATCGACGCAGAGCTTGTATATAAGTACTGCTGGTCAAATCACCCACCAACTCTAAATGTATGGCTTTGGTCGTAAAACATACAAAAAGTACGATGTACACCTTCATCAGCCTACATCCACGACCTTGATGACTGAGGGAAAGTAAAGGACCTGCATAGTCAACACCAACGTTTTGAAAGGGATAGTCTACTGGAGAAAGTCTGCTTGACGGCAGATGACCCATTTGTGGGACGACAGCCTGTCCCTTTAAACGTTGACAGCGAACACATTGCCTATAGCAAGCTTTGGCTAAATTGCGACCACCTAAAGGCCAATATGTCTCGCGAATAGCTGTGGACCTGCGTGCAATAACCTAATATGCTCAGATTTAAATAAAAGTTTTACAAAATGATTAGTGGACTGTAATAAAATAGGATGTTTTTTGTTATAACAATAGTCAGAATTTTCTAATCTACCCCCTACGCGTATAATTTTATTATTATCTAGAAAAATATTCAACTTTAAGAGGTGATTTTTATGTGGTAATCGTTGATTATGAATGAATAAATTGTACTCAGGAAATGACTCCTTCTGGGATTGAATAATAATCAAATTTCATGAATTTTACAATTCGTCTGTAGTAAAATGTAAATCGCTCGCAGTGCGCCTTTTACAAAAATTAATGAAACGTAAAACATAACAAATGCTGCGTTGCAGTCTCTTAAATTTTGAGAAACGTTCAAAATGAATAAGTTGGTTATCGTGGGGAACAACATGAAGCGATATGTTAGTCTTGATTTCGGGTAATGGAACTGAGCTTTCACAAATTTTAGGCCAAGTAGTGTCGTCTTTCTGTAAAAAGGTTGGACCAAACCACCACAGATTAAGCGACTGCACGGAAGAAAAAAAAAAATAATGTTTATTTTCTTTAACTTATGGTACAAAGTTTTACAGTTAGTCGGAGTCCCCATTTAAGCATAATATTGCTTGTGTTTGAGGACTCCGCTCTTCCCTTGAGAACCAATACAATATTACCTTGTAGTTTACAATGGAGAGTTACTTAATAAAATAAGCATATAAGTTTATATCATCATCTCAGCCTATACTTGTCCACTGCTGAACATTGGCCTCCCCAATCGCTTTCCAGCGTAACCGGTCCGATGCCACCTGCATCCAACGACTTCCTGCGATTTTCACAAGATCGTCGGTCCATCTGGCAGGTGGTCGTCCCACGCTGCGCTTGCCAATACGTGGTCTCTACTCTAGAATCTTTCTGCCCCAACGCCCGTCCGATCTTCGCGCTATGTGGCCCGCCCATTGCCACTTCAGCTTGCTAATCTTAAGGGCTATGTCGGTGACCTTGGTTCTTCTACGAATCTCCTCATTCCTGATTCGATCGCGTAGAGAAACGCCGAGCATAGCTCTCTCCATAGCTCGCTGAGCAACTCTGAGCTTTTTTATGAGACCTATTGTAAGAGACCACGTCTCTGATCCATATATCATCACTGGTAACACACATTGACTAAAAACTTTAGTCTTTAGGCACGGAGGTATTTTGGATGAGAAGATGTTGCGCAGTTTCCCGAACGCTGCCCAGCCGAGTTGGATTCGTCCATTGACCTCTCTCTCAAAGTTGGACCTATCTAACCGGACTACCTGTCCCAGGTAAATATATTCGTCGACAACTTCAAGAGTAGAGTTCCCAACGGTGAGTGCGGTGGGTACGACATGGACGTTACACATTATTTTCGTTTTGTCCATGTTCATTTTAAGACCCACTTGTTGAGATACTCTGTTGAGGTCGCCGAGCATTCGTCCTAGATCTTCCAGCGACTCCGCCATGACCACAATGTCGTCGGCAAATCGAAGGTGAGTGATGTATTCGCCATTGATGTTGATGCCAAGTCCTCGCCATTCCAAGAGCTTGAAGGCGTCCTCTATGGTGGTCGTAAACAGTTTCGGAGAAATGACGTCTCCCTGTCTTACTCCTCTTTTTATGGAGATCGCCTTCGTGCACTGCCCTTGTACTCGGACTGACATGGTGGCGTTATTATACAAGCACTTCAACACTTCGATGTACCGATAGTCAATGCGGCATCGCTGGAGAGATCTAAGAACCGCCCAAGTCTCGATCGAATCGAAGGCTTTCTCATAGTCCACAAACGCCAAGCATAGTGGCCGATTATACTCCTCGGTCTTCTGTATAATCTGCCGCAGTGTATGTATGTGGTCTATGGTACTAAAGCCTTTCCGGAAACCGGCTTGTTCGGGAGGCTGGAAATCATCAAGCCTGCGTTCGAGACGATTCGTGATGACTCTCGAAAACAACTTGTAAACATGGCTCAGCAGTGTGATGGGCCTATAGTTCTTTAATAAAGTGTTATCACCTTTCTTGAAAAAGAGTACCACCACACCCCTGTTCCACGCTTCCGGCGTTTTTCCTTCGAGCAAGACGGAATTAAACAGCCTCTGAAGGACTTTAAGTACCGGCGATCCGCCCGCTTTCAGAAGCTCTGCAGTAATTCCGTCTTCACCCGGCGCTTTGTTGTTTTTAAGTTGGTTGAGAGCCATCCTAATCTCGTACAGGCTGATGTCCGGGATATCTTCACTGTAGTGTCGGGTTAGCTTGGCTCTTGGGTCTTTTACCAAGTCAACAATAGGTTCAGCTACTGAGGTATACAACTGTCCATAGAACCTCTCTATCTCCCTGAGCACCTCTGACCTATTCGACGTTACGTTTCCGTCCTCCGTCTTCAGCTTCGTCAACTGGCTTTGCCCAATCGACGCGGCTCTTGCGAACACTTTGGAGCCCTTGTTCTGCTCTACGGTCTCCTCAATACGTCTTGTGTTGAAGGACCGTAGATCGTGTCGCAAGGACTTCAATATCTGTCCATTGAGCTGCCTATAGGACTTAGCATCATCGGAGGTTTGGAGTGTCATGGTACGTCGCTCAGCCATAAGGTTTCGGGTGTAGTCAGATAGCTTTTGAGGCCTATTTTTACGGTGGGGCTTAAAACGCTTAGACCCGACCGCATGGACAGTCTCTACCAACCTATTGTTGATTTCGTCCACTGATGCGCTGCTGTCTAGCAATTCGAAGCGGTTTGACAATTCGAGTTGAAAGTTCTCGGGGTTTTGGATATGTGTATTAGAAGGACGGAGCGTAGACTTCATCAGACGCGATCTTTCCATTTTATATAACAAAATAAAAATAAAGTAGGTAACAAAAATTTAAACAATAGTTAAGCGCCAATAATGCGTGTTTATGTTATATGTTTGACGTTAAAAAAAAAAGAAGTGTTTGTTTATCATTAAGTGTGTTTTAAGTATGTGTGTGTGAGTGTGTGTGTGTGTGTATGTGTGTGTGTGTGTGTGTGTGTGTGTGAGAGAGAGAGAAATAATGATGCACTCAAGTAAATAAATTCGTATACGAGTTTGCCTGTTAAATTAGAAACATATAAATTTAACTAAAGTCAATATAAGGACTTAAGCATAGCCTCAATGTCATCATAGCTTTTAGTATTAAGCCAGGTCGTTAGGGTCTTTTTGCAATCGGAGAATGTCAGAGGATATATGTTCAATTGTTTGTTCAAATAATTATATAGGCGGGATGACTGTTTAGTGTATTGTCTTTCTGCAAAATTTGAGTTTACTGTGATTTCTGGAACCACCCGATAATTAGTTCTTTTTTGAAGGATATTTTTTTCAAAAGGAAGGCTGTTGTGTTTCCTTAAAACTATATGTAAAATATATAGCTTTCTAACAGTAAGCAGACCGGTATTTAAGTAAAGGTTTTCTGTTGAGAATCTGTACGGTTTAAAAGTTATGACCTTAAGTAGCAAACGCTGTGCCCTCTCCAATTCCAGAAACTTTACTTTGGTGGCACCCCCCCAGACAGGTAGGCAGTACGTTATAATAGACTGTGCAAGCGATATATAAATTTGTTTAGGGACGTCTATTTTAGCTACATAACGTAGGGTTTTAAAAATCCATGTCAGCTTTCGAACCCGGTTCATGATCGTTTCTGTGTGAAAATGCCATGTTATACGCTGATCAATAATTATTCCTAGATATTTGATTTGTGAGACTTTATGTATTACATCACAGGAGCAGTTCACATTATGGGGGCTTTTACATTTGTGTATTTGAAGTTTAAAATGAATAGATGGTTGTGTGCGGTTGTACTTCGAAAAACAAATGTAGCTAGTTTTAAGGGCATTTAACGTTAGTAAATTTACATCTAACCAGGCTGCCACCTTCATCAGTCCAGCTTCGGCAGTTATCCGTACATTGTCCCAAGTATCATCAGAAAAGATTATAGCAGTATCGTCTGCATATGAGATGATATGTCCATTATCGATACTCATATTACATAGATTGTTTAAGTATATAAGAAACAGTGTAGGTCCCAGGACACTCCATTGAGGGACGCCGTACGTAGCTGTTCCTTCTCTACTGGTATAATCGCCTACTTTAACTACTTGTTTACGATCTCTCATATAATCCCTGAGAAGTTTTAGGGGATTTCCTCTGATGCCTATGTCCTCTAACCTGCGCATGAGAATGGAGACGGATACCGAATCGAATGCTTTTTTCAAGTCTAAGAATACCACAAGGCATTTTTTTCCTTTGTCAACTATATCAGTTATTATAGATGTAAGTGCCAAAATGGCGTCTTCGGTAGACTTTCCTTGCTGAAAACCAAATTGTGTAGGGGCAAGGAGATTAGTTTTTGCCAGATATTTAATAAGTCGGGTATTTATAAGTTTTTCTATTATTTTTGAGATAGTGGTAAGAACTGAGATTGGGCGAAAGTTCGACGGATCAGACTTGTCTCCATCCTTATGCACAGGTGTTATAATGGCTTTCTTTAATGCTGCAGGGAAAGTACCACATTCAAAACATAAGTTTGTTAAATGAGTTATAATAGGGACGACGGTCACTCGAACTGATTTTAAAAAGCGAGAGGTAATGCCATCCCAACCTGGGGCACTACTCGACTTTAAGTTCATTAAAATGGCATTGACTTCTGAGGAATCAGTATCCAGGAGTACAAATGAGGTCGGGAGAATTGATATATTAATCTCGAAATCATTTTGAAAAGTATCTCTATTTCTTTGTACGATATTATTTGCTAGCAGCTCACCAACTTTTACAAAGAAGTTATTTATATTATTTACAGCCTCATGAGGGGTAGTGTATGTTTTTAATAAATTAGTGTTTTGTGATTTTACTATATTACGATTCGTGATTATATTTATAGTCTTCCATAGCTTCTTAGAATCATTTTGAGCCTTAGCTAGCTGATCTTGCTGATATTTGCGTTTAAGTTTTTTGATTAGATAATTGCAATGGTTGCGATATCGTTTAAAAGTAATTTTTAGAATTTCTTTTGTGTGATGACAGTGGTTATAGTATTTAGTAGTAAACATTTCATAAGGCTATTTATAAATAGATCACAAAGAATATTCGGGTCTCTCACAGTCATCAAACTTTGCAAGTCGAGATTTATCATATATTCTACCGCGTCTGCTATATTCAATGTCTTCTTAATTTTACATATTGTATGTGTGTTATTTTTATAGGACAATTTGAAAACGGTCATAAGATGATCCGTAATAGTGGTGTTTACAATAACAATAGTTGCTGTTCTATTTGCAGAGTGAATTTTCAGCATAGTGTGATCCAAACAGTTTGTACCTCGTGTAGGTAGCGTATGTCCCGGCAGAAGGCTGTGCATAGCCAGCATATTTAAATAGTTCAATCTGTTCGAGCGCTCATATGAGTTTTCATCTTGTTTATAAATTAAATTTATATTTATGTCCCCAGTTATAATTATATTTTTGTTAGCTGCAATTGTATCAAGTTGTAAACTTAGGGAATTTATGAATTCTTCAGCATTTTTTATCGAGGGTGAACGGTAAATACCAAAAATTGTCATATCATTGACATTGATCTGTACGCAAGACGCATGCATAAGCTTAATTTCTTTAACTTCAGCGAGAAGGCCACTTCTTATATACATAACTACACCATCAGATTGGTTTATATGGTTCGTTGTATTAAATGAATTATAGTTGTTTATTTGTGGAATTTGCTTATTTCGGTGGAGCCAGCATTCACTTAGCACTAGGAGGTCAACATGAAATTTAAGTTGGGTTATATTGATTAAAAGATCATCTGTGTTATGATACACACTTCTGATATTCTGGGACAGCATAGTGAAATCAGTACTTTTAATACTCATAACAGAGTGAATATTCTCAATGTTACATGAGTGTACTTTGGCTATGTCCAAATTATCCATTTCATTAATAATATTTAACAAATTATCCATATTTCACATGGTAAGAAAGTCTACTAGTTAGAGCTAGAAGGTTAGACTGTAAATTTATATGATTGCAGGTTTGATATAAGTGTGTGCATCGTGTGGAAAGGAGCATTAGTGACAGAATGGTGGAAATTGTGAAATGTTTTGTAGGTGTTTGTGAGTGTGTTGTTTGTGTTTGCGCACTTAAAACTATTAATTTGATTTTCCCACACATGAGAAAAGTGTTTGAGAAAAAGTAGCCAACAATATAAGAGTTAACTGCAATTGCGTCAGACAAGTAATAATCTAGTCACGCCGCCTGTATGAGACTGTTTACTTGACACTCCGACTTTATTGTTATGACAGGGGAGTTCTCATCACGCCTAACATAAACTTTGCCATATGCGGTCCAGCAGAACTTATATTTCTTGGTCTTGACGAGATCCCGTGCAAGAAAATGCAAGCGTGCACCTTTTGCAGTTAACTGTTCGGATATGTATATTGGAGTGTATTCATCCTTAGTAAGGCCTAAATGTTTTGCACACAATTTTTCTTTTTGTTTAACATTAAATTCCTTTATCTTGTAGAGAAAATTCGTGTTTTGTATAGTTGAAGCCAGTTCCACTATTATTGGAGAGTTTGCTATGTTTTTCTTGCTTTGTGCTTTTACGCGGTAAATGTCTTTTATTTCTGGTTTACTAATGCTGCAGCCCACAGCGTGGGAGAGACTTGTGACCATTTTTACCAAGTCCTCTTTAGATTCATGGGGTAACTTTGGCGCATTCTTAATTTCAAAATTTGTTTTACGACTACCACGTTGCATGTCTTCAATTTTTTCTTCGAGTATTACCACGTAGTCTTTGTCCTTTTTAGCCTGTACCTCTAGCTGTTCTATCTTTTTCCTTAGCTCATCGTTTTGTTCTGTTAAGAAGACAATCGATTTTTCTATATTGCTATTTGTATCTTTTATTTCCTTCAGTGTAGTGGATATTTTATTTATTTTATCATATTGTGCAGCCGTTAAAGACGAGATTAGGGTCTTCATTTCCTCTTTGAAGGCATTAAAGTCTGATTCATAATCTGGTTCTCTAAGCCGTTTGTGTCTTTGGAAGAAGGTTCAACTCCTCGTGATATCAGGTCTGCAGGATTTTCACGTGTTGGTACATGTCTCCAAGTACATAAATCGATTGTAAATATCAAGGATTTCTGCAACACGATTACGGACAAAAGTGTTTAATTTAATAGGCAGCATCGTCAACCAACCTAACACGATCATGGAGTCAGTCCAAAAAACAACAACTGAAACTTGAATTCGAAGTGACTTGGCAACTCTTTGATATAAACGTGCTCCAATAAGAGCAGCGCATAGCTCTAGCCGTGGTACGGTCAAAGGTTTAATAGGAGCAACGCGACTCTTTGCCATTAATAAATGTACTTCGACATCACCCTGTTCGTTAAAACTGCGAACATATAGACATGCACCGTAAGCGGATTCCGAAGCGTCGGTAAAAATATGACATTCTAGCCGTTGATGGCAATTACGGACGACGCGACGAGGGATGCGTAAATTATTAATAGCTGATAAAGCTTGAATTATGTTGGCCCATGCAGCACCAACATGGGTTGAAAGCTGTTCATCCCATGAAAGCTTTTCAAGCCACAACCTTTGAAGTAGCATCTTCATGCGTATTACACATGGTGCTAATAACCCTAAGGGGTCAAATATTCTAGCAATGATTGCTAGCATCTCACGCTTGGAATTTTTATTATTCTTAGGGACGGCAATTGTAAAACACAAATCGTCGGTATGCGTCAGCCAACTCAGACCTAAAGTTTTATTTGTGACGTCACCTTTCATATTAAAATCAAAGGGAGTCTGACTGGTCTGGTCCGCTATTAAGGCTGGCTCATTGGACTTCCAATTCCTTAAAGACATGGAAGCAGAAGCAAGAGCATCAGTTACTTTATGGCGCAACATTTTAATATCCTCAAGTTGGTCTGCACCGGTCAAAAGGTCATCGACATAGAAGTCATGAAGGATGATATCCGTGACCCTTTGATCGGTACATTCAAGCCCAATTTGCTTGAGGCACCTGGTAGCAAGTAATATTAGTAGGATAAGCAGCCACGGCGACGGGGGGTGTGGGCGATGATTCGACCCGGCCGCTGTTATCAATCGCGTAATGACTTGGTTTGCTATCTAGTATTTGTCTATACTCAGTATTGTGAATTAAAGTGTGGTGTTTGCGTTTGCATATTTTACAACCAGACTTTTTGCATTGTTTGGGATAGTGACCACGATGTAAACAATTAAAACACACCTTATAAGTTGGCAGTAAACCCGTTCTTTCATTAACTGTCAACGACAAAAATTGTGAACAATTATTGAGGTTATGATCGCCGTTACATTTAGGGCACCCGTGTGAGGGTGATTTAGTGTTATTAACTGAAACCATAGCCTTTAAGTTTGAACGGTTTTTAGTAGAAACAGAATGTAAACTAGGAGTAGGTTGACGAGATAATTCCAATGTTTCAAGTAAATCAGCACGGTTTCGCATAAATTACTCAAAAGAAATCGTTTTATTTTTGTCAAAATGCCCTTTACATTCCTCCCACTCGCGGAATGTTTTTGTGTCTAACTTATGACTAATTATGTGAATTAATAATGTGTCCCAACTATCGACTGGTTCGCCTAATGTACTTAACGCTCGAATGTTTTTGTTAACCTGGTCTATGATACGTTTTAACAACATTGAGGACTCTTTAGTGATCGGTTCGAGATTAAACAATGCGGAAACGTGATTCTGGATTAATAACCTTTTGTTATCAAACCTTTCACACAAAAGTTCCCATGCCATTGTGTAGTTTTGTGCAGAAAACTCAATTGATTGTATCACAACAGCAGCTGATCCTTCCAATGACGATCTTAGGTAGTGGAATTTGTTAATCTTGTCGATGTCGTCATTGTCATAAATAAGGCTAGAAAAGGTGTCGCGGAACTCGAGCCAGTTATCGTATGAGCCAGTGAATTTAGGTAAATTAATAGTAGGTAATTTGACCAACTGTCACATAGAACTAGGTTTGTATCATCTTGTTCTGATTTATAGAAGATATTTATCATATTTTTACCTTCAGCTAATGTTTGATAATACTGAGACTCAACAGTAGTTCTGTCAAGTATTTCAGTTTCAATATCATCCGATGAACATTCTATTTGTAACTGAATATCGCTATACTTATCGTATAAACTCTCTAGTTTATCAATACGCAGTTGTAACTCGATTACCTGACAAGAAGTTATTTCGGAAACCCTTAAACTAGTGAGATAATTTCCGAATACTGTTAATCTACCTTTGTAACTGCCTCGTTTCTTTCTAAGTTCCTTTATGTCAGCCATTATGAGAGACGTGTGTTGAAGACCTGGAAATTTACAATAATAAGCTGACTAATGTTTAAACTGATGTTAATTGTACATAGACTTTGTAAATAATGTAATTGCGTGGTTCATTTACCTAAGTCAGTCTAAATAATTGTATGATGATTGTAAATAGTATCTAGGTATAATTTATAGTTGTATAATTAAATGCATAAGGTATAAAATTAAGTAAAATTTAAGCATATAGGGAGTAATAATTGTTAATAGTTAAAATTGTATATAATTCAAATCTACACTAAGACAAATTATGTAAATAGGTAGGATTTAATAAATTACAATGCTAAAATGATAAAGGTTTGAAATTAAAATAAATTTAGTCAACTAATGTAACTATATTGTTACTGTGCTGTGTAGCTAATCGCTTTTTATTTATTAATTAATTCACCCTAAAGTCCAAGCCACTGGTCTTCGTAAATCCTTTAATTTTGGTCACAAATCTTCACTTCTTAATCCATGCGCGTGCACCTCTCTCGGATTTAACTTTTTGGATTTTCAAATAATTTCAATAATTCCACTTGCTGATTAGCTTCGTCCTGCTCGTGAGGACCATGAAGACGATGGAGAGGTGTTGGTGAAGATTATAACTTGGTGAGAAATTAAAACACTCTTTTTTGATGTGCAGCACGCGGCGAACCGTTTATTCGAGAATATATAAAAAAAAATGACATTGTGCATGACACATGAATGCAGGCGTCTACGCCTAGAAAAATTACATTAGCAATCTATAATATTGCGGTGTATTAACATTGCTTTAGTTAATTGCCGCTGCAACACCATTCAAATATGGCGTAACTAAATTTTTAACCAGACCGGTGACGGGCAGCAGCGTCACTAGTGCGAGAAGTTACGCCCTGCGATCGCCAACCCGCGTGCCCAGCGTGGCGATTATGGGCAAAACCTTCGATGGCAAGTCGGAATATACCACGGCCCCCAGTTCCCGGTCGCTCCGCTATTCCTGACCACGGCGGCGGTCACGGTTCCGGCGGGGCAGGGGGTGCGAAGAATCTCCGGGCTACGGTAGGCCGCCAACATGAACTGACCCTGGCTATGTATAACGGACGCACGCTGCGACTGGATGAGCATCTTCTGCAGTTGGATGAAGAACTGAAGTGCATAAGATGGCACGTTCTGGGTTTATGTGAAGTTCGAAGAGAGGGAGAAGACACCATAACCCTAGAATCTGGCCATCTTTTGTACTTTAGAGAGGGTGACTAACATTCCCAGGGTGGCGTCGGGTTTCTGGTCCATAGAGTCTTCGCTGACAACGTTTTAGAAATGTCCAGTGTGTCGACAAGGGTAGCATACCTCATAATTAAGCTGACCGAGAGGTACACCCTCAAGATCGTGCAGGTTTATGCACCGACTTCGGCACACTCGGACGTGGACATAGAGGTACTCTATGAGGACATCTCTAAGGCCCTTCATAAAACCCCTAGGGCATACTACAACGTTGTCATGAGAGATTTCAACGCCAAAGTAGGAGTAAAAACTGACAGCGAATCCTCAGTAGGACCATACGGCTATGGCAGCAGAAATGACAGGGGGCAAACGCTCGTCAACTTTCTCGAAAGAGAAGGGCTGTTTATGATGAACTCTTTCTTTTAAAAACAGCCCTAAAGAAAGTGGACGTGGCAAAGCCCCGATGGTTAAATAAAAAATAAGATCGACTTCATCATGGCGGACAAGAGGCGCATATTCAGAGATGTCTCAGTGATCGCAAGGTTTAAAACCGGAAGCGACCACCGGCTCGTACGGGGCACTCTGAATATACAATGGAAGCGCGAAAGAGTCCGCTTGATGAAGTCCAGTCTCTGACCGAATTTGCTCCAAGCCGCTATGGATTCCCAAGCTTTTCAGTTAAAATTGGAAAACTGTTTCGCTGCCTTGGAAACCACTGACCGCGTTGATCAGAAATTCGAGCAGGTGGTACAGACTCTTATAGAAGAGGGTACTAAATTATGCGAAACGAGGCGTACAGGCAGGAAATCTAAGCTTTGGGGGGGGACTCTGGAGCTTATGAGCGAACGACGCCGAAATGCAGCCTCAACCTTGTCAGAACACCGGGCCTTAAATAAAAAGATCACAAAGCTGGTCCGACGCGACCTCCGAGCTTTCAACAAGCTTGAGATTGAGAAAGCCATCGAGCAGAACCGGGGGTCGAAAGTGTTCGTCCAGTCACTTGGGAGAAACTACTTGACAAGGTTGACTACACAAGCGGGTACTGTGATCGCTTCTAGGCTGGAAATCCTCTCGGAAGTCAGGAATTTCTATAGCCAGCTCTACGCCTCACACGCACCTCGACCCGAATCTCTTAGAGGAGATCCCAGAGCCACCCTTACACGTCACTTCACAGAAGACTTGCCCGAGATCAACCTGGATGAGATCAAGTTGGCCCTTAAACAGCTTAAAAATGGAAAAGCCCGGGGTGAGGATGGCGTCACGACTGAGCTTCTGAGGGCAGGAGGTACCCCAGTACTTAAGGAGCTTCGGAAGTTATTTAACACTGTCCTCTACACTGGGAGAACTCCGCAGGCATGGAATAGAAGCGTGGTCGTCCTGTTTTTCAAAAAGGGTGACAAAACCCTTTTGAAAAACTATCGACCCATATCGCTTCTGAGCCAAGTATACAAGCTGTTTTCAAGGGTCATTACGAACCGTCTTGCGCGAAGGCTCGACGAGTTTCAACCCCCGGAGCAGGCCGGGTTTCGAAGTGATTAAGGCACCATAGACCACATCCGCACAGTGCGGCAGATTATAATCTGCCCCTATGTCTAGCCTTCGTGGACTATGAGAAGGCCTTTGACACTGTCGAGACCTGGTCAGTTCTGGACTCCTTGCAACGATGCCAAGTTGATTGGCGATACATCGAGGTGATGAGATGCCTTTTTGAAGCTGCAACGATGACCGTCCAAGTACAGAACCAGCGGACTGAACATATCCACCTGCGCCGCGGAGTGCGCCAAGGTGATGTCATATCACCAAAACTGTTCATAAATGTACTGGAGGATATGTTCAAGACGCTGGACTGGATAGGTCGCGGGTACATCTCTCACCTGCGATTTGCAGACGACATCGTCATTATGGCTGAAACGTTGCAAGACCTACAACAGATGCTGGACAGCCTTGCTAGTTCGTCTCAGCGAATCGGTCTCCGGATGAACTTAGATAAAACTAAAGTTATGATCAACAAGCATGTTGACCCGGGACCGATCGCCGTAAACGGAGCCCCCTCGAAGTTGTTTCTGAGTACGTATACCTAGGGCAGGTGCTCCAACTAGTTAGAAACAACTTCGACAAGGAAGTTAAGAGACGGATACAGCTGGGCTGGGCAGCACTTGAAAAACTCCGTCGAGTCTTCTTATCGCCCATACCCCAATGCCTAAAAACGAAGGTTTTTAATCAGTGCGTCCTACCTGTAATGACATACGGAGCCAAAACGTGGCCACTCACTGTGCGGCTTGTCCACCAGTTCAAGGTCGCTCAACGAGCTATGGAAAAGCCATGCTCGGAGTTTCTCTTAGGGATCGAATCCGGAACGAAGTTTTTCGTCAGAGAACCAAGGTTACCGACATAGCTCAGCGAATTAGCAAGCTGAAGTGGCAGTGGGCAGGTCACATATGCCGCAGGACCGATGGTCGTTGGGGCAGACTGGTTCTTGAGTGGATACCGCGTGTCGGCAAACGTAGTGTAGGGCGCCCTGTAGCTAGGTGGGGCGACGATATTCGTAAGGCAGCGGGCAGGGATTGGAGAAGGAGAGCTGAAGATCGAGGTCAGTGGCGTGCCATGGGAGAGGCCTACGTCCAGCAGTGGACTGACACGGGCTGATGATGATGATGATGATGATGAGATATGTAGTTAAAAAAAGCAAAATTAACTTAATTTAGGAACCTTTTTTTCTTATAAATGAAAATTCGTGAGTGCGTTTACATGAAATTCATGTACCCAGACAGAAACAAATATTTGTGGGTCACACAATATTTGTACCGTGCGAGAATCGACCCTGCGACGGCTCCATCTAGTAGATGGAGCAGCTTAAGCTCTTACCTACTGGACCAAGCCGTTTTTCGTC
Source organism: Phalera bucephala (assembly GCA_905147815.2). NCBI lineage: Eukaryota > Metazoa > Arthropoda > Insecta > Lepidoptera > Notodontidae > Phalera > Phalera bucephala. Next base: position 26,104,491 of record LR990621.1, read on the forward strand.
GAACTCTAAAAAAACACCACGAACTTCAATCGCCAATGCAAGGGCCCCGCAATTCCACTTACTTTCACGCCCCTTGCTTTTGATTAATAGCCTGCATATGGTAACTGCTATTTCTCTGTCATTACCGTCCGCGATCTCGTTCAGTCGCGTTGCAGATTTTTCAGTCACGCCTCTCTGCGGTTCACACCATCAACATTTTCTCTCAAAAACTTTTTGTTGGATATTTTTGCGGGAAACGCGTGAAGATGTCTGTCTTCAATTTGAAATTATATTTTTAACTTGAATTTCTCTGTCGCCCCGATTTATGACAGAATTCTTTTGCCCAGAATGGGACCACATAGGGTATTTTAAACTTGTTTTCTTTTTACTTTAGCTTCTGTTTTTCTCTGCGACTTCCGTTAAAGTTAGCGTAAAACGTTTATAAAGTGAAGGGCTAGCCTGTGATAGCAACAGAATCATACTCTTCTAAGTATACTCTTTAATTCTGGTGAGATGTGGTCGTTTAGTTTTGAAGACGTTTCCGACCATCTCCTTGGAGATATAATTGTGAAGATATGTAGTTAAAAAATCCTAGCTACATTTTCTGCAAATTGACATATAGTGCATACTTCGTAACTGGCACGCATAGGACGGACTATGAAAGTGAAGGAAGGCAGAGAGGTCTATAAGGAAAGCACATGCTGAAACTTTGTACTATCTGCCTACCCCGCAAGGAATCTAGCGTGATGATAAACATGGATTAATTTAACAATATTTTAGTTTATAATAATACAACAGTATAAGCTACATTAACTAACAGTCTGTCTGACTCTGAACTAATAGTCCAATATTTATTTTAACAAAATAATATTTTGAAATGTGTATTCACTACAAAAGTGTTTTTTTTTTCTCAAAACAATGTTACTGTGTGCTTGCCATGACGAAGATATAAGGTACAGACACGATTAACATAAAACGTGCTGAAATTTTGTACTCTCTGCCTACCCCGCAAGAGATGTGGCGTGATGATATAGATGGAAAAAGATAGATAAACAGATGAGCACCTTAGAACTAGCGGTCCGAACAAGAATCATGCAGACAGACACGCGCTCTACGCAACTTCTCTACAGGTCTCAGAGGGTTTCTATTTATTTCATTTTTATTAAATAGGTACATAAGCAGATTACAACCATTAATAATAAATAAAACATAAGTAACTTAATTTAGTTTTGGGAAGTAACATAATAAATAATAAAAGTGGGTCTGAATTAAATTTCCATTCTGTATTCTCTATATTTGGCTCTTCAGGATGACAAGATTACCCACCACTGACTTAGAGTAATCTAGACTAATATGATAAAGAGGAAAGTTTTGATTTTATACAAAATAATTGCAATAATATAGAATATATTTCAGAAGGAAAGCTTAATTTAACTAAACACATAAAAAAGAAAAAATATAAACACGAGAAGAAAGTTGACCCGAAGATATCGAGATCGATTTTACGTTTGGCGGTTTCGCAGAACGTTTCCAAAAACCCAGGTAGAGCACGCGTCTATATGTGTAATTCTTATACGGATGTTTGCGTATGCCATGATTGCCACTAAGATGTTTACGTATGCTGACTGTGGTACAGGTACCCACAAAAATAATCTGGAAAGTAATACAAGGCATCAACAAATGCCAAAATCGTATAACCTTACAAAATAAAAAAAAACCTTTTCCGTTGCTCGGTCCGAATTATGCATTGAGCCCTCTGAAAGTTCGTTCAAGGGTTCTACATATTTTTTTATTAATTCTTTATCGAACTCGTTAAATCTGTTTGTTATAAGGAAAAATTTTTGCTTCTGAATCTAATTATTTTAGTTTTCAATCGTTGAGTTGTCGCTAGTTGAGGGGTTTGGTTCTTTGATCAATTGAGCGAAAATAATTTTGATGCATTTAAAAAAGTTTAACCTGGTATAGATAGATGCACTTGAAAGAATAATTGGGGAGACCTTAGCTCAGCAATGCGACAACGTACTTATTAAGAAAAAAAACATAAAGATTGACAGTTATCTGTACAAAGGTCACAGTCGCACGCACGCACGATCGGTGCAGTTATAGTACCGTACCATCCACCAAACACCCCTCCTCTACACACATGCACGCATGCACACACATAGTTACTACACACTCGTTATACATAGTTTACTGCTAAAGATTTACATAGTATGAAATTTTCACAACCGTGTGGAGACTTACTTCTGGATCTTCGTTATCGAATGCATTTCAACTTTGCTATGACCAATTAAACACATAAGGCAGCGCGTTACTATAACTTAGTGAAATGGTTGTTTTAATGTAACTCTACACGTGGCCAACAGCGAAGATCACTCACACACACACACGCGCGCACGCACCTGATTGGTACACACGTACGCTTCCAGGTGAATTCGTTCTTACCTGCTTCGTGCCGTCGGTACGTCTTCCTAGCATATTTTAATCTAAAGGTCTAAGTCGATTAAGGTGTATCGTCCGCCTGGGCAGCCTACACGGTGATAAATAAATTAAATTTGTCAAAGCATACATTGGTATCCTCTGCGGGAGTAGTTATTTATCGCCAGGATCTTTAATGTGAGTACAGAAAGTAAATTGTATATGTATGTAATATATTATTAACTCTATTATCAAAAATAGTTAAAACATAAACTAATACTAATCATTAGATGACGTCTTGGCCCAGTGGTTAAGAGCTTAAGGCCACTAGACCGAATAGTAACGACTTTAATCCCCGCACGAAAAAAACATTGCGTCACCCACAAACATTTGTTTTCGTCAGGGTGTTTGCCCATGTCATTTTCATGCTTGTAAATGCACCCATGATACAGGAATAATTCCTAGTGTGGCGCTACCTTTAAAAAAAAAGAAATTCAGTAGCAATCCGAAGTCTAGAATTCTTCCTGGTCATGATAATAGGCTTGCTGTACATTCTTATTGGAACTAGACATCGTCTTTAGCATACTAGGCTACCAACTAGGCTATCACTCCTTACCTATAACAGACAACTGCCTTGTCCTTGGCACAAATAAAAGATATCCCATGCGGTGCCAATAGCACAGTCCCACCGGCTACTTAAGGAGTATATATCATTAAACTTTGATAGAATAACCTAACACGACAATAGGTTAACCTCATATCCTAAATTAGGGCCTTATAGAATACCAGTTTGTTGCAATGGCTCTGTGGTTGAAGGTCCACAATTAAGCATTAAAAAAAACTTATCTCGAGCTAAAGATGTGTCATCTTTTATTCGAAAACTTTGCTTTAATTGCTGCAACAAACTATGTATGGCGGGGGCACGTTCACCGGCCTTGTTTGCCGCGCTAGCTGGCCCTTGGCAGCCCCATCGAGTTACCCCCTAAATGCCGCCGTCGCCGGCACCGCTATAATGTACTGCAGCACTAACGTCACTGAAAGCGATATAAATATCACACGCCGTCACGTCTATATTCCTCAAGCAGAGTGGTATAGGAGTACTTTATTTCAAAATTAAAATAAATTTGTTGTTAAAATATAACTTATGGTTAATATTAAATGCAAGGCTATAATAAAATGTAATTCTGTTCGAGGGGATTGGCGCTGATAGCCGAAACACAGGCTTTGCCTAGTTCGGTTACAGATGCTTAACTCATTTATTCGATGTAAATATAGCCAATTTACTTGTAAAAAAATATTGTATACTTCAAATTATGTCAATAAATTATTATAATTATTATTATTATTTTCATTTTTACATATTTTATGTCTCGATCATATCGGTATACCGAGCTAATACGGGCCTAAGCCAAGTGTTAACTGGGAAGGTTCTAGCTTTGATTCGGTAATGAGTACGTGCTTGTTTGATTATCTGTCTATATTTGTACGAGTATATTGGATGGTGAGGATGGATTAAAATGGTCTTTGTCTGTCTGTAGGAATTTGCGAACTATTCTGCAGGTGTTTAATATGACAGCTTTCTGTAGAGTAATATACAAGGAAGGCGGAAGGTTGAGTGCTCGTAACGATTGATGTAGTTGTTTGGGGATGACACCAGTTGTTGATAGTACTATAGGGACTATGGTAACATTGTTTAATCGCCACATACGTTTGATTTCATCTTTTAAGTCTGTATACTTAGACAATTTCTCGGCTATTGTTTTCTGAAGGTTATGTGTGTTTAGTATGGCTATGTCAATGATGAAAGCTGTGTGGTCTTTTTTGTTATGTATAGTAACGTCAGGTCTATTGTAATGTGTGGTTCTGTCTGTTAATATAGCGCGATCATAGTATAGACGGTAGTCACAATTCTCTAGAACAGACTCTGCAGTATACTTATAATATGGTACAGGTTGATTTGTTGTAAGTTTTAGTATATGGACTATTTTCTGGTGAATTATGTTTGCAACTTGGTCATGTCTATGTTTATAATCAGTCTGAACAATTGATTTGCATGCGCCTGTTATATGCTGTATCGTTTCAGAAGAGCTATTGAATTTGCGACAAAGGTCTGTGGAAAGGTTTGGGATTTTCATAATATATTTTTGATAGTTTCGAGTCTCAATTATTTGGTCTTGTATAGCTATCATGAATCCCTCTGTCTCCGGAAAGAGTTCACCACGACTCAACCATGCGTTCGATGCGCTTTTATCGACATTAGGTTGGCACAAGTCGTGGCGATGTCTTCCGTGTAGTGATTTTCGGGTCCATTCATCTATTTTTGCTTGTAAACTGGTTTGACACTCATTGCTTTGGTGTGATTTGTCATGTAGGTTTAGTGGAGTGAGTCGTATGTCATTCTGTTCTATTCTATCTATCTATAACCTCACGCCAGATCCCTTGCGGGGTAGGCAGAGAGTACAGAGTTCCAACAGGTTCTTTCCTTACATACCTCTCTGGCTTCCTCGACTCTCATAGTTTGTCTCATACACGCTCGCCGGTTACGGAGACTCTTGACTTTTCCATCAGATAAGACTCGGTTTATTTGGTCGTGGTAAGATAGTCTAGGTCTTCCCCGGTACTTGCATCCTTCCACTTTCACATTGTATATCTGTTTTGTCATTCTTTCCTCTGGCATTCTTTCTATATGCCCGAACCAACGGAGCATGCCCTTCATGCCATGCTTCTGTTCTATTGTTTTGTGTAAAGGGGTTACTGTAGCCTTTTGGTGAAAATATGTCCTAAGATTTATTATTTGTTTGTTGTGGAGATTGATTACATCTATTAAACCCCTGCCACCTTCTTCTCTGCGTAATAACTGGCGCTGTATGCACGCTCTTGGGTGATGCTTCCTGTGTTTAGTCATCGTGGTATTAATGATCCTCTGGATATTTTTAAGCTCAGTTTTGGACCACTTAATGATGCCAAATGAGTATGTTAGAATAGGAATAGCGAAAGTATTGATGGCTTTTATGAGATTACGGGAGTATAGTTGTGATCGTAGTATGGTGTTCAGTCTGTGTTTAAATTGTTGGATAAGTATGGTCTTAGTGTCTTTGTGTTGGATATGCTGTGATTGGTTATACCCCAGGTACTTGTAAGCATCGTTCTGGTCCAGAGATGTAATGAGCTCTCCGGTTTCTAACTGGTAACTAAGTTCTTGATTTTGACCAGCTTTCACAGAGTTAATCTTACATTTATCAATCCCAAAAGTCATATTAATATCTTTAGAGAAGTCCTCGATATGTTTAGTTAAAGAGAAAAGTACATTCTGTGTGGGTGCATACAATTTTATATCGTCCATATACATTAAGTGGTTAAGTAGATATGTACTCTGTCTATCTGAGTCATTGTTTTTATATTTTAGTGGGTAACCTTGCTGAGTGTCATTAAGAATATTTGATAACGGGTTCAGGGCCAAACAAAACCAAAGAGGACTTAGAGAGTCACCTTGAAAAATGCCACGCTTAATTTTAATTTGGTCTGTTTCTATTGTTTCTCCTTTCCATGTCAGTCGGAGTCTGGTCGTCCATTTCTGTATTGTAAACTGTAGAAAATTGATCAAAAGCGGGTGGATTTTATATATTTTTAGAACTTTTAATAACCAAGAATGAGGTACTGAATCGTAGGCTTTCCTATAATCGATGTACATAGTGTGTAGTTCGCTCTTAGCTTTTTTAACCTGTAGTGTGACAACTGAATCGATGACTAACTGTTCTTTGCACCCTTGACTATACCTCTTACATCCTTTTTGCTGCTCCGCTAGAATATTATGACTGTTAGTGTGAGAGTGGATTACTTCTGTAATGCAGGCACTGATTATTTTGTAGATAGCTTGTAGGCAAGTTATAGGTCTATATTTTGCTGGGTTTCTGAAATCTGATGTGTCCTTTTGTAACATGTAGGTGGTTCCTGCTGTGATGTAATCTGGTATTGCGTGCGGGTTTTGAATAAAGTTATTGATGTGGTAACATAAATAATTGTGAATGTGTGTGAATTTTTTATACCAGAAATTATGGATATTGTCAGAGCCTGGGGCTTTCCAGTTGTGAAGTTTCTTTATAACATTTTTAAGATTTTCTTCTGATATAGACTCAAATTCCATGGGTGTTATATTAGTGTTTCTGTCTTCTTCATTTTTGATCCATTCTGCTTCATCATTATGACTGGCTGGATTCTCCCAAATTCCTGCCCAGAAGCTGCGAAGTTCATCCTGTGATGGACTATTTGGACCAGGATGTGTGCTATTAGTGTAATTAGATGTTGAATTTTTTAGATCGCGGTAGAACTGTTTTTCGTTGTTAGTGAATTGAATGTTTTGTGTTTTACGGAGAGTGCATGCAAGATATCGTTTTAGTCTGGAAGAAGTTAGTATAAGTTTCTGTTTAAGTGTGTCTAGAAAGTGCGTGGGTTGTGTGTTGGGATTTTCATGTACTGAGTGCGTTCGGTTTTGGTCCATTATTTGAGCAACTTGACGAACTACTGTTTCACTTCTATTGCCATTTACATACTGTGTCATTCTTCCAATATGTGCTCTTAACTGTTCCACTTTATTTTCGAGTCTAATTTGCCACTTTGGTTTCTGTTTGGATCTTCTCCTACGATTTCCATCTCCGAGTTGTTGAAATTTGGTCCCATTGCATTTAGCTGCCGTCCAAGCTCCGGCATAAATTACAGTCTGTAGTGTATTAAATTCGGTACTTTTATCTATATACCTTGGCAAAATAATAGTGTTTATGTAGTATACAATTAGAGATAGTTTTCTAGATGTCTTTTGTCTGGGTATATATGGCCTGTCGGTTGGGCTACAATTAGTAAATTGGTTTAATGCTTCTTGGAATGTATCTTCTATTTCTTGATTTGTTTGTATGTCGTTTTCATCTGAGCGTCAAGAATGAGCTTTCAAGTATCTCTTGCATTGGAGCAAGGGTTTCCATTGTTTGGATATTTTGGGTAGGATTATCGATTGTTGCGTTATCTTCAGTTTGGGTGTCGGAATACGTAAGTGTAGGGCTACCCCTACGGGTAGGGGAATTCGGTACTTGTCTGGAATTCGTATTGTTCTGTAGGTGTCTTTGTAAGTGCCTGCATTTATCCTGTACTTCCCTTCTGATTTCTTCGAGTTTTACTGAATCTATTAATTTATTGTTCACTATTGATCTTCTTTGGTCTGATAGTCTCTGTGCTGATATATGAGCGTATTCCGGATGTAATGCTTGAAATCTTGAATAGAGCCTCTTTCTGTAAATGGTCATATTTGTTTCAAGTTCGGTAACTTCAAAGTAACATCTCATTAGACTTTCATTAAGTTGCCCTGGCCACCTCATCCTACTCTTACTGGTTATCATAAGCTGACCCGGTGTATGGTATGAGATTGTTTGTGTTTTATTGTTTGGTTCTTCATTATATTGATGGTGAGTGATTGTTTGTGACGTAGTGCTATGGATTTGGTTATGTGTATGATTTGGTGCAGTTTCTAATTCTGTGGATATTTCATCGCGTATTTCTTGTAGTCTTTGTCTACTTATTAACTGATTGTTTATAATCAGTCTTCTTTGGTCCGCTACTCTTTGCTCTGAAATGTGTGCAAGATGTGGGAAAGTGTGAATAAATTCTTGATGAAGCGGTTTTCTGTAAGTAGTTTTAAGAGTGTCTAATCTTGTGATTCGAAAGTAGGACCTAATTATGGCTTCGTTTAATTCATTGTTCCATTTCATACGAGCCCTTTTGGTTTCCGATATGGTGGGCACAGATACCTTGACAGATTTTGCCGCCTGTGCAACACCAATCGAATATTCACTGTTTGTTGATGATATCGGAGAGGATGGTATTTCAAATGGATGAGGTGATGAGCTGGGTGATTGGAATAAACTATAGGTTGATGATATAGGGGATGACAAATTATGATCTTGTTGAACTTCGGCTGTAGTACATTTATCGACAGGGACCCGCCTGCTCAGTCCCTCGTCGCCGATGGTTCGCATGCTGAGACACCCAGCACCGGCTCCAGGTGTGCCCCGGCGACCCCCGGGCAGCGGCCGCAAATTATATCTCCTATTGTACGAATCCATAAAACAAATTGAAAAGGGAAAAATAAGGATGGACAGGATAGATTGGGGATAGTTAGTCAGGGAGGGTAACCTGGATGTTAAGGTTAGGCAATAAAGACCCATGCTCCCCGTAAGCCCCCCCACCGCGTCAAGGTCGTATCCCCCGGGGGGGTTATTATTATTATTATTAGTACACCTACTTTTCGATCACGATGTTAGGTCCCAACTTAATACGGGGCAAGCCTATTGCCTAACGAGAATAGGCTTGCCAATGGGCATGCCCAATGCTAGACTCCGGATTGATACCGTTATTTTTTATTTATTTAAGAGAGTAAATACTACACCTTGTTAACTAAGAGGTCAGATTTTTCGATAGAAAAAATGTCGCGTAGCGGTCACGAGGTCCTGGGTTCATATTAGGATCGCTATGCGCATTATTCACCACTAACCAACGAGGCATACATATCGTTAATCTAATATTCAGTAAATCTCTACAGTTTATGAATGACACTAATTACGCAATCCTATTGCACGTTGCGCCCAGAACGGTTAATTCGATATAATCAGTAAAATTATGAGCTCTACTCGTGCTATCTCGGATCGCGTGATCACATCAAACGGACCACTTACGTAACAATGATAACCTTTAAACCTATGATAAACAATTATATCTTATTAGTTATTTGTGATTAATATTTATCGTACTTAGATTTAAAATGACTTGAAAGACTAACCCGCCGAGTTTCCCGCCAGATCTTTTCGGTGGAAATCATTCTGATCCAGCGGTTTACCTATAGAAATGCGTACGTTTTGACATTTGTAAGTGCTTTTTGGGATATAGAAATAAATGATTTTTAACTTTGCCTTCTTTTTGTATTTATGTTCACTTTTAATCAATTGATTTTTTTTAAAAGGAATGGGTGTATCGTGGATGGATTTACAAGTATGAATTTTAAATGCAAAAATATTCAGCGGGCTTAGCACGAAAAGGTTGCGAGTTGATATACCATTTTTGGCACAAAACAAATTTACTGAATAACATAAGTGCCACTAAACTTACTCGCTCGCGTCATGCTAACGTGAATATTTTTATGCCAAGCCCTCAGTTCGAAATTATTGTGGGTCATACGGTACCTCTATTTATTCTCTTATTTATAGACCGAGCAGTTGTCAATTAAAGTAATCGGCTAATTAGCTAACGGCTTTGATCAGCGATTCATCATCATCATCATTTCAGCCTATACTTGTCCACTGCTGAACATAGGCCTCCCCAATCGCTTTCCAGCGTAACCGGTCCGATGCCACCTGCATCCAACGATTTCCTGCGATTTTCACAAGATCGTCGGTCCATCTGGCAGGCGGTCGTCCTACGCTGCGCTTGCCAATACGTGGTCTGATCAGTGATTGATAGGTTTTAATTCATGAGCATTGGGAACAGGAATTCCTTTTTCTTTATGGTCTATAATAATAATATCACTACTGTCTCCATAATTAGTAGATATAGAATTCATTATATTGCGGTCGAGAGTCAGTCAAAATTCACCTTCTATAGAGCCTTAGTTTAATATTAAAGGGAATTGTACGGCTTAGTCTATGAAAGCGAGGAAGCAGGGGGTTCAGATCGGTCGCAAGGGTCTCATAAACCATTTAAAACTATCGATGAGGCGTAAAATACTTATAAACTTGCTCCACTGCATACGCGATGCGAAATGTCATAGAATAAATAATTTGATGTAGACGTTAAAGTAGCTATTTTTTTTTTAATAAAAACATAGCTCTACATGATGAATTATTCCTGTAACGTAGGAGGTCGTAGGTACGTTTATAGAGATGAAAATCACGTACACAAATACCCAGACTGACAAACAATTGTGAGTCACACAAAGATGCAAATCTTATGGTGATTAAAAATCAATGTGAATCACGCCCAGATTTGTCCCGTGCTGGAATCAAAACCGCGACTACTCGACCTAGTAAAGTCATTTAAAAGCTCTCATATTATTAAATAAATATTAAAATTTCAGTAATAACTAAACAATAAATGAACCTCTACGTTATGACATGTTTGAATGTTTTTTACTTAATATTGTTTAAATGCCTAATAGATTTGGGTAAATGTCGGCAGGAGGATAAATTAGTAAGCTAGAATAAAACATAGACTATATAAATTTGTTTGAAAAAAATCTTACACCGGCAGTGACGTGGGCACAAACCAATCAAAAATAATTAAATCAGACTATACTATGCTACTGCTTGGATAAGGAATTTCTCTTCAAACGGAGATGAGAAAGAATGTATAATTATTTGAAATATCATGTATTTTGAACTAGTAGTTTTAACTTTTGTGCGTACTGTTTGGGTCGTATCTGCAGATATTTAGGAAAAGATTTTAATCTATGGCAATAAAAATGTCGTAATTGGGACCGCTTGGACTCGAAGTTAGTAGCCACGCCGCTGCAGCAGTCTTGCTGCTAATTAGAAATAATTCCTACTTTGCTGTGCCAATTAGCGCTGTTCCTAGAACTGAGAAGTTCTTTAGTTAACTTTAACTCTTGCGGAATCTTCATTGTAATAATATTGTTGCTTTGTGCGTCCTAGGATGTGAACCAGGACCCCGTGGTAGCCGTTCTAACGCGCCATTAGATCAATGAGGCAATAATATATCGATGAATGAGGCAGTCTACTGCAGTAACTTATGTAATCTTGATATTCCAATCATAATTTAAACAAAGCCAACTTGCCGATTTCCGCGGCTTCGCACTTACTCGATATTAACGTCACCATGTAGTGTTTAGTGGTGAAAGAATAGGAAAAATCAGTTCTGTAGTTTCAGAGCTTATCGATAACAAATAAACAAATGTTTCCTCGTTATAACATTAGTATAGAAAACCCACAACTTCAATGGTCTTCCAATGTGCATTCTCACTTATCTCTCCCTGTTATCAATACTAGGTTACATACCTACCCAGTTATGTAGGAACTGTTATTTCGCCGCGCCCTGCGTAACTCGATATTACGCTTTTAGTGCGAGGCTTCAAAAGATGAAACGCTATTGATTTATGTCCGTACTTTTCTTTCATCTGACCGGATTGTACGGTTTCACACTGTTTACTAAAGCTACTGTTACCGACTACTTTAATAGATAGTAAAAAATATAAACACCGCCTATAAAAACATAGAAAAGAGTATAAGACAAGCGTGCTGAATTACTTGACGGATCTTGTTCGTGAAGGCTACATCCGATGCTTCTGTAGATTTATAAGTTAAAAGAAAGGTGAATCTGACAATTTGTAAGTTTTTCAGGGTTTTATATAAAAGAAATTATTTAAGTTTTAGTTCTTCAAGCGAGGGCGACAGAGGTGTAATATCTACTCCCAATTTTTTACCGACGGTGTTAGCTGCGAATGTTATATGGGGCAACCCTAACTGTCATTATACCGGGCTAATTTTAGCCTCCGAACTGATACTGGGATTTTTTCTGTAGAAAAACTACACTTTGTTCGGCCTGGGATTTGAACTCAGGACTTTCGGATCGCTACGCGCATTATGGAATGGAAGAAGAACGAAATTACAAAAAACAAAAAGAAACTAAACGGAATTTATATATCGGAGGATTATTCGAGAGAAGTATTAGAAAAAAGGAAAGCTCTACAACCGCAATTACTAGAAGAGAGGAAAAAAGGAAACATAGCTTTTCTGAAATATGATAAAATGATAATCATAGAACCTAACACCAACAATGATAAAAGGAAAAGGGAACAATCTACCTCACCCCAGTCACCGTCAAAAAGTCAGCCCAAAAAACAACAAACGCTGAGCTCTCTCAAACACAACAGAGCAAACGCCTTCGAAGTAATGAGAATCAAATCAAACTCTTTAACCAATATTTCCACACGCAAGAACCAATAGCAATTAACATTCGGAACACCGGAAATTCAAACAAACTACGAAAACCAACAAAACGTAAAATCACAATCTCCCCCAATCCGACTGGTCCTCGTGGGGGATGAAGACCACAACCCTCCAACATTCCAAAAAAGAAAAGAAAATAAAATCTATATTGCAGCACTAAATACCCTTACTCTGAAAAACGAAGAAAACTTAACAGAATTAACATACGCGCTAGAACATATCAAATGGGACATCGTTGGCCTTAGCGAAGTGAGACGATTGGGAGAAAGAATTGTTTCATATAAGGATTTCTTATTATACCATATAGGGACCACTCCTGGCCACCATGGGGTTGGCTTTATTGTAAAGAAACACCTGACAGACTGTATAGAAGGATTTATAGGCCTTTCGGAGCGCACAGCAATGATGAATTTAAAGCTACCAGGATACCGAGATTCATGGTCTATTATACAAGTGTACTCACCTACAGAACAGTCAGACCTAGAAGCAATAGATACATTTTATCTTGAATTAAATAAAGTTATCCGAGATCACGCTCATAAAAACTTAATAGTAATGGGAGACTTCAATGGTAAAATTGGAGACAAACGTCCTAGTGAAAACACACTAGGACCATTCACATACTGCAACAAAACCAGAAGCAGGAACGGAGAAAAAATTATGAACTTCACACTAGAAAACAACCTTACTATTTTAAATACTATATACAGGAAAAATAAGAAAAGAATGTGGACTTGGATCTCACCAGACGGGAACACAAAAAATGAAATTGATTTCTTCATGACCAACAAAAACAGTTACTTCAGCAACTTCAACGTCATCAACCAATTTAACTTCAACACCAATCATAGGCTGATCAGGGCAGAATTAAAAACAAAACAACCAAGGAAACCTAGACCAAGACAAGAACCAGTAAATGTAAAGCTCGGAACACACCAAATGGAACAATTAACAGCCAGCCTGAGAGACAAATTCACAAACTATAAAGAAAACACAAAGAACCTAAACATACAAGAAAAATACAACTGGATAGAGAATATTATTAAAACTGAAACAAAACTCGCTGCAAATACTAGTAGCGAACGCAAGCAATGGCTTACAACTACCACTATAAAATTACTAGAACAAAGGAGCCACTTAATTAACACAAGAGACGCGAAGGACAGAAGAAAACATCTAACAGAAATTAACAAAGAAATAAAGAAAAATATAAGAATAGATAGGAACAGAAATAGAATGGAGACTATTGAAAAACACATAATAAAAACGGGTGGTGTCAAAAAAGCATACAAGGAACTAACGAAATCTATAGACTGGGTAGTAAAAATGAAAAGCAATAGAGGAAAATGGAACCACGACAGAAAAGACATATTGGAAATTGCAACATCCTATTACAAAGAACTGTATGAGTATAACAACACCTCGCGAGAAGAAATAAATTTGGTAGAGACCGCAGATATCCCCAAAATCCTTCACGTTGAAATAGAGAAAGCAATAGATACACAACGGAAAGACAAAGCACCAGGCCCCGATGGTATAAATAACGAGATCTTAATACAAAATAAGCAGGCTATCGTACCGATCCTCACGGAAATATTTAAAGATATCATAGACACAGAAATTATCCCACAGCAATGGACAGAATCAAACATTATCCTTCTATATAAAAAGGGAGACAAACACGACATCGGAAACTACCGTCCAATCAGTCTCATGTCTAACATATATAAGATATTTGCCAAGATACTTTTAAAACGGATGGAAGGAACGCTAGATGAACATCAACCCATCGAACAGGCGGGTTTTCGGAAAGGCTACTCGGTAATCGATCACATCCATGTTGTGCGCCAGGTCTTAGACAAGTATAAAGCCTACCAGCGCGAGTATTATATTGCTTTCATCGACTATACCAAAGCATTCGACTCCTTGTACCACGAAATGATATGGAAGTCCCTAAAGGAACAAGGAATCGAACAAAAATATATCCGCTTAATAAAAAATGTATATAGTCATAGTACCGCGAGAATCCAACTCGAAAAGAAAGGTAACCCATTTAGAGTAGAAAAGGGTGTCAGACAAGGAGACCCTCTATCTCCAAAACTATTCTCAGCGGTTCTCGAAACAATCTTTAGGGGTCTTAACTGGGAAAACCTCGGAATCAATGTCGACGGAGCCTCCCTAACACATCTGAGGTTCGCAGACGATATAGTGTTATTTGCTGAAACGCCGGAAAACATACAAAAAATGATACATGAACTAGCGGATGAAAGTGAGAAGATAGGTTTAAAGTTGAACCCAGAGAAAACAAAGGTTATGACAAACGGGAAGAAAACCACCATACATCTAGGAAATAACCAAATCGATTACACCGACGAATACATCTATCTGGGACAGCTTATAACACAAGAGGATGCTATACGCAAAGAAGTTGAGAGAAGAATAACAAATGGCTGGAAGAGATACTGGAGTCTGAGAGAGGTCATGAAAGACAAAACTCTTCACATTAATGTGAAGAAAAAGCTTTTCAACACCTGCGTACTACCTGTTTTAATGTATGGCAGCCAAACATGGGCTTTAACACAAAATACGACGAGAAAACTGGAAATCTGCCAACATGCAATGGAAAGAAGTATGCTGAATGTGAAAAGGTCGGACCGAATAAAAAACCATGTCATCAGAAAAAAGACGAAGGTCATAGACATAACATTAAAAATTAGAAGACTCAAATGGCAATGGGCAGGGCACATGATAAGAGGCCCAGAGAAATGGAGCAAACTTGTGTCACAATGGTACCCTAGAGAAGGGAAAAAGAAAAGGGGCAGACCACAAAAAAGGTGGGATGATGACATTAGGCAAGTAGCAGGAGTAACGTGGAATCGAGTGGCCCAAGATAGAAAGGAATGGAAAAGGTTGGAGGAGGCCTTTGCCGATTGGCAAACAGACCTACAAAAAATAATTAAGTATTAGAATAGAATAGATTAAGATTAGTATAGCTACACAAATATATTTCTATATCCACACTCATAGTTCTTAATACTTTGTAAATAGATACTAAGTTGGTCTGAATAAAGGGCTTTATTATTATTATTATTATTATTATTATTACGCGCATTATACGCTACTAGGCCAACGAGGGAGTTTATTGATAGTATTGAAAAAATAGGCAACCCGCGATTTTGTGAGGATGGATTTCTAATTCTTTCACGCAAAACTACTGAATGGATTCTGATGAAACCTTTCCTTGTTTGTGTGTGTGAGTGTGAGTTACGTATCTACTCTGCTGGTCGCAGGGCCTTTACAGCATCACCGGACAAGACGGCGAGCGTGCAACCACTACGGTCGAACCACGAGGGCAAGAGGCAACTAGCTCAAGGGCGCCTCAAGGAGGAACGGCCTCGGCTTGGGCAGCCGCTATATGAGAGGGCATATACTGGTGTCTGGCCGTGGTGCTCAGCACCGGCCGGCGGGCAAGGGATTCTTCGACCTCGCCAGCGAGGTTGGTTTTTTGCCGATTAAGATATGTAACCCCAAAACCGACACAATAATATAATAATTATTTCTTCATTCGCGAGTGTTGCGTATAAATGTTTTCGTTTCTTATAGAAAGAGATAAGGTATGGAGTTCTTTGTAGCTTTCTCTCCCAGGCTTCGTCTCGAGTACCAAAAATAAACATCGTTAATGCTTAGGATATTAGGGGAAGGAAAGACAAATACGTAGACAGTGATAATTAATTTGCCTTCAGGCAATCATCCTCAAACTGGTGGATCTCATCGCGTTAAAGCTCTGTCTATTATTAGGGCAGTAAATATAAAATAAAAAGAGTATTATGTTATACTAGTTTCTGCCCGCGACTTCTTCCGCATTGATTTTAGATAGGAACCTTCCATTTTTCCGGGATGAAATCCTATGTATTAATCCAGGTAACAAACTATATGTGTGCCAAATTTCATTCAAAGCTGTTTTTGCGTGATTGAGGAACAAACATCCAAACACATAAACTTTCTCATTTATAATATTATGGTCTTTTTCCACGAGACATGGACATGGTGACGTTTGACCATGTTCCTTTACACACATATTGTATTTCAGAATATTGAAAATGTAGAATCCAAAAAATAAACAGGAAAATACAAAAAACTCAAAAATCTACTTAAATTTGCATTTGAATCATATACTGTTCATACATTTTCGTGTTAATTTAAAAAACGTAACAAACTCCATTACTCAATTAATGTAACTTGTAACGGGTTGCGTTTTAGGGACTGATACAATAAAATCGTTATAATCGATATGTTGTTCCTAAAAAGTAGAAAATCAATTGCTGATTTTTTTACGAATATATTATTCTATGCGACTGGCTGAAATATTTAGTATTATCATGGTCAATAAATTATTAAATAAACGTGGATGCACTATCTTGACATATTCAAACAGAGAGTTTTATAGATTTTTTAATAATAATACACCTAAACGACGGATCAAGATTTGTTAGACGATTTTACTGGCCAATGGCTTGATTCGTAAATAAATAATAAGATTATTTTACTTTGTTCTCTTTTTGGTCCTAAATTATTTTTATTAATATACATTCATTTTTCGTTACACATTTTCTCGATACGATATTCAATCGATTCTATTTCACACTCACCACATTTCTAGACACGTCAAATTCTTAACGTCAGCATACTCATGACTGGTGAAAAGGACTATACTAAGATAAGTAGGATTTAGGTCCTAATTAAAAAATAATAAAGTCGTTTTGTTGTTTATCATAAAATAATGCTAGATGTAAATGCATCAGGCACATTTGATAAGAACGTTTTATTTTCTTTATTCACACCAGTACGACATTGAGGAATGCGTGTTAGCAAAGCAGACACCTTTATAACTATAGAGCAATTGAATAGGAAACTGAGAACTAGACAATAACAAGGTGTTGTACAAAGTTCATATTCGCTGGGGTAAGCAGTCACAAATTAAGGAGACATTATTACTAGTACGTCAAACACAAACTCAAATAATTTATTTTGTATAAGCCCTGCGGGGGTGCTTACAAATAGTCAATTTACATTATTTTTTAAATCTAATTAAACTATTGATCTACCGGATCGGAACGCGGCCTCCACTGAGAAGATCCGGCGAAGAAACTCAGCGGGCTTGTCTTTTTTATTGACTTCTATTTCTTTCCTGTTTTTTTAATAATATTGTGTGGATACAATGTTTAGGTTACAATTAAATAGTTTATGACCTAGCTCCAGTGCCTTACGATCGAGATATAAATCTAATGTTATCTCTAAAGAGCGTCTAAAGGATTCCTGATGGACCTGTCCCCACAAGCAGCACCCGTTCAAGAGTATGTCTTCAAGTTATCCTTCTTCTTCTTCTTCAGCCGAAAGACGTCCACTGCAGGACAAAGGCCGCCCCTAAAGACCGCCACAACGACCGGCTTTGTGCTGTACGCATCCAACTTCTACCCGCGACCTTCACCAGGTCATCGGTCCATCTTGTAGGGGGCCTACCCACTCCACGTCTTCCGGTACGTGGTCGCCATTCGAGAACCTTTCTGCCCCAACGGCCGTCAGTTCTACGAGCGATGTGCCCCGCCCACTGCCACTTAAGTTTAGCAATTCTGAGTGCTATGTCAGTGACTTTCGTCCTCCTTCGGATCTCCTCGTTTCTGATTCGATCCCGCAGAGTAACTCCGAGCATAGCTCTCTCCATCGCCCTTTGGGTGACCTTGAGCCTTCTTATGAGGCCCATCGTAAGCGACCATGTCTCAGTGCCGTAAGTCATCACTGGCAACACACACTGGTCAAAGACTTTTGTCTTGAGACACTGCGGAATTTTGGATGAGAAGATGTTACGTAGCTTCCCGAACGCCGCCCAACCGAGCTGGATTCGACGATTGACCTCTTTCTCCAAGTTGGACCTACCTAATTGGATTCTTTGTCCCAGGTATATATAATCGTCAACAACTTCGAGCGTAGAGTCTCCAACCTTTATAGAAGTTGGTACTACATGGACGTTTGACATGATCTTCGTCTTGTCCATGTTCATTTTAAGACCTACTTGTTGAGAGACTCTACTGAGGTCGTCGAGCATGGCACTGAGGTCTTCCAGGGTATCCGCCATGAGCACGATATCATCGGCAAATCGAAGGTGAGAGATGTACTCGCCGTTGATGTTGATACCTAGTCCTCTCCAGTCCAGAAGCTTAAAGACATCTTCCAGCGCGGCGGAGAACAGTTTCGGGGATATAACGTCTCCCTGTCTCACACCACGCTGCAGTTGAATTGGTTTCGAGCTCTGGTCCTGAAGGCGGACTGACATAGTAGCGTTTTCGTACAAACTCTTCAGCACCTCGATATACCGGTAGTCAACTTGGCACCGCTGGAGAGACTGTAGTACAGCCCAAGTCTCGATTGAATCGAAGGCCTTCTCATAATCCACAAACGCTAAGCATAGTGGCAGGTTATACTCTTCAGTCTTCTGTATGACCTGTCGCAGCGTATGAATGTGGTCTATGGTGCTGAAGCCTTTTCGGAAACCGGCTTGTTCGGGAGGCTGGAAGTCATCTAGTCTGCGCGCGAGACGATTCGTGATGACTCTCGAAAACAGTTTATAGACGTGGCTCAGAAGTGAGATGGGTCTATAATTCTTCAAGAGGGTTTTATCACCTTTTTTGAAGAAGAGAACCACCACACTTCCGCGCCATGACTGTGGCCTTTTGCCCTGGAGGATGACGGTGTTGAATAGTTTCTGGAGAGCCCTCAATATCGGCTTTCCACTAGCCTTGAGAAGCTCGGCTGTTATACCGTCATCGCCTGGCGCCTTGTTGTTCTTGAGCTGTTTGAGAGCCATACTAATCTCGCACAGACTGATGTCCGGGATGTCATCGGTATAGTGTCGGATCAATTTGGCTCTTGGGTCTATAGCCGGATTGCAGACAGGTGATTGTACTGATGTGTAAAGCTGGCCGTAGAACTTCTCGACTTCCCTCAAGAGTTCCGGTGTAGAGGATACAATCCTGCCGTCTCCGGTCTTCAGCTTACTCAGCCGGCTCTGTCCGATAGACAGATCCCTTGCAAACACTTTAGGGCCTTTGTTGCGCAAGTTATCCTTACTCTAAGTGAAGTACATTATAGACTAAAAGAGACTATACTGACTTACTCTTTCACACAAAAGAACATTGCAAAAGCTTAAAATGCCACAAAACCACTTCAATAAAATAAACCTTCTTAAGCTCAAGTGACTGGATTCAATATTAATGTCAATACAAACGCGGCTAACAGCTATCATATGATTTAATTTAATGGCATGACAGATAGCCAGGTCGACAAGGATCCCAGGTTACTGGGCAATTCCTAATTAACATCCCTGTCCCTCAAAATACGCAATTTTTCCTATCTGAGCTTGTAAGCTTTTTTGAAGTTCGATAAGAAAAAAGTCGCGTTTTTTATATGGATTTCATTATGCTCCTGTTCCCAGGTGATTTATTACAGTGCGTTAATTAACTCGTTAACTTTGACATTAGGCTGGATTACGCTTGCACATTTTGACACAGGCGTAAAGCGCATTTTGACACGGGCGTTAACATTAACATCGACTCGGGTGGAGCAAGATGGACACATAATTATTGATGACAAACAATCAATTAGTTACCAGACAAAGAAGAATAATAAGAATAATACCTTTCCTGAAGAAACTGGCCGCGTACTCCATCACGCACGCGGGAGGTCGGCTTTTAATTTAAAAATCGTGCTTCTTCTTAGACCTTACAGGAAAGAAACATGTATCACACATCGTAAGCTCGGATCGCAGACTGTAGACTGCAAAAACCAAAAATAGCGTCTGAAGATATTAGGTGAGTCACGTTTTGATAATACATCTCTTGTATTAACCAAAGTGAGACTTTAGAATAGTGATTCTAATAGAAAAAAAATCATCGCTTCTTCAAGTCCACGTAATGCGCCATGCTATAGTGAGATTGAATTAGACTAGTCAAATAATGACTTGGATAATAACTTGCCTTACGATGAAGAATGTGTCCACATGCCGTAAACTTATCATAATTACAAGCGTTTGTAAATATGTAACTTTATACATGTTTGTGTTACAATTACATTACAAGTTATGCTTCTTGTCATAACGAGACAGCTCTTGTTCTCAATCTTTTAAAATCCAAGTTCCAAAAGAATAAAACCGAACGATAAAAACTTGAGCCGTCTGCGAATGCCGAGCACGATTGGAACTGGCGTTTTATTTCATTTTATGAGCTTAAAGAAAAGTCCAGTGCACAATATAGCTTGCCCAGTTTATGGGCGACCGTAATAACAAAATAATATACTATCATATTTTTCTGAGTCGATTCTTTTAAATGTATACCCTTTTAAACAAAATACGATCTTTAATAGATATCTACGCTCGCAAAAGCATAGTAAAGGGTGTATAGTTATAGAAATATCGGTATAAAAAAAAACGGTATGCTCCGATGATTCGGATATACAAGGTGTAACATATATAACTTATACGGCTTATTTTAATTTTTAAGTTCTCGACATTTCGAGTGCTTTTCAGCACCCATGGTCACGGGAAGAACTGAGGTGTTAGACACCGAAAAGGCATTATTGTTCCTGGGTACCTTTAAAATTCTTCAATTATTTTTGTTGGTCCGATCTATGCAGAATGAGCTCGCGGTGTCTTGAGGTGCCTTGCAGTGTTACGCTTGGTTTTGGATTTGATTATATTAATTACCGGATCCCAAGTCGATGGATGCATCAAGCTATCTTCTCTATTGAAATTAAGATGTGTTTTTCTTTTCAATAGCCTCGCGAACCATCCTTGGTAGGAATCGGTGTTCTTACACGAGTATTTGCGGTCTATCAAATGTGATGTTATGACATGTTCACAGACTGCAGACTTCTTTGAGCGACGGTGTTTTAGGTCAGCTGTGTGTTCTTTAACCCGAGTTTTTATTAGTCTTTTTATTTGTCCTATATAAGAGAGATCACATTAATCTAAGCACTCAGTTTAAAAACAGATATACATTACAAAAGTGGAAGTATATAGATACAGGGGAAGACTTTAGACTACCTTTTCATGACCATGTAAAACGTGTCTTATCTAATGAGCACGTCAAGAGTCTCCGTAACCGGCGAGCTTGCATGTGACGAAGTATAGGAGTGGAGAAAGCGAGAGAGGTAAGGAAATCACTTGTTTGAACTCTGTACTCTCTGCCCACACTGCAAGGGATCTATCATTATAGTACATGAAGATAGAGTTATTTTTTTATTCGAAATAGTAAATGAATATTACAAAAAACTTTTTTAAAAACAAGCTTTAATGTTGTTAAATAATACAATTTAAAACGGCCAATTAAAATTGAATGTGCATTCAAAACTTAGCTGTTGGCTGTTGAAGAGTTCCCTCGTCTGAACCAACATGTCAAATTTCACCTCGGTAGGTAGAATAAGAGGACGTGGTCCATTTTTTTTACCTGTGGAAAATCCTGCATAGGACTTTTGCGAGCCTCGGGGAACACCCGCGGGGCGCGTCGGATTCCTACCGACTAAAAACCCCAGGGTGACCGACATCAGCACTTAGGAGGGGTTCCGGGATCTCCGTATGGAACGCACCGGTGCCCCTCTTGTGCCACGCTCTGAAAAGCCCGTCTTCGGGGGGAGACTTAATGACATGCTCCCCTCGCACCAACGCGGTGCTCACGGTGACGTGAGCCACACCGCGCCGCCGTCCTCCTTGGGGACGCTCGTGAAGGACACTCAAGGCCCCTGCCCCTTGCGTCTGCGACCCCGAAACCCCCCCTGCTGATGTTAGTACAGGGGGGTCCCCCGCCAAATATTACGGCGGGAGACGCGACGCGAGGCTAAGATAGATAGAAGAAGCCCAATAGGGCTGAGGGGCCTGGGCGGGCTGTGCCCCCGCCTCGGCGCCGTCGCCTTCGTCGAGCAGAATCGGCCCTCTCCCGATCCCGCTCGGCCTCCTCCTTCTGGGGCATCACAGTCTCGCAGAAGTAGGATACGGCCCCCTACGCTGATTTCCCTGCCAGTATAGCCGCTACTATTGCCCGCAGGGAGAGGTCCAGTCCGATCCGGTCGACCAGGATCCGCTGCTCGGAGGCCCACGCTGGGCACTCTTTGAGCCTGTGCTGGGCGGAATCCTGGTCCCCACCGCAGTGGTGACAGTTGTCGTCGCCTCGCGTCCGATCTTCTTCAGATAAGCACCGAAGCAACCGTGACCGGTGATTATCTGAGTAAGTCTATAGGTGACTCGCCCTCTACTACGCTGATGCCAGGCTTCGAAGGACGGCAGGATAGCTTGAACGACGCGCTTGCGTGCGAAGTGCTCTTGACTGAGCCTCGCGCGCCACTCCTCCAGAGCGCGCCGTCGTTCCCGCCGTCTCACTTCTTCGAGGGGCCCTCGCCGCTTTGGCGGACGCCACGAGTCTGGAGGACGTGGTCCCTATTTAGCTTGCATGACTTGACCTCAACAAACAAACATTACAAGTTAAATAAAAGCTTGGAAAACACATTTATTGCTACAATCTAGACACAACACCACAGAGTAACTAAGTTATGTTCGTTGTTATAATTATAATATGCAAAATTCAAAATACAAAATCATTTATTTTGGATAACATTAGATCCATATGCGATAAATGTCAAATTAACAATAGAATAATATTATAATATACAATAATAGCAATAAATCAACACTAGAAATAATTATAATAATAAAATACAATAAAAAATAAAATAATAATTAAATAGGTACTGGTTATCAATACCTTCTCTCCGGCATGGGTACTGTTCTGTGTCTATCACAGCAATGCCGGAGATAAGGGCAGTCCAGTCTGTCGGCAATCATTCTCAGGATAACATTGGAGCTGGCCCGCACTCTGCGCACTAAAGACGTGCTTAGTTTACGCATGGTCGCTTTAAAGCAGGCCGTGCGTGCCTCCGCAAACATAGCCGAAGCGCTGCAGAAACGGGGCAGCCCCAAGATCATCCTGAATGCATTATTGTACAGGATGCGGAGGTCACTGTAAGATCGCTTAGTATAGTCAGCCTACAGGCTGCCGGAATAAAAAGATGTGCAGTAGGCTCGGAAGAGTGTAAGTTTGACCACCTGTGAGCACCTCCCAAACCTGCGAGCAAGCATATTGGCTCAATCGACAACGCCCTCCGCTCCCGTTCAATGTCCGCATTGTCCCTAAGGTCTGAGGTAGCAATGTGTCCCAGGTACTTAAATTGTGAAACTATTTCCAATGGCCATTCAATGGCACCGGTGGTACATTCTGGGGAAACTTCGTACCCGCCCTAAAGACCATTCATTGACTTTTTTTACCATTGTATATAAGTCCGTGACCACTTGCATACTCTTCACACGTCCGTATCAGCCTCCGCAGTCCGCAGGCCGACGCGCTCAGCAGCACCATGTCGTCTGCATAACTCAAATTGTTAACACATACACCGTCAACATGACAGCCAATACGCTGACTGCTGAGCGCCTCGATCAACCCGTTAATATATAGGTTGAACAGGGTTGGAGATGTTAATCCCCCTTGTCTTACTCCACATTCCAGCTGATACGGTTCCGACATTGCCCCCGCCCATCGGACGCAGTTAGATTGAACTCTGTGTGTCTGCCACCTTTTCACGCCTGCACCGCTAAACAGATTTTGACAAAATTTTGCAAGTAGATAAATTACCTGCTGGGGAAAGACATAGGCTCACAGGTAAAAGTTAATTCTATATGAACATAAGCTACCTCTTCAATCAAAAAAAATTACGTAGATGAAGTGGCGAGTAACAATCAATTTTATATTAAATCCTTATGTACTCAACCTAAGGGGAAACATACAAAAAGATACTTTTGTCGGCAGAACAATGTAGAAAATTATTTTAACTTTTATCGCTTAGTTTTCCAACGCATGCGGGTTTTTAAATTATCTACGACCAACGAAGAATATCGTACGAGCTTCTTGAGGGGAAAGTACGTTTTGCGAATGAGATAATAACCGAAATAAGAAAATTACAGATGTCGCATTAGTTATTCGAGGATAACTGAATTATGTATGAGTACGGTTAAAAATGGCCGTAGAAATGCTTTTTACTAAGAAGGCATTTCAGGAGATTTTAACTTTGAGGACTATTATCGGAATTTCAATATTTAGTTTCAAGGAAAAGGTGGTGTTTCTTCTCTAGAGGTGCCACCCCGCTCCCCTTCCTGCGCCACCCCAGAAGTAATCTCGATCAAGTTTTCAACCTACCTATTCCCTGGGTCAAATAGGTCAAATATCTAGGGGTCACTCTAAACAATACCATGACCTTCGTATCGCACATCAAGCGAATCTGTGACCGAGCAGCCTTTGTGCTCGGTCGTCTTTACCCGATAATCCGCAAGCGGAGTAAAATGTCCCTTAGGAATAAGGTGACACTTCACAAAACTTGTGTACGACCCATCATGACGTACGCTTGTGAGGTGTTCGGGCACGCCACCCGCTCTCTCACCGTTCCGATCTCCATTCCGATTTCGGTCTCGAACTTATTCGTGCCTTTATCAAAAAGCCAACAACCCGATATTTCACGAAGGCGTCCAATCATAGGAATCCACTAATTGTTGCCGCCGCCGACTACGAACCCCCCTCCTATCAACCGCTACCGCCATCCGCGGCACGTTCTCACCGACCCTCCCGATGCCCTTACATCCTTTTCGGATACAGATACCGCACATAAGATTAGACACCGACCTCGCCGACGAGGTTGAAGAACCCCTTGCCGGCCACCCGGTGCAGAGCACTACGGCGAGACACTTAGTATATGCCCTCCCCATAGCGACTGCCCAAGCCGAGTCCGTTCCTACTTGAGATGCCCTTGCCGGTCTGGCTCGAGCGTAGTAGTTGCGCGCTCGCCCTCTTGTCTGTTGAAGCTGTAAAGGCCCCGCGGCCAACGGCGTAGATCATTCACACATACACACATAAAGAGTAATGATTTTTTCTGCGTGCTCTATTACCTTGACGGCTTGATGGATTGTTGCATATGTGCGGTGTTCATATTCATTATTCATATTTTGTTTTTGCCTCGTTGGTATAATGGCGAATAATGCGCGTAGAGATCAATATCCAATTTCAAAAATTTCCAGCCATTGCTGTCCAGAGTCTGGCATTGTGCCCGATACAATGTCAATAGGCTTGTCTTCTGTTACATAGGACCAAACATTGTCGACAGAAAATGGTTTTACAGATTATAACTCTGCCACCCGCGATCGGAGAATATAGGCGTGATAGTATTCATTTTTTATTTCCTTATATATTTTTTTTGTTGAAAATATGCGTTTCTTCATAGGATTCCTGTATTGTCAATGAAACCCGCGACTCAATCCAGCATACCAAGCAGCGCAAACCACTAAAATAAATCGTCGTCATTTAAATTCAACAGGAATAATTGTCACATCAAAATTTATATGACGCGATAGAAGGGTCGTACGAAATTTAGGTTTTACCTCAGTAGTTCACATACATAAAAAATACACCTACACAAATAGTACTTACTCTGTAAAATTGTGCTGAGCTGGCGTTCCCCAGAACCTTTTATTTTTTTTACGAGACTCACGTTTTCGGACTCCTTAGGGACTATGTTCTTTAGTACTATACTGTACAATAACAGCGTTATATACAGCGGAGTAGCGATGGATTAATGTCAACGACATAGCGCCTAGAATTACCAAACTTAAAGAGGTACCTAACCCTATCTCCCAAAAATCTATTTATACAAGATTGTTGCTGAATTTACTGAGATTTTTTAAAAGAAATAAATATAAAATGAAGATGAAAACAAGGTCGTGAATTTAATGTATGGAGTAAAATTACATTTTAGGTATTCAATTTTCTAAAATAAATTGTTCGTTGAACGTAAATTGGTAATGTTCTATTCAATAGTAGATTATACTAGTAGAGGATACGTTTTAAATATTCACGAAAAAACGATTAAGATATGCGCTTTAACTTGTATATGTAGATGACTCTTTTATTTTAATTAATTATATCTGAATTGCTTGAAAATAACCTGCATTGCGGGTCCTCCGGGCACAATTTTACTGTTGTTTTTCAATTAAATTAACAAAAGGTAAGTCTTGTGGGATTTGGCCGGTCATCTAATCCGAATGAACGCCGACAGGTGGGCTAAAATAAGTACTGAATGGGTCCCAAAACACGGACATCGTCCTCATGATAGGCCTAAGAAGCGGTGGCGCGATGATCTCAATGCATATCGGCCTGAATGGCCATCATTGGAATTGGAATTGAATTGGCCAAGGATAAGACTGTTTGGAAGAAGGAGCGGGAGATCTTTGCTCAGCAGTGGGACACGATAGGTTAGATAAAAAAAAGTCTTGTACATCGAAGTTTTTATCTATTGTTTGTTAGCGACCCATCCAAAGACCTCCAACGTGGTTATCGGCTTGTAAATCACAATTACATTTAAAAAGTCACCCAGCTTTCTCAGTAAGCTGTGCTATAATCCTATCTCAAGTTTATTCACATAACTACTGAGCTATCACTGCGATAAAATGGCGTGCGTATGGATTAAAATATGACATATATATTTATTGGGTTTAAACAGTCCTTATTTGATTTTCATAGTTTGATAAAACGGTGTTTTATGATGGTTTTGTTTACGGTTATTATTTATGGTGTGATGGAGACAATAGAACGGAGTCACTGAACATTCTCAGTTTTTCAAATCGTTTGTAGGTACTTTTTATTTAAACATGTTAAAGTTTTGGAAATGTATACCAACATTTGCAAAATAATGAGTATTACCAATTTGATAAATTTGAATTCAGCAACTTTTGGCTCGGACTGTATCTACTAGAGGTATCTACATTACGTCTATTCAAAAATACCTTTTTTCACTTTATGATCTTCAAAGATTTTACTCATTCCACTTCTAAATCAAACTAGCTTTGACCAAAAGTGTTAATTTTGTTAAGAATTATACTTTTTTAATAATCCTGATTAATTTTACATTTTTACTTGCCTCAAAACAGAAAATAAGCCATAAATGTCAATCATTTAACATCAATTCACTTTTATTAATATTCAAATACATTGTTAATCCAAATAGTATTTTGAACATTTTTATTGAAAAAGTTTTGCTCACATAATTCCAATTAATCACGATAGTCGTCCAATAGATACCGAACGCAAGTTAACTCGAAACTGAACAGTTTAATTTAAAAATAAAACATCAAAGTTGACATCGAATCGAATCAAGCGCATCGACATTCGTGGAAACAATTAAAACTTTTTCCATTGAAAATTCAACCTCGTTACATGAGCAAAGGCAGTTGGTATAGTCAAGAATTGGGTTTTCCTCGATTTCAGCGTAAGGCAAGGAGCAGGGAAGTAAATATGGCGTTTGCGAATTTTCAATGAGAGGCGGAATAAAAATAAATGTTATTATAACAATAGCTATAGGTAGCGAATAAATCTAGGAAAAAGCAATTATAACGCACAATTTAACATGAGCTATGAATTAATGAGACTATTTGTTTACACTTTTCATTTAATTATTTTTGAAGCAGTCTGGTTTTTGTCATTTTTAAATAATTTGTTCTTTTTTATACTCTCATCAATCATAATTATTGACAAAAATATGTTTTTTTTTCTGTATTCACTTAATTATTTTTCACGCTGTCTGGTCTGGCAGTCACGTTTTGTTTCTATAATGAAATTTGGTTTTGCTTAAGCTCTTATTTTGTCATCGGCCATATTTAATTAAATCTGTTTAATTTGTCTCCCGACATAGTATTCATTGCTTACTGACGTAAATTACAAGAGCTTAAATGAAGACGCTGGATTTTCGTATAATTAAGATTTACAGTTTTTATTCTAGGGTGGCTTATCAAACCCCCGTCTGGCTAATGGTAGTTTTACGATACTAAAATTGAGTCATAAACATATCGTGTATCGACCGATCAATAGCTTTGACCGGCTAATAGACTGGAAAGTGGATTAGACCGATACCTCTATTTAAAACAGATAACTCACTCTATACTAGCAGTGGCCAATTCTATCACTATATTACAAAAGTATAAAACATATTTTAGTGTATACTTACAACCTCTTTATCACAAAATTCATGTACAAAATAACATAAGATATTAGACACAATAATTAAAATGAAAGATCTGGTTTTCGTATTGCTTTAAAACGATACGAAAACCTTTTATTTTTTTTAAGCACTGCTATCCAAATTAACTGCAGAACCTGTATATTTTGATACACACTGAGGAATATATTGTTGGATGCCATTGAAATTGCTTTATATTTCATACGTAACACATGAAATACGAGTAGCAAACTAACATCAATTTAAGCTTATCAAAAAATGTTATTATTACTAAAACTATTTGGGATCTATACTGCTGCAGGGACGGAAGAAACTTCTGTCAGGTCTTGTGCTAATTACATAACACGTACACCCGGTGAAGCCATAATTAAAATCCTAGATAGTACATAATAGCTACTAGCCTGGCTTACTAGCCAGGCTAGTAGCTATTATGTAGCTCCGATTGGAATCGACTTGGCTACATCAGGTTAATTCGTGTCATAAAAGGTACTAATTATTTAGGTACTTACATTGCAGAGTGAAGTATCTGCTCTAAATAATCTGTGCCGCAGAGTTATTCCGCACGGAGATATAAAAATGTTTTACGGTGACCCTTGCGGTTAGTCGCCTTTATTTTGATTGGAAAGCAGCTGAAATTATTATCGGATATATTGGACACATAACCGACTAGGCATAGTTCTATCATATATTTATTGAAAGAAAGTATCGGTGTAAAGATGAGAAAGGGTATGCTCCATTAGTTCAGGCCTATAGAAGAATGTCGGAAAAAAGAATGACAAAACAGGTATACAATGCGAAAGTGGAAGGATGTAGGTACCGGGGAAGACCTAGACTATCGTACCGTGACCAAATAGACCGTGTCTTATCTGCAGGGCAAGTCAAGAGTCTCCGTAACCGGCGAGCGTGTATGAGACGAAATATGAGAGGGGAGAAAGCCAGAGAAGTATGTACGGAAAGAACATGTTGGAACTCTATACTCGCTGCCTACCCCGCAAGGGATCTGGCGTAATGATAAAGATAGATAGATAATATTAATAAAGCCGCCATTATCATATGCCAAAAGCATCTACAAGTAATTACCAATCATCACTTTTCTTTAATGCCATCTTTAGGAGGTCATAGGGCCTTTAAACATAATAATAAGAATTATATAGTATAAGGTCGTTGGTCTGATGGCAAGGCATATCGCTTTGTGATCACGAGGTCTTGGGTTCAAATCCTAGGTCGGACAAATGTGGTTTTTCTAACGAAAACTTCCCAGTATGAGTCCGGAGTCTGGAATTGTGCTCGGTATATGGCAATAGGCTCGCCCCCTATTACATGGGACCTAACATCGTGCGCGAAACGTGGGTGTACTGAATACACCTCTGCCACCCCCGCTTGGGGAATATAGGCGTGACTGTGTATATTTACATAATGACCAAAATAGAGTTTCCATCGTACCATGGTTTCGGTATTCAAAGTGCGTTCATTTTACGCCATTCCTATTTATCGATAAAAAATCAGGTTTCTGACAGGGTTTTGAAGTGAATAGCTTTCCAATATGATATTTCGTAAAGGTTTGTCTTAAATATGGAAAAGGAATTTATGGTAGCAGACGCAAATTTTTTTAAATCTGACCAAAAAAAATGCGTCTGTAAAATTTGGGTGTGCAATATATATTCCAAGGAAGACGAACGTAAAAGTAAGAAAGAGATTTATTTTAAAATCTTTCGTAGTATTTATTACCCGTTCGAATCAAATACGACAATGCGATGCCATGCTACGCGTAGCGATAAAAACGGTTCATATCAAATAGTAGACTGTCAATATCAGAGGACTTACCACGAAAAGATTAACTTTAGCGTGACGCGAGTTGATATGACATCCTACTCACATTACACATTTACGAAATAAACATGAACGTGATAGCACTTGTGTCATGCTAATGTCAATCTTTCCGTGCTAAGCCTTCAGGACTCTCTTGGAATAAATATAATCTAGAAGCCGCGGGCCCGCGTCAAGCTGAAGCAACTATTACTACCTGCAAAGCAAGTAGTTACACGTTCACGGGAGTAATCACTCTGCAACGGAGCTCCTGCTTTGCGCGAGTCAAATTAAATTGAATTATGCCGTCTTGTATCGTTCCTGCCTGGAAACATGCTGTTGAGTTCAAAAAGAAACATGATAAGATCACATTTAATACCTAACCAGCGCATTCAGGTGCCGCATTATTTAAATATCGAATTAATTTTTCAGCCTATAATTAACATAGTTAAACACGCGTCCATTTTGTTAGTGTTGCTAGTATAAAAAAATATTTTACCCCACTTTGATTTACTAAGGACATTATTAATTCTAGTATTTAATGGTATTTATATAGTTAACTACTACATCACGGTTTTAATATTTAGTTAACATGATGAAAATATATTTTTCCTGCATTAAATTACTACAAACCTTAATAGTATAGTTCAAGTATATCTATTGTTACGACCGCCTGACGGCGGGTACAAATAAAAACACAATTATAAAAATACAATTGTTTATTGGAAAAAAAAATATTTAAATAAATGAAAACAAATAAAAATCGCAAAAAGAAGAAAACAAAAAATTAAAATAAGTAAATCATTTTTCTACACCCGGGGTGTGAATTCGTGGCACAGGGAAGCCATCTGGTCACACAAAAAAAAACCCTATGGGCGCTGGGGACTTAACTTCGGCTGTTCGATCCCGTGACGCGTGGGGGTCTTCGGTGATAAGCTTCCACCGGTTAGGTGGGGAACTTGGAGGTGCCCTATAGAACGCCCTCAGCCGCCGAGGTCAGCTGGAGTCGACGGGCAGAAGTGTGGCCTGCTGTCTCCCAAACCGTACTTTTGCAACCCGTACGGTGGACCCCCAGTTTTCTGGAACGCGTCGAAACGACCTTGTAGCGCGAAAGATCCGACCCCCAGGCACTAGGTGAGACCAGGAGTGGGCGTCGGCATCTTTCGCGAAGCAATTAAAAATTACACGAAATGGAGTGGTGATATTTATGTCCGGTTGAAATATAATACAAAGAAAAAACTAATATTTAAATAAAACATTATTACCCAACCCAGAATCAAACCCCAACTGTTTATATTTTGGACGATCACCACTCCACTACGCTATGAGGTACAAAAGATTTTAATTTTTACACAATACGGTAGTTCTAAAAAACATCGAGCGAAGCAATGACCATTAATATTTATTTCGTTGGGTATATAGAGAAAACCCTCTTATCGTGACATCACCTAATCTAGCAAATAAATTTGTGTTACATTATACAATTTTTTCGGTGGCAATTTTAATAGATTAACAAAAACCAAAAGCTTATTATTTTTATGTATGTATAGAATTTTAACATTTACAGAATTTTAACAACAAATATTTTAGAACAATAGATACTCACAAGCCACCGATGTTAAATAACACATGCGTGGAATACACAGTGGGAATTAATTATCGCGGCCATATCTCTCCTGATTTCTTGTGGAGGCTGGACCGATTTGGACGAAATTCATATGATAATAGAAATGAAAAAAAATACCGCGGTGAAACATATTCAAAACTTATCGGAATGATTAAATAGATAAGGTTATATTTTACCAATTTTAAGATACTCGCTGTCACATTTTGTTACGTTGTAAATCCACTATTAAGAAATATATATATATAGCCATAGAAATTTTCTACACTATTAGAAGGTAAAAGAAATCACTTGTTAAATAGTAATCGAATTAATTCAGACACGAATAATTTTGTAAACAGCAACCAGAACTATTGGAATTAATTATATTAAACTTACCAAGGGGGTTGAAAAATGTTGCTAATCTAAAACTTTTTATTTTTTTATTTTAATAAAGCACTGGTACTATCACTATTAGTTAGGAATAGTTGTCGTGCGATCTCTGGCGTCGAAAAAGGCTTTGTTCCTGCGCGAATTCGTTTTTATATACTGTATCAGGACGGTCTACTTCCTGCCTGAGGCAACAGTGCGCACTCCTCAGATCTCTAGATCCTTCGTCTGAGACGAGGACAGAGATATGGAAAGAACGGCTCAACCGAAGCAAGGCACGCCCTAAACTATTGTCTGTTTTTTATAAAGTTCTTGTCGGACTAAGATAGCAATAATCGAACCGAGCGAGATAGGATCAGTTTCCCATTGTTCGCTATTGTATTATTTTTTATATTTCTAGATTTTTCTATGTTGTGGGCGTTTCTTATTAGATGTTCTAGAAAGAATTTGATTTCCGGTACCAACGAATACCTTATATGGTCATTATGATGCTATCACTAGTTAAGGCGCGCGGTTTCCATTCGATGTAACAACTAGTTATTTTGTTTGTTCGTGTGTAATGACTTTTTTTTATTTTATATTTTTAAAACTTTGTTACGACGTAAGAATACCCCTGTACAGTGCAAGCAAGTACATTTTGATTCGTCAGCACTTTACCTGCGACGCGCGGCATTTTATCATACACAATCAGTTTGCAATTATCATTCATAGCGTGAACTCATACGTCATTTGTCATAACAATTATTATCAATAAACACTTATCATCAATCTATAAGTGTATCAATCAAACATCAGCCCAAGGTGTACGGTAGAAGACTCTACAACCCCCTCTCCCAGAGAAAGGATTTTACGTAGTAAAATCCGCTGCGGTAAGCGCCTAAGAAG
Source organism: Phalera bucephala (assembly GCA_905147815.2). Taxonomy (NCBI): domain Eukaryota; kingdom Metazoa; phylum Arthropoda; class Insecta; order Lepidoptera; family Notodontidae; genus Phalera; species Phalera bucephala. The sequence continues at coordinate 26,137,725 of LR990621.1, forward strand.
GATAGAACCGCCCAGTAACTGTCTCACTTTTATACCTCCACTAACAAATACCTACCATGCGACCTAGCATACTACCTGTCATAGTTGTCTGAGGAAATTTATAATCAACAGACTGCCATACAACTAGAGTACAACTCTATTAAAAGATTGGACTCGAGAACAGCACTGCATGACAAAAAGCGTCTAAGAGGAAGAATACTGTAACGTGAAACATTCGGACGAATCGGCACCGTGAAATACATTTGGTCTTTGATGAATTTGTTACAGTCACGACCCGCTGTAACGAGAAAATTAGTGTAGGCTTACTTAAAGAGCCACTACCCGCTTTATACGCGCAAAACACAAAAAACCGAAACGAATTAGACCCATACAAGAGGTCGCAACCCGCCATAAATGCGCAAAACGCAAAACAATAAACGAATTAGGCCCATACAAGGCTCATAACCCGCTATAAAGCGCAAAACGCAAAAAAAAAAAACAATCTCCCAACTAAACGTCAACTTCCGTGTAGGCTTATTTTAATTCATCAAAGACAACGTAGACAGAGACCGAAACGCTACAACTTTTTAATTTAAAATTATTGTAGACGAGAGAAAGAAAGAAAAACAATTTTAAACCAATATTCCGAAACACTACGTATCAAGGAAGACAAGAAGCGAACCGTTAACGGTGACGACTATGATAAATATACGAACCATTGATTTAAACAAAATTAACTAAACTAAGCGGCATTGCGAGTATGTCTAGTCTTTAGCGAATTTGTTACAGTCACGACCCGCTGTAACGAAAAGAAAGCAGCAGACGAGTAGACCTATACCAAGAAACTGTCATACTCCGCTAAAAATTTGCAAAACGCAAATAAAACAAAACGTGTGTAGACCTATAAAGGAATCATACACACTAAACCAAAACTCCCAATCAAAACATCAAATTCGTGTAGGCTTGTTTTAATCCGCTAAAGACACCATAATTAATTACTGAACGAAATAATGTTGAATTTAATATTTGCCGATACATGATAAAATAAAACGAATGCTAATATATCATAATATTGATTAGCAACATTAAAAAAGGAAAAAAAAACATTTTATGAGTCGAACCCACGAAACAGAACGAAAATGGTAAGGTAAATTCAACGTGTATAACCCACGTGAATATAACAACATAATAATTGACTTGATATGAGGATCAGAGACACTATAAAAGTATGACAACATACTACCAAAAAAAAATTACAAGGCCAGGAAACTGCGTATGGCTACTTCATACGTGATGTTTATGGTTTAGTTAATTGTAAATATTTAATGGTACGGTCCATTTTTAAGCAAAATTATTTTTAAAGCAATTGACTAAGTTCAAGCTAATTCAAATAAATATTTTTATTAAACACCTAAATTGAAGCTAAAATGGCTTAATATATTAATAGTGAACTGAAATATTTTAAAACAATACGCGACGGAATGTGACACTATTGTGGGCAATATTAAATTTTTTTTTATTAAGAACGATGTAAAATAATGTACGTAACCGCTATTATCTTTTCAGAGTTTACAAAAAAATAATTACAAAACAATGAATGATTTGCAAGAATAAAAAAAAAATTTAATGCAATAAATGCACCAATAAAAAATAAAATCTCTGAAAGGAAATGTCAATTACGCACAAACACAACTGCAAAATACAAATGCTAAAAAAACATAAAATGTAAATGCAATGTTAAAAAAAAATTTAAAAAAATTCGACACAAAAATGTTGTAGAATAAAATTTTTGCTGTTTGCCCACTGTGCAGTTCACGCGTATGTGGGTAATCGGAGATGGTATTTGATTACCCGGCGGCAGTGTTGGGCACTAATTGTTTAATTGTTCAATTGTAGGATCAAACAATTGAAATTTCAATCGCAGAAAAAATCAATTGCAATTGACGATTGAAAAATTATTTGTTAATTGTAGGTTTTCACAATTAACAATTGATCAATGGTAATTGTAAAACGTTGCAATTACCATTGATCAATTGTTAATCGTTTTTTGCATGTTTACGATTAAATAATTAACAATTAAACACACGACAGAAAATATTTTAAACACATCCAAGTTGGCGGACGTGACCTTTGAAGTAACATGGGTGTCACTTTTGGGGTTTCGGGAATAATGATTGCGAATATGGCGTGAATTTTTGGAGTGAAGTAAAATCAATATGGGTGTCACATTTGGGATATTAGGGCATGCTGATTACGAATATGATATTAATTGCTGGATCTAAGATGGCGGACGTGACTTTTCTAACAAAATCAATATGCGTGTCACTTTTATGGTTTTGAGGGATGTTGATAACGAAAATAGTGTTAATTTTAAAATCCAAGATGGCGGCCGCGACTTTTTATGAAAATCAATATGAGTATGGACTTTGGGGTTTTAGGGGATGCTGATAACAAATATAAAGTTAATTTTAAAGGCCAAGATGGCGGACGCGACTTTTTATGTAAATCAATATGGGTATCGATTTCGGGGTTTTTGGGGATGCTGATTACGAATAGGGCATTAGTTTCTGGATCCAAGATGGCGAACGCGACTTTTTATGAAAATCTATGTAGGTATCGATTTCAGGGTTTAGGGAATGCATGTAACAAATATACCGATAATTTTAAAATCTGAGATGGCGGACGCGACTTTTGGAGTTAAATCGATATGGGTTTCATTTTTGGGGTTTATAGTTTATCATATTTTGTGCAAATTTTTCTTGTGTATATGGCTGGACCTCTTCAACTTTTCTTAAGCCCCTTGTCGGAATTTTTTTTCGAATTTTTGCACCTTTTTTATTATTTTTCTTTGTATTTATGTACCATTTATGTGCCACCAGACCAACGACTGCCTCGTTGGTCTGGTGGCAAAGCGCATCGCTTTGTGATCACGAGGTCCTGGGTTCAAATCCTAGGTCGGACAAATGTAGTTTTTCTAACGAAAAATTCCCAGTATGAGTCCGGAGTCTGGAATTGTGCATACCGGGCACAATTATGCACAATGGCAATAGGCTCACCCCCTATTATATGGGACCTAACATCGTCGGCGAAACGTGGGTGTACTCAGTACACCTCTGCCACCCCCTCTGGGGAATATAGGCGTGACGGTGTTTTTGTATTTATGTATCTTTTATATTCATTTACACAATCTTATCCATGTTTCCGTTTGAGGTGACTCAGAAAATTGGACGTACAGTTGTCGAATCCTCTGATTTTAGTAGTGAAAGGCGAGCATTTAGGACACAGAGCTGTGATTATATGTGCAAGTGGAAGACGCGGGGGTGAAGATATTGACGTGATTTGGCTCGGCCTGAAGACTGCCCATCTCGATCTACCTGTTCATTGATGTCCGTATCCGACGTGTTATCTGACATATAACTATATTCCTTTTCATCCATAATGACTATAATATTCAAAAGTGTGTGGAAATATTCGTTGAAATATGCGAATATACTTTATAAAAATTAATTCAAGTCCCTACAATCCCAGTCCTACAATCAAGTCCCTCCTGTGTGCGCACGATTCACACTCACTCTCTATGTTTGTGAAAATTCGTAAGTTTAAATACCTACAACTATAAGTACACACACAAAAGTACCCTGAAGTGTGATCGTGTCGAAATATAGGCGATACTTTGCGCTCCGAAAAAAAGTATATTATTTTTCTTTTGAAAAAACCTTGCCCCACACTAGAATTAATTCCTGTATCGTAGGTGCGTTTACAAACATGAAAATTCACATACATAAATACCCAGACCGTTATGACAATATTTTCGTCCTAAACGATCGAACAGAAACACGCGGGGTCACGGTGCGCGGGGTATGTGGGGTGCCTTACCACAGAGTACTATAATACAGTAAAACATCTTAGTAGTTACGGTCCGAATCAAACCCACGCACACAGACGCGCGCTCTACGCGCCTTCTCGATAGTTTTCCGCATGTAATAAGCCGCGGTGGCATGCACGTCCGAGACGGACACTTTTTTAACAACCAACATTAGAACGTTCTGTGAAAAAATAACCTGTTCGAACTCTTTACTCTCTGCCTACCCCACAAGGGATCTGGCGTGACAATATAGATAGATAGAAAATTAATACAAATTTAAATATTTTGTCTTTTTGTGCTATTAGGCCTTAATATTTAGAATAAAATGACCACTTTAAACTTATTAGTTACTCGTATGGTTTCTCAATATGTATCTATTATTAGAATTAAAATAATCGCCACTCGAATCGCCAAATTGATATTTAGTAACTCATGTGGTTTTTAACATATATACTTATATACAATTTCCGAGTAATCTATCATAAAAACTCTCAATAAGAATGAGATTCGAGAATACTTATATACAATTAGAATTCTTATTCGTAAAAGGAGAAAACGTGTTTCAAGAAACAATTTGCAATTTTCATTATGCTGTTATTACACAATGTATATGTTAAATTGTATTACGCTGCACTCATATCGAAAAAATACAGGCTTATAACCACAGCAGTAGATTAATTTTAATAAATGACAAAAAAAAAAATCCAAAAAAACAGGTGCTAAACTTAACAACGTTCTGACGGGAGTGTAGGTAATTATGCCACTAAAACGGCTTAGATGAGTTACTGAATAGATAGATACTGTGGCACTACCGACCGACTTTACCTACCTACGTGCACTTTGTCGGCTCGTGTCGGTGCCGAAAGGCGACGAGTAACTAGGGTTGCCACCCATAGTTTATTATAAAGTACTTTATGAGAACTGTAAAGTACGCGAAATTTGATTTTTTAAGATTCATTTAAATCATTAAAAAGAAAATAATTGATCGCATTAAAAGCAAAGTGGATGATGTCTGGCGTTAGAATCCGAATATATGGTAAGCTAGATTTAAGAAAAAAACATTGTACATGTACAACTTCTCTAACTTAAAGAAAATATTAAATACTATAAGCACTTTTAAATTCTTTCTCCAATCTATTTAAGTTATCATAGACTGTCAACATGCTGTGAAGGTGTTTAGCTATGATAATAGTGATTGAAAAGATCTAAAAGTAATAAAACATATGTTTTTAAAGAAAATAGTAAAGTGAAATAAATAATACTTTATTTAGATACAACGTACTTTTTTACCTTCCTTTAAAAACCAATGTACTTTATTGCTCAAATAAAAGGTGGCAACCCTACTACTGACGCGCGCGCACTTGTCGGTTTGTGCCGCTGCCGAAAGGCGATAAGTGCGCGCGCGTTTCTTTAAAGTTTAGGTACTTATTTATAAACAAACATTTTGATAGCACGGGGGGTTGGCAGAGGGGTGCAGTGTATTGAACGAATTTCGAATGCTTTTATATGGAACTGGAACTTGTAAAATATTCAATTCTTATAGGGACAAAATAGAAATACTTAATTTTTTACAAGCTTTTATTTAACTTGCACTGTTCGTATGTCTGTCTGTCTTTCCGGTTCAACTCTTCTGAACCTTTTTCAAGCACTTACGGTATCCGAATCAGCTGAAATTGACGTATACGTATGTAAGTTCGGTAACAATACAATAATATGGTACCATTGGGTTCGTCTGATGATGAAGTTCGAAGGTGGCCATAGAAACATGTGAACTGGACGAAACCCCTCGTGTTTAGACTGGTTAGATTGATACTGACAAGTACAAGTAGATTGATATTGGTGTTAAATTAATATGGTTATAATTTTTGGGGTTGTAGGGGATGCTGATAACGAATGTAGTGTTTAATTTGTTCGTAATCAACCCATATTCGTAATCAGCATACTCTTAAACCCTAAAAGCGATGCCCATATTGATTATTCATAAGATGTCGCGACCGCCATCTTTGATCCAAAAATTAACGCCATTTTAGTTATTGTTTTGTCTTGAGTCTTTTTAGAAGGCAAGCTTTCACTCAATCATCGTACTCCCGATTCAAGCTTTACAACACCAGACAGAAGTGTACATTGTACACTCCCACATTGCGCCAACGTTAAGGGTGCTTTTAACACCTACATTGCGCCGACGGTTTTTGGATAATTAATTGTTAATTGTTTAATCGTAAATGTGCATAAAACGATTAACAATTGATCAATTGTAATTGCAATGTTTTGCAATTACAATTGATCAATTGTTAATTGCAAAATATTGCAATTACAATTGATCAATTGTTAATCGTTTTATGCACATTTACGATTAAACAATTGTTAATTGTCAATTGTTTAATCAATTGATTTTTGCCCAACACTGCCCGGCGGAGCCAGATGACAATAATCGGCTACCCGTTCCTCTTTAAGGAGAAACGGGTCGGTGGTACCACCCCGTCCAGCCTCGTCCGCTAAGGCTTACCACCTGCAACTGAAAAATACCGACACCACAAGAGTACGTAAAACTTCCCTGTGCTTTGCCCTTAAAACGTAGGCGCCACTTTGTTACGACCGCCTGATGGCGGGTACAAATAAAAACACAATTATAAAAATACAATTGTTTATTGGAAAAGAAAAAATTTAAATAAATGAAACCAAATAAATCGCAAAAAGAAGAAAACAAAAAATTAAAATAAGTAAATCATTTTTCTACACCCGGGGTGTGAATTCGCGGCACAGGGAAGCCTTCTGGTCACACAAAAAAAAACCCTATGGGCGCTGGGGACTTAACTTCGGCTGTTCGATCCCGTGACGCGTGGGGGTCTTCGGTGATAAGCTTCCACCGGTTAGGTGGGGAACTTGGAGGTGCCCTATAGAACGCCCTCAGCCGCCGAGGTCAGCTGGAGTCGACGGGCAGAAGTGTGGCCTGCTGTCTCCCAAACCGTACTTTTGCAACCCGTACGGTGGACCCCCAGTTTTCTGGAACGCGTCGAAACGACCTTGTAGCGCGAAAGATCCGACCCCCAGGCACTAGGTGAGACCAGGAGTGGGCGTCGGCATCTTTCGCGAAGCAATTAAAAATTACACGAAATGGAGTGGTGATATTTATGTCCGGTTGAAATATAATACAAAGAAAAAACTAATATTTAAATAAAACATTATTACCCAGCCCAGAATCAAACCCCAACTGTTTATATTTTGGACGATCACCACTCCACTACGCTATGAGGTACAAAAGATTTTAATTTTTACACAATACGGTAGTTCTATAAAAACATCGAGCGAAGCAATGACCATTAATATTTATTTCGTCGGATATATCGAGAAAACCCTCTTATCGTGACATCACCTAATCTAGCAAATAAATTTGTGTTACATTATATAATTTTTTCGGTGGCAAATGTAATAGATTAACAAAAACCAAAAGCTCATTATTTTTATGTATGTATAGAATTTTAACATTTACGGAATTTTTAACAACAAATATTTTAGAACAATAGATACTCACAAGCCACCGATGTTAAATAACACCTATCTATCTATCTATCTATATCATCACGCCAGCTCCCTCGCGGGGTAGGCAGAGAGTACAGAGTTCCAACAGGATCTTTCCTTACATACCTCATACATTTTTTAAATAACACATGCGTGGAATACACAGTGGGAATTAATTATCGCGGCCATATCTCTCCTGGTTTCTTGTGGAGGCTGGACCGATTTGGACGAAATTCATACGATAATAGAAATGAAGAAAAATACCGCGGTGAAACATATTCAAAACTTATCGGAATGATTAAATAGATAAGGTTATATTTTACCAATTTTAAGATACTCGCTGTCACATTTTGTCACGTTGTTAACCCACTATTAAGAAATATATATATATAGCCATAGAAATTTTCTACACTATTAGAAGGTAAAACAAATCACTTGTTGAATAGTAATCGAATTAATTCAGACACTAAAAATTAGTTAACAGCAACCAGAACTATTGGAATTAATTATATTAAACTTACCAAGGGGGTTGAAAAATGTTGCTAATCTAAAACTTTTTATTATTTTATTATAATAAAGCACTGGTACTATCACTATTAATTAGGAATAGTTGTCGTGCGAACTCTGGCGTCGAAAAAGGCTTTGTTCCTGCGCAAATTCGTTTTTATATACTGTATCAGGACGGCCTACTTCCTGCCTGAGGCAACAGTGCGCACTCCCCAGATCTCTAGATCCTTCGTCTGAGACGAGGACAGAGATATGGAAAGAACGGCTCAACCGAAGCCAGGCACGCCCTAAACTATTGTCTGTTTTTTATAAAGTTCTTGTGGGACTAAGATAGCAATAATCGAACCGAGCGAGATAGGATCATTGTCCCGCTATTGTATTATTTTTTATATTTCTAGATCTTTTTATGTTGTGGGTGTTTCTTATTAAATGTTCTAGAAAGAATTTGATTTCCGGTACCAACGAATACCTTATATGGTCATTATGATGCTATCACTAGTTAAGGCGCGCGGTTTCCATTCGATGTAACAACAAGTTATTTTGTTTGTTTGTGTTTAATGATTATTTTTTTATTTACATTTTTAAAACTTTGTTACGACGTAATACTATTTCTTGGGTTTAATATGAATTAAAATACACGTTACCGCTACAGTGATTTATCATCAACATCTACTCTAATGTCATCAACATTTACCCTAAAAAATGGTAATGTTTCCGGGCTGCCAACATTACGCGGGTGCAGTGGGGTGAGTGCGGGGCGTTTTTTGTATTTTATGGCCTCACCGTGCGACGTGCAATTATGACTAGACGCGCCTTCTGGATATATTATTTCTAAGTTTACATGTAAGTATTTCTGTTATTTGATATTTTGGCACTGAATCCTTTTTCGCTATGACGAATTAGACTTGTAATGCGGCGCGTTGCGATAAAATCATGATATGATCATTTAATGGTATTTCAGTGGCATGTAGAATACCACTACCCGATTATTTCACGAAGTTATCTAGCGCCGCGTTTGGTCTTAGCAAATAAGAGTCATGTATCGAAACCCTTCACAATACATTGCGTTGTCCTATTAGTTAGACGCTCACGTAAGACTAGGAGCTAACGTTAATTGTTGAAATATCAAGCTGGCAATAAACACAGTTTTCTCGTTAACTAAACTAACACTTCATAATAAATAAATAAATAATGTTTTGAATGATACGAGCGACTACAGTGCGCATGTTTTAATGATATTAAAGTCCCTAAAATTTGCAAACAGTCACATAATTTGTCAGCAGGTCCAATTTAACAATTCAAATATGCATTAGGTCGACTAAACCCTCGGGGGAGATTTACTTTTTATTTATTCCAGCCTTAGCTTAACTGTATTATGGATTCAATTAAATATTAAGGGCTGTTTTTTCGATCATCAGACTATAAAATACTATAGACAAATTTAGTTGATGGATAGATAACTTTTATTTGATGATGAAAAAATCACTTGATTAAATCAACAAAATCATCGCCGATACAGCATTAATGTAAGAAAAATACCAAATGTCAAGAGATTATAGAAATCGACGAACTATTCTCAACTGTTATTATGGTAAACGATTTTAGGCTATTTTTCATTTTTGACGATAACTCACCGATATCGAGCGCTGATGTGTATGGCACTATACTGCGTTTTACCGAGCTCAGAACGAAAGAGGTTCTCAATTCATCTGTATATGTCTTCTCACTAACCGACACAAAAGCCTGTACAGATTATCGTAAACACATTTACTAAATGATTACCCCTATTTCACACCAACGCCCCCTGTCAATAACATGTAAGAGCCAAAATTTCCTTGTCGCACTGTACGTAGAATTTACAGGAGTAGTAGTATTACCTGTAATACAGAAAACAAATTCATGAAATAAGAATCTCAAACTTACTTATTTTATTTATTATTCACAAATTTTAAAGAACATTTCGTACGGTGGCCTGCCCGCGCAGGTAGACCAAGTAAAGTACACAACGATACATGCGATGTCGCTTGACCGGATTGAAGTTAGCTTCTCCAAGCTAAGAAAAGAGTTATTATAAATAACCATGATAAGATAGTCTAGGTCCTCCACGGTATCTACACACATCCGTCCACTTTTGCATTATAAATCTGATTTGTAATTTTTTCTTCCGACATTCTTCTTTCTATATGCCTGAACCACTGGAGCATATCCTACTGAGTTCTTAGATTTACACGAATATTACACATGAAATAAAACTATTTCTCGCATTTTATCGCAGTTTATTTTTGATTTTTAAGTTCCCGACGTTTCGTGCTTTGCAACACCCATGGGTGTTGCAAACGTCACGGGAAGGACTGAGGTGTTAGACGTCCAAAAGACATAGTTGTTTCGGGGTATCCTCAAGCTTCTTAATTATTTTTGTTGGTCCGATCTAGTGCCCGGTATATGGCAATAGGCTCGCCCCCTATTACATGGGGCCTAACATCGTTGGCAAAAAGAGGGTGTACTCAGTACACCTCTGCCGTTCCCGCTTGGAGAATATTGACGTGACATTGTTGTGTTCCTTGGATAAGTAAGATATTAGAAAATGTTCTTTAGTTAAGTAAGATACTTTATTGGACATGCTGCAGGGAGAGTTTACTTCTTTCATGAGTTATTACACATTACAGAATACAATTCATAAATTGCTACAACCAAGTCGAGTTTTTCAGCGAACATAAATACAAAGAAGATTATACCTTAGGGATCTTTGTTAGCTCTTTGAACGCTGAAAAATGTGATATTTGTATGTAAATATTCGTACTAAGCATCCTCTTTCGTGTTTTCTAAAACATGAGTAGGTGTGTTACTCTTATCATTATATTCCCGAAGCGGAGATCAAAGATATTTAACCCTTTGACCACCAGGTGATATAAAGCTATGTTTCTCCCCAGACGCGAAAATTGTATGGTTTAATATTGCCGATTAAAAATCGATGAATTTTTACTATTTTTAGGATTAAGTCAAGTCAAAGATCATTTATTTGGATCAGGCCAATGAATAAAGCCCTTACAAACGTCAAAATTATTATTTTTTTAAACCTACCACCGGATCGGAATGCGGCTTCTCTGAAAAGACCCGGCGAGAAACTCAGCAGATTAATCTTTTAACTCAACTGGCCTTTCTAATAACCACAAAATAACGTTTAAGGTATAAGCAGAACGATATGTAAGTAGAGTCTAAATTTGTATTTTTATAGATTTTTATAAGTTCCTTAAACATCGATAAAATAGGAACCTGCTTCGTTTTGAAGCTCTGTATCTTGATTATATGAAGTCATAACTCTAAAAGCAATGAAAACTTTGTCTTTACATCCCAAAGGTTAAGATGTAAGAGGCTTCAGAATCACTTTTCTCATACAACTCTTATAAGTAATAGGGAGCAAGCCTTAGATCGAAGAAACATAATGTCCTAACAGAAGCTTAGTGCTGGCTGTCCTCAATGCACCAATTTTCTGACTTGGGACCTATTGTGTGACGCATGTAGATAATTATATTATTTCTTTTAACCTTCCTCGTTGGTCTAGTGGCAAAGCGCATCGCTTTAAGATCACGAGGTCCTGGTCCAAATCCTAGATCGGAAAAATGTAGTTTTTCTAACGAAAACTTCTCAGTATGAGTCCGGAGTCTGAAATTGTGTCCGGTGTATGGCAATAGGCTCGCCCCCTATTACATGGTACCTAACATCGTCGGCAAAAAGTGGGTTGTGCTCGGTACACCTGTACCATCCCCGCTTGGGAAATATAGGCGTGACGGTAATTTTTTTTCTTTTTATCCTGCTTTTCATGTTATGTTATCCTGTACTGTTTATAAAGTAAACCAAATCCAAGTATTCTTGTAACAATTTGTGTGTTTCAATATGTTTTATCATCATAATCATCAGCCAGGACAAAGTCCTCCCCAAAAACGTTAACGCAAATATAACGTTTATTATTATATTGTTATATGAGGGGCAAGCCTATTGCTGTTGTGATAACTACCTTATCATAGCAGCCATTTTATTCAGTGGTTTTTAATTAAAAAACAGACTGTAGAAAAAAATAACAGGACCTTCCAGACGGCTACTACTGAACAATTACCAACAAAATGGCGGACCTAAATTAAATAGGATGCAATGACCTCGTCTACGAAGAAGGCTTATGAGATGACCAAGGCCGTAAACTATTTTTTTCTTTTTTTTTAATAAGATGTTGACCAACATTCGGGCTGTATATACATCAGTGGTATTCACTCAGTTAGACCGTTAGACTGCAACGTCAGAGCTCTCGAGTTCAAACCCAGGCACGCACCTTTGTATTGCAAATTAATGATCACTTCCTTTAACGGTGAAGGAAAACATTGTGAGGAAACCTGCATGCCTAAGAGTGTCTCGAAAGTATGTGAAGGTCAACCCGCATTGGGCCAGCGTGGCGAACTATGGCCTAAGCCCTCTCAGTTTGAGAGGAGGCCCGTGCCTAACAGTGGGACAGTTTCTTAACAGGGCTAATATTATAGAACTGTATCCTTTTGTATACTGTGCTTAAAAACATGGGATTCATTAGGCTTTAGAACTAATTAACCTTAGTTATGAATAAGGCCTAAACAATACAATATCTCCTATGGTCTATGGTCTCCTTAAACAATGTGCAACAGTTTTAGTTCCCCCACCCCTTACATATATTTTTAATTTATGCTTTATATATGGGATCTTCCCTCACTACCTACAAAAATCAAATGTTATCCCTATATACAAAGGGAATGCCAGAGATCGTGTCGATAACTTTAGACCCATCTCTATTCTTTCCTCTATCTCCAAAGTTCTAGGAGGATTAATAAATAGAAAATTATTAGAATACCTTGAAAAACATGGCTTTATTGCGAATAATCAATTTGGATTTCGGTCTTGTAAACGACCAACGATGCTGTTCACGAACTTAGTGATTATGTTAGCTTAAACTTAGATACAGGGAAAAAAGTCATTGGTATATTCCTGGATCCAGCTAAAGCATTCGACACGGTCTCATCTACCTTTCTGTTAATAAAACTCGATAGTTTGGGCGTTAGAGGAGTCCAGTTAAGCCTTTTTAAAGATAACCTCACTAATAGATCACAATAGACAGCCTCGTTGGTCTAGTGGCAAAGCGCATCGTTTTGTGATCACGAGGTCCTGGGTTCAAATCCCAGGTCAGACAAGTGTAGTTTTTCTAACAAAAACTTCCCAGTACGAGTCCGGAGTCTGGAATTGTGCCCGTTGTATGGCAATAGGCTCGCCCCCTATTACATGGGGCCTAACATCGTCGGTGAAACGTGGGTGCACTCAGTACACCTCTGCCACTCCCGCTTCGGGAATATAGGCGTGACGGTGTGTAGATCGCAATGTACTAGGATTTGTAACTATATTAGTTTGGAGCTATCGACAATCTTCGGTGTTCCGCAAAGAAGTATACTGGGTTCCGTCATCTTCCTGATCTACAATAATGACCTTCTAGAACTCGCCCACTACCACGGCAAAATCATATCCTATGCTGTCGATACAGTCTTACTATTTTCTGCAGATGCAATGTGGAATGTTTGCTCCCAGGTGGGGGCAAACATTCCACATTGCACAAGATGGCCTTCCAGTATCGCGTATCCCAGTGACTTCGCACAAACAATTTAACATTAAAAACTGTAAAGACGAAATACATATAATTTAATATGAAAAATTCCTCTCAACCTCCTGCTAAATTAAAATTTGACGTGCAACTGCACGTCATAGTTACTCTTGTTTAGAAACTAGTACGTGCAGTTGCCCCCCTATAGCAAAAACTTCTAATCTTCAATATCTAGGTGTTGTCATCGACAAACATCTTAGCTTCCAACCACATCTGCATAATCTGCAAGACTGGATCAGAAAATTAATATCTATCTATCTATATCATCACGCCAGATCCCTTGCGGGGCAGGCAGGGAACACAGAGTTCCAAAATTTATAATTAATTAAAAAATTAATATCTATTTTTAATAATCTACTCCATATCGCTACACCCACATTAGTCCATCAAGTATACCTAGCTTTCTGCCACTCAGCCTTAACATATTGCATAACTCTTTGGGGTGGAGCAGCTAAATCGCATCTCAGGGGTTTAGAAATAGCTCAAAGAGTGGTTAATAGTTTCTACACACACAACACATTAACAGTTTCTACGTTTAGGCCTATCCTGTTTCCCACTAATAAACTATACGAGTTGTGTAATGTACTAACTGTACGAAAGCTAAATAAAATGTATACATAAAAGTAAGCATGCTTACAAAAAAAATAAAACTTTCCCTTTCTAGGTCCTTACCTTTACAATAAACTCAATAAACAGCTATGTTTCTATCAACTGAAAAAAAAGATGTGCTTTTGACAGTACGTAACTATCTTAAAAATCTAACCTATCTAGAAACGGAAAATCTCTTGTTCAGGCTTAAATAATTTTACATTAAAAATTAAAAATCAAGTTCCAGAATTCAATGTATATTCTTCTTTCCACATTCTTTCACATTCTCACACATCCTCTCACATTCACTCCCTCACTGACACTATCGCACACAAACAAGCTTTAGATTTAATTTTAAATCTCGATTATTACTTTAACGAAATGGTTTGCTTTTACTTTTTGTCATTTTATTTCTATATCGTCTTATAAAGTAGAAACAGCTCTGTGGTCTGAGATACAGGATTTCTCCTAGTTCAGACACAGAATCACATTGATTTGCTTTAAATTTTGTTAAAATACTGTGTAACTTTATTTATACGTACAATGAAGCAACTGTACATCCTCTTTTGATACCAATATAAGTTATTATTAATATTAGTATCGGCGATTTTGACAGTCAAAATTAGAAGTTTTATATTCATTAAAATCGTGTTTGTTAACGCGCTAAGCTTTTTAAATAAGTACTTGTCTATAGTTAGAAAAGAAAAGGAAAGTATTTACTCAAGTCTATCTTAAGCCCTGCCCGGCGAAGCTGTATAGAGCCCTGTGGCCAACATCGTAGATCACACACATACACACAAATCTAGTTTGAAAACGATTGTGTTACCTCATAATAGGTGAATGCATACTCGTTTCTGTTTAAACTCTGTGTTAATTGAAATATAGAACATTTTTCAGAAAACATTTTTCTACTTCCAAGGTATAATTCAACAGGTGGGTCCGTACGGCTACTAATAAAAAAATAACTTGGGTAAATTTTATAGTAAACGGAAATTCTGCGGCGTTAGTTTCCAGCCAAAAGATCCTAGTCGGACTGTATTTTAAAATTATAACGTAAGATAAGTAATTGCTGACGATGATAATGAAATTAATGATGTACCCCACCCTGGATAGTAAAGTAATGGATACTTTATATACCTATTCTATCGGCCGTTTAGAGGGAAATCGAAAAGGCACAATTGACCACTTTGTAACAGTTACCTTCAGTTATGCACACATAAGAATACATACTGGTTGATATTCTACCAACATTACACATTATTGTTGGACATAACACAAGTTTTGGAAATTAACACAAATTCACGACAGCCCTCTTAGACTTCCTGCCAAAAAACCGTAAATGACGCTTCAATAGTAATTGTAAGTAAAGTCAAGGTTTCATAAAAAGTGTAATACTAATTAGTTATAGTGTGTGATTTGTTTTTGTTGATGTTGCATTGGTATTCAGTTCTGAGCTTAGCTTAAAGTTTTTAAGTCTCTAGCTCATTGAAGCTAGTTTAAAATCGATTGCACAATTTGTATTGAACAGAAAAACAAATAGACAAGGAATCGAGGACTGAATTAAAACGGAATAACAAGGTTATTCCGTTTTAATTAGGTCCGCGAACTACGAGAAGAGGTGGCGTCATTGCGTGGCGCCAGCCCGGAAAGTAGGTCGCGCGAGGCCTGTAATGTGAACGTTCGTCGCGGGGCGCAAAATGCATCCGTCGGCAGTTTCGAGTCGGCCGATGCCTCGCCAGCTGTTGCTACGGGCCCGCGCGTTACACCGCGCCCCGCTGCCCGCAGCATACCGCACCCCGCCGTTCGCAGTACACCGCGTCCCGCCACCTCCACGGCCCCGCCGGTGACGTCAAACGTAAACACGGCTTCTCCTCGTCGTGATTACACCGCCGCTGCCGCCCGCGCACCAGAGAGGACAACTGGGAAGGTACGTAAGGTGCCTCGGACTACCACAAAGGGTCAAGTTGATGAGGAAGGCTTCATCAAGGTGGAAAAGAAGAAGAAGAAGCCCCCTCGAAGAAACCGGTGTGGGTCTGCACCGGTCGACGATGGCACACTCCTGCGTTCAGCAGTACCGACGACGCTGCTGTACGTGTCACGGCTACACTACACCACCAAAGCCGATGACATTGTGGAGTATGCCCGCAAGAAGTCCTTGTATACTCTGAGGGTCGAGAAGTTGAATTCGCAACACAATGCGGCTTTTAATTCCTTTGTTGTGCGAGTTCCCACTGCCAAATTGGAGACCTTCATGAGCGAGGACTACTGGCCGAAGGGTGTCGTTTTTAGAAGATTTCGTGGGAGACTGAGAGATACAGCGTACAGCGCAACATGTCACCGGCAACACATGTTACTTAGTTTATAAGTTTTTTTTTATATATTATATGTATGTTAGTCTGTAAGGTATTTATTCTATGGGCCCGTAAGTTTAACAAAATATTTTTGTAAAATTTCAGTTGCCTGGATTAAATGACTTATTATTATTATTATTTTACTGAGATTCACAGGCTTTACCCGGACCTTTGAAAGGCTTGCATGGGGACATGGGTCCAACACGTAGAGGCCCTTTGCGAGAAGTTAATGTTATGTAAGCCACCTGCTGAGATCACTTGCTGAAAATGAAGATTATTATTATTATTTGGTCCAAGATTTCTCTTTCTCTCTCCGTTGACGAGAGGTGAATCCATAGGCACGGGCCGGAGCCAAGTGCCTACGGAGTGGAAAAATCTTTACATCTATTCCATAGATAAAAATTTTCGTACTAATCTGCATGTGTTGAGTATGACTGCTTTTTGTAGAAGGGCATATATGGATGAGTGAATGTTTAGCATATTAAGGCTTGTGTGTAGTGTATGTGGTACTACCCCTGTAGACGACAGGATAATAGGGATTGTTTTGACAGTGTTGACTCTCCATTGGGTTTTTATTTCAATGGCTAAATCTGTGTATTTTGCTATTTTTTCTGTGTGGGTTGATGTAAGGTTGTGTGTATTGGGTATGGCTATGTCTATGAGGTAAACTATTTTCTTGATCTTATCATGCAGTAAAATGTCTGGTCTATTAAAATGTATAGTCTTATCTGTAATTATTGTTCGGTCCCAATATAATTTGAAATCTGTAGACTCTAGAATTATTTGTGGTGTGTATTTGTAGTATGGCGTTTTGTTTGGGATGAGTAAATGTTTTACAGCTAACTCTTGGTGTATTATGGCAGCAACTTGATCATGTCGATGTTTGTAGTCCGTTTGTGCTATGGCCTTACAGGATCCAGTTATATGCTGTATAGTTTCTGAGCCAGTATGGCAGCGTCTACATTTGTCTGTTATGAGATTAGGTCTATGGATAATATATTTTTCGAAATTTCTCGTATCTATTATTTGGTCTTGTATAGCTATAATAAATGCTTCAGTTTCCGGGAACAAATCCCCCCGAGTTAGCCAATTATTTGATGCTTTTGTGTCAATATGTGGTCTGTGTAAGTCTTGGTAGTGTCTCCCATGTAATGATTTTTGTGTCCATGCTAAGATTTTGTCTGCTCTAGTACTAACTTTCTGATTCAATTGTGTATTTCCGTCATGTAGATTAAGCGGCGTAATGTGATTGTCGGCATGCTTTATTGTGAGATGTAGGCTAGAATTCTGTGCTCGTTCGTAGAAATACTGTCTTAAAGTTGAAATTTGATTGTTGTGTAGGTTAAGTATGTCGATTATTCCTCTTCCGCCATCTTCCCGGGGTAGTGTTAATCTTTGAATACAAGATCTAGGGTGGTGTTTTCGGTGAGATGTCATTGTGGTGTTGATTGTGCGTTGTAGATTCTTTAGCTCAGTTTGTGACCAATTTATAACTCCGAATGAGTATGTTAGAATAGGGATTGCATATGTATTGATAGCTTTAACTATATTACGTGAATTGAGTTGTGATTTAAGAATTGTGTTCAGTCTATGTTTAAATTTCTTGGTAACTTCAGTTTTTGTTTCTTTTTGGTGTATGTGGCGTGATTGTTGAAATCCTAGATACTTGTAAGTACTGTTTTGGTCCATTGGTTCTACCTTCTCTCCTGTGTTCAATATGTATTCATTTTGTTCTATTCTACCTGCAGTTATTGTTAGTGTTTTGCATTTATCGATGCCAAATTCCATCTGGATGTCGTTTGAGAATGTTTGTGTGATGTCTGCTAAATCATGTAGTGAGTGTGTTGTGTTACTATAAAGTTTTATGTCGTCCATATACATGAGGTGTGTGAGTGTGGTGTGTGTAAGTTGGTCGTCATCTGTATCAATTTCTAAGCCATTACCATTTGTATTAAGTAAGTAAGACAATGGATTAAGGGCCAGACAAAACCATAATGGACTAAGCGCATCTCCTTGGAAAATACCCCTTCTAATGGGGATGTGTTTTGTGTGTATATAAGAGGATTTGGTAGTAACTTTAAGTTCAGTTTTCCAATTTTTCATGGTATTTTTAAGGAATGTCACTATTGTGGGGTTTATTTTATAATGGGCTAATATGTATATGAGCCAGCTATGAGGTACTGAATCATATGCTTTACGGTAGTCAATGTACATGGTGCTGAAGTCTCTTTTATTACGAACCGCCTGCTTCATTGCAACTGAATCTATTAGGAGTTGTTCTTTGCACCCCTGGCTATGTTTTCTACATCCTTTCTGTTCCTCGGCTAATATTTTGTGTTTTTCTACGTGGTCGTAAATGAGCTCACTAAGACATGATGTAATTATTTTGTAAACGGTTTGTAGGCATGTTATGGGTCTGTATTTGGATGGGTTTGTGAGATCATTTAAGTCTTTAGGTATCATATGAGTAACTCCTTGCGAGATAAATGGTGGCATTGTAGTCGGGCTGTGAATAAATTCGTTAATATGTCGAAGTAGAATATCATGAATGGATGTAAATTTTTTATACCAAAAGTTATGGATTTGGTCAGTTCCTGGTGCTTTCCAATTTTGTGTTCTTGATATTACTCGTTTAAAAATGTCTACTGTTATTTCGCTAAACTGCATTTCCGTTATATTTGTTGTATGTTGTGACAACGATTGGAGCCATTCGGCGTGTTGGTTGTGGTGTGTTGTGTTAGACCATATACTAGACCAGAACTGCTCGAGTGTTGCTGCTGTAGGGGCTCTGTTATTTTGATTAATTGTAGCCTGTTGCAGTCCCATGCCGAGTCTTCTATAAAATTGTTTTTCACTGTTCATAAACTGTGTATTCTGTTGCTTCCTAAGTGTACAATTTAAATATCTTCTCAATCGGCTGGCAGTGGCATTGAGTTTTTGTTTAAGTGTGTCTAGTAACTGTTCATCGGTTGTATTGGGCCCTTCGTGTTGTGAATGAATACGGTATTTTCCTTTAATTTCCTCTACAAGTGTAATGAGCCTCCTGCTTCTATTACCTTGTATAAATTGTGTGACTCTACCTATACTTTTCCTCAAGTTCTGTATTTTTTGCTGTAATCTTCGTTGCCAATGTGGTATACTTTCTTTATTAGTGTTATTAAATTGTAAGTTTTCTTTTATTTTAGCTCCGTTAGCAATTGCTGCAGTATACGCTGCGCAATATATTATAGTGTGTATTTCATTAAAGCTGTGATCATATGAAACATATTGAGGAATTGTTTTAGAGTTTATGTGGTTCACTATATGTGTAAATTTTTTCGAAATCTTTTGTCGGGGTATGTATGGTCTTTGTGTAGGATCTGTGTTATTATATTTATTGTATGCGGTCTGGAATGTTTCATTAATTTTACTGTCGAATTCTGATGGTATAATCGAACTACATAATAATTGCTGATGATTATTTTGTTGTTCTTCACTAATCAGATTACGAGTTGTGTTTGTTTGTACATCTGTTAACTGTATTTCAGTATCGGTTGTGTGTGCGTTTGTACAATATATTTGAGAGAGCGTGTTATGTAAATCGATTTGAGAGTTAGTGAGGATAATAGCTTGAGTTGAGTGTAGTTGCATCTCTATTTCAAGTTTTATTTGTTGTATGCGTTCATGCGATATCATTTTGTTATGAATTATTGCTCTTCTTTGATCAAATACGCGCTGTTCAGAGAGGTGAGATAAATGTGGGTACTTTTCAATGAATCTATCGTATAGCTTTTTTCTGTACGCTGTAAGGTTGGTCTCTAAGTTTGTAATTTCAAAGTAAATTCTTAAAATCATCTCGTTAACTTCATTGGACCATCTCATTCGGCATGTGGTTTGTGTAACTGTTGAGTAAGATTGTTGATTTTGCTGTAAGTAAATAGTTACTTCTTCTTTAACTTTATTAAGTGTGTTAAGGGGTAGTAATTTCTTATTGACTATAGCTCTCCGTTGATCGCCTAATCTTTGTTTAGATGCGTCCATCTCTGGGTATTTTTCTGAAAACTCTTGATATAATTGGTCTAAATATGCACGAGTGTTTTGTTCTAAATTAGTGATGATGAGATATGTGCGCCATATGAAAATGTTCATGTCATTAGTCCATTTCTTTCTCGCACGGTTTTCGCCAGTAGTGGGTCCAGGGTTACTAGCATGTGCCTCCTGGACAACATCCACTGACACTACTGAAGACGTAGACGATGATTGGGATGATTGAAGGTGATGACTAAGTGAGTTGGGGGATGAATTAGGTGATGGAAAAAGACTACTGAGTGGTGATGACGTTGTTGATGACTTAGGGATTGTATGTGATGTAGTGATTTCGGCTGTGGCATTTTTATCGGTGAGAACCCGCCTGCTCAATTCTCCACCGCCGATGGTTCGCATGCTGTAGCATCCAGCATCGGCTCCAGATGCGCCCCGGCGACCCCCGGGCAGCGGCCGTAAATTATACCTTCTTTGACTCATCTCCATAAAGGGTTACCTGAACCTTGTTAGCTACGTATGTTTTTATATTACGCATGTCCGCCCCCCACGTGGCCAGGTGTTCGGCTCGGACGTAAGGTAGGGTTTTTGGGGGGCTTATTATTATTATTATTAAGATTATTATTATTATTATTATATTATCCGTCGTCGTTTGTCACTCTCACCCAAGACAAACAAAATAATGCATGGGAAAAGGCAAAACTTGTAATATAATACAGTCCACCTCGCGTCAGACTGAAACGAACACATTCGTTCCGCTAGCCGACTGTACATGCCATCATTCAGTAGCTACTAACAGTCGTCATTTACACCATAACGACCTAGCGATGAATATCGTACTACTTAAATTGCATTATAATATGCATATCTAGTTATTTAAAACGGAATATTTTGATACTAATAGGAGAACGAGAGTTAAATAGGAAATTATTGAACATTATAGATACTAACAAATCGGTCTGAATTCTATTAGTTTGGTACGCTGAAAAAAGGCAAAACTCTCCATGGCAGGCAAATGTCCATGCGATTTTTTATCTAATTTATCCAATGTGTGTAGTAAATAAAGCAATACTTCAAAAGCCCCATTAAGATTCCCAAAGTCAAAATTTCGTACGACGTTTATTTGTAAAGGCGAACCAAAATTTTACAAAAATCAAAAATATTTATTTTAATTAACTACGAAACCATTGTTTTTAAAATATCTGGAATCGTCTCAGTTTCTGATTTGAAACAAGCATTTATGCGTCTAATACATTACATGATATATATACCATATGTTTTACTAGCTTATATTCTACCTCTGAAAAATTTCATTTGAATCCGTTGTCTCTTAGACGTGATTGAGTAACCAATATCCAGACATCTAAACTTTAACATTTATTATATTACCAAAAATGATATACGTACTTATTACTTAACAAAATAATGTCACAAAAGAAGACTTAAATATATTTAAAGATTTGCTTATAAACAGTAAAACATTTGTTAATCCTGAATAAGAAGAGCTATTTATATGAAATACTATCTATCTATCTATAACATCACGCCAGATCCCTTGCGGGGTAGGCAGCGAGTACAGAGTTCCAACAGGTTCTTTCCTTACATACCTCTCTGGCTTCCTCGACTCTCATAGTTCGTCTCATACACGCTTGCCGGAAACTCTTGACTTTTCTTTCAGATAAGACTCGGTTTATTTGGTCGTGGTAAGATAGTCTAGGTCTTCCCCGGTACCTGCATCCTTCCACTTTCACATTGTATATCTGTTTTGTCATTCTTTCCTCTGGCATTCTTTCTATATGCCCGAACCAACGGAGCATGCCCTTTCTCATCTTTACACCGATACTATATTTCATACCCACTCGCTTTCTTACTACGCTGTTTCTATATATAAAATACTGAAATGTTTAATAGTTTTATATAAAATACTTACCTTCTACACATTTATTAGTGTACTACTTTCTACCCGCGACTTCGTCCTTGCTGACTTTAGACAGGAACCAAGTATTTATCCGGGATAAAAAGTATCCTATATGTTAATCCAGGTAATAAACTATCTTACCAAATTTCATCCAAATCCGTTCAGTCGTTTTTGCGTGATTGAGTAACAAACATCCAAATATCTCAACATACAAATATTCTTATTTATAATATAAGTAGGACTACTGTTCCTACATTACATTATATTTTATTTTTAAGTTCGTATACGTGGCCTGTACTATGACCAAGGAAGGGACGGCGGAACGAACTGGACGCTTTAATTAACGAGCGATTGGACCTCAATAGCCCCAAATAGAGAAGAATGAAAGCGATGTAGGAAGACCTTTTCCCAGCAGTGGGACACTAATGGATAGATACATCATCAGCTGAAAGACATCTATTGCAAGACTCCTTGAAGATCGCCACGACGAATGGCATCGTGCTCCAGCATCCAGCTTTTACCTGAGACCTACGCTTTTGCTATCTACTTGTAAACATTAAAAATACAGACCATGTTTGAAAAACGTTTTTCTATGCATACATAATATTTATTATAAAAATAAGCTTATACCCTAAATATTACAGACCCCGCAATCTTATTATAGAAAGATTTTACCAAATAATTTTAATTTAAAAAGATGTTTTTACAAACAAGCTTTACAGCAAAAACACAACGGAGACCGACAAGTACTACGGTAATTGTCAAGACAAATGTAACGAAGCCCAACACGTCGGAGCTATGTTGAGTAGTTGGGTAGTTCCGTTGGCCACCCGCCGGCTCCATCATCAGACCCTGTACATCATCCGTGTCTATAAAACTTGTCAAGACAAATCCAATGAGCCCAAACACGGTGGGGTTATGTTGAGCAGTTGGGTAGTTCCGTTGGCCACCGTCCGGCTTCATCATCAGACCCTGGATACCATTCGGGTGTAAAGTACTCGTCCAGAAAAATCCAACGAGCCCAAACACGGCGGAGTTATATGGAGTGTTTTTCTGGTTCCATTGGCCACCTTTCCGCTTCATGATCAGACCCTGTAAACTATCTGGTTGTATAGTCATTCTCAATACCAATCTAACGAGACTAAACACGAGGGGGTTACGTTGTATAGTTCACATGTTCCTATAGCCACCTTCCGATTCCATCATCAGATCCGCTCCATGGTACCATATTATTGCATTGTCAACGGTCAACTTAAATACGTATGCCAAATTTTGGATTGATTCGTATTGCTTGAAAAATGGATCACAAGATTTGAATCGGAAAGACAGACAGACATACGAATATTGCAAGTTCAATAAAATCTTGTAAAATAAAATACTTTAAAATAAAAGGTAAACAGACTTCAAAAAACAAAAAATAAATATTTGAAGTCGGTGCTGGTTGGTGCAGTCGGTTACTTGGCACCGACTTCAAATATTTATTTTTTGCTTTTTGAAATCGGTTTACCTTTTTTTTGAAAGATTATTATTTTAGAATATTAAGTGATGAGTGAATTATTTAGTAATATTTATACACCGATATTATATTATTTTGCTGAGTTGTACAGTAATGTACCTACAGGATTAATATAATGACTATAATAACGGAATCTATACATTCGTGCTGTTCGCCGTTAAGGAGTTCCCTCTTGTATCTTCAAAGTCCAAGGTCCAATACCAATAACATTAAAATAAGACCACCTTAAAACTATACTGAACCCAATGCAAATAGAATCAAAATCGGTTCATAAGCAAAGGAGTTATAAAAAAGGACGAATTCTAAACCTCCTTTTTTGAAGTTGGCTAATATACTGCTTAGTTCTATAGTAGGGTACCTATAGGATTGACGTAATACCCATAATATCTCAATTTACACGTGCCTGTTGTTTGTCGTTAAGGAGTTCCCTGGTGTATCTTCTAAGTCCAAGTTCCAATGTCAATGAAATTAAAATGGGACCACCTTGGAGCTATACTGAACCCAATGAAAAAAAAAATCAACAAAATCGGTCCACAATTGACGGAAATATCGCGGAACATACATGAAAAAAAAAGCATACATACAACCGAACATGGAACCTCCTCCTTGTTGTCAGTCAAAAATAGAAGATAATTGTGCAGCATATGATTTTCTTAAGTCAAAGAAGAAGGAGGAGGCAGTTCCATAAACTTAATGAACTAGCATCATTCTTAATTCAGTGGATCTATAAAAAAACGTTAGTTAAATCAAACCGCCAATCATCACGCCAGATTCCTTGCGAGGTAGGCAGAGAGTATGGAGATTAACTAGATATAAAAGATTTTTTTGTTAAATCACCCAGTGTATTCTCAATGATCGGACATAAACATAGTTCATTTTTTTTTTTTAAATATAGCCCCACACTCGGATTTATTCTTGTGTCGTGGGTGCGTTTACAAACATAAAAATTCACGTGCACAAATATCTAGACCGAAACAAATAATTGCAGATCACACAAAGATTTTTCCCGTGAATTGAACCCGCGACTATTAGACAAAGTGGACGAAGCGGCTTAAGCTCTTAACCACTGCGCTAAATCGTCCGTCTTTGCGAGTGTGGTACTCCAAATACCTACAGAATATTAAAGAAACCATACTTTTGAAGGAAGTGATCTGCAAATAGTTGCAAATATATAATATCAGCAATAACAATCCAGTAGTCACTAAAACATGTTACACTTTTTACTTTCTAAACAGCATACTTAAGAAACACCGGTGTGTGTGTGAGTGATGTACGCTGTTGGCCGCGAGGCCTTTACAGCTTCACCGGACTTAAAGGCGAGCGTGCGAGAAGGGCAAGAGCCCTTCTCGCACGCTCGCCTTTAAGTCCGGTGAAGCTGTAAAGGCCTCGCGGCCATACTCGAGGGCGCCTCGGTTGGGACAGTCGCTGTGGGGGGACGGGGTGCACTACTAAGTGCACCGATCAACCGCCGGCTATGGGAGGGGATCTACGACTACGTCGTCGTCGCTCGTATTCTGAGCGGAAAGAATGGATGACAAAACATCGGGGAGATCGGAGAGAACATGTCGCGGCCGGCGGTGGCGGCAGGGGTCAGGGGGGGGGGGGGGGGGATCGTAGTCGGCGGCGGCTAGATGAACGGATTCGTATAGGTAGATGCGTTCGCGAAGTGTCGTTTTGTCGCCTTTTTAATATAGGCGCGAATAGGTTCGAGACCTAGATCGGCGTGGAGCTCGACATTCCGTACGAACCACGGGGCTCCTACAGCTTTACGGAGGAAGCGGTTTTGAACCACTTGGAGTTTATCGATGTGAGAGGGGGCCGAATGCCCAAACACAACACACGCATAAGTCATGATGGGTCGAACGCAAGTTTTGTAAAGCGTCACCTTATTTCTAAGGGACATTTTACTCTGCTTGCAGATTAACGAATGGAGACAACCGAGCACAAAGGATGCTCGGTGACAGACCCGCTTGATGTGCGGGCCGAAGGACATGGTACTGTTTAGGGTGACCCCTAGATATTTGACCTCTTTGACCCAGGGAATGGGTCGGTCGAACATGGTCACTTGGCCGAGATTACTTCTAGGGCGGCGAAGGGAGTGGCGCGGGGTAAGAAACACCGGGTGTACGGAACAAGCAAGTTTTGGGCAGAGCACACACGTTACTATTAACATCGGCTATTAGCGACTTTGCGACTGCATCAGGGCTGTAACACGATTTGCCGAATTGTTGTGTTTGATCGCTGTATAAAAACCGCGTGTCTTAGCAACTACTTATTTGATATTGCATCGCATTTTGATGACTAGACCCGAGCCCCTATTTAGTAAGGCCAAACACAGCGTGCTACAATAACTTTATACAATAGTGTAATCGTATTCTGTATGTCACTGGAATACCATTTCATTCATGAGGCTATCATTCATGAGATCATGGTGAATAAGCGCCAATTAGTTAACTGCGTTCGATTGAAGTATCAAAATCGACTATTCCACAAATGCCAAAGCCATACTAATGGCAAGTTACGTATGGTAGCTGCGTATCAGTAATATTTAGACAAATTTTTTATTTTCCAGACAGATCCTAGGTCGGACAAATCTAACGAAAAATTTCCAGTATGAGTCCGGAGTCTGGAATTGTGCCCGATATATGGCAATAGGCTCGCCCCCTATTACATGGGACCTAACATCGTCGGCGAAACGTGGGTGTACTCAGTACATCGCTGCCACCCCCTCTGGGAAATATAAGCGTTTTTTTTTTTTACATTCTTTCAAAAGTTTACTGGTAGTAAGCAAATCTATCCTTGAGTTACATGTTGATACTGGCCACTGACATCCGAATATGTGCGGAGTGTAGCGTTCAGTCGTTGCGTCGATCGTTCAAAATGCTCTATTCGATTGTACCCACGAGGTGGCTGCATTAAAGGATCCTAGTGCAATTTTCCCCCACTTGAATCCATCATGCGATCAGTCCTAAATAATATATATAATTCTTAGATACTTAAAAGGCACACTTGGATCCATTATCGCCGCCACTGGAGTTTGTATGTGCGCGGAAGGAAGCGTGTGGACGCGGTGTTTCGTTGAGCTTTCTGAATGCAGCTATATCGCTAATCACCGGTGCTAAAAGTAGCAAGTCTGCATTGTCCCTTAGCACGCTCCTAAGAGATATATTTTCTTACGTCGTTATTCTTCGGACACTGAACAGTTCCGACATGCGATATAAATTTTACGGGCTAATAATGTTTTACACCTAACATTTGTTAGGTCTTTTAGATACTCTTAGGTTCTATTATCAGGTTAAATATTGAAACTATTATTATACTAATTAATTTTAAAAAGCTGTTTTAAAAAATAAATAAAAACACACATGTTCACGCCCATATTCCCCAAGAAGGGGTGAAAAAGATGTACTGTTTACACCCACGACATTACATTTTGTCGACGATGATAGGTCCCATGTAATAGGGGGTGAGAAATAGGCAATAGCCTATGTACCGTTTTAAAAATGTAGACACTTCTCGGAGTAATTAGTTCGAGTGATTTTTTTTGTAAACAGTATTCTACATTAGGGTGTATTGCGTACAAATTTGACATACATCCTCAAGAAAGTATCCACTTAAGGATCTTTATTTCGTGTGTTTATTCCATATAAGTAATTGACCTATCAATCAACAGAATAGCAAATCAGAACACGATCTTATTTCAAGAGCGGAAAAAGTGAAGCGCGACTTGGGACTTTGGTTTTAAAATCTGAATATTTCAATAGTCAATAGCTTTAATGTGAGTTTACAAATTCGATTCCTAATACAGTACGCGTATATTTTTATATGAAAAAACATATACAGCGCTTCTAACGGGCATTGAGTTGGTTGCTACACATTATACCTACCCACGGCAAGGCACCGGCCTATTTCTGGCTTATCTATCTACATGTGTGCCAGTATGTTGTATTAAATATTAGGTCCCTTTTGATAGCAATCGCCGTGGACATGTTCCCTGCAAAGTTGAAGCAGCCATTACATTTCAAAATACAAAACGTGCATATAAGCAACAAAAACTCTTCATAGAGCTACAGAATATATATAATCTTACCTTGAGTATCTATCTATGTATATCATTACGCTAGATCCTTTAAGGGGTAAGCAGAGAGTTCCAAAAGGATCTTACCCTATAAACCTCTCTCGCGTCCTCTACTCTCATAGTTCATCTGGCTGATTATGGAGACTCAGGACTTACCCTTCAGATAACACACGGTCTATATGGCCATGGTAAGATAATCTAGGTCACCCCGATACTTACATCATTTTACTTTGCATATCTGTATTTCTTGCGCATTGCATAGATACATATTTTGGTATTCCTGCTTCCAACACTCATTCTTCTTCTTCGACATGTCCAAACCATCGGAACATACTTTGGAGATATTTTGACATTCAGATATATATTATGTCCATATATTACTAGATAACTAGATACTAGATAATCTTAATGTAATTTAGATAAATTCCAGACCAAGGTCCACAAAAACCAGCGGTCTTACAGTATAATTTTAATTTTCGCTAACCTAGGCCTGACTTATTTAAATTCACCGCATAGAGTCCACCCACGTTCAAGATCGGACCCAGATAATATTCAGTACCTATAGCTATTCAACCAATAGTCTTACATTCGAGATGGTATTTTGTCTCGTTCATCCTTATTTACTAAATTTGTAGCATGGAAGTTCGATCTCAATAAAATTACCTCACGTAAAGTCATTCGTGTTTGTAACGAGCCACGTAATGACGAGGGTATGATGGTATTACCATGTGGACAAAATTAGGAAACATGAACCAAATCTTGATTGTATATTTATACATTCTACTTAAAAAATATATAGGCTCTCATCATATAGAACATTGGGGCCTCAGCGATACAATGTACTCCTCTGCAAATCCTGTTTGGGGAAAACAGGTGGAACGGTGTTTATTTTTACCTAAATTTGATTAATTTTACAATTAATAAAATAAATTAATAAAAGTTCTGGCATATAGAAATAACGTCGAAAGAAACAATGACAAAACAGATATCCAATGCAAATGGAAGGATGTAGGTACCGGGGAAGACCTACACTATCTTAGCATGACCAAATAGACCGTGTCTTATCTGAAGGGCAAGTCAAGAGTCTTCGTAACCGGCGAGCGTGTAATAGACGAACTATGAGTGGAGTAAACCACAAAGGTCTCTTAGGGCAGAACCTTTTGGAACTCTGTACTCTCTGCCTATACCGCAAGGAAAGTGGCGTGATGATAAAGATAGATAGATTTATAAGTAATACACGATAACAAAATCTTAATTACAGATTAACAAAAACAAATGCATTCTATACTGAGTTCTTAGATTTACGCGAATATTACACATGAAATAAAACTATTTAAATAATTAAGAAGTTTGAGGGTACCCCGAAACAACTATGCCTTTTGGACGTCTAACACCTCAGTCCTTCCCGTGACCATGGGTGCTGCAAAGCACTCGAAACGTCGGGAACTTAAAAATCAAAATAAACCGCGATAAAATCCGAAAAAATAGTTTTATATCACAAATGCATTCTGTAAGAAATAGATAATTACGAAATCTTGATAATATGTTTTCGCGTTGTACTTCAAGAAACTAAGCGCGGACTGGCAAACGTAATGCAGGACGCCCTCAGGCTAGGTGGAGCGATGAACTGGATGCGAGTAGCCGAGGATCGTACCCAGTGGCGTGCACTTGGAGAGGCCTATGTCCAGCAGTGGACTGCTATAGGCTGATGATGATGATGATGATGACTTCAAGAAAATAGAGTGTTTTCTGGAAGGAATACACAATGTTTGGTTTTAATTATCCGTAAAGGAGGTTATCGTGATACAAGTACATCACCCACAGATCTAGTGCGAATGGGTGAAGGTGAAATAAATACCGTCGTCACGTCTATATTCCCCAAGCGGGGGTGGCAGAGGTGTACTGTTTACACCCCCTTTTCGCCGACGATATTACGTCCTACCTACCTATACCATTATACCGGGCGGAATTCCAGGCTCTAGACTAAAACTGGGAATTTTTCGTTAGAAAAACTACACTTTTTCCGACCTAGGATTTGAAGCTAGGACCTCGTGATTACTACGTGCATTATACGCTACTAGACCAACGACGTAGTCAAAAATAAATTATATTTGCCATAGTTTTAAAATTCCCAGTCTCAGTCCGGAGTCTGGAATTGTGCCCGGAATATGACAATAGGCTCGCCCCCTATAACATAAGACCTAACATCGTTGGAGAAAAGTGGGTGTACACAGTACGACTCTGCTACCCCCGCTTGGGGAATATAGGTGTAACATATTTTTTTTTATATATTACGGACACGCTTTAAGTGTTAAGATATGAAGTAACGTTTACATTTGTCCGAGTAGCATGTTGCGAGCTCTACCTAACTCATAACCCACCCAACTTTAAGCTTTATAAACCAAAACATAAGTGCGATTTGTTTTATCGCTCTACAAATTAAGCTAAGCGTGGAAAATTAGCATAAAGTTGAGACAACACTGACCTCACCAGAGGGCTAAGCACATACTATTTAACGTTATAGTAATGCTGGCAAAAAAGTGTGTTGTCACGTTCATGTTTATTTAGTAAATTTGTGGTGTGAAAAGCATGGCATATAACCTCGATAGCGTTACGCTAACGCCAATTTGTTTATGCTAAGCCAACAGTAGCCTTATTGTTCAAACTATAAAGCCAATTTTACGAGTGGAAGGTACAAGCCTGCTTGTTTGGAAAACTTTTTATTGGTACATTTGTACTTAATAGTGGGTAAATGTGTTTAGTATTCTGTGAAGGGGATAATAATGTATGTATTGCGACTTATGTGTATAAATTACGCAACATTAACTATGACCAAGAATGATTAGTAAATACTGATATGATATATTGTTAATTCATTCATTCTAATTTAAGAGTTAAACTCTTGTCGGTGCAGCTGCCCATTCAATCTTCCCAAAGCGTACTCTTCGAGTTCCTTATACGACTTGACATAAACTTTATCCATTAAACGACTGGTGTAGCTTATCCTGGGCCTTCCTCTTCCGCTCTTTCCTTCAACTTTCCCTTCTAAGATGTTTTGAATAAAACTGTCTTATCGTATAAGATGCCCTATCATCTTTCCCTTTATATTTTCTATCGTTTCTAATTGTAATCTTTTTTTAATGACTCTTATTAGTACGTCTTCATTTGGACTTTGATAGTATTAAGGTTTCGCCACATAGCCGACGCAGCACGGCGTAGAACTTAAAATCGTCGGCGAAAAGTGGGTGTACTCAGCACACTTCTGCCACTCCCGCTTGGGGGATATAGGCGTGATGGTGTTTATTTTTTATTTAAAAGTAGACTAATTAACTAGTGTTAACGAAATAGCGCAGTGCACAATCCCCCAAGCGGGGGTGGCAGAGGTTGATTGAGGTGTTCGTAGCGCTGTGCGACCGCGGTGTTCTTACCGATTACCAAGGTTAAGCAGCGTTCGACTCGGTCGGCCTGAGATGGGTGACCGTTTGTGAAATTTTCATATTCGAGCGTCTTCGAAAGGCACGTTAAGCCATTGGTCCCACCTACCACTTAATCTGGTAGTCGTTGAGCCGTGTTGGAACCATAAAGTCGGCTTGGAAAGTTCCAACAGCAGTTCGCCACAAACCTGCCTCCACCAATCCGCACTGGCCTAATCTCAAGTATGACCTAATCTCTCTCAGCTCGATTTGTGAGTGAAGGCATGTGCCCAGTAGTGGGCAGTACAGGCTGAT
This sequence comes from Phalera bucephala, assembly GCA_905147815.2. Taxonomy (NCBI): domain Eukaryota; kingdom Metazoa; phylum Arthropoda; class Insecta; order Lepidoptera; family Notodontidae; genus Phalera; species Phalera bucephala. The sequence goes on from LR990621.1 coordinate 26,169,462, forward strand.
ATTATAAACCAACATATGTTGAAAATGAGTCACACAATTTCTTTTCTAGAATAAAAAAACAAAAGCTGTATATTGCCATTCTAAGGGTCCGATTTTGTGTTGTAAAAATGAGCGCTGAAGTCGAGCGTTTAGCGCTGAATCGACGCTCACGAGCGTTGTAACACGTAGAAGACGCGAGCGTTTTAAGCGCCAACGCGAGCGTTTTTACAACACTAGCCCGATTATTCTCAAAATAAGAAAGCACACGGTATTTCACCTACGATCCTTGTTCTATGTTCCTTACATTTAAATGGCATACAACCAATTTGTATTCCAACCCTCCACCGCCCTATGGAACCCTCCAAAAATAGACAAAGAATATTAGGGTCTGAACGTATTGTTTTATTACATGAAATTCGTTCGCGGATCATGTTATCATTTCAAGATTTGTTTAGAAGTACCGCGACACAAATAAATGTAAACCTTTTTATGATAAGCCCTTTTATTTGAAACATTCGTGGAAATGGTGATATATTGCTAGTAACCTCTGGATATTATATTTTCTTTTTATTTATTAAATAAGATACACAAACATAAATCAACTTGAAAAAGATTATGTAATATTAGCCCTGTTAAGAAACTGTCCCACTGTTGGGCACGGGCCTCCTCTCAAACGGAAAGGGTTAAGGCCATAGTCCACCACGCTGGCCCAGTGCGGGTTGGCGAACTTCACACACCTTCGAGAAACTCTTAGGCATGCAGGTTTCCTTACGATGTTTTCCTTTACCGTTAAAGCAAGTGCTTTAAAGCACATGCTTTCGAAAAGACAGAGGTGCGTGCCTGGGTTTGAACCCGAGACCTTTGACTTTGCAGTCCAACGGTCTAACCACTAGGCTATCACTGCAATAGATTATATACAACTTAAAAAGTTGGTATATAAACAAGCTAAAAGCGCATGGCTGTACATAATATTTACAAAAAAAAAAAATTTGTGCCGCATCGCTGTCGCATGACAGTGTGCCCTGAAAGCTGGCTGCATTACCATGTTGAATTGTGCGAGGTATGAGCCGGTCCTCTGGTTTAACCAGCAATTTGGCCACATCGTTAAATATGCGGGTTACATTTATATTATTTCTTAAGCCCCTAATGGGGACAAATGTGTTGTGACACGTGTCACACGTGACGTCAAACATACTCTAGTAACGTTGAGTGGCGTCCGCTTGACAAGTTTGGCTCTCGCCAGACTTGTGACTTTATGCGTGATCTCTACCGCGACCTGTTTTTCATCCCGGTGTTGTTTTTGTTAAGGGACAATTTTCACAGAGTGTAGACAAGCGCAACAATATGGACGAACGACGTATGAAAGCTGTTTGAGCTACATGTTGCAACCGACTAAACAAATGTGGACATTATAAGTAGCGGGAAACGATATCGAGTGACGTCGGGCTGCGTCTGATGTTATCGGCGAAACGTTTCACAGGACATTTTTATCCCCCAATGCAAATAAGACTTAATCTATTCCAAAAATAAATTAAGACACAAATAAAACAATACAACGTAAACACATTTATAATGTTACGGCAACGTCGACTCTCTCGCAAACTTTACATTCAGTATTAATCAAAATCGCAGGGTACGATTAAACTGCATTATTCGCGATACAAATGGGCGGTAAATCATTCCCCTCCGTGCTCTAGGAGTACTCGAGGGAATATTTTTTTCATCGGTGTCAGTTGCAATGGGAATAATTTATACGTTCATCACTTGGAGCTACGAAACGTCTTATTCTACTCCTCTTATCTTAAATTTGGGATTATTTGTTGACAATATTGATATTATTCTTTTCTTACTCTCGGTCTTTCCTTCTACGGGTGATGGGGCAGAAAGGGCAGACCAGTGAGTGCGACATAGTCTGTGAGGTCGCACCACAATCACAGGCTGTTGAATTGGATCTGAACCCCCATGTGCATAGAATTTACCTGAGTGCAATGACGATTTAATAATTTTCACACCGGCCAAGGTATTAGAATATTGAATTGATACATACTATATTTGAATTACCCTCCCCTCAATCGTTCCTTTGAGCCAACCTTAGGATTTATTCAGCTATTCGAAGGCGTAAGACTCGGCTAAGCAATTTCAGTCCATTGACTTACTAAAGCAAGAACACATTTGCAATAATGATAGTTGTATTGATGACAATTGTACTGATCAAATGAAATCAGGGATATCAAATTGGTGCGCGCACACTTGCATTTTTTTTCCAAAGCAAAGCAACTTAAATACCAATGCTTATTTGATTATACGTGTATGTAGATATGTAATTTATAAAAAGCAATAGGAACTTACAGCGGAAACCTTTTTTTATTAAAGAAACAGTCGTGAGAGCGTTTACAAACATGAAATTCACGTACACAAACAAAGATTTTTCCCGTGCGGGAATCGACCCCGCGACGGCTTCATCAAATGGGTGAAGGAGCTTAAGCTCTGGAACAAGCCGTGCGTCGTCAAACTTTAAAAAAAAACAGCAAGAACTTCGGAAATAAACCACAAACGAGTCTCAATCGCCAATTTAAGGGCCCCACAATTTCACTTACTTTCACGCCCCTTGCTTTTGATTAATAGCCTGCATTTGGTAACTGCTATTTCTCTGTCATTACCGTCCGCGATCTCGTTCAGTCACGTTGCAGATTTTTCAGTCACGCCTCTCTGCGGTTCACACCATCCACATTTTCTCTTAACAACTTTTTGTTAGATGTTTTTGCGGGGAAACGCGTGAAAATGTCTGCCTTCAATTTGAAATTATATTTTTAACTTGTTTTCCTCTGTCTCCTCGATTTGTGAGAGAATGCCTTGCCCAGGAATGAGAAAATATAGGGTGATTTACACTTGTTTTTTTTTACTTCAGCTGCTGTTTTTCTCTGTGACTTCTGTAAAAGATGGCTTTAAATGTTTTTAAATGGAAGAGCTAGCCTATGATAGCAATATTATTATCTTTTCTAAGTATACTCTTTAATTACGGTAAAATGTGGTCGTTCGGAATAGGTATAGTTTTCAAGACGTTTTTGACCATCTCCTCGGAGATATGATCGTGAAGATACATAGTGAAAAAATCTATCCTACATTTTCCTACAAATTGACGTATACACAGGCTTCGTTACCGGCACGCATAGGTTGGACTATGAAGGTGAAGGAAGTCAGAGAGGTCTGTAAGGAAAGCACGTGCTGGAACTTTGTACTATCTGTGTACCCCGCCAGGGATCTGGCGTGATGATAAACATAGATTGACTTAACAATATTTTAGTACATAATAATAAGCTATATTAGCTAAAAGTCTGACTTACTCTGAACTAATAGTCCAATATTTATTTTACCAAAATAATAAAGTATTCACCATAAAAGTTTTTTCTCAAAACAATTTTACTGTGGCTTAGATAATTTTACCTCTAAGACGAAAATATAAGGTACAGACACAATTAACATAGGAACGTGCTAGAACTTTGCACTCTTTGTCCACACCGCAAGGGATCGTGATGGATGGATATAGATAGATAAACAGATGAGCATCTTAGAACTAGCGGTCCAAACAAGAATCATGCACACAGACAAGCGCTCGACACGGCTTCTCTACAGGGTTTCGCAGAACACTTCCAAGAAGTAATACCAATTCCATAATATATAAATCCAAGTGTAATACAAGGCACCAACAAATCCAGAAATCGTATAACCTTACAAAATAAAAAAACCCTTTCGTTCTTCTTCTTCTTCTTCAGCCGAAAGACGTCCACTGCAGGACAAAGGCCTCCCCTAAAGACCGCCACAACGACCGGCTCTGTGCTGTACGCATCCAACTTCTACCCGCGACCTTCACCAGGTCATCGGTCCATCTTATAGGGGGCCTACCCACTCCACGTCTTCCGGTACGTGGTCGCCATTCGAGAACCTTTCTACCCTTTCGTTGATTGGTCCGAATTATGCATTGAGCCCTCTGAAAGTTCGTTCAAAGGGTCTACATATTTTTTTATTAATTATTTATCGAACTCGTCGAAATCTTTTTGTGATAAAGAAAAACTTTTACTTCTGAATCTAATTATTTTAATTTTCAATCGTTGAGATATCGCTAGTTGAGGGGTTTTATTCTTTAATCATTTGAGCGAAATTATTTAGGATGCGTTTTAAAATTTTTGGCCTGGTATAGATAGTCTCAGATGAATTTGAAAGACTAATTGGGGGAGACCTTAGCCCAGCAATAGACTACATACTTTTTAAGAGAAAAAAAAAACATAAAAATGTACTTTATATTGTTTTGTACCTTATATTATTGTTTATTTATATTTCGGTGTTATATAGATAGAGATAATAAAGAGTTTTCTATTCTATTCTAAAAATTGGCAGCGATCTAAACAAAGACCCTTATAGCACCGTAAGATCAACCCCCCCCCCCCCCACACACACACACGCACTTACACGCACGCACGCATGCACGAACGCACGCACGCATGCACACACGCACGCGTGCACACACGCATGCACACACGCACGCACGTACAGTCGCACACATAAACATAGTTTACAACCTCAAGATTTTTCGTATTTACATCAACAGTGCCAAACCGAGCTTTACAAATAATGAAATTTTCTCAATCTTGTCGAGACTTACTTCCGGATGTTCGTTATCGAATGTACCCCATTTCAACCCTTACTCGCTATGCCCGATTAAACTCATAAGGCAGCGCGTTACTATGACTTCGTGAAATGATCCTTCAATAGTACAGTCAGCAACATAAGTAGCTTAACTTTCTCAGTTTTTTGAATCGCTTGCACACTTTTATTTTGTATCTGATCCATTATTTTTCGTGATCTAAATATATTTGAATATGTTGCTAATGATTCGGTTTTGTCAATTTTTACCAACATCTGTAAAATAAAGAGTATAACTGATTTAAAAATTGAGAATGTTTAGCTAATTACGAAGATATGGCAACATGTAACGTTAGTATACACTTCCAAGTGAACTCACTCGTATTCAGTTGCTTTATGCCGTCAGTTAGTCCTCTAGATACACTTTAGCCTAAAGATCTAAGGGAATTGAGGTGTAATTTCCACCTGGGCAGACACGGTGATAAATAAAGTAAATTTGTCAAAGCACACATTGGCGTCCTCTACGGGAGCAGTTATTTATCGTCGGGATCTTTATAAAAGATCTTTATTGCGAGTACAGAAAATAAAATAATACTAACTGTTGACTTAGGTAATACATATAATTTTCAATAGTAGCCTGCCTAGACTGCCTCGTTAGTCTAGTTGCAAAGCGCATCGCTTTGTGATCACGAGTTTTGTGGGTTCAAATCCTAGGTCGGACAAATGTAGTTTTCAATAGAATCCCGGTGACTGGAATTCTGCCCGGGATAGTTGTAATAGGCGTATATTAGATTGGGACCTGACATTGTCTTAAACCTACTTTAGTATTTTTCACATAGGATAGGCAGTGACCGTTCTAAATGCCAAACGAAATTAATATTTACTTCTATGGTGTTAAGGCATAAAACCATAAGTATAGAAACGGGTCATGCCTCTTATTGCCTTTGAATAAAGTATCATTTCGTTTGGCAATTAGAACTGTCACTACCCATCCTATGTGGAAAATAGTATAAGCTGCCAACTGTTTGCCTATATCAGTCAAGTACCTCGTCTTTACCACCTATACAAGGTGTAACATAACCAACGCAACGAATTGATTCCAACTATTGTTAATGTATTTTTTTTTTGTAAAAAATGCTGTTACCCCCATAGTGCGCTATAATAAACTAAATTTATTCTTGATTCAAAGCAATACGGAGATTTCAAATGCATTTCTAAAACGTATTTCTCAATTCGAATACAAAAACGTACAAGTTTCATTGTTAATTGGGGTACAAAAGTGCGTAGAAAAACGGTCAAATATTTTAAATTTTGGAAAATTGGTTTTCTTATGGAATTTGTGAAGCAATTACCTAATCGGGGTGCCTGAGGTCTTTTGTTATTGATAACACACCGAAAACCACCCGCAACAATCGCCTGTTATTAGAATAAGGCCACTTCTTGTCCCTGTAAAAGCCGTAAAAAACGACTTAAGGAGTGAACTATTTTCCATTAACTTCGATGCAGCAATGCCAGCAGCCTGACACGGCATTAAGGGTCTACCGATAAAAACTTGTCTTTGTTCTTCATGCACTTTAAGAAGTATATGGATTAAAGATTATATATTTTGAAATATGATTTCAGACTATATATTCTAGAATCTGCTAAAAGGAAAACACGATAATACCAAATCTTCTGGATACAAAAAATCTAAAGTTATGTCTACATTTTCTGATTCTAACGCGAAAACCTTAAGAACCTATAAAATGTACATAAAAACATAGCAAATAATTGTGGCAGAGTTCTTGTAAAGCAGCTTTTTATTCTTTTAGTAAATGATAATATTTGTTTTTGCACATACGTCGTTTATTTCTAAGGGCGCACTCGATATGTCCATCCCTTATTGTTCATTTGTAAAGTTATTGCATCACAGTCACTCTCCCGATCGATAAATGGTCAATCGCGGTAGGCTCTTAAGTTAACTTCTTATGTAAATTCTAAATTATGGTCTTTTGGAATATCAGTTTGTTCCGAACCTGCCATCAAAAGTTTACAAATTAGGTATACGACATGCCAAAAATAAAACTATTTTCCAGCGTGTCTTCTTCCAACGCGCATCATTCACCACGATCACCGAGGCATAAATATCGTTAATCTAATACTCAGTAAATCTCTACAGTTTATGAATGACACTAATTACGCAATCCTATTGCACATTGCGCCCGGAACGGTTAATTCGATATAATCAGTTAAATTATGAGCTCAACTCGTGCTATCTCGGATCGCGTGATCACATCAAACGGACCACTTACGTAACAACGATAACCTTTAAACCTATGATAAACTATTATATCTTATTAATTATTTGTGATTTATATTTATCGTAATTTGATTTAAAATGACTTGAAAGACTAACCCGCTGAGTTTCCCGCCAGATCATTTCGGTGGAAATCATTCTGATCCAGGAGTTGACCTAAAGAAATACGTACTTTTTGATGTTAGTAAATGCTCTTTCGGGTATAGAAATAAATGATTTTAAACTTTTACTTATTTTTTATGTATGTTCTCTTTTAATCAATTTCGTTTTTTATAAAAAGGGAATATGTGTATCATGGATGGATTAACAAGCATGAATTCCACTTGCAAAAATATTTAGCAGGCTTAGTACGAAAATGTTGCGAGTTAATATACCATTCTTGTCACAATACAAATTGACTAAATAACATAAGTGAGACTAAACTTACTCGCTGGCGTCACTCTATCGTGAATATTTTCATGCTAAGCCCTCAGTTCGAAATGATTGTGGGTCATACGGCACCTCTATTTATTCACTTATTTATAGACAAAGCAGTTATCTAAAGTAATCGGCTGATTACCTAACGGCTTTGATCAGCGATTGATAGGATTTCGATTTATGAGCATTGGACACAACAATTCCTTTTTCTTTATGATCTATAATAATAATATCACTACTAATAATACATATCATTACTTCTATAGAGCCTAAGTTTATTATTAAAGGAACGTACGGAAGTACGGCTTAGTCTATGAAAGCGAGGAATTAGGGGGGCGCAGATCGGTCGCAGGGGTCTCATAAGCCGTCAAAAACGATCGATGAGGCGTAAAATACTTATGAACTTGCTCCACTGCATACGCAATGCGAAATTTCATAGAATAAATAATTCCATGTAGACGTTAAAGTACCTTTTTTTTAATAATACTATAGCTCTACATCATGAATAATTCCTGTATGGTAGGATATCATAGGCGCGTTTATAGAAAGGAATTTAACGTACACAAATACCCAGACTAAAACAAACAATTGTGAGTCACACAAAGATTTGTCCTGTGTGGTGATTAAAAACAAATGTGAGTCACGCCAAGATTTGTCCCGTGCGGGAATTAAAACTGTGACTATTCGACCTAGTAAACAGAGCGTCATTCAAAAGCTCTCATACTATGGGATAAATATTGAAATGTCATCACCATTATCATAGCTTATACTTGTCTCCTGCTGAACATAGGGCTCCCCAATTGCTTTCCAGCGTAACCGGTCTGATGCCACCTGCATCCAACGACTTCTTGCGGTTTTCACAAGATCGTCTGTCCATCTGGCAGGCGGTCATTCTACGCTGCGCTTACCAATACGTGGTCTCCACTCTAGAATCTTTCTGCCCCAATGCCCGTCCGATCTTCGCACAATGTGGCCCGCCCATTGCCACTTCAGCTTGCTAATCCTGAGGGATATGTCGATGACCTTGGTTCTTCTACGAATCTTCTCATTCCTGATTCAATCACGTAGAGAAATGCCGAGCATAGCTCTTTCCATAGCTCGCTGAGCAACTCCGAGCTTTTTTATGAGACCTATTGTAAGAGACCACGTCTCTTATCCGTATGTCATTACTGGCACATTGACTAAAAACTTTGAGGCACTGAGGTATTTTGGATGAGAAGATGTTGCGCAGTTTCCCGAACGCTGCCCAGCCGAGTGGGATTCGTCGATTGACCTCTCTCTCAAATTTGGACCTACTGAACCGAACTGCCTGTCCCATGTAAATGTATTCGTCGACAACTTCAAAATAGAGTTCCCATCGGTGGGTGCGGTGGGTACGACATGGACATTTTGTTTTGCCCATGTTCATTTTAAGACCCACTTGTTGGGATACTCTGTTGAGGTCACCGAGCATTCGTCCTAGATCTTCCAGCGATTCCACCATGACCACAATGTCGTCGGCAAATCGAAGGTGAGTGATATATTCACCAGTGATGTTGATGCCAAGTCCTTGCCATTCCAAGAGCTTGAAGGCGTCCTCTAAGGTGGCGTAATGACGTTTCCCTGTCTTACTCCTCTTTTTATGAGGATCGCTTTCATGCACTGCCCCTGTACTCGGACTGACATTACTAATGACTGACGTTATTATACAAGCACTTCAACACTTCGATGTACCGATAGTCAATGCGGCATCGGTGGAGAGATTTAAGAACCACCCAAGTCTCGTTCGAATCGAAGCCTTTCTCATAGTCCACAAACGCCAAGCATAGTGGCCGATAATACTCCCACAGTCTTCTGTATAATCTGCTGCAGCGTATGTATGTTATCTATGGTACTAAAGCCTTTCCGGAAACCGGCTTGTTCGGGAGGCTGGAAGTCATCAAACCTGCGTTCGAGACGATTCGTGATGACTCTCGAAAACAACTTATAAATATGTCTCAGCAGTGTGATGGGCCTATAGTTCTTCAATAAGGTATTATCACCTTTCTTGAAAAACAGCACCACCACACCTCTGTTCCATGCTTCCGGCGTTTTCCCTTCGAGCAAGACGGAATTAAATAGCCTCTGAAGGACTTTAAGTACCGGCGATGCACCCGCTTTCAGAAGCTCTGCTGTAATTCCGTCTGCGCCCAGCGTTTTGTTGTTTTTGGGTTGTTTGAGAGCCATCTTAATCTCGTACAGGCTGATGTCCGGGATTTATTCAGTGTAGTGTCGGGTTAGCTTGGCTCTTGGGTCTTTTACCAAGTCAACAACAGGTTCAGCTACTGAGGCATATAAAACCATAGAAACTCTCTATCTCCCTAAGCACCTCTGACCTAATCGACGTTACGTTTCCGTCCTCCGTCTTCAGCTTTGTCAACTGGCTTAGCCCAATAGACGCGTCTCTTGCGAACACTTTGGAGCCCTTTTGGACTGTAAATCGCGTCGACATCAATATCTGTCCATTGAGCTGCCTATAGGACTTAGCATCATCGCCCCCCCCCCCCCCGACCCCTGCCGCCACCGCCGGCCGCGACATGTTCTCACCGACCCCCCCGATGCTTTGTCATCCCTTCTTTCCACTCAGAACACGGGCGACGACGACGACGTAGTAGTAAATCCCCTCCCATAGCTCGACATACTCGAGGGCGCCTCTTCGAGGCGCCCTCGAGTATGTCGCCTCTTGCCCTTCTGGCTGGCTAGAGCGTAGTGGTTGCACGCTCGCCTTTTAGTCCGGTGAAGCTGTAAAGGCCTCGCGGCCAACAGCGTACATCATTCACACACACACAGCATCATCGGAGGTTTGGAACGTCAGTCATTGAAATGTCAGTAATAACTAAACAATAAACGAACATCAACCTTGTGAAAAACCTGTTTGGATGTTTGTTTACTCAATTTTGTTTAAATTGGATAAATTAGCAAGCTAGAATAACACATAGACGACATAAATTTGTTTCAAAAAGAAATATTTCAGAACGGAAATGAGAGAATACGTCGTTATTTAGAAACGCAATATATTATGTATTTTTAACTAACTTTTGTGCCTACTGTTTGTGTCGCATCTGCAGCTATTTAGCAAAAGATTTTAATCTATGGTAATAAAAATGGCGTAATTGGGACCGCTTGGACTCGAAGTTAGTAGCCACACTGCCGAGACTGCTAAATAGCAATAATGCCTTATTTTTTTGTAGCAATTAGCGCCGCTCCGAAATCTGAGAAGTTCTTTTATTAACTGTAACTCTTGCGGAATTTGCGTTGTAATAATATTGTTAACTAATATGTAACAGAAAAGAAGTCGTTCAAAAAACTGTAATACGTCGTTGCAGTGGCAGAGAGAGTCTGAGGCAAATGTTAATGTTTTCCACATACATAATTTGTATCCGTCTGGGTTTTAATGTGAGAACAATTCAATATTACGTACCCTTAACATAGGATTACTAGTGTTAGGAAACGTATAATAACAAAAACAGTTGACTGCCCAAATCAAGAAATAACAGCGCAAGGAAATACAGCAATATCATTCCCGACCTTCATATTTCTATAAAATAATAATGTAAGATTTGCTGAAAGGTAATTTATTCTCACATCAAAAAAGGGTCCCCAAGACTGATACTGTACTTTATATGATAGATGTAAATCGTCACGTACGTATAAAATGGTCAAAGATTATAGTTTACACGGATGCGACTGTTTGGTTGTAATCTAGATAAACATCTATGCTATGATGTATTATCAACAAATTGTTGTTGATTGCATTGCAAGAGATGCGTTGGTGCTAATTGGGGATATTAGCTAGGAGTAAACTAATACGATCTCTCCTAAAGGAAGCAAAGGTTGGGACCTTTTTGTGCAGTAAAACTTCCACATCCTTCAAATTTCCTCACAGAGGACTTAAAATCTACTTTAACTGTTTTGGCGAAAAACAAAACACATCGTTATATTATCATTAGATACTACAAATTGTGGCACAGTAAGTTCTGCTATGAGTTTTTGTACGTATAACAATACGAACGTAGAGCTTAGGCTCTACCATACGTAACGATCCCTTACTTAAATGACATTCAATTTAAAACATATTAATCACGATTCTTAAATAGATAATAATGGTTCTTATTTTTATTGTATCAAACAGGTTAAACATATTTACACTTCTAATTAGTGTTTCGACGTCAAACATGCTATAGTTATATGGAAGCAGCCCAGAACGCCGCATGTAGCCGCAGTCACATTAACTGCAATAACGGAGGCAGCCATCAAGTCCACTCACCTGTAACTACAATTTGTATATTTATCTTTACGGTATATATCGTTTAATACTCGAAAATGCGGTATATCCATTCTTGCATTTTTGCTCTATAATCATTTAGGAGAAAATAAACTATTATAGAGCAAGAATGCAAAGTAATATCAATAGTTCTATCCCTACGCAGGTGTAATGATGATGTAACGATATGTGAAGTCAAATACATTAGCAATAAATGAATAAGGATTAAAAGAAAAAGTAGGCGCGTCTATATGGAGTGAACGACGGAACAGAATTTTTGATAAAAAATAAATACAGCATCCCTTTCGAATGTACAACGAACAAAAAATCAACATATAAATAGTACGAATATTCAAAAGCCATTTATTAGTAGAGCTTAATAATCTGTAACACATACCATATGCCGCAACTGGTTGGGGATCTACATAATCTATGACATTGACCGTATGTCGCTCGCGTGGGAGGACATTTCCTGCACTTTATCAGACCTATGAAGCAATTGCGATCTATTTATAGAACTGTCGACAATAACCAGAAGAAACTAGTTTCTTAACTAGATTACGAACGTCTGGATGATGTGTGATTGGAATTGATTTTGCTCTGTATTATGTTTGTGCAAGATTAAAAAGAGGAACGATTCTGTGTTCTTTTATTTACGCAATTATTACCGCTATATTCCCCAAGCGGGGTTGGCCAAGTACACTTACTTTTCGCCAACGATGTTAGGTACCAAGATAATCGGGGCGAGCCTATTACCTTTATACTGGTTGTCTCAGACTCCGGACTAAAACTGAAAAATTTCCATTGAAATATTACGTTATATCTGACCTAGAATATAAACCTAATATTTCGCGGGTGATCGCTACGAGCGTTTTAGGTCACTAGATCAACGAATATTGTATTTGCAATAAAACTAAACTAATAAGCAGTGATAGCCTAGTGGTTAGACCGCTGGACTGCAAAGTCAGAGGTCTCGGGTTCAAACTTAGGCACGGACCTCTGTCTTTTCGAAAGCATGTGCGTATGAAAAATTAATTATCACTTGCTTTAACGATGAAGGAAAACATTGTGAGGAAACCTGCATGCCTAAGAGTTTCTTGAAGGAGTGTGAAGTTCGCCAACCTTCACTGGGCCAGCGTGATGGACTATGGCCTAAACCCTCTCAGTTTGAGAGGAGGCCTGTACCCGTTTGGACAGTTTTTTAACAGGGGTAATATTATTAATTAAAACTATGCCTCGTAGCTTTATGGCGTATAGTGCGAGTGGCTATCATGACGTCCTGGGTTGAAGTTCTAGGTTGAACAAAGTGTTGTTTTTCTACCCTCAATAGCAGTCCGGGGTCTCGAATTATAGACGAGACAATGGCAATATTCGGCCTTTAGACCTGACATTGTCGGCGATATAATGGGTGTACACTTCACACCTCTGCAACCTCCGCGTGGAGAATACAAGCGTGACGATGTGACAATTTTTTTAATTATCACTATATTAATCGCGGTCTATTTTGATTTTCAGTTCCCGACGTTTCAATTATTTTACAGGACATGGTCACGGGCTGGTTAACACTCGAGACGTAGTCGGGAACTATAAATCACGATAAAATCCAACAAATACGTTTATTTCAAAAGAAACGATTCCTAAGCAGATGTTCACAACTGTTTCTTACAAATGTTCAGTCTCATGGTATCAGTAAAACCCACGTAATTAAAATTATTCGTTGTCCATACGTGAACCTACGGGTAATTAGGGATAGTCTATAAGGCTTATTTCACTAACCCCAAAAGTATTGTTCTAAAAACTTAAAACCATACCATACAAGATTATTGGAGCAGAATTGGAAAATTAAATAGACACGTAGTAAATTTCATCATCATCATCTCAGCCTATAACCGTCCACTGCTAGTAGGCCTTCCCCATCGCTCTTCAGCGCAACCTATCCGATGCCACCAAAATCCATTGGCTTCCTGCGATCTTCACATGATCGTTGGGCCATCTTGCCAGATGGCCTAACGATCATGTGAAGATCAGGCTGTCCCACGCTTGCCACGGTCTCCACTCTAGAATCTTTGTGCTCCAACGGCCGTCCAATCTTCGCGCTATGTGGCCCGTCCATTGCCATTTCGGCTTACTAATCCTTACGTATATTTACATAAAGAAAATATTAACGTAAATAGATAGGTAATTTGACGGACCATTTAGCGCAGTGGTTAAGAGCTTGAGCTGCTCCGCCCACTGTGTCGAATCGTCGCGTGTTCGATTCCCGCACGGGACAAATCTTTGTGTGATCCACAATTATTTGTTACGGTCTGGGTATTTGTGTATGTAAATTTTCATGTTTGTAAACGCACCCACGACACAGGAATAAATCCTAGTGTGGGGCTACGTTTTAAAAAAAAATAAAAAATTATGAGCTTGATATGTGTTTATTTATTAATTTTTATTTTAATATGCCACCTATGTGTATTTTCTAATATGTGTTAGCGTTCTGTTTCTTTTTATATAATATTTCAAATTTATACGGCTTATGTCAGTATAAGAATATGTATATAAGTATGATTTCTAGCAAGTGCGCCCCCGTCAATACTACTTACAAATCTATTTCTCCATCCCAAGGTTGCCTGGAAGAGATTGCTTTTTAGCGATAAGGCCGCCCTTTGTGTTACATTTGTTATTTTGAGATGTATCTTATTGGTGCACAATAAAGAGTTATCTATCTATCTATCTATATTAACTGAATTTGTTGTTGGTCTGGTGGCACATAGTGTACTTAACAAACACGAGGTCCTGGGTGCAAATCTTAGTTCAGACAAAGTATGCTTTTTCTGTACATTAATTCCCAGTCGCAGTCCGGAGATTGGGTCCAGTATAATAATAATAGTCTCGCCCTCTAATATATTGGACTAAACATCATCGGGGAAATATGAGCGTACTTATACCTCAGTCACTCCAGCATGTAATATTAAGGCGTGATGGTTTAAAAGACTCATCTAAAATTCCACTTATCAACAGAAAACTTACCTAATAAGACAAGAGAGAGAGAAAGCCTGTTTTACCGACTACCTAGTCTTGTCGGTAGCAATATAAATACTGTACAAGGAAAAAGAACCTCTTGGTAAAGAATAATAGCGTACACCAGCTGATGGAAGTGGCTCATCAACTCCTCACATTGCCCAAAACGTCAACTAGAAAAAAGTTTTATAGCTTGGTCACATTGCGGACGCGACGTGAGCGTGGCGCAACGCCGGCTTGGCGGGACGGGCTTACAGAAGACGCCACACAGCTGCAATTCCTATTATACTCTATAGCTCCATCGTTAACCGATGATTCTGCCTCTCCCTCCGAATGTCAAGTTTGACAAGTTTGAAAAAAAAATACAACTAATCAAGCAAGAATTGAGCCGTAATTTATGTATATAAACCAAAACACCAAATTAATTTGAGTAAAAAAGAAAAATTATGAAAGTAGGTAGGAAAAACTATTTTAATGGATTGCGACAGAGTTTAAAAAGATGCGTAGTAAAAGTAGAAAGAAAGAGAATTAAAGAAATACTTATGAAACAGACTATAAAAAAATACTAGCTCTAATCTAATATGATTCAATATGATAAACTTGCATAAAATATTATTTAACGGAGAATGCGCTTCGCCACACTGTGCCGAGTGTGCACAGTGCACAGTGACAGCAAACGTAGCGATAAGCCCGCGCCGCTGCCGCGCCTTGCGCAATTACAAACGAAGAAGGGCGAGAACGAGACGCCAATACAAGTGCGGGCAAGACGCTAGAGCATTGTGTTGTTTAGCGGACGGCTTGATACCGACGTTAGGGTTGCGCCCGCAGTGTTATGTAGAAGCCGTGCTGCCGTCCACCAGCGTCGCGCCTCCGCGCCGCGCCGTCCCGTTCCGTCGCCTATGTAGCCAAAGCTTTCCAGTATTATTTCTGTACCTTGTACAAAAACCTATAAGGATTCACCTCATCTGAGAGCTAAGCGCAAACAGGTTGTCGTTAACGTAACATCTATCGAATTGTCGTGCCATGCTATTCACACTACAATTTTACTTTTATAAAG
Organism: Phalera bucephala; assembly: GCA_905147815.2. Lineage (NCBI taxonomy): Eukaryota > Metazoa > Arthropoda > Insecta > Lepidoptera > Notodontidae > Phalera > Phalera bucephala. The sequence continues at coordinate 26,185,143 of LR990621.1, forward strand.
ATGAACGTGTCAGCACGCATTCTCGACAATGATACGTTAACGTCAATCTGTTCGTGTTAAACACATAACAATATTTTTTTCTTTATTCTGTGGTTAAATCCTTTGGACGATATGTATTTACCAAATAAAGGACTAAGTACAAACCATTTGAAGTTATTAGTACCGCTGAAGAGAAATCGTCCTGTCACGTTTAGCTTTACGTAGTAAATATTTAGTACGAAAAGGATGGCGTATTAACTCGATAACGTTAGGGCAACGTCGAACTGTTCGTGCTTGGTGATCTGCTCCGCTCACTGGACTGAGTAGTTAAAAGTTCTATCGCCGCGCGCCCAAACAAATAATTGTTCCACCTACAAATGTTTGTTTCAATGTCGATGTTTGTGTATGCGAATTTTATGTTATACACAAAAATATAATTGACTTATGTAAGTAAAACCGCTACCCCTATAATCCCCGAGCTTGGGTATTAGAGGTGTACTGCCAACACTCTCATATCGCGAACGAACCAATGGCCATTATGCTGAGGCAATTCTAGACTTCGTATCGTTATTGATAATTTTCAACAGAAAAGCCATACTTTATCCGTCCTAGGATTCGAACCAGGACCCCGTGGTATCCATTCTAAACTACGCGCCACTAGATCAATAAGACATTAATATATCGATGAATAAGGCAGTCTACTGCAGTAACTTATGTAATCTTCATATTCCATGCATGATTTCAACACACCCACCAACTTCACACCAAGTCGCTAACAACGTCACCATGTAGTTTTTTAGTAGTGAAAAAATAGTTGAAATCGGTTCAGTAGTTTCAGAGTTTATCGGTTATAAATAAACAAATGTTTCCTTATTTGTGAAATTGTGGTTTTTTTATAACATTAGTATAAAAAAACACAATTAAAATGGTCATCCAATTTGTAGTGGCACTTCTGTCTCCCTGTTATCAATACTAGCTTAAATACCTACCCTGTTATGGAACTGTTATTTCGTCGCGCCCTCCGTAACTCGATATCAAGCTTTTAGTGCGAGGCTTCAAAAGATGAAACGCTATTGATTTATGCCCGTATTTTTCTTTTATCTGACCGGATTGTACAGTTTCACACTGTTTACTGAAGCTACTATTACCGATTACTTTAATTGATAGTAAAATAAAGTATAAATACCGTCATGCCTATAGAAAAGAATAGAGATACCTATAAGATATAGAGGAAGAATAGAAAAGATAAGAAATGTTTAGCTCGACCGGTCTGAGATGGGTGACCGTTAGTGACAATTCCAGTTTTGAACGTCTCCGTACTTCGGAATGCCGTTGGTGCCGGTTGCCACTTAATGTGTTGGATACCTTCTGTCCAACCTGCGTTTACTAATTCGCATTTAATGCAAGTGTTTGAGTATAACCTAATCTTTCATACCTTGATTTGTGAGACAAATCCTTTGTCCAGCAATGAGACAGTATAGGCTAATTTGTATATGTCGTATCCTATTATTTGAAAATTACAGTTTATGCAATGACATGTAGTTATTTTCATTTTAGTAATCTTGTCATAGATATAATCTATGTTTTTATTGATTGCTCGAGTGTGTTTAGTTGTGAAACGATTACTGATGACATCTGTCAGATGACGAATCACCGATGACATATAGTCGATGTAAAATGGCGGACGGTGCTGCGTTATTATTCGATTGGCAACGGGGCAAGCGTTCGGACGTATCGCGCATCATTATTATGCAGATTTCTACCTTTGACGGAGCAGCAAATTAACAAAAAGCTTAGTCTATATACTCTATCGATGTACGGTAAACGTGTTACTATCAAGGACAAGGAATGTATTCCTGTCGCCATAATGGTATATGGTAGTATTATTTCATTAAAGCAACTCCTGAAAAATACTCAGACAACTCCGAGTACGACCCGTGCTATAAAAGTTATGTATAAGGGTGACTAAGTGGCTCTATTTGTTAAATTTGAAAAAAAAAGAATGTGTGATATAATTTTGAAAGCTTACTTCTTACCAAATTATATGATTCAAGGTCAACGGGAAGACCCCTATACATTTTTATGAGTGAGTTTAAATGGCCATATCCTCTGATCACCAACAGACCGTAGACCTTAGTATTTGAAATATATTTCAACTTGAAACCTCTACTTGTTCCTGAGAAAAAGGGCCTTAACCTCAGAAATCGTAATGATAAGACACACGACGGTAAAGCACTTCGATAAGAGCTCTGTTTTTGCTGAATGAGGTACGGAATAATAAAAATGGCACGCATGGTGAGACAAAAACTTAATCATTATTTCTTCTTTCGCGAGTGTTGCGTATAAATGCTCCCTTTTCCCATAGAAAGAGATATAAACTATGGAGTTCTCTATACCTTTCTCTCTCCAGCTTCGTCTCGAGCACCAAAAATAAACATCATTAATGCTTAGGATATTAGGGAAGGAAAGACAAATGCGTAGGCAGTGATAATTAATTTGCCTTGCACGCAATCATCCCCAAACTGATGGGTCTCATCGCGTGAATACTCTGTCTGTTATTACGACGTTAAATATAACATATCATCATCATCATCATCTCAGCCTATACTTGTCCACTGCTGAACATAGGCCTCCCCAATCGCTTTCCAGCGTAACCGGTCCGATGCCACCTGCATCCAACGACTTCCTGCGATTTTCACAAGATCGTCGGTCCATCTGGCAGGCGGTCGTCCCACGCTGCGCTTGCCAATACGTGGTCTCCACTCTAGAATCTTTCTGCCCCAACGCCCGTCCGATCTACGCGCAATGTGGCCCGCCCATTGCCACTTCAGCTTGCTAATCTTAACGGCTATGTCGGTGATCTTGGTTCTTCTACGAATCTCCTCATTCCTGATTCGATCGCGTAGAGAAACGCCGAGCATAGCTCTCTCCATAGCTCGCTGAGCAACTCTGAGCTTTTTCATGAGACCTATTGTAAGAGACCACGTCTCTGATCCATATATTATCACTGGTAACACACATTGACTAAAAACTTTAGTCTTAAGGCACTGAGGTATTTTGGATGAGAAGATGTTGCGCAGTTTCCCGAACGCTGCCCAGCCGAGTTGGATTCGTCGATTGACCTCTCTCTCAAAGTTGGACCTACCTAACCGGACTACCTGTCCCAGGTTAATGTATTCGTCGACAACTTCAAGAGTAGAGTTCCCAACGGTGAGTTCGGTGGGTACGACATGGACGTTAGACATTATTTTCGTTTTGTCCATGTTCATTTTAAGACCCACTTGTTGAGATACTCTGTTGAGGTCATCGAGCATTCGTCCTAGATCTTCCAGCGACTCCGCCACGACCACAATGTCGTCGGCAAATCAAAGGTGAGTAATATATATAATATAACATATATTTTTTTATAAAAAAAACCTTATTTATACCACGTTTTTAAAAGGAATAAAAAGTATGAAATCAACTCTCTAAATCATCACGCGAGATCTCTTGCAGAGTAAACATGTAAAATAAGGATGTAGAATTTGTCAAGAGAAATCCAATGAGCCCCAACGCGACGAGGCTATGTTGTTTAGTTTAGAAGTTCCTATGTCCACCTCTCGGTTTCATCATCAGAACCTGAACGTCACCGAAGTGTGATGTTCTTGTAAAGACGACATCAACGTGACTAAACACGACGGAGTTATTTAGTTTAGAAGTTCCTATGGCAACCTTCCGACCTCATTGCCAGACCCTGGGAACCAGTAAGGGATGTAGTATTTGTCGAGACAAATCCAACGAGTCCCAACACGATGGGGCTATGTTGTTTAGTTTACAAGTTCCTATTTCCATCTCCCGGCTTTATCATCAGACCCTTCAGGGTCTGATTTTCACACCACCTATGTAAGTGTGATGTTCTTGTAAAGACGAATCTCATGAGACTAAACTCGACGAGGCAATGTTATTTAGTTTAGTAGTTCCTATGGCCACCTTCAAGCTTCATCATCAGACCAGGTTCATGGTACTATATTATTGCATTGTCATCCAGTCCTGGCCCATGTTTAAAATTTTAAGTATCTTGCTAAGCGGGAAGCTAGTTTAAAATCATTTGCAAAATTTGTACCGAACAGACAAACATACAGACACCAAAGCGAGTAGATAATAACGTGGTAATAAAATAGTTCCCTTTATCCACACCAGTATGATATATTGAAAAACACGTGTTACAAAAACAGACATGACTATAACTATAGAATAACTGAATAGGAAACTGAGCATTAGGCAATAACAAGGTGTGGTGCAAAGTTTGTATTCGCTGGGGTAAGTCACAAATTAAGGAGAAATTATTACTAGTATGTCTAAGTTCCCCTTACTTTAAGTGTTGTTGGTACATTATACATTAATAGAGACTATGCCGACTTATTCATTTACACAAACGAATCTTACAAAAGCTTAAAATGCCACAAAACCACATAAATAAAATTAAAAATAAACGCGCTCAAGCGACTTTCAATTCAATTTTCGTGTTAAAACAAACTCGGCTAAGGGCTATCATATTATTTAATTTAATGACATGACAGATAGCCGGGTCGACAAGGGTCCCAGGTTAGCAAAAAGCCCCCGAAGGCTCATCGGACCTCGGAAACTGGGTAATTCCTAATTAACATCCCTGTCCCTCAAAACACGCAATTTTTCCTATCTTAGCTTGAAAAGCTTTTTTTCTTGGAATATGTGAAGTTGGATAAGGAAAACTCGCCTTTTTTTGTATTGGTTTCATTTTGCTCCTGTTCTCTGGTAATTTATTACAGTGTGTTAATTAACACGTTAACTTTGACATTACGCTGGATATGGCTTGCGCATTTTGACACTAGCTTTAAATCAATTTTTAACGACAAACAATAAATTAGTTACCAGACAAAGAAGAATAACACCTCTCCTGGAGAAACTGGCTGCGTAAACCACGTTAGTTGTCATAACAATACTTCAGGAAAAGATTTATTCTGCAGAGGCCGTCTTTTAATTTAAAAATAATGCTTCTTCTTAGACTTTGAAGGAAAGAAACACATGTATCACTCATCATAAGCTGAGATCGCAGACTGTAGACTGCAAAAACCAAAATTAGCGCCTTAAATATATTATATAAGGCACGTTTTAATAATGCATCTCTTGTATTAACCAAAGTGAGACTTTAGTATACTGATTTTAAATAGAAAGAAACATCACTGCTTCTTCGAAACCACGTAATGCGCAATGCTATAGTGAGACTTGATCAGGCTAGTCGAATACTGTCTCGGACTAAAATTATGCAATGTCTTACGATAAACAATGTGTCCACAGGCCTTAAACTTATCATAATTACAAGCGTTTGTAAACATGTAACGTTTATACATGTTTGTGTATCTGTAAGTTTGATATTCTCGATAAACTGTCACATTACATTACAGGCATGAATTTATTACCCAAAGGGATTGAATAAAGTCAAAATATTGCTAGAGAAAATTGAACTCTTACTTACAGACTTAGCTCTGAATTTTCTATGATTTAAACAACCCGAGAAACCATGATGAGTGAGAGCAATTACCTGAATCCTGGTGTCACGCTCGCACCCATTACGATGCAGTACGGTGACTATAAGGTAGAATTAATACGGACTATATCTATTTATGATTTAAATATGCTGTAAACCATTTATAACTAAGTTCAAAACGAAGAAGGTTCTCAATTCGTTTGTATATACAGAATGAATTTTTAGGATGGGACAAGGGTAAAGGCAGCTATCTTAACCATTGTAGATACAGAAAAACGGCCCTAGGAGACTATCCTTTATTTTTGTGACATTTGGAGATGAATTTACTCATTTTCCAAAAAAATTACAGTCAGCAAGAAAATGGGCAAATTTACTCAAAAATTTGACTAGCACCCATTGAAGATGTGGCATATGCGTAGTAATAAAAAAATACGGCAATAAACAGTGCTCGAGAATTATACGTTAATTATATGTCAACCGGTCCATAATCGTACCAATGTTTGGTCACTCTACATAGAAAGAGACGTAGGGCTCTAAATGAGTAACCTTGTCGTCACGTTTTTTTCGCCGAGTGCTCCATCCGTCCGTAATATATCCATGATTACTAGTTAAGCTTCTTGTCATTAAGAGCCAGCTCTTGTATTCAATCTTTCTATTCCTCAGCTTTTAAAATCCAAGTTCAAAAAGAATAAAAGCGAACGCTAAAAACTTGAGCCATCTGCGAATGCCGACCACGATTGTAGCTGGCGTTTTATTTCATTTCACGAGCTTAAAGAAAAATCCAGTGCACAATATAGCTTGCCCAGTTTATGGGCGATCGTAATAATAAAATGTATACTTTTTAAATGTATATTCTTTTAAACTATTTTACGATCTTTAATACATATCTACGCTCGCAAAAGCATAGTAAGAGAGTATAAAGGTATCGGTGTAAAGAGAAACGGTATGCTCTGGTGGTAAGGATATATAGCAGGGACTTGGAAAAAAGAATGACATATACATTACGAAAGTTATGGACACACATTATGGAAGTATACAGATACAAGGGAAGACTTTAGACTACCTTTTCATGGCCATGTAAAACGTGTCTTATCTAATGGGCAGGTCATGAGTCTCCGTAACCGGTGAGCTTGTATATGACGAAGTATGGGAGTGGAGAAAGCGAGAGAGGTCTGTAAGGAAATCACTTTTTGAAACTCTGTATTCTGTGCTTACACCGCAAGGGATCTATCTATCATGATGGTATAGGAATATACATATAGCTTTTTATAAGAAAGAATGAAATTTAGTAAAAAAAAATCTGTTTTAAAAACTAGCTTTAATGTAGCTAAGTAATGCAATTTAAAACGGCCAATTAAAATTGAATGTGTTTTCAAAATTTAGCTGTTGGCTGTTGAGGAGTTCCTACGTCTGGGGCAAATCAACCAAGGGTGTAGAATCAAATGATGCTTACCATAAAAATGCATTGTCATTGGGACTGAACCAACATGTCAAATTTCACCTTGGTAAGATAAGAGGACGTGGTCTATTTTTTTACCTGGGGATAACCCTGCATAGGACTTCTGCGAGCCTCGGGGGAAGCTCGCGGGGCCTGTCGGAGGAGACTTTGGAGGGGCTGCGGGATCTCCGTATGGAACGCACCGGCGCCCCTCTTGTGCCGCGCTCCGAAGAGCCCGCCATCGGGGGGAGACTTGATGGCATGCTCCCCCCCGCACCGACACGGTGCTCACGGCGACATGGGCCCACACCACGCCACCATCCTCCTCGGACGGAAGAGAATGTGGTCCTAATTTACCTTGCAAGATTTGACCTCAACAAACAAACATTGCTAGTTATATAAAACCTTAGGAAAAAAAACATTTATTGCTACAATCTAGACACATAACAGCACAAAAACGAACTTATGTTCTTTGTTATAATTATAATAATAAAATACATATTACATTTCTATAACAACCATTAAATGTGCATTAAATAGAACCTTTCGGGTGTAGCAAATAGGGTCCAGTTCAGCCTATGCAGGTATGGCGAGGTACTAGTTTCCAACTGGAATGTGAGAAAAATTATCATGACAAAAAAAAACAATTATAAAAGAAGTGTCTTCTTGAATAAAAAGTGGAACGCAGACAACGTGAATATTTGGAAACTGTATTTCGAAAGCTATTTGTTGTTAGAAAACAATTCACTATTGAATAATATCAGCCTACACTGTCCCAATGGTGGGCAAAGGCCTTCTCTCACTAATCGAGGTGAGAAATATTAAGTCATACTCCACCACGCGGACGTAGTGCGGATTGGTGAAGACAGGTTTGTGTGCTATTGGAACTTATTAAGCCGCCTATAAGGCTTCCAACTTAGCTTAACGACTAGCACATTAAATGGGCATCAGTTCCAACGGCTTAGCGTGCCTTCTGCAGCACGGACATGCTTGATTATAAAAATGCCATAATGAGTCATCCATCTCAGACCGGCCGCGTGGAACGTTGCTTAACCTTAAGAACACCGCGGTCGCACAGAGCTACGAGCACTTCTAATTCACTAATTTATAAGTAAAATTCTCATGAAATTAGTTTCTCTTGCACATAAACCGCAGACCCAAAAAGTAAATTAGATATGAAACAGAATACATAATCGCGATTACACTGTAACATAACACTGGAGGATTACACGCTAGCTCATGATATATTAGATGTTTGTTACTTTGTCGGCCATAAGCCAGAATAAAGCTTAATTGTACATATAAAGTAAAATAAACATACCATCACACCTATATTCTATAAATAAAATAATTTTAATTTAACAATATATTTTTAAAAACAAGCTTTTATAGCCAAAACACAACATAGATAGTTATTTTGGTTAGTTGAGGAATTCCTATGGCCTCCTTCCGACTCCATTTTAAAACCCTGGACACCTCTGTCAACAGTACTCGTCAAAACAAATCCAACGAACTTTAACACGAGGGGGATATGTTGTGTAGCTTACATGTACCTATAACCACCTTCCGCTCCATCATCACATTAGCTGTATGCTACCATATTATTGTTACCTAACTTAAACGAGACGACGATTTAGCGCAGTGGTTAAGAGCTTAAGCCGCTCTGCCCACTGCGTCTAATAGTCGCGGGTTCGAGTCCCGCACGGGACAAATCTTTGTGTGATCCACAATTATTTGTGCTGGTCTGATGTATTTGTGTATGTGAATTTTCATGTTTGTAAACGCACCCACGACACAGGATTAAATCCCAGTGTGGGGCTCGGTTTTAAAAAAAAAAAAAAAAAAATACGTACCAAATTTCAGCTCAATCGAATACCCGCAAGTATTCGAAAAATGGATCACAAGATTTGATCCGGAAAGACAGACAGACTGACAAACGAACAATGTAAGTAAAATAAAAACCTGTAAAAAATATTTTTATACAAAATGTTGATACCTATTCCACCAAAATGTATGTGTACTGACGTATTTAACGAACTCTATCTTATAAGTTGTTGTCGAGCTTGGCTCGGTCTTTGGGTTGTTGAGCAGCTCATATATTGTAAGCAATTTATTTGGTGAGCGTTCATATTTTTGCACCGTAAGTCCTGATGTACTTGTACATAACATCTTCTCGTCCCAAATACTGCAGTATCGTTAAACAAAAGTCTTTGACCAATGTGTGTTACCAGTTATGACTTCCGGTACTGAGACACGGTCGCTTACGATGGACCTCATAATAAGGCTGAAGATCACCTAAAGGAGGAGAAGAAATTAGAATTGCTAAACTTAAGTGGCAGTGGGCGGGGCACATCGCTCTTAGAACTGACGGCCGTTGGGGTAGAAAGGTTCTCGAGTGGCGACCACGTACCGAAAGACAAGGAGTTGGCTGGTCTTCTACAAGATGGACGCGTACAGCACATAGCCGGTCGTCGTGGCAAACTTTGAAGAAGAGCTTTATCCTGCAGAAGAAATCTGTCGGCTGACGAAGATGAATTTATTATTATGCAATGTGAAAGCACCTCATTCCGTCTGCCACCTTTTCACACCTACACCACTGAACAGATTTTGACAAAATTTTGCAAGTAAATAATTGACCTGCTGGGGAAGGATATAGGCTACCTATGGTCTCAGAAAAATGACGCAGTCAACGTCGCGGGTAAAAGTTAATTCTATACGGCCATAAGCTACTACTTCTCTCAAAAAAAAAAATACGCAGATGAAGTGGCGAATAACAATTAATTGTATATAAAATCCTAATGTACTCAACCTAAGGGGACACATACAAAAAGATACGTTTTTCGGCAGAACAATGTAGGAAAAGAACAAGATTGGAATAAATTATTTTAACTTTCATCGTTTTGTTTTCCAACGCATGCGGGGTTTTCAAATTATCTACGGCCAACGAGGAACGGTACGAGCCATTTTTGAGATAAAAAGGTTTTGCGAATGAGAGAATAGCCGAAATAAGAAAATTACAGATGTCGCGTTAGTTATTCGAGGATCACTGAATTATGTATGAGTACGTTTAAAACTGGCAGTCAAAATGCTCCTTACTAAGGCATTTCAGGAGATTATAACTTAGGTCCTCTTATTCTGGTAATTTCAATATTTGGTTTCCAGAAAAACTTAAATATCTACTTTTTAATCGATTTGTTACTCATTAATAAAAACGTAGGTATTTTTAAATTAAATATGTTGCTGAATATTGAAGCTGCAATGTTAAATTAATTAATTTTACGATCACGTGAACTGATAAATGGTATTTTATTCCGAGGTTCTAAACGTACTTAAAAGTTTTTCACTTACTTTTTAATAGATTTGTTACTCATTAGTAAAAAAGTAAGTATTTTTAAAGTAAATAAATTGTTGAAATATTGAAAGTACGATTTTAAACTAATTAATTTCATGATCAAGTGAACTGATAAACGGTATTTTATTTCGATATTTTTAAAAGTTAAGGTTCGTTTCGAGGTTCTAAGCATACTTAATACGAGAACGTATCTCGAAAATGAAATGTGGTCTACTTGTACTTTATTTTGTGTTTTAATATTTTATAAAAAAGAATCAAGTAATGAAATAAAATGACAAATTGTTGCACTTTTGGCCGCACTATAGCGCACAGAATTGCCAACTTGAGAAAAACTTGGGTGTAAAAAATGCATTGAATAACCAAATCAAAGGGGCAATGGACGGGGCACATCGCTCAAACAACTGACAGCCATTAGGCAGAAAAGTATCTACTAGACTGGCGACCATATAATAAAAGACGTGGAGCGACCAGGGCGTCTACAACGTAGACCGATGACCTCAAACTCAAATAATTTTTAATTTAATTTAACTACTAATCTACCACCGAATCAGAACGCGGCTCCGACTAAGAAGATCTTGTAAAGAAACTTAGCGGGCTTGTCTTTTTTTATTTAATCTCTTTCTCTTTTTTCCTTTCTATTTTCTTCAATCATATTGTGTGGATCCAATGTTTAGGTGGCAATTAAATAGTTTACGATCTATCTCCAGTATGATGCCTTACGACCAAGATATGAGACTAATGATGTTATTTATAAAGAGTGTCAAAAGAATTCCAGATGGGCCAGTCCCCACGAGCAGCGCCCGTTCACGAGTAATACTACTGGAACAGCCATCACTCCCCTCGACCATATTGGAGGGAAGGGAGTGACCCGCGCCAGACAGCCACTGCCAGCCTCGTGAAGGTCGTAGATAAAAGCTGGATGCATGTAGCACAAATACTCATGGCAATTTTAGCGATGGCAATGGACTATTCAGCGCTGTGGTTAAGAACTTAAGCCGCTCCACCCACTGTGTCTAATAGTCGCGGGTTCAATTCCAGACGGGACAAATCTTTGTGTGACCCCCAATTATTTGTGTATGTGAATTTTCGAGTTTGTAAACGACACATAAATAAATCCTAGTGTAGGGGTTACGTTTAAAAAAAAGAAAAACAAAGAAATCTTTGAAGGAAGCCTTTGTCCTCCAGTAAACGTCTTTTGGCTAATGATTTTAATTGCTACAAACATTATACATCGACTACACAGTCTGTCCCATACTGACCCACTCTCTTTTTAATTAATTTTATGAAATTATTTAAGTAAAGTTTACCAGATGTACTGACAATCTTGTGAGGATCGCAGGAAGTCATTGGATGGAGGTGGCATCGGACTGGGTGCGCTGAAGAGCGATCGGCGAAGCCTATGTTCAGCAGTAGACAAGTATAGTCTGAGATGATAACGAAAGTTTACCAAACTTCTTTGAAGCTTTCAAAAATAGTCGTTACATGAAACCTTAGCAACAATATACATTTTGAAATAAAACTATTTTACGGATTTTATCGCGGTTTATTATTGATATTTAGTTCCCGACGTTTCGAGTGCTTTGCTGCACCCATGGTCACGTGACCGCGATAAAATCCGTAAAATAGTTTTATTTCATGAGTAATATTCGCGTAAATCTAAGAACTCAATATACATTTTACCAAAATATCATCGCGCTGTTACATCAATAACCCTTCATTAATCACGTGTAATGTAGTGTATTAATATCGCTTCCCTTTGATTAAACTAAATTCATAATGCTTGATATAACAACGCAGACTTGAGGCAACTATTTGAAAATTAATAAGCCTGTATGTAATATTGCTGGCGAAACCGTTGATCCGTTAACATAGAGTTTTGTTTCCAAACGATCAATTTGTTGCTTGCTACCGTAAAGTACACATTAATGTAACAAAAATATATATTATTTACGGGGTAAGGTCTATTGTCAAACAGACTAAAAATTAGACAATACTGAAAACGAAAAAGATGCAATGTAAAAGTTGTTGAGGAAATTCACAACACAGAGAGCTTGGCATGAAGACATTGACGTTAAAAGCTATCGAGAAAGCGTGCTGTCACTTTCTAAATTTAGTAAGTTTGTTGTGTGAAAAGGATGGCATATTAACTCGATAACCTCACGAGTCACGCCAACGTCAACGACTTCATGCTAAGCGCTCTGCATGCTTTATCGGCTACACTTCGATGACGGCACAGAGGGCTAAGCATGAAAAAATTTACGCTAACAAGTAAGCATGCTGTCATGTTCAACTTTATTTAATGAATTGTAGGATAACAAGGATGGCATATCAACTCTCTAGCGACATACTAACACCAAAATTTTCGAGCTAAGCTGTCAGAGGATTGATAGTAACACTATTTATCGCACAACTAAATAAGAATGAATGACAGTACGATTTTTCGACATCATTTCTATGTCAAATAGTTAGTCCTAAGTAGAGTTGGGCAAAATGTAATCAGATTAATGATTACAATTGCATTATATAATGTTCAATCATGTTTTAAGATAAAAAGTGTAATTTCAATCGTTGAAGATTACAAAATGTAATTGTAATCGTTTATCATTAATACCGTGACGCCTATATTCCCCAAGCGGGGCTGGTTAATCATTAATCTAATCACATGTTGCCCATATCTGGTCCTTAGCCCGTTCATAGTATTTGCAGTGCAATGCATCACTCATATGCGCCCTCACTTTTATGTAAAAGAAAACGTAAAAATAATATTTTTTTGCTTTTTAATCTTGTTTTATTTTAGACATATAAGCTAAGAACTAGTTAGTGTATACCAACATCACGTTCATAAACCTAAATAATTGCAAAGAAAAAATGTTATGAAACTCACGCCGACAACCAAAAAAATATATATCACAGAATATATAAAATATTAGCCGCGGTCACTTCATTTTCGTTGTTGACAAGCCAAACGGCTTGTGAAAACCAAATTCTAAGGGCCACTTGCATGACAACATATGACACACAGTAGGATTCATTACTGTGTCGTGGGTGCGTTTACAAACATGAAAATTCACATACACAAATACCCAGACCGAAACAAATAATTGTGGATCACACAAAGATTTGTCCCGTACGGGAATCGAACCCGCGACTATTAGACACAGTGGGCTGAGTGGCTTAAGCTCTTAACCACTGCACTAAATTGTCCATTGACGTAAGTGTGACTCTTTCGAGTTGATATGCTATCCTTTACATATAGCAAATTACCTGAATACATATGACAGGAACCTCACAAATCTTAGCACAGACGTACTCTGTCCGTGCTAAGCTATGTGACGTTACTGTTCTAAGCGCCTTATATAATCTGCAGTGCAACCAAAATACCTATTATTTATCTAATGCATGCGCCCCAAGTATGGTATATTTTTATGCTTTTAAGTAATTTTTATTAGCTCAGAACAAGTACGTGTATTCCAACATCACGTTCGTGTAACCACAAAAAATATAGCACAGAATAAATAAAGTATTTGCCGCGGTCACCTTGTTTGCGTTGTTGATTGGCGGGCTTGTAAAAACAAAATACGAAGGCTTACTTGCATGACAAAAAAACTGAGGGCTTAGCACAGAGAGGTTAACGTAAGCGTGACGCTTTCAAGTTGATGTACTATCCTTTTCACACAACAAATTAACTGAACACAAATGAATGGGACAGCACGCTTTCTCAATAACTTACAATAATGTCACATAGCTTAGCAGCAACAGATTGTTCGTGTTAAGCCCACTCATATAATTTGCAAGGCAGCGAATAAACCTAGGTATGGAATATCTTTGTTTACTTTTATGTTTTATTTTTTATATAAGCTGAAAACTAGTTCGTCTATTCCAAAATAACGTCCGTGTACCTTCTGTTGCCAGAAAAAATGTTACCAGTTACATGTTTAACAAAATTCTAAAGCCTACTTCCATGACAGCAGAGATCTGAACGTAAACAGATTTAACGTTACCATAACGCTATAGATATAAATCAGTATTGTCATATCTATCAACTTTTTAGTAGATCTACCTATTTTGCTTCTAGTCTACCTAGCTACCACCGTACTCGTCAAATCTACATATTTTTAATACCATAGAGGACTAAAGGTCGGAAGCACCACCTCAAAAGGCTAAAAAGGCACTATGACCAAAAAATATTTGAAATGAAATGGAAGAATAAAAGGAATATGCAGACCAAAGAAACAGACTATCTTAAAGTACAACCAGTAGAGTCTGTCTAATGAAATAAGAGAGTTTAAAAGGCAGCAAATTCAAATAAATTGGGTCGTACAACTCTAGACGATTTGGGAATAAATAGATTTGATACTTTAGTAAAAGAAAAATGTAAATAAGTTTTCATTTTAGGAACACAATATAAACACCGAGGAGAACGGAGGAATGAGATAAGAAAAAGGCTAGTGATCCCTCACTACATAGAAATTAAAGCATTCCACCGTATTACATTCTTGCGTGTCATTGGTTTATAAGTGCTTGGTTACCTACTATGAATCTAAATCTTATATCGTTTCAGATATTTCATCGATTTCTTGTAAGCTTGTTTTCCTTGATATCTCGGGTGCTTTCTACAACGCATGGTGACGCTTCTTCGTAAGCTGAAGACTCGTGGATGTTTTAGAAATATCTACTTGGTTTAAAACTTGGTCACCATACAATGTCTAAATCGCTGACGATGGGATGTCCTCAGGGGTCTATGTTCAGTCCATGTCTGTAGAATTTAGGGTTCGATGATTTCCTCGAGATACCTCTTCCATGTGGTTGCACGTTAACCGGTTACGTTGACGACGGCCTTTTATTCATAGAATCTAACACTAGGGACGGGCTAGAGAAATTAACGGGCACATGTCTGCAACTTACTTTTAAATGGGGTAAAAGAAACCGCCTTACATTCGCTCCTTAAAAAACATACTAACTCCTATTAAAATGGAAATTTACAATCAGCGCCGCGCATTAAATTCAACAATCAAACAATTAAAAGAAAATAATCGGTTTGTTATCTCGGTTTAGTTCTGAAGAGAAATTTATCATTCATTGAACATTTAAAAACTGTTGGCGAAAAAGCTAAACGAAACTTTTATGCCCTCACCAGAAAATCAAGGTTTAGGGGCCTACATTTGAATACTTTTAAATTCATATACGGAGAAAGATACTTAGACTGTATGTTTACGGTGCACCTTTATGGGCCGACAGGGCCACGATAGGGGCGGCACGGTGTAAATTGCTTTAGAGTTGGTATTGATATTTTTGTGTAAGGCATACAAAACTGTCAGTACAAAAGCCCTACCGGTAATTGCGAGCGGGTTTCCAGTCGATTTTGAGGTTCAGATATGAGCGTCAATGTACCAACAATACATTTGGTGCCTTATTACCTTCAGGCTGAGTTTTATGTGTAGTGACCGGCGGCTAACTGCGGCTAGTTTGAGTTCCTCCACCAATGGTGTTACAGTAAAACGGCATCAAAATCCACAGCGGGACAGTATATCTCTGTAAAAGAAATAAATAAAACAAGCAATGACAAAATAATCGCCACAAAAACAAAGTTCATGTTTAGTTGCCTCTGTTGGTTAGGATTTGACTTTAATATTAACATATAAGTTCGCTGGCTCAAAATGTAATAATAGTAATAAAAAAATTTGACCCATTTATGAGAAATACATTTATGGGATCATTTCATCATATTTAAGGGATCTGGCGTGATGATATAGATAGAGAGATAGACATTTATCACTTACCGACATATTCATCTCTCAAGCTAATTGGCTCATATTATGCCTCAGACGTTCCTCAGGGATCGCTCTTAGGACCATTATTGTTCGCAATTTACATTAATGACATAGGCCAATGCTTTCTACATACCAAATATCTACTCTTTGCGGATGATATGAAGATTTTTCAGGTTGGGAACAACATTTATTTATTTATTCTTAAATTACATCAACTATCTTTACAGGTTTCTTCCTAATACGATAGTATAGTCAACTTATTTAAATACATTACAATACATTCATTACATTAGTTCGTACATTTTATTAGAAACATTAACTTATTTATTATTTAATATTGTACATTATATTTAATTATTTTTGAATTATATATTAAATTATATTATAAGATAAGACATATAAAGTTGCTTTCTGAAATTCGCTCATGGAACAGATAAATAAGTCAATTCTCTCGGCAACTTTATTTAGCGTGTGCAAAGCACGCGTCAGAGGCGAGTTGGCTAGCAAACAACATTGGTGATAGTACCAAAATTCAAGATGACCTGGAGAGGTTAGGTGCATACTGCGCTTCTAACAAACTTGACCTAAATGTGACTAAGTGCTTCCTTATTAGTTTCAACCGTAAATCTAACCCGCACCGTCACATATATTAAATTAAAAATCAAGGTTAAACTTCCCAATTTGTAGCTAAAGACTTAGGTGTTACATTAGATAGTAAACTACTAAATGACAAACATGGTGCTACTGTTTATAGCAAAGCCTATAGAGCCCTAGGTTTTATTATATGTATGTCTAAATCATTTAAACAAATGAAAACAATAATAATCCTGTATTGTTCTTACGTCCGTAGCCTTCTCGAATATGCAAGTTCAATCTGAAACCCACATTATGAATGTTACATTGATAGGATCGAGCAGATTAAAAAAAAAATACTCGTTTCCTCAACTACAAATTTAATATTCCCAAGTTGAACTACGAAGAACGTTGTGCAAAATTTCACTTGTTGCTACTATTTGTTAGACGTAACATTGCAGATATTATACTTCTTACAAAGTTGCTAAGAGGAATGATCGAATGTCCTGATCTGCTTTATAAAATAGAATTGAAAGTTCCAACGTCGGTGGAGTACTGCCTCGTTATATATATAGTATTGAATATTGTTGTTAATAGCTGTAAGCTATCCAAATAAAATAAAATAAAAAATATTCGCTCCTTTATCTCGTAAGTGTATAATATTGGAGCGTTCCAGTTTGGTGAGGTTTCTATGCGAATTCATAGCTACCAACAAGTTTAAGTTCTCGGATAGAAGTATAATGTGCAAAATGCAACTAACTGAGTGGTGCGCGCCAGTTACAGGAAACTTAAAAAATCTTACAAATCATAAAAGTAATTCAACCAAAAGATTTTACAAAAAAGGGCTATCGTCCCGACTTATGTGTTTCGGCTCATCTTCTTTCATTGGACAACAATATAATGGGCGATGCGAGCTATGATTTCTGCATGCAAGCGAAAAGTTTTCGAAACTGGTCAACCATAACCTTTCCTGACTGTACTATTCTACTCGTGACAACTTAAACACCTAGTTTCTATTGCCTCGAGACTGTTGTAAAATCTGTGTTGATATTTTTTCGTATCCGTGGTGTTACAATGGTGGGAATGTATGGCGGGCTTAATGCCAATTTAAATAACTTATCTGCAGACTGTACTTTATCAGTACGACGAAATTTACAAAGAAATTCACTTATTTTATATTACATTCATTTATTTTATGTAACAAATACGATACGATAGAGAGATTGGAAAGATGAAAATCTAGTCAATACAGCTAAGTTAGTTAAGTTTAAGAGATTGGTTGGCTGTAAGTCTTTAAAGAGCGAGCAATAATGAAAGCATTGTCGTGTCGGTATGTATTCATCTCAAGATGGAGGCGTGGGGGTGAAAGGGCTCAAGGAATGAGGACGAGATGAACTTAGCACGAATACATTGATGTTAATAGAAATAACTATTTTTCGGATTTTACCGAGATTTATGACGTCGCGATTGTTTTTAAAACGCCATAAATCCGAAAAATACTTGTGTTTCGTGTGTAATATTCGCGTAATCTAAAAACATAACATTGATGTTAAATTAACGCTATCGAGTTGATATTCCATCCTTTTCAAAATAAAGATGTAATTGGGAACACGTTTTCTCAACAACGTTACACTAACAAACTTTACTATTTTAAATGACACGAAAATTAATTGTTTACCTATAATATTATTTTGCTTGATTCTACAGTAAGGTGTACTCAAACTACACATTCGTGCTTTTTGTATTTAGAGAGTCCCCTGGTGAATCTTTAAAGTCTAGAGTCCAATACCAATGATATTAAAATGGGACCACCTCAAAGCTATACGAAATCCAACGTTAAAGAAAGAATCATCAAAATCGAATCATAAACAAGGAAGTTGTAAAAAAACACGAATTGTAAACATCCTGCTTTTTTGAAGTCGGTTAATATTCTGCTTTGTTCAAAGGTGTCCTATGGGATGAATATAATACCTATGATAACACAATGTACACATTCGTATTCTGTGTCGGTAAGGAGTTCCCCGGTGTACCTTCAAAGCCCAAGGTCCAATACCAATGAAATTTAAATGGGACCACCTCAGAGCTATGCTAAACCCAACGCAAAATGAATCATTAAAATTGGTCCACAATTAGACGAAAATATCGGTGAGCATACATAAAAAATACATACAGACGAATATAGAACGTCCTCTCTTCGAAGTCAGTTAAAAACGATGGCATATCAACTCGAAAGCTTTACGCTAACGTTAATCAGTTCGTGCTAAGCCCTCTGAAGATTCTCCTTTTATTTCTACGCCCATTTTCATTGGCTATTGTAATCCTCCCGAGAAAAAAAAAGATGACTGCCTTGATTAAGTTTTCAAATTACTTTGAAGTTGCATAGAACAAAAAAAACTCTAATCAATTCTTATCTGAATAAAATAAAATCCAAGTGAAGAATTTCGTTTTGTTTCTTTCGTTTAGATAGTGGTCAATTTAATGTCAGGATCGTTTCGGCAACGCTAAGCTGACTTGGCTTAATGACTGCAGAAATAAAAGCGTTATTTAGAAGGGTGAATATAGGTACTACCATTCTTTATACAATCTCAGTCTAATTTCTTACATTTTTTTCTGTATAATACGGGCTATGGGCTTAGCATTATCTTCCAATGTCGGAATAACTTTTGTGGACTTTTCCCGACCTAGAAATGTAAGAAATCACATCTACGGTTTGAATCTTCGGCCCCGTCGACACTTTCCATCAGATGAGACAGAGGTTTCGATCGTTTACCAGTCCTCTATAAAAAACAGGAAAGTATAAGTATAATACAAAGAAACAAAGTATACACAAGCGTACATTCATGTTCTCTTTATCGAAGCAAAAGCATCGAAAGCATGGTCAGAGGGGTTGTTTCTAGACTGCCAAAACCGTTCCCGCGTCTTCCATGACAGTATATTTTCTTTTCCAATAGATCCATTAATAAGTTTTAAAATACGATAATAAAAAACATACCTTAAAAACATTTTTACAATAATGTTTTATATGAAGCAGCAATCATCAATGATAACGACCAATCTTGTAGGAGGAATAGTTTTAATAACCTATGTAGCTTATGTATATTAATTAAAACAAGCACCAAGCCAAAAAAGCCTTTTTTTAACGTAAAAATCTAGGGGTAGTACCAGTAATAATCATAAGGATGAAAAATGACTACCTAATCCAAATAGGTATACCCAATTTCTATTTAAGTATCGACAACGCGCTTTCTCTCTCTGTTCATGTTAAGTGTACTGTATATTTCTTGGATGTCGTGGGAATTTTAAATATAAGTCATGGAAGTAGTGGGAATACAATTTTGGATGTTTAGAAATAACCTGGTCGGAGCATAGGCTTAATGGATCGAGTAATTGCGGATACGATCCTCACATCTTACGTACATATATTTGTATGTTTATTATTTACTTCTGTCTGAATTTTTATAACTATGTTTATCTAAAATTTATGATGCAAACGCACCCAAATTACAGGAATGAAATACTAGTGTAGAGTGCGGATTTATGGACGAAGATGTTGAAACTTATGAGCCGTTTATGAGGCATCCGCCATGGCTTAAGAGCCAGCCTTATCATTTACGCGTCCTAGTAAACATTCTATCCCGCTCGTACAAAACCCGACCGATGCACAGATCGATGAACAGTAAAGACAGTGACGTTAACTCGTCTACAAATCATCGAGCATAGGCTACCGCGATAAATAAAACTTTGGCAAATGTGGTGGGCACGCAAGGACAATGGAAGGTGGAGAAACCTAGCAAGGGATGGCCTTTAGCACAGCGCAAGAGGCTGAGAAAGCGTTTTGTCACGTAGAAGTTGTCCCGTTAACGAGTACCACATGAAGAAGCAGCCTTTGTCCAACAGTGGAACACTTCCCTGTTTACACATTCCATCTATACATTTAATAAAACTGTAACTGAGCCGAGATGTACATTGAATATTTTTTGAAAATTTTAATTAAATGTACTCCACATTTCCTTATTGATATCGAGGCCGAAACTATTATTTTTTTGGAATTATTGTATGTCTGTCTGTCTCTCTACTTACCGAACGGATTCGCCTCCTCACGAGAAACTCTTCGGTGGTTAAAAGCCCTCACCTGAATACTTCACTGCATACACTTTTAATTAAAACACTCAAACATGATTTCCTGCATGAATCGATGATGCATTCAGGATTGTCTCTTTTAGAGAGAACTCTTTAACGATGAATGGCCCGTCACGTAATTTTGTGAAATCATTTATTAAAGGTATTTTAACTTGATTAACATTGACATTATATTCTGACAAGAATACTGGTACGAAGAGTCCTGACAAAATTTTGTTACATACTTAGCTCATAATGTACCATATTTAAAGAGAGAAACGACGATAGCTTTGAATAAGATCGCGCTTTAGAGATCTACCTACCTACGTCAAATTACAAAAGAAACTGGTAACGGCTAGTTACTACATAAATGTATATAACTATTACAAAATAAATTAAATATTAGCCATATAGCCTAGCATAATTCAAAAGGCGTGTCTAAGTGTGTGTGTGTGAATGATGTACGCTGTTGGCCGCGAGGCCTTTACAGCTTCACCGGACTTAAAGGCGAGCGTGCAACCACTACGCTCTAGCCAGCCAGAAGGGCAAGAGGCGATATACTCGAGGGCGCCTCTTCGAGGCGCCCTCGGTTGGGCCAGTCGCTGTAGGGGGACGGGTGCACTACTAAGTGCACCAGTCAACCGCCGGCTATGGGAGGGGATTTACTACTACGTCGTCGTCGTCGCCCGTATTCTGAGCGGAAAGAAGGGATGAAAAAGCATCGGGGGGGTCGGTGAGAACATGTGGCGGCCGGCGGTGGCGGCAGGGGTCGGGGGGGAGATCGTAGTCGGCGGTGGCTACGATTAACGGATTCGCTACGGGTAGATGCGTTCGCGAAGTGACGTGTTGACGCCTTTTTAATAAAGGCGCGAATAGGTTCGAGACCTAGATCGGAGTGGAGGTCGACGTTCCGTACGAACCAGGGGGCTCCTATGGCTTTACGGAGGAAGCGGTTTTGAACCACTTGGAGTTTATCGATGTGAGAGGGGGCCAAATGCCCGAACACAACACACGCATAAGTCATGATGGGTCGAACGCAAGTTTTATAAAGTGTCACCTTATTTCTAAGGGGCATTTTACTCCGCTTGCATATTAACGAATGGAGACGACCGAGCACAAAGGATGCTCGGTGACGGACCCGCTTGATGTGCGGGCCGAAGGACATGGTACTGTTTAGGGTGACCCCTAGATATTTGACCTCTTTGACCCAGGGAATGGGTCGGTCGAACATGGTCACTTGGCCGAGATTACTTCTAGGGCGGCGCAGGGAGTGGCGCGAGGTGGCACCTCTGGAGAAGAACACCGCAGCGCTCTTGTCCGGGTTCACCTCAATACGCCACTTCCTGAACCAATTCCCTAGGGAATTGGCGGATGCCTGAAGGTTTCTGGTAATGAAACCCTTATTCCTATGCGAGACGTAGAGAGCGGTATCATCCGCGAATAGGGCTAGATGCGCCTTACTCGAACGAGGAATGTCGTTCGTGTAAAGGCTAAACAGGAGCGGAGAGAGAACTGAGCCCTGTGGGACTCCAGCACTGATGGAGTGGGAAGTGGAGCGCGTCATTTCGACGCGATAACGGAAGGCGCGATTCGACAAGAAGTCTCGTAAGATGAGCACGAGTCTGTCCGGCACACCCAATTGGTGGAGCTTGTAGATCAAGCCGTTGTGCCAGACTTTGTCGAATGCCTTCGCGACATCTAGGAAGAGGGCGCCCGTGTAGATGGGTTTGGGTCTATTGAGACCGGAGAGAATGTGCTCCGTGATGCGGTGCACTTGGTGGACGCAAGAGTGTTTGGCTCGAAAGCCGAACTGCTCGTCGATAAGGATACCCCTGGACGTTATGAAGTCTTTGAGCCGCGCCAGAAGTAGGCGCTCGTAGATCTTGGCCAGGGAGTTGAGGAGACTGATAGGGCGGTAGCTCGCGGGGAGATTGCGAGGTTTGCCGGGCTTGGGAATGCCTATGACGTCTGCCTCCTTCCACTTAGCGGGGAAGGTGCAGTTCGTCATGGCGGCGTTCAGTATGGCCACTAAGAGGCAGATGAGTTGGGCGGGCAGGCATTTCAGAACGCGATTCGAAATCCCGTCAGAGCCGGGGGCTTTTTTAGTTTTAAGACCCATAATGAGATCTTCGACCTCCGTTTGGGTGATAGGAGATAAGGAATCGGCGGGGGGTAGGGATGCCCTGCGCTCGACTTCCCTGTCGACCGCGTCGACGTGGGACTGGTCGACGGACTGCGAGCTGGGGGTGCACTGGCTCTCGAGGGAGTCGGCGAGAAGCTCGGCCTTTTCGTCGTCGTCGAAGGCTGGGGGTGCGCCTGAAGGGCGGGACAGCGGGGGCATGCCAGTCGTGGAGTCGGTTTTGAGGCTACGCGCCAGCTGCCAGTAGGCCAGATGCGATGGCGCGATGCCCTCTAGGAGGTCACCCCACCGTTCCTCCCGGACCTCCACGTCACGACGCTTTACCACTCGTTGTAAAGCGCGCATCCGGGCCCGATTGGCTTCGGTGGGGTAAGAGTCGTACGCTCGGATTGAGGCATTCTTGGAACGAATGAGATCCCTAACATCGTCCGGCAGTCGAAAGCGGTTGAGGTTGAGATCTTCCACCTCGACTTGCTTAGACGATCGTCTGACAGCCGATCGGATGTGTTCGGTGAAGGTATCTACGGCCTGATCGGTGTCCTGAGGGGACGGGATGGAGTCCGAGCTGAGAGGGAGGGGGGGAGGGTCGGCATCCGCCAAGGCCGTGGTTAGCGCATGCCAATCCACCACCGTCTTTTTTGGTCGCTGAGGGGCGGAAGGGGGGGAACCGAGTCTCATGACTACAGGTCGATGGTCAGAGTCGAGTTCCTGGACTACTTCCAAGGAGTGCAGCTGTAAGGTGACACCCTTCAGAAGCGCCATGTCCAGGACGTCGGGTCGGTGGTTGGGATTGTTGGGATAGTGGGTAGGGTGCATAGGTGCGATGACGTCAAAGTCGAGAACGTCGACCAGGGCGTCAATGCTCCTACCGTTAGGGGAAGTGGTGAGACCGTTCCAGGCCACGTGCTTACTGTTGAAGTCGCCCGCGAGAATGACGGCGCTTCCCAGATTGAGGAGTGCTTCAAAGTCACTCCTGAGACCGAGTTTAGTGGGGGAGAGGTATACGGAGGCAATCACGATGGGCTGGTGTCCAGTGAAAGAAATGCGACAGACAGAGGCTTCGATGTTGGTGAGCGCGGGGGGATCGAGAGGGATGCAGTGAAGGGACCTCCTGTAGTAAATGAGAGTACCGCCTCCGCGGGAGCCGATTCTGTCATTACGCACGAGGTTATAGTTTGCGATCCTAGGATCGCGTTGTGCGGGCTTGAGGAAGGTTTCCTGCACTAGGAGGATATCAAGCTGGTGATCTCGGAGGAAATCAGCAACCTGATCTCGCTGGGAGCGAAGGCCATCGGCGTTAAAGAACGCCAGGGATAGGTTGTGGGGCTTATGGCGGGAAGGTCGTAAATCCATTATTGGGTGCGGGGGGGTTGGGTTCTAAGGGACGCCAGGACGTCATGGCGTGTCTAAGTGTTAACACATCAATCTTCGTCAAGCCGAGAGTATTAATACATATCAGCTTAAACTATTCCAGACATTCATTATATCAAGTAAGTGCGATAACTCGCGAGAAATCCTTGACTGACGCCAGCAACCTTATTCGTTATAACCAATTAAAAAAGTAACGCGGCTGGTTACGATAACTTTTTTAAGAAAACGAGGTACTACCCTACTTCCACACTACGAATTATTCCTGTGTCGCGGTGCGTACACAATCATGAAATTCACATACACAAACACCCAGACCGAAACAAACACTTGTGGATCACACAAAGATTTAACCCGTGCGGGAATCGAACCGGCAACTACTCGATCCAGTGGGTTAAGCGGCTTAAGCTCGTAACCACTGGATCAAGCCGTCCGTCAAACTTAACTGATAACTTGGTGAAATTATCCTTTGATGGTACTCAATTGGCATACAAAATACATATTGGCATACAAAGAGACGGACGATTTAGCGTAGTGGTTAAGAGCTTAAACCGCTCCGCCCATTATGTCTAATAGTCACGGGTTCGATTCCCGCACGGAACAAATTTTTATGTGATCCACAATTATTTGTTTCGGTCTGGGTATTTGTGTATGTGAATTTTCATGTTTCTAAACGCACTCACGACACAGGAGTAAATACAAGTGTAGGGCTACGTTTTAAAAAAAAAAAACAAATGGCAAAATATCATTACGCGGTCATTTCACAAAGTTTTCGTAACGCGCCGCGTTTGATCATAGCAAATAAGGGCCCAGATAGTATAGAGCGATAATGGATAGAGGTTAACCATACCATTACACATCGCGTCTAACTTATATTATCTTACAACTTATGATTATCTAACTAGATATTTCGAAATAGCTTTCAGAGTAGGTAATCAGAAAGCCTATTCTCGATCTAATCATCAACCTTGGAAATGGCACTCTCGTGAAATATCGCTTATAGCAAAAAACACAACGGAGACCGACAAGTACTATAGTACTTGTCAAGACAAATGTAACGAGCCCCAACACGTCGGGGTTGTGTTGAGTAGTTGCGTAATTCCATTGGCCACCCTTCGGCTCCATCATAAGACCATGGGCATCATCCGTGTCTACAGAACTTGTCAAGACAAATCCAATGAGCCCAAACACAGCAGAATTATGTTGACTAGTTGGGTAGTTCCGCTGGCCACCTTCCAGCTCCATCATCAGAAAGTGGGCATAATCCGGGTTCCCAGAACTCGTCAAGACAAATCTAACGAGCCCCAACACGGCAGGTGTATGATGGGTACTTAGGTAGTTCCGTTGGCCGCGCTCCGGCTCCGTCATCAGACTCTGAATCATTCAGGTCTTTAGAACTGGACAAAACAAATCCAATGAACCCAAACACGGCAGGGTTATATTTAGTAGTTGAGTATTTCCGTTGGTCACCCTCCGATTCCATCATCAGATCCTGGACACCATTCAGGTGTAAAGAACTCGTCAAGAGAAATCCAACGAGCCCAAACACAGGGGGTTATATTGAGTATTTATGTGGTCTCATTGGCCACATTTCGGCTTCATCATCAGACCCTAAACTCTTTGGTTATAAAGATATCCTCAATACCAATCTAATGACCCTAAACACGAGAATACGAACGAACACACGAAACGAACATACGAACACACGAAACGAACATACGAATACACGAAATGAACATACGAATACACGAAACGAACATACGAATACACGAAACGAACACACGAAACATACGAACATTGTAAGTTGAATAAAAGCTTGTAATAAACGATATTCCGATTAAATTTTGAACATAATAATATACGAAATAAACGTCAAATTGATTTATTTAATCTGTGGCAGCTGAGAATAATATGTGAGCAACACATAAACAATATACTTTAATTTAAACAACTTGACATAAAGTCTGGTCTGGTAAGCGATTGGCTACATCTTGAAACGTGCTTCAATTAAAACATTTTACAAGCCGCTAAAGAAGATCAGTCAATTTTTACCAGCTGTCAAGTGTCACATCCCTCTACAAGATGCAGGAGTATACAAGCTTGATTGTGAATGTGGTCTCTCTTATATAGGACAAATAAAAAGACCGATAAAAACTCGAGTTAAAGAGCACATAGCTGACCTAAAACACCGTCGCTCAAAGAAGTCTGCAGTCTGTGGACATGTCCTTGACCGCACCCGCCATAACATCAGATTTGATAGACCACAAATCCTCGTAAAAGAACACCGATTCCTACTAAGGATGGTTCGCGAGGCTATTGAAATTAAAAAACATCCTAATTTCAATAGAGAAGATGGCTGGGTGCTTCCATCGACTTGGGATCCGGTAATTAATATAATCAAATCCAAAACCAAGCATAACACTGCAAGACCTCAAGACACCGTGAGCTCATTCTGCGTAGATCGGACCAACAAAAATAATTAAGAAGTTTGAGGGTACCTCGGAACAACTATGCCTTTTGGACGTCTAACACCTCAGTCTCTCCCGTGACCATGGGTGCTGCAAAGCACTCGAACTTCACTTCAACTTGACATAATATCGAAATTGGACTAAGATGATACTAAAATCGGATCGATACTTTAGTGGAGCAGAATACCAAATGTGAGTGAATTCATAATTAAATTTCAAATCAGGCAAGATTCCGTCTCAGTGTCAATTTAATATGAGAATTGGCCTTCAGATTATTTCAGCTAGCTTTTACACCCGTATCTATAAACATGTCTAAGTAATTATTTTTACTCAATTATTAATTTAGTACATCAATTTTTTTCTATAGTTGAGAAACTGTCAAAAGTAAGATATGTCATTTTCTTAGCCAAGTATTGAATTTTAAACACCTAACATTACTCGGCTAAGAAATTTCTGGAGACTAACACCCGTATCTATAGATATGTAATTACTTGGTCTTAAGAATAGTAATCGCGTTGGGACACTGTAGTAATGAGTCTCATGTATTCTTAACTTGATCGAATTATTTTAACCTGAGAGGTATATAAGGAAAGAACCAGTTGGAACTCTGTACTCTCTGCCTACCCCACAAGGGATCTGGCGTGATGATATAGATAGATAGATAGATAGATAGACTCGAACATAGAGTACGATTCCAGTTAAAATATTAATCAACTTTCTCTAACCACACTCGTATTTATTTAGTGTGGCTGAAGGAAGTTAAAAAACCAATCCCGTATAGTGGCCTCACTTGAGGGTAACAATTTCAGAAGAGGAAGCAAGGTAGATGTAATATAAAATAACCTACAGGCATATAGTTTAGAAATTATTTTATAACTGCCTTAACAAACATAAATTTTCAGGCACACTATTAAGACCGAAATAACAATGATGTTAAATTTTTTTTCCAATTCTATCGAACCGAAACAACTCGTATACTCAGACAACTCCAAGCAGTCATTAAATCGCCAACCCCATCGCTGATTCCATACTATTTACACATTAATACCGCCAAAATGCAACTGAAATTCTCGTGTACATTACCAGGATAACAGACACATCGCACTAAAGATAAATACTATTCGTTTCCTTACATAAATCTCTAAGGGATCTGGCGTGATCATATAGATAAATCTTTACACGGGGTCCTTATTCACTATTACATGAACATATAACGCGGCGTGTTACGATAACTACATGTAATGATTGTTTTATATTACTCCAGTCAGCGATAAAATATATGTAGATACACGCTCGTCGGACGAAAAATGGCACCACTAAAAGGCAGGCAAAAGTGGATGGTAATAAAACCAACTTTAAGTGATAGGGGTAAGGTACAATATGCCCTAATTTTTACCTAATTGTAACTATAATTACTCACGTGAAATTGGGGACGTTTTTTAATGTAACTGTTGACCGGAACTGTGTATCTTATGATATATCGATGACTCCAGTGGTATACAGAATACCATAACACGACCATTCGACGAAGTAATCGTAACGTGTCGCGTTCGATGATGGCGAATAAGGCCCAGGGGAATACGGAGGAGGTACTACAGGCGTTTTAACACTAAATTCTTTACCAAACGACTTGTGTACGTAGGTTTGGTCCCGGAAGACATTCTCGAGAGTTTCCCTTTTTTTTATTAGTATTTTATTCCCAAGAATAATATATAGAGTTTTTTGTTATCGCAGTCGATCGCTTGTATCCCATAAGGCTTTTATAGTATATTGCTACATTTTTTGGAGATTGGAGTAGTGGAAATGTTCATGTGGCTATAACTTAAAAAAAATAAAAATAAAGGAAGACAAGAGTCTCTGTAACCGGCGAGCGTCTATGAGACGAATTATGAGAGTGGACGAGAGAGGTATGTAAGGAAAGAACCTGTTGGAACTCTGTACTCTCTGCCTATGATAATATTAATAGATAGAATAAAATAATATTAGCCCTGCTAAAAACTGTCCCACCGTTGGACACGGGCCTCCTCTCAGCCTAAGACAGTTTGGACTAAGTTAGGGTTTTAGAAAACAAAATAAAATCACAGCTATAACATTTTGACGACGACTAATGGCCGATTTCAATATTCAACTCAAGGATAGATACTAGCAGTCGAATTTTGAAAGATTTTTTATACAAAATCTGTCAAATTCCTGTCCGGGTTAGGCAAATCTATCTATATATTTAACTTGAAATATTGAAACCGGCCGTTAGTCCAATGGTTAAGACCTCCGCCCACTGAATAGAGTAGTTACGGGTTCGATCCCCGCACGGAACAAATCTTTGTGAAATATTTGTGTCGGTCTGGGTATTTGCGTATGCGAATTTCATGTTGGTGAATGCACCCACAGCACAGGAATAATAGTAACTAGTGTGGGGGCTCCGTCTTTTTATAACAAAAACATTTTTTTTTCTAATTTTACAGCGTTTAGGTTTATTTTTGATTTTAAATGGTCGATGTTTCGAGTGCGGGTTCGTAATAAGCAGCGTTCAGTTGATCGGACATGGGTGACCGTCTATTGTAACTCAATTTGCGAACATTTCACAATAAAATTAATTTAACAAATTCTTCATACTTAATTTCTCCCTTTTAGTTCGGCTTGCTTTTAAAGTGGGATTTTTAAACTATGATTTAAGGTTTCGCCACATAGCTGACACAGCACGACGGGAGCGCGACGGTGGCGCGGCTTGAGGAGTTGTAATGTACTGAAATATACCGGAGACGCCACACAGCGCAGCCCCGCTCGGCATGATAGTAGCGCGGCTTGGGGAGTTTTAATGTACTGAAATGTACGGGAGACGCCACACAGCGCAGCCCCACTCGGCGCGACGGTGACGCGGCTTGGGGAGTTGTAATGTACTGAAATGTACAGAAGACGCCACACAGCGCAGCCCCGCTGGGCGCGACTGTGACGCGGCTTGGGGAGTTGTAATGTACTGAAATGTACGGGAGACGCCACACAGCGCAGCCCCGCTGGGCGCGACTGTGACGCGGCTTGGGGAGTTGTAATGTACTGAAATGTACGGGAGACGCCACACAGCGCAGCCCCGCTGGGCGCGACTGTGACGCGGCTTGGGGAGTTGTAATGTACTGAAATGTACGGGAGACGCCACACAGCGCAGCCCCGCTCGGAGCGACGGCCACGCGGCTTGGGGAGTTATAATGTACTGAAATGAACGGGAGACGCCACACAGCGCAGCCCCGCTCGGAGCGACGGCCACGCGGCTTGGGGAGTTGTAATGTACTGAAATGAACGGGAGACGCCACACAGCGCAGCCCCGCTCGGAGCGACGGCCACGCGGCTTGGGGAGTTGTAATGTACTGAAATGAACGGGAGACGCCACACAGCGCAGCCCCGCTCGGAGCGACGGCCACGCGGCTTGGGGAGTTGTAAAGTACTGAAATGTACGGGAGATGCCACACAGCGCAGCCCCGCTCGGCGCGACGACAAACGTCACAACTGAACTAGCCGAGCGCTTCCGTCGCGCTCCTGTCGCGCTCCGTCAGCTATTCGACCAAACCTTTGTTTTTTTTTGTAATACGAGTACACATATATCAACATAAATAATGTAGTGAGAACATGGGAATCTAAATTGACGAAAGGACCTGTCAATAGATTAATTTAATTCAAACATTTTTTTGCAAACTCGAGAAGCTTTATTCGGTGACACAGTATTTATATGAATGGAAAAAGAGAAATATCTAAGTCTTTTTGTAAAAGAAGGTACTTTATGTCGATGTTTAATGAGAAGTAAGCCGATTTGAACAGTTCTGAGTGCTTAGAACGAAAATTTTGACGTTAGCGTGACGCTAGCGAGTAATCGTGCTGTCACATTGATGTTTTTTGTAGTGTGACAAGGATGACACATCAACTTACTAGTGTCACGCTGACCTCAATCTTTTCGTGCTAAGCTCTTTAAGATGGTCCTGGGTTTCAGTCCTAGGTCAGACAAAGTGCAGCTTTGCTATCGTATAATTCCAAATGTTAATCCGGAATCGTCTGGATTTGCCCGTGGTAAAATTCAATAGGCTCGCCCCCAATTACATGAGACCTAAGATCGTCGGCAAAAAGTAGGTGCACACAGTACACCTCTACCGCACTTGGGGAATACAGAATTGATGGTTTTTTTTTCTTTTTAAATGTCACTCCGCAGTCAAGATTTCTTCTCATCTTAGATATTTCCTGGATATCAGAGAAGATTAAAATAATGTTTTATTGTAATATATATTTGTTGGACGACCTAATCCAATGGTTAAGAGATTAAGCCACTCCGACTAGGGGGTTGAGTACTCACGGGTTCGATTCTCGCACGGGACAAATGTTTGTGCGACCCACATATATTTGCTTCGGTCTGGGTGTTTGTTTATGTGAATTTCATGTTTGTAAACGCGCCGACGATACAGGAATAACTGCTAGAGGAGGGCTACGTTTAAAAAAATATATATAACGCTTAATTGAATAATCATAAGAACCCCCGCAGACGACATGAACGTCACTTTTCCAAACTATGCGAGATCTATCTATCTATCTATAACCTCACGCCAGATCCCTTGCGGGGTAGGCAGAGAGTACAGAGTTCCAACAGGTTCTTTCCTTACATACCTCTCTAGCTTCCTCGACTCTCATAGTTCGTCTCATACGCGCTCGCCGGTTACGGAGACTCTTGACTTGACTCTATGCGAGATACAGCTGTTTTAATACAAATATGGTTCCAAGCAGACATAATAAATAATATCACTAGCCGAATAAAATAACAACGCAACTACGAATATAAGAACAGATAAAATTGAACTTTATAGTCTTGATTTTAGAGTGCTAATTCAAACAATCATCAAAAATAATTTTATTTAATACTAACTGTCCCCACGAAATTCATTTCGCCTTAATATTTTTTTTCATCACAATATTCAATTATTTCTAGTTTCCAAAAAGTAGTGTGCTTACAAAATGTGTAGGGTACAAAAAAATAAATAGACTTAGCGTAGGCTGTTAACTCACCCGCGGCATTTTTCTCACTTTCAGCATTTTTATACCCGTCGTAACTTCTAAACGAAAGTCCATGTTACTCGCTGATAATGTAGTGTTTCTAAAGGTGAATGAATTTTGTAAATCGTTTCAGTAGTTTTTGAGTTTACCAATTACAAACAAACATACAAAATATGAAAACTTTCTCTTTCATAATATTAGTTTAGATTAATATTTATCTGGATTTTATCGCGGCTTATTTTATATAAGTTCTTTACGATCGAGCGCTTATTGTATGCATGGTCACTGGGGTCCTCCCTGTGACCTATGTGTTGCGTTTAAAAGTTATTGTTCATCATCAACTTCTCAGTTGTTTATATCAATCCTAACAGTTAAATACTAGTATAATTTTTCGCCAGATTTTTCAGCGGTGGCCATGTTCTGATCCGATCGAAAAATTAATATTTTTTGATGTTTGTAAGTGCTGTCTTGGATGAATTTTAACATTGAGTTTGACCTTAAATCCAAATTAATCGCGATAAAATCCGATTTTTTTTTTCATTTCATGTTTAAGATTTTCATAACAAAATCTCAAAACTCGACATCAAATAATCATATTTCTGTACCAATATTACAATCGACCAACCATATACTCCAATATGAATGACTCAGGCGCAAGACAGAGTGTACCGAACACAACGACCGTTTAACACTCGGCTAGTAGTGATAAATCACGTACTCAGCAACGATTATAGGGCAATCGGTGCGACGCGAGATAGAAGTTGCATTATATGACAGTTGGGTCTGTGTTATCACAGCTTTATATGCTAGTCTGTGTATGAAATGACACATTATTATTACGTAATTTCTAGTACGTTAATAGCAAATTGTGTATGGTATTGCGTAATTTTACAGTATAAAACTGAGTCTGTTTTTTTTCTAATGCATATGGAAAGAAAAAGATATGTTAATAGTAAAATAAAAGATGGTAAAGACAGAAAGAGACGGTAGTAACATTTCAATTATAGATGTAGTATTAGTCACTGCTAAACATAGGTCCGATCCCACCTGCATCCAACGACTTCCTGCGATTTTCACAAGATCGTCGGTCCATCTGGCAGACGGTCGTCCTACGCTGCGCTTGCCAATATGTGGTCTCAACTCTAGAATCTTTCTGCCCCAACGGCCGTCCGATCTTCGCGCTATGTGGCCCGCCCATTGCCATTGCAGCTTGCGAATCCTGAGGGCTATGTCGGTGACCTTGGTTCTTCTACGAATCTCGTCATTTCTGATTCAATCACGTAGAGAAAGGCCGAGCATAGTTCTTTCCATAGCTCGTTGAGCAACTCTGAGCTTTTTCATGAGACCTATTTTAGTATTAGCCTGAAACACAGGTCTCAACCTAGTTCAGGCAAACCGTTAATTATACCTACTTAAATAAGTTCCAATAAGATTGTTACGCGTACTGATTTTGAATGAATAAATGATTTATTATTATTATTTTTGTGTTACGGATTCTCAGCTATTTAGCTGGCAAATTAATGACGGCTACGGGTCGAAATCAAGTAACCATCATTTATGTGGGTATTATTGGGTCTAAAGGGTAGTCAGGGCTTTCTAGTGGTGTATCATCGCTTTGCATAAAGTTTCTTACAGTACGGCAAGTATTCAAGATGGCGGCTTTTTGTATGCTAATGTATGTGTTGGGTGATAAGTCCAAAAGTTTTAGGCTATGGTGCAAGTGTTTAGGGACCACTCCTGTTGTGGATATGACTATGGGTACTATATATACTTGGTTAAGTTTCCATATTCTCAATATTTCTTCCTTAAGCTCTGTATATTTTTTTTTCTGTAATAGTTTTAAGTATGTTAGGGGTGTTTGGAACGGCAATATCGACTATATATGCTATTTTATTAACTTTATCTTTTATTGTGAAATCCGGCCTATTGAAATGAATGGTTTCATCATGAGTATAGCATGATCATAATATAGTTTATGAGTGGAGTTTTCTAAAACGGGGTATGGTGTATATTTATAATAGGGTATGTGTACGTCTTGAATTAGTTTATATTTATAAGCTAGTTTTTGGTGGATAATATTAGCAATCTGGTTGTGTCTATGCGTGTAATCAGATTGGGTTAGGGTGGGGCATGCTCCTGTGATGAACACATCACAGGAGCACCCCGAGCCTATACAACAGTATAGGCTCGGGGTGCCTATGGCATTTCCGGCATTTATCATTCATTGCTGTGGGGTCTTTAATAATGTGTTTTTTGTAGTTTTTTGTATTGATAACCTGATCTTGAATGGCTATTATGAAACCTTCTGTTTCCGGAAACAAATTGGCACTAGTGAGCCACCTATTTGAAGCTTGGTGGTCTATATGTGTTTGCTGTAGGTCATGTGGGTGCCGTCCGTGTATAGTTTTTCGTTTCCATTGGTCTCGTTTTTGCGTGTCATAATCTGTCCGTTGCTCTGTTGGGTGTTGTGTTTCGGGTACTTCTGATAGGTTTAAGGGGGTGAATTTACTGTCATTATCAACAATTACTCGGTGCAGTTTGCTGGTGATAGCTTTACGATGGAAGAATGATTTAAGACTAGCAATTTGTTTATCCCATAGGGCTCGAATGTCTATGAGACCCCGGCCTCCCTCTTTCCTGCTAATTGATAATCTCTCTATAGCTGACTTAGGGTAAAGGTGTTTATGTTTTGTAAGTATGACTCGGGTTTTAATTTCAATGTTGTTAATGTCAGTCTTTGTCCACTTTATTATTCCAAATGAGTACGTTAGGATGGGTATTGCGTATGTATTAATTGCTTTGATTAGATATTTACCACTCAATTGGGTCTTGCAGATTGTGTTAACTCAATTTTTATACTCTGTAGTTACTGAATGTTTTAAATTTATGTGGTCCAGCTGTTTAGCTTGATAATATCCTAGATATTTGTATAAATCACCAGGCTCCATGGATGATATAATTCTTCTCTCATCTAGTAAGTAGTTGCTTGGTTGTAATTTGCCTTTTTTATATTTATGCTTTTACATTTATCGAGCCCAAATTGCAAGTTTATATGTGTGCTAAATGTATCTGTAATATTTATTAGTTTTTGCATATCTCTTATGGATTTTGCGTAGAGCTTTATATCGTCCATGTAGATTAGGTGAGAGACTATTGTATTTTCACTGTCGTTGTTTTTGAGGTGGTATCCTAATTGTTGTTTATTTAATAACGAGGATAAGGGATTAAGGGCAAGGCAGAACCATAAGGGACTCAAGGAGTCACCCTGATAGATACCTTTTTTGATAGTTATTTCTCTGGTTGTCATTGATGCATCGTGGCGAAGACCTATGATGTGTGGTCCACTGAGTCGGTTGAGTGTCATGATGAGTCGCCGAACCATGTCGCCTCTGAGTAAGTTGCCAATGGTCTGTTGATAATGACGAGTGGCTTGCTGTACGACTGCTGCTGCTAAATCCGAACATCCTATTATGGAGGGATGACTCTGCAGAAGGCTTGTTTGATGTCCTTGTCGGTGGTCACCAAAATGGCAGGAACGTTGTAGCAGGATGATGATATGTCAAAGGATCTCTCAGCGACACTGATTTTGTATCTGGCGGGACCTGCCACTCCCTCAAGAGACGCGCGAACTTTCATATCGCGTCCTAGACATGCAAGGAGAATCTTCATCGATTTTATATTTGGCGCCATCTGTGGGTAGGTAGTCACAGATTGGTATACGATGATATTGTATAGGGGTCGCTACAGACGGATTGAACGTCTATACGTTACATTACAATACGTAAAAAGAAAACACCGCGTCGCCCCCTGTGACCGCGTGGTCTGATTGCTTAACCCGATCGATCAGATACCTATCTCCCTAAGCGTCTTTGCTTGTGGAATGTAGGCAGAGGTGTAGTGTGTACGCCCACATATAGCCAACGATATTAGGTCGCAATGTAAAAAAGGGGCTGCTATTGCCATTGTATCGGGCAGGAATAGTGATATCAAGATTATTTAGAAAATCGAGAAAATACTACGCGTTAAGATTCTAGATATCTATCTATACCACACGCCAGATCTCGTGCTGGGTAGACAAAAAATATTAAGAATATTTCTTACCTATAATTAAAATATCCATAAAAATTAAAATGTATGTGTCTGTAATATCCCCTCCATTATTTTTACAATTAACTGACCGAACGATACAAAATTTGTAAGTATAATCCATCTCGCGTCGAATTACGCGCTTTAACTATTTAGGAACATTTACTTTCACCCGCGGTCCGTTGTCCGGGCGACGTTGCATCTCTCACGTAGGCACCGGCGCAGCCGCTTCCCAATTCCACACAAAGAACACTCCCGCGCGTCAGCTATTACGAAATCATCGACCGTACAAGGGCCCTTATTCGCTACGACCAACACTTAACGCGGCACGTTATGACAACTCCTCGACAAATAAAAAGCAGAGGTATACTGAGTACACCCACTTTTCGCAGATTAAATTAGGTCCCATGTAATAAGAGGCGAGGGCACAATTCCTGACTCCGGACCCATACTGGAAATTTTTCTTTAGAAAAACTACATTTATCGGACCTAGGATTTGAAGTCCTATCTGAAGGACAAATCAAGAGTTTCCGTAACCGGCGAGCGTGTATGAGATGAACTATGAGAGTGGAGAAAGCCAGAGAGATATGTAAGGAAAGAACCTGTTGGAACTCTGTACTCTATGCCTACCCAAGGGATCTGACGTGACGATATAGATAGATAGATAGGATTTGAACCCCTCGACTCCTTGATATTATCATTTAAAGGTAGTTACTACAGTTGGTAAGGTACAAAATATTTCACGAAGTTATCTTAACGCGGATAGGAGAACTGTGGTACTCGTATTCACAATACTGAGAAAAAGTGCTAGATTATATTTATTAGTTATTCTTTATTGTGCAAAATAACATAGATTAGTTAAATTTACACAAATGATGCATAATTAATTCAATTTAAAATTGTGTATAGATAATTATATGGAAATATTTACGTTGGTCTAGTGGCATAGCGCTTTGTGATCACGAGGTCCTGGGTCCAAATCCTAGGTCGGACAAATGTAGTTTTTCTAACGAAAAATTCCCAGTATGAGTCCGCGGTTTGGAATTGTGCCCGGTATATGGCAATAGGCTCGCCCCGTATTACATGGGACTAACATCGCCGGCGAAAAGTGGGCGTACTCACTACACCTCTGCCACCCGCACTTGGGAAATATAGGGATGACGGTGTTTATGTATTTGTACTAATGGTCGCCCATTGGTCGAAATTCGACCATAATTAATTTTATCAAACTATAAGTTTGAACATTATTAAGGTTCTATTGTCAAAGACTATACTTTTATAATCACAGATTTCGCCAAGGCTACACTGTTAATTTGCCTTTTTTTTTCAAACAAATTATATGATATTTAATTACAAAAAAAAAAACAAAAAATGATTAAAATAAAGAACACCTTTATTTAAGTTTTTGTTTTATTGTAACAAAAAAACATGCGATTAAGAAAATGCTGTCCATTGAACTTGACATACATATTTTGATAATTTAATTAATGATACAAAACTTCTTTGTAAGCGATGTTTTTTGTGAAAACTCTTTCATCGTTTGCTGGTTATGTTTGACATTCAGTAAGACTATAGACAAATAACATTAAGGACAAATGAGACAAACAATATTAATCTATTCTCAATTTGAAGTGTATTGTGTCAAATACATGGTAGTGTGTGTAATGTTTTTTTTATTGATTTAATGTATTTTTAATTCATAATTTTAGAAAAATATTAGTTTTCTACACTTCGTCTCTATATAAACTATAAGTGTGGGAAATTTCATACTCCTCCGTCCGCGCAATTTTCGTAAAAAGGGGTACAAAGTTTTTGCTTCACGTATTAATATATTGATGATATGAAAGTGAGAACAATTGCACAACAACTTAACTGTATAACAACTTAGGAAATACAGAAAAAAATACTGTAATAAAAATACTGGTAATACTCGTATATAATATTTGGCTGACTGTTTTTAGGATATCTACTTGCATAATTAAATTGTTATTAACACACTAATTACCTAAGACACTTCATATTACTTTGTTAAAGCAGAGACCGATGAAACCACTTGAGCAAACATTCAATTCTAAATGTAGGGAAAAAATAAATCCCTAATCGATGGATCTAAGATGGATCGTTAGTTCTAAGTATCTACGTGACCCTTTAGCTAATTGGTGCAGTTGCCTTTCCATCCGAAGTTCCAAGGCAAAAACCATTTGTAGTACAAATACTTTTGAAAAACAAATGAAATGAAAATATGCTACAATAGGCTGCTGCTACAGCATTCGCTTTGGTGTGAGCTGTGCGGAAAGAATAAAAAAAATAAAACCCACACCTATATTCTCCAGGCGGTTGTGGCAGAGATATCCTTTGTAAACCCACTTTTCGCCCACGATGTTAGGTCCCATATAATAAGGAGCCTATTGTCATCATACCGGGCATAATGCCAGACTCCGGACAGATACTAGAACTTGTTCTATGGAAAAAGTCCTTTTTCGACTAAGGATTTGAACCCAGGACATCGTGATCGCAACACGCATTATTGGCCACTAGATCAACGAGTCAGTAATTTTCATAATTAACTTTATCTTAGCTTAAGGGACTAAGCCCACCACACATTCCCACCATTGTAACCTCTGTAAGCCAGGATCCACAATGGACTCCTTAGATGACACCAAGGTTTGAACCTTGGGGTGCCCCGGGAAGCACTTTAATGTCTTGGAAACCGCAATAAATTTAATTAGAAAGAAAAACAGGAGGAGTAGGAAAAATAAAAATTCCACTTCCCTCCTTTGCAAAGCGGGAGACACACAAAGATTGGCACATCAGCCATAAAGAAAGAGACTACAACTAGGATAAGCCTAGTTGTAAAGCACCACGGATACGAAAAACATATTAACAGAGCATATTTGTGAGCCTCATGTTTGATTGTGGGTATGTTAGTGGGCAGGTCACATATGCCGCAGAACCGATGACCGTTGGGGCAGACGGGTTCTTGAGTGGAGACCGCGTATCGGCAAACGTAGTGCAGAGCGCCCTGTAGCTGGTGGGCCGACGATATTCTTAAGGCAGCAGGCAGGGGTTGGAGGAGATGAGCTGAAGATCGAGCTCAATGGCGTGCCATGGGAGAGGCCTACGTCCAGCAGTGGACTGACACGGGCTGATGATGGTGATAATGGCAAGTAATAGGTATGACAATTATCTTAGCTTTAATCATAATAATTAATTTAGCTTGGGAAAACCAATCTAGAGGGACTAGCCAAGTTGAAGGCGGTTTGTTTTCTTTACGGAGGATTTGGTCCAGTGGTTAAAAGCTTAAGCCGCACCGCCCACTGGCTCGAGTAGTAACGGGTTCGATTCCCGCACGGAACAAATCTTCGTGTAACCCACTAATATTTGTTTTGGTCTGGGTGTTTGTACAAGTGAATTTCATGTTTGTAAACGCACCCACAATACAGGAATTATTCCTAGTGTGGGGCTACGTTTAATATGATAAAAAAATGTCTTTCTGCAATACGTAGTGCCTAATTCTGACCACGTACCTTCTACCTATCTATCTATATCATCACGCCAGCTCCCTCGCGGGGTAGGCAGAGAGTACAGAGTTCCAACAAGTTCTTCTCTTCACGTGCCTTGTTTTTTGGTTTCGATCAGCGTTAAAGACTGTAGAAAGTTAACTTAGCTGCAGGTCCGGTTGCTAGGTTTCACCTATGCCTCATATTGAGTTTTTGTAGATTTACGAGAATATTACACATAAAATAAAACTAGCTTTTTTGGATTTTATCGCGGATTATATTCTATATATCCGATATATCATGACATGGTTTCTTATGTAGAGAGATCCGTATCACACAAATCCCTCATTATACGAATGACGCATTCTCA
This sequence comes from Phalera bucephala, assembly GCA_905147815.2. Taxonomy (NCBI): domain Eukaryota; kingdom Metazoa; phylum Arthropoda; class Insecta; order Lepidoptera; family Notodontidae; genus Phalera; species Phalera bucephala. The sequence continues at coordinate 26,224,838 of LR990621.1, forward strand.
CATATTTTTGGTGTAGCTATCCCTAATCCGGGGAATCCTAAGTCATCTTAATCGCAAATTCAAATCGCAAACCTATTACATTACACACCGTCACGCCTATATTCCCCAAGCGGGGGTGGCAGAGGTTTACTGAGTACACCCACGGTTCGCCGACGATGTTAGGTCCCATGTAATAGGGGGCGAGCCTATTGCCATATACCGGGTACGATTCCAGACTCCGGACTCATTCTGGGAATTTTTCGTTAGAAAAACTACATTTGTCCGACCTAGTATTTGAACCCAGGACCTCGTGATCACAAAGCGATGTGCTTTGCCACCAGGCCAACGAGGCCTACCTATTACATTAATTTCTACGAAATCAAAGCAAGTCCTTACTTAGCTTAATGTTAATCCTTGACCGTACGAATCCGTGACCGATGTTGCGCTCGCGCCTTCATTCTTCGTACGTTGCTTCTCTCACGTACACTCAGAATTCGAGGTAATAAAGATTATGGTATAAATAAACCAGCACATTGTTCGTCATCATGCTTTCCAGTTATTTTATTAAATGTTCAATATTGCAAAAAAAAATCTTTATAAAACGAAGTCCCATATGAGAAGCTATTCTGTGCCATATACCCATACCGAAACAAATAATTGTAGGTCATATAAAGAATTGTTCCGTGTAGAAATCGAACTCGCGACTAGCAAGCTCAACCACTGGATCGGTTACTATACTGTTTACATATGTTTGGGTCAAACTCAAACTCACTCAAACTCAAATCGTTTATTTTGCATAAACCCTGCGGTTGTGCTTACAAAGTGTCATATATACATTTTCTTTTAACTTACTAATCTACCACCGGATCGGAACGCGGCCTCCACTGAGAAGATCCGGCGAGAAACTCAGCGGGCTTGTCTTTTTTGTTTAATTCTCCGTTAATTTTTTTTCATCATTTTTTGTATAGATACACCCATTTTTAAATTATACGAGTACAATATCATGATTGCGATCCAGCTACTGTGTGATGCCTTACGACTGAGATAGAGGACTATTTTTAAATATATGCTATAATTAAAAGCTACAGAATTCTGGATCTACCAGTCTCCACGAGCAGCACCCGTTCACGAGTACGACTACTTGAGACTACTACTCATCATGACTACTACTCTGTACTCTCTGCCGACCCCGCAAGGGATCTGGCGTGATGATATAGAATAGAGTAGACACAAATGTTTACTATGGCGCGTCGCCGCATGCGTCACCTCACGTAGGCCCGCACCGGCAGACGGCAGACGGCCGACATTGAATAAACATGAACCTTGCCACGGAGAATGCATCCAGACTCGCATTAAGTTACCAGTTTATTCAGTAGTCGTTAATTTAGATTATAAAAAAGAAGAGAAGGATCCGAATAGACCGGGTCTTATCTGAAGGACAAGTCACGAGTCTCCGTAACCGGCGAGCGTGTATGAGACGAACTATAAGAGTAGAAGAAGCCAGAGAGGTATGTAAGGAAAGAAACTGTTGGAACTCTGTACTCTTTGCCTACCCCGTAAGGGATCTGACGTGATGATATAGATAGAAGAGAAGGGTGGAATTAAACTGTCCTGTAGGTTTTTTTTTCTTTTTTTTTTTTCTTTTTTTAAAAACGTTGCCCCACACTAGGATTAATTCCTGTGTCGTGGGTGCGTTTACAAACATGAAAATTCACATACATAAATACCCAGACCGGAACAAATAATTGTGGATCACACAAAGATTTGTCCCGTGCGGGAATCGAACCCGCGACTATTAGACACAGTGGGCGGGGCGGGCTAAGCCCTTAACCACTACGCTAAATCGTCCGTCACTGCGTTAAACTTTACCTAACGTGATCTCAAATTAGAGATGCCATAATACCGATATCAATAATCGTAAAACGCAGACAACAGTAATACATTTACGAATAATTTACAATCTTTACCTCAGGAGAAACTGTTTTGGTACCAATTATTAACACTCCTTTTTTTATAAAACGTAGCCCCACACAAGGATTTATTCCTGTGTTTTGGATGCGTTTACAAACATGAAAATTCACATACACGAATACCCAGACCGGAACAACTAATTGTGGATCACACAAAGATTTGCCTCGTGCGGGAATCGAACCCGCAACTATTACACACAGTGGACGGAGCGGCTTAAGCTCTTAACCACTGCACTAAATCGTCCGTCAAACTCTTTGTCTAACTCTTTGTCTAGATAGTTTGCTATTTTCTGATTGTAATGTACCAAATCACCTCTAAAGTATGCAGATAATTTTCTATAAGATGCATTCTTACTTGCTTTTCGTATTGGTATCAAAATACCCTAAATATCTTCTCTTCATTATCAGTTGGGTGCATGCGTCACCTCACGTAGGCCCGCATCAACAGACGGCAGACCACCAACATTGAATTAACATGGCTGTTGCTTCACAGAACTCACACGCACCCAAACACGCGGTGAGTTACCAAGTTCATTCAATAGCGGACAATTGAGATTATAAAAAAGAAGATAAGGGTTGACAGCTCATTTTGCAAGTTGGAATTAAACTGTCGTTTATGGTGACTTAACAATATCAATGTCGATGATCGTAAAGCACAGATTAAAATATTACATTAATTAATAATGACGATTCCTGGTATCGTAATAGCCATTACGAGATTCGATGTCATAATAAATACAAAACATAAACAATGTGTTCCCAAAAAAAAACAAAACAATAAATACTGTGCTTATGTGCTAAACATATTTTTTGTTCTATTTGTCTGGATAGTTACTATCATTTAATAAAAATTTAATTACTTTTAAAATATGCAGATTGCTATATATATTATCGCTCTGGATTCCTTGTCCAGTAAGCAGAGAGTACAGAGTTCCACAGTTTATGGATTCCACACGGTTATGCGCAAACGGATCGCGTCGCTAATGCACAGAGCGCGGGGGAGCACCAACACCATTCTTAAAATCATTAGAAGTTCGCCGGACTGCCCCATACTGAGACACTGGGTGCACACACATGTGCATGTAGCCGGTGCGTCGGGCAGTCCTGGCAAATTCTTAAGTTAACATTTGAAATTATTTTATTATTATTATTTTTAAATTATATTATTTTATGTAGTACTAACACAGCCCTAAGTTTTAGTAACACTAACAAAATATGGACAAACGTCCGAAATAAACTTATTTCTTGTTTTTACAGTTTATTTCCCAACGTAGATCTCTCGCTATCGATTTCTAATGGACTTATTTATAATTTAGCTAAACACAGAATTATTTACGCGCTTTTCATTATCATTCGTATCACATCACATCGTCACATCACACACTGCGGAGGTGCTTACAAAGTGTCATATTTATATATTTTTTTAAATTTACTAATCGGATCGGAACGCGGCCTCCACTGAGAAGATCCGGTGAGAAACTCAGCGGGTTTGACTTTTTTGTTTAATTCTCCATTCATTTTTTTTTTCATCATGTTTTGTATAGACACATACATTTTTATATTATACGAGTACAATAGAGAACTATTTTTAAACATATGCTATAATTAAAAGCTACAGAATTCTGGATCTACCAGTCTCCACGAGCAGCACCCGTTCACGAGTACGACTACTTGAGACTACTACTCATCATGACTACTACTCTGTACTCTCTGCCGACCCCGCAAGGGAACTGGCGTGATGATATAGAATAGAGTAGACACAAATGTTTACTATAGCGCGTCGCCGCATGCGTCACCTCACGTAGGCCCGGCAGACGGCAGACGGCCGACATTGAGTAAACATGAACCTTGCCACGGAGCATGCACCCAGACTCGCATTAAGTTACCAGTTCATTCAATAGTCGTTAATTTGGATTATAAAAAAGAAGAGAAGGGTCCGAATAGACCGGGTCTTATCTGAAGGACAAGTCACGAGTCTCCGTAACCGGCGAGCGTGTATGAGACGAACTATGAGAATAGAGGAAACCAGAGAGGTATGTAAGGAAAGAAACTGTTGGAACTCTGTACTCTCTGCCTACCCCGTAAGGGATCTGACGTGATGATATAGATAGATAGATAGAAGAGAAGGGTGGAATTAAACTGTCCTGTAGGTTGAACTTTACCTAACGTGATCTCAAATTAGAGATGCCATAATACCGATATCGATAATCGTAAAGCGCAGACAACAGTAATACATTTACGAATAATTTACAATCTTTACCACAGGATAAACTGTTTTGGCACCAATTATTAACACTCCTTTTTTTATAAAACGTAGCCCCACACAAGGATTTATTCCTGTGTTTTGGATGCGTTTACAAACACATCACATACACAGATACCCAGACCGGAACAACTAATTGTGGATCACACAAATATTTGCCTCGTGCGGGAATCGAACCCGCAACTATTACACACAGTGGACGGAGCGGCTTAAGCTCTTAACCACTGCACTAAATCGTCCGTCAAACTCTTTGTCTAACTCTTTGTCTAGATAGTTTGCTATTTTCTGATTGTAATGTACCAAATCACCTCTAAAGTATGCAGATAATTTTCTATAAGATGCATTCTTACTTGCTTTTCGTATTGGTATCAAAATACCCTAAATATCTTCTCTTCATTATTAGTTGGGTGCATGCGTCACCTCACGTAGGCCCGCATCAACAGACGGCAGACCACCAACATTGAATTAACATGGCTGTTGCTTCACAGAACTCACACGCACCCAAACACGCGGTAACTTACCAAGTTCATTCAATAGCGGACAATTGAGATTATAAAAAAGAAGATAAGGGTTGACAGCTCATTTTGCAAGTTGGAATTAAACTGTCGTTTATGGTGACTTAACAATATCAATGTCGATGATCGTAAAGCACAGATTAAAATATTACATTAATTAATAATGACGATTCCTGGTATCGTAATAACCATTACGAGATTGGATGTCATAATAAATACGATACATAAACATTGTGTCACCAAAAAAAAAACAAAACAATAAATATTGTGCTTATGTGCTTAAAATATTTTTTGTTCTATTTGTCTGGATAACTTACTATCATTTAATAATAATTTAATTACTTATAAAATATGCAGATTGCTATCTATATTATCGCACTGGATTCCTTGTCAAGTAAGCAGAGAGTACAGAGTTGCTTCTCTCACGTACACCCAGAATTCGAGGTAATAATGATTTTGGTATAAATAAACCAGCAAATTGTTCGTCATCATGTTTTCCAGTAGTTATTTTATTAAATGTTCAATATTGCAAAAAAAAATCTTTAAAAAACGAAGTCCCACATGAGAAGCTATTCTGTGTCATATACCCATACCGAAACAAATAATTGTAGGTCATAAAAATAATTGTTCCGTGTAGAAATCGAACTCGCGACTAGCAAGCTCTACCACTGGATCGGTTACTATACTGTTTACATATGTTTAGGTCAAACTCAAACTCACTCAAACTCAAATCGTTTATTTTGCATAAACCCTGCGGGGGTGCTTACAAAGTGTCATATATACATTTTTTTTTAACTTACTAATCTACCACCGGATCGGGACGCGGCCTCCACTGAGAAGATCCGGCGAGAAACTCAGCGGGCTTGTCTTTTTTGTTTAATTTTCCATTCATTTTTTTTCATAATTTTTTGTATAGATACACACATTTTTATATTATACGAGTACAATATCATGATTGCGATCCAGCTACTGTGTGATGCCTTACGACTGAGATAGAGGACTATATTTAAATATATGCTATAATTAAAAGCTACAGAATTCTGGATCTACCAGTCTCCACGAGCAGCACCCGTTCACAAGTACGACTACTTGAGACTACTACTCTGTACTCTCTGCCGACCCCGCAAGGGGTCTGGCGTGAGGATATAAAATAGAGTAGACACAAATGTTTACTATGGCGCGTCGCCGCATGCGTCACCTCACGTAGGCCCGCACCGGCAGACGGCAGACGGCCGACATTGAATAAACATGAACCTTGCCACGGAGAATGCATCCAGACTCGCATTAAGTTACCCGTACATTCAGTAGTCGTTAATTTAGATTATAAAAAGAAGAGAAGGGTCCGAATAGACCGGGTCTTATCTGAAGGACAAGTCACGAGTCTCCGTAACCGGCGAGCGTGTATGACACGAACTATGAGAGTAGAAGAAGCCAGAGAGGTGCCTACCCTGTAAGTACTACCACTGCACTAAATCGTCCGTCAAACTCTTTGTCTAGATAGTTTGCTATTTTCTGATTGTAATGTACCAAATCACCTCTAAAGTATGCAGATAATTTTCTATAAGATGCATTCTTACTTGCTTTTCGTATTGGTATCAAAATACCCTAAAAATCTTCTCTTCATTATCAGTTGGGTGCATGCGTCACCTCACGTAGGCCCGCATCAACAGACGGCAGACCACCAACATTGAATTAACATGGCTGTTGCTTCACAGAACTCACACGCACCCAAACATTAATTAATAATGACGATTCCTGGTATCGTAATAACCATTACGAGATTCGATGTTATAATAAATACGATACATAAACATTGTGTTCCCAAAAAAAAAACAAAACAATAAATACTGTGCTTATGTGCTAAAAATATTTTTTGTTCTATTTGTCTGGATAACTTACTATCATTTAATAAAAATTTAATTACTTATAAAATATGCAGATTGCTATATATATTATCGCACTGGATTCCTTGTCAAGTAAGCAGAGAGTACAGAGTTCCACAGTTTATGGATTCCACACGGTTATGCGCAAACGGATCGCGTCGCTAATGCACAGAGAGCGGGGGAGCACCAACACCATTCTTAAAATCATTAGTAGTTCGCCGGACTGCCCCATACTGAGACACTGGGTGCACACACATGTGCATGTAGCCGGTGCGTCGGGCAGTCCTGGCAAATTCTTAAGTTAACATTGGAAATTATTTTATTATTATTATTTTTAAATTATATTATTTTATGTAGTAGGGCTATGTTAAGCCCTAAGTTTTTGTAACACTAACAAAATATGGGCAAACGTCCGAAATAAACTTATTTCTTTTTTTACAGTTTATTTCCTAACATAGATCTCTCGCTATCGATAACTAATCGACTTATTTATAATTTTGCTAAACACAGAATTATTTACGTCGCTTTTCGTTATCATTCGTATCACATCACATCGTCACATCCCTACCCACAATATCTTCCCCTAATCAAAGTATCACCAGTTAGCGGCATGCATCACCAACCTCACACCAACAGAAGCGCCCGACATTAAATAAACCTGACCTATAGATTACACAAGCGGCCAGACAGAAAATGTCTTACTAGTTTATCTTTTGTTATTGTTTACAATATTACGGCTGGTCTAGTGACGATTAATGCACGCTACGTTCACGAGGTCGATTCGAATCCTAAGGCCAACAACATATAATTTTAAGACAAAAGAAATCCAGGATCTGTCTGCAATTATGCTTGTAATAATGGCAAAAAGTTTCCTCCCTTTTACATGGGATTCAACAGCGTTAGAAAAAAGTAAGTGTACAGAGTACACCTACTTGTGAAATATAGGCGTTGTTTATTGTTTTATATACTTTTAGTTCATTTGTCGTTATTATTTACGATATTAAGTTAAAAGGAATAAAAAATAAAAGAAAAGATTCGTCATCATCACGACACGTTTCCAGTTGTCTGATCAGAGGGCCTAGATAACTTGCAAGCTAATATAATATCTATTCTTTTTCCGAAATCATCAGCGACACATGCTGACCACTCTTCGTCATTAAATATCATTCCCGTACATATCATCCCTTTTTCATTAGCGTTATTGAATGTAAAAAGTCATCTTAGTTCCAGGAGCAGACATTTTTAACCCGTATCATAAAAATTGTTCGACGAGCCCTGTAACTGAAAAAAAAATACTGGTTACGCAAGTTTACATCATGGTCTACCATAGCGGACTGTTTGATCAGTTACTATGCAACTTGACTATTAAGACTATTAAGCTGTGTACTTATATTTAAGTGACAGTTTTATTTTGAAAATCTCATAGGAAAAGTTTCTTAACATATTATAACGCAATATATAGGTAGCATTGCGTGTACCTGTGTCTGTACCAGCAAACAAATTTTACTGTTGTTTAAGATTTTACAGAAGGATAAAGTGATTCTTGTTGGGGAATGTGTTTTTATATATGTACAGTTGGTACATACATGCGGCCAAAGTTACGGACAAAAGTTAGTAAGTCAAATAAAAAGAGGTTGCTAAAGATTGTAATTAAGTTTGTTGTTTTCAGCACTCCTAATACTCATAGCGTTCATTATATCGGTAACAAGTACAAGAGACTATTGTGTTTATAAAAGTGCTCTGTAAATACTAGCACTCAAGATGCCCTAGAAATTTATTTTGCAATACTTACATTCAAATCTGCGATTTGCTACTACGGAAATCAAGAGGCATAAAGACAATCATAATAAAGACACAATCACCAAATACAAGATATTAATCTAAATTCCGTTTCCTCATTCCAAGTTATTGGCTAGATTTTTTTACTGGTAAACAAGAGTTGAGCTAAAGCTTTTTAACCACTAAATCTGGTAGTGGAGTATCTTTTTAACAGACTTCAAAAAGGAGGAAGTTCTATGTTCGGTTGTATGTATGCTTTTTTTTATGTATGTTCAGCGATATTTCCGTCAATTGTGGACCGATATTGATGATTTTTTTTGCATTGGGTTCAGTATAGCTCCAAAGTGGTCCCATTTTAATTTCATTGGCATTGGACCTTGGACTTAAAAGATACACCAAGGAACTCCTTAACGACAAACAATAGGCAGGTGTAAATTGAGATATTATGGGTATTACGTCAATCCTATAGGTACCCTACTATAGAACTAAGCAGTATATTAGCCAACTTGAAAAAAGGAGGTTCATAATTCGTCCTTTTTTTATAACTCCTTTGCTTATGAACTGATTTTGCTGATTCTTTTTAGATTAAGATCAGTATAGTTTTGAGGTGGTCCTATTTTAATGTTATTGATATTGGACCTTGGACTTTGAAGATACAAGAGGGTACTACCTTAACGGCGAACAGCACGAATGTATAGATTCCGTTATTATAGTCATTATATTAATCCTGTAGGTACCTTACTGTACAACTCAGCAAAATAATATAATATCGGTATATAAATATTACTATATAATTCACTCATCACTTAAAATTGTAAAAAAAAAATCTTTAAAAAAAAAGGTAAACCGAATTCAAAAAGCAAAAAATTTGAAGTCGGTGCCCAGTAACCGACTGCACCAACCAGCACCGACTTAAAATATTTATTTTTTGCTTTTTGATGTGAAGATTTTTTCACTAGTATTCGTGAGAGGCCTTTGGCTTAACAGTGGGATAGGATAGGCCGATATACCATATTGTTATCAGCTTGGAGGCGATTTATGACTCGCATTAACCGATTAGTAACGATAGTTGATGACCTTAAACAGGTAATTGCTAATCCCGACTCAGTCGTGAAGATCATTAATATCTATCGGTCTAGTAACGAATTCTATCTATCTATCTATCATTAATATCTATCGGTCTAGTAACGAATTGATCAATAAATCGGTTGAAAGAAATAAGTGAAACTGACAACAACTGTGAATTTGTCGGCGATTTGATCTAGTTAGAACGTAGGCATCTCCACTCACTCGATCGAATAGTCGCGGGTGTGATCTTTGTGTAACCTACAAATGTCTGTGTATAGAAATTTAAAGACTTTAAGCGTACCTACGACATGGGATTTATTTACAAGGTGCGGTTGTGTGTTTAGAAAAAAGAAAGAGAAATGTTGCAGTCTTTTAGCTTCCAAATATCTAGGTGAAAAGAGCCCGGATAGAAGACACAAGGCATGCATTGCTTATTTATGGAAGCACAGTATATACTCGTTGAAAAGGTTTTGTTTTGCTCTATAATTAAAATAAGAGATACTAAATATACCTTCCGTATCACCGTTATATAAATATCGTTATGATGACACACGTCCGATACAATTCGCCAATTGGGTACATCCTTGAACACAATTGATCGGAGGCTGATGAACATAAACAAAGATACGGGCTCAAAGTTCAAGCGCTAGTGATGACCGGGCCACCAGTTCTTTGTTTACATATCGATAACGAACTTCGTATCGACGAAGGTCGTTGACATCATTTCACAAGAAAAAATGTGAGTCTTTTTTTAGTTTTCAAGTAAGTTATTTGTACCAAAGAGAAACTATAATGATAATAACGTTTCCCGAAATACAAGTATTTGGGTTACAATTATATTGAGAACCTATAAACATAAGTATGTATCATACATAATTATAATCGGTTTTGTGTGTGAATATTGAGCTATTAAATCGTGGCTGCTGAGTTATAATGATGCTCATTTACAAATATATTGTAAAAATATAATCTGAACTATAAAAAAGTGTGTATCTATCTTTATAATCACAACGCGTGTGTACAACAATGTAAAACATGGAGACGCTATGTTTTGCAATTTAGCAAATTGATTCGCTTAAACAGACACACGTAAATAAAGGCGAAACGCTAGAGTTCATTGGCTAGTGATGTGCGTGTAAAGAACGTATATCGATACTGCTGACACACATTCTTATCACTTACCCCTTCAAGATTTCTGTAAAATATAAAGATGAATAATTAGGTTACTACTGTAATCCGCAAATTATTATAACTAGCATATTTTCATTAATTATCGAGTTAATAGCTAGGGTAGAGGGCAAACACATTTAATAAAGTTAAATCTGTATTACATTCTAGGAAAATACTGTCAGTACGCTATAACTCAAACGGCCTTTTTTTCTAAAACTAAAGCTGCTTATGTTTTTGTACTCGTAACATATATAACGTAAATAAATGGGTAATTTGTGTTGAATAGTAAGAAAATATAAAACTGCTAAATACACAAAACGCATATATCCAACACAAAGTGTATTTTATTCAATTTCAAGTAAAGAGCATTGCTTACTTTAATGATAAAACAAAAAAATAATACATCGCAAATAGAGTTACATATCGTGAGACTAGAGATGACAAGATAATCTATTTGTTTTTTATGGAAATAATATGTACCTAATGACCCTAAAAAGGTGTGAATAAATATGAAGTTCATGTGATAAGTTTGTTTTGTTTATTTACGATGTCGTTCATACGTGCATAGATAAGAAATTGCACGTTTCGGCCTAACTTTATCTTTGAAATGACACCTAAAAGAAAGTGGTGATTGAACTGATAAAGGTAAAATACCTTTACTTTTGTTAATGACACAATTAGATAACAAGGTTTAACCCGTATTAAATTTTATTAGAAAAAGTGATGTCAGTTTTCAGTTAATAGTTGACTTACTTTAAAAATGTTATTAAATATGTATGGGCTATAGTTTCACAAAAATAATTAACCATGTAGTCATAGTAGTAATCAAAGTATGATGATATAATTTAAAATTGTTTCCATTCGGAATTAATTTAACACAAAGTTGTTGTGTTACTAAAGTTAGATATGCATAAAGTTTTAATTATTACCGAAAGAAATAAGATAATATCCAATAATATCAGTTAATCTATTAGCCATTTTTCAACTACTACTAGGATACCTACGATATCGCTATTCATTTTCCATAAGTACCTATATAATGAATTATTACCTATTTATAGAGGTATGTACACAATAAAACAAGTTACAAATTGACCTATCAATTTAAAAGATTTTGTGTCATAAAAATGTCAGACATTGTGATTCCATAATATTATAAGAAGATAAAATTATCGATAAAGTGGCACATCCCTAGTCAAACCAGTATCGTATAGACTTCGCCGGTTGTACGAACTCCGAATGCATTATCGACTCGCTCGAGCATACGAGAGCACTGTCCATAGAAAATAATAAAATATTTAAATAAAAAATTTTAACTGTTCCGTGCAAACAAAATGTTTTCGTTTGTGTGAAAGTGAATTTTTAAACATTTTTTTGTGTTCTTTTTTTGAAAGTGTGTTGTGATTATTGTTTATTTATTTAACAACAAAATGTCTAAATCGTCGTTGTTAATCCGACAATCTTTGTAAGTTTTTATTTTATTTTTATTATATTTTCTAACATTATTATTTCTGGCGTAAAGTATTTTTTTTTATTTTTTTTAAAAACAGATCTAATTATTTCACAAACAAAAGTCTGTGTAGACAATGTTTTTCATATTTTTTTTCTTAATATTTATTTAGATTAAATACAGTTTTGATCAGAATCAGCGTAATCAAGTGAAACTTAACACAAAGTTTCCCTCAGGTTTTTTTTAATATAAAATAAACGCGCAGCGCGTTGATATGCTTTACCATCGTAAATATATATTAAATATTTTCCAACTTTGTTATATTTTTAGTTAAATTATTTTATTTATATAGTCTTAATTATTAGTTTATTATATGATCTGAGGGTAGGCAGTTCGGTCTACGATCGAAATCGCCGGTCGAACGATCCGTCGAGGGTGCGATATCCGTACCAAGCAAATTTCGATTATTGTTTGTACACTGATTACCTAATTTATATCCTGTACTATAATTACAAATAATTTATGTTAAAATAAAGTATTCAACAATAAAATTATTTTATGTCTTACATAACTTTGTTTCGAAGAAACAATAATTAATGCATAAAATAAGTAGATTTTAACTTTTATATTTAATATTTATTTGTAAAAAATATAAGTTCAATTAAATCAAAATCAAAAATAAAAAATAATTTATTCTTTCACAACATTTAAAACTTTTAAAACATTTTTCGTGACTCCTTTTACGTATAAAATACCTGTAGTAGGAGATTAGAAGTTAGTAATGTTCGCTAATGTAAATTCAGATAATTAAATGTTACATTAGTTATTTACTTAATAAATAATTAACTAATTAATTGCCTCGTTAGTCTAATAGCGAATAATGTGCGTCATAGCAATCACGAGGTTCCGGGTTCGAAACCGGTCCGAGACTGTATAATTTTTTGAAAGAAAAATTCTATGTAAATCCATAGCCTGGCACTATGTTACATAATGGCAACAGGTTTGTCTTTTTTAAATTGGGACCTAACATAGTCGGCAAAGTGGATGTACAAAGAACACCTCTGCCGCGCCCGCTTGGGGAATATAGGCGTAATTATATTTTTTTATTGATACGAGTCAAGAGTCAGTAACCAGCTAGCGTATATAAAACAAACTATTAGAGTGGATGAAGCCAGAGAGGCCTGTAAGGAAAAAACCTGTTGGAACTTTGTACTCTCTGCCTATCCCGCAAGGGATCTAGCGTGATGATATAGAGAGGAAGAGAGAGAGAATTACCGATAATGTACGTTCAGTTGTTTAATTATACAACTGTTATTATGAAAGCATAGTACCAACTTATAAGCGAAAACAATTTAATTTGCATGCTTATATAAAAGTAAACACAACACCAGCTTTTGTTACGTTATCTTACCACGCGTGGGCATCGTGCTTCCTCGTTAGAAAAAAAATCGCAATGCACAGTTCTAATCAACCACGCGTCAATTTAGCAACTATACTTTCTTATACAACAGTATACATTGCCTGCTTAGTATTATACTAGTGCGTTTAATGTAGAGCTGAGTCATCGACGTATACATAGGTCTAGAGAATCAAGTTTGAGTCGTTTCGCTGAAGGCACTGTCCTTGAACTTAGTACCCGGGAGCGTTTATATCAAGTTTTATATCCCAGCCAGCTATGCTTGTCGCGTATACCAGACTAATATTAAAAAGTCACAACTACTTTATTTCGAGTAAATCTCTACTATGACGGTTTAAAGTCCAATTTCGTTGTTACCTAAATTTCGCACCCAGGCGATGTAAGTTACGAAATAAAACTGGTTGCTGAAAAAAAAATCCGAAACAGAACTTTAAGTCTCGTCGAATCGTAAAACTCGTTATGTTCAAAGTAATAAAATAATAGGTAGGTAGTTATTCTGTTATATATTATAGATAGACATCTAGAACTTCACGCCAGATCCCTCATGGGATATGAAGAAAATACAGAGTTCTAATAATGTCGTTTCCTACAGACCTCTCGCTTCCTACACCCTCATAGTTCGTCTCATAAACGCTCGCCGGTCACGAAGACTCTTGACTTGTCCATCAGAAAGCCAGTCAGTGCAACATTGGAGAAGGCCTGATTTGTGTTTAGTCTTATAGGAAAGCGGGGCAATATTCTGTGGAATAGCGGTCAAGAGTCTCCGTAACCGGCGAGCGTGTATGAGACGAACTATGAGAGTGTAGGAAGCCAGAGAGCTATATAGCTATATATGGATATAAAATGTTGGAACTCTGTACTCTCTGCCTACCCTGCAGGGGATCTGGCGTGATGATATAGGAATAGCGGTAAATTTTGATGCTGTGCAATAAACTGTATTGTATTCATTTCTATGTATTGCGTCTATCGCCCTAGTCTGTTGACTGTTAGGGGTTCCTGATACGGTTCGATGTCTAATAGGTGGCTGATCGTAAAATAGGGCCAAATCATTAATGAGTTGATGGATAAAAATTGCGCCTATACCAGATACCTAAGGGGAAAAGTAAAGAAAATGATAATGATGGTGTCTGTTACACTACAATTCGACGGACGATTTAGCGCGGCGATTAAGAGCTTAAGCCGCTCCGCCCACTGTGTCTAATAGTCGCGGGTTCGATTCCCGCACGGGACAAATCTTCGTCTGACCCACAATTATTTGTCTCGGTCTTGGTATGTATGTAAATTTTCATGTTTGTAAACGCACCCACACCACAAGAAGAAATCCTAGTGTGGGGCTACGTTTAAAAAAAAAAGAAGTATATATTATGGCTATATTTTCCAATCATTTTTCAATTTTCAAAAATCACTCTTTACTACTTTGCCTACCCCGCAAGAGATTTGGAGTAAAGATATAGATGGATAGAATTTTCAAAAATAGAAGGAGTGTTTATGTTTCGCGCACCTCTAAACGTCATTTCATAGAAATAACTTTGACTAACTTGAGCAAATAAATTTGCCTTATATTGTTAAGTAAGGTCAATAGCGTTTATAAACTTAACTGTTATAAACATGTGTGACTGGAAGTGCATAAAAACAAAGTTATTTTCAGTTATCGTGTAACCGCATCGTGCTAATTAAATTCGCATACGTGTTCCATTTGGAATATCTTTTTTTAGTAACTGTAACGCTTATTGACCTGATTCTGTTTACACGGTTGTATGAACTTGAGTATAAAGATGACAGGATGTTAATAAATGCTACAGATTATACGTCAACGTTAATTAATATATAAAGTGTTATAGCGCTCGTAGCGCTGTGCGACCGCGGTGTTCTTACCGATCACCAAGGTTAAACAGCGTTCGACTCGGTCGGCCTGAGTTGGGTGACCGTTTGTGGCATTTTCATATTCGAGCATCTCCGTGCTTCGGAAGGCACGTTAAGCCGTTGGTCCCGATTACCACTTAATGTGGTAGTCGTTAAGCCAAGTTGGAAGCCTTAAAGGCGGCTTGATAAGTTCCAACAGCAGGTGGCCACAAACCTGCCTCGACTAATCCGCACTTGTGTGATTTGTGAGAGAAGGCCTTTGCCCAGCAGTGGGCAGTATAGGCTGATATTATATATAATACCATTCTTTTAGTTTTAGAAATAGTTTGACTCATCTTTAAATTCGTAAAACATTTCTGCAATATGCGATTTATTTTCAATCTTCAGATACCCAGACGTTTTGAGAACTTTACAGCAAGGAGTCAATTTCCACAAGATGTTAATAAAGTTATATTAAAATTAACTATTTTCAAAAATGTTGACCACCTCTTGGTGTAGCTACCTATCTACCTATTGGCTTTATCACTTTTAATTCAGGTAAAATCATGTGAGGCTGCGTTCTATCGTATTATCTTACCTAATTTTGCTATTGGCGATTCTAAAAGGCATCGACGATACGAATCGAAAGGTGACAGAATAATTCATTACGTAACATTTTTATACATGTGTTTACGCTATATGTTACAATTTTTAGGTTTCCGCTCGTTATCACACTTTCCTCAGGAACGTGTACAGGTATCAAATTAAAATTTATGCTACTTACTAAGGTTTCCAGGCCCTTACAGGTGTAAAAAAGTGAAACTTGTAAGTAAATGTAATTAAATGATATGATCGTTTAAACTCACTAATGAAAAATTATAGGGTGCTTCTATTAAATTTGGCAAGCAGCAAGTTTCATAGAACACGTAAAGAAAAAGGTACGAAAATTGTGAATTTGTAATTATATTACAGAAAAATATAAACAAAGTGTAACATATATAACGCAGGACCTCAGACACCCCAATCAAATTATTGCTTCATGAATTTAATACAAAAATCGAACTGTCAATTTTAATGAGTTTTCTACCATTTTTTTAAGCTCTTTGGTACCGAAATTAACCATGAAATCTGTACTTTTATGTGCATATTGAGGTATATTTATTAGAAATGCATTTAAAATAGCCGTATTGCTATGAATAATGATTAAGTTTTGTTAAATACAGCGGACTGAATGAGTAACAAAAAAATTTGATAATTTGAAAAATAATGTAAGATTCTCTAAAATAGTTGGAATTACTTTTAGGTCTTGCGTAATTTATGTTACACCTTGTATATTGTTTCCTGGATCCCGATGAAAAAAAAAATTTTTAACCACTCGTATTTAGAACGCTTTACATCAGTCTACAGCCTATTAACTTATACTTTCTTCCCACAGCCTCAACCGTCCGTCCCGGCGTCACATCGCCGGATCTACGTCACAACGGACGTCAACGTCACCGCAGCGGAAGAACATGGCTGCCCCAGCGTACGCCGCAGCCGTCAAACCATTCAATGAGATCCCTGGACCAATGGCCTTACCAATGCTCAGGCATTCCGCCCACGTACTGCCTAGAATTGGTTAGTATAACTATTTTACCTGTTGCCTTTTATGGAAGACTCCCATGATCAAGGCTGAAGAACAATATATTCGAACGTATTTTGTACATGTTGCGAAGAGTAATGTTGGTCGATGACATTCGGGAGTCTAAAATATTCTAAATAACTATACTAAGAAGTACGTAATAAAAAGAGAGACTATTAACTGTGGTTAAAAGTCGCTTCACGAATGCATGTTTTTGTGCCCCATCAGTTCTTCATACATAAAAAGTGATGGCACTACATCATAAAAAAACAAAGAAGTTTTTATATCGTAAGCACATATATCAACTCTATTTATATAATATTAGAAGCTGCACTGTAGTTTCTTCTCCTTATATTCCTCCGGGAGGATCCTCTGAAAATTACATTAAATATACTTAATAAAACAAACAGACCACGTACAGCTTAAACCGGTGAGTTTAAAAGCATGAAATGTTGCTTTAAGTTATTACTAACGAAGGATTTTTGAAGATTCATCCCGAGTTCGTACCCTAAAGGGGTTAAAAATTACGGATGGGAAATCTCATCGATCACACGGTTATTTAATCATAAAAGTTGTAAATAAGTTTGTAAGGCTGCATAGTTGGGCTAGTCGAAAATAATGCGCTTTGGGATCACATCGTGGGTTCAAATTCTAGGTCGGACAAATGTAGTTTTTCTATCGAAAAATTTTCAGTATCAGTCCAGATTCTGAAATTGAACCCGGTATATGGCAGTGGACTCGCTCCTTATTACATAGGATATAAAATTGTCGGCGAAAAGTGGATGTACACAGTACACCTCTGCCACCCCTGGGGTGTGCTCCTCACCCCTCTGGGGCATATAGGCGTGACGGTGTTTATTTATTTTTATTTAATTGTCCAATCAAAATCTAGGTTGAATTACTAGACAGCCGGTGTCAATAAACCATGATTACGTGGTATTAGCGTCCAGTTCGCGTGCGGTCGTTGTGCTAAATAAATATCACTAAAGATATATCTTTTACTACAGGCCGTAGTAAAACCATATTTGAAGCCTTGCCGAAATCAGCTACTCTTTATCGGGACGGCTTAATTAATGACATACGAATAGTGATAACTTAATATAAAGCAAAAACCATCGCTTCGGGTGGGAATTGAAGCCATGTAAATCTGCTTACGCGTATTAACCTTTCATTATACGCTGCTAGCGTAAGGCAAAACGATTATCTTAAGCCTAGGCCTAGACAGAATCCTTGACACATCTTGTCAGGCCGCCTGTGGTCTTTAAAGCCTACTACTACAGTAATATTGTTACATGTAACTTTAACTGTATTTTACACGAATCTAGATACCCCTCGGACGATTCTCAAAATACCAAATGGATTCGTGATTCCAAAGATGCGAAACTAGATGATCGACCCAGAAACTCCCTTGCCAAATGCCGAATACCTACTATATTAATAATGTCAACATTTTCAAATCTCTTGTCGGTTCATTTCACATCCACACTCGAAAATGTGGCGCCACAGGCACTAGCAAGTTTTAACAATAGCAATTCGATACCTCAGTGTGGATTTAGCTTTTGAGATAATAAAACTTACTTAATAATTTCTTAAAAATTAATGCATCTTACATGCCACCATCCAGTCAGGAAATCCCCTTCCTTTTATGGATTTATGCGCAGGAGCGAGCCCCAACCAGCGCGCCGTCTGCATTCCGCTATTTTTATGCGATGAATCAGCTAGCACGAATTAATTTTTCGTAACATTACGATAACATGCTATCCCACTTACACCACACGTTTATATGTAAGAGTGAGCGTAAGAACGTTATTTGTCGATGGTGAAAGGTTTTTATTTATTGATTTTCATCGCGTCACGTGTATATCTTACCCAAACGGGGCAGAAGTAAAATATTGCGTACAACCCACATATAGCCAACGATGTTAGGTCTTAATGTAATAGAGAGTATGCCTATTGAATATGCCGGGGACAATGCCAGACTCCGAGTTGCTATTAAAGGTATATTCTAAATAAAAAACATACTTATCCGATCTGTCACCCATCAGAATGTCTTGGATTTGATGGGTAACAGTCGCATTATATGATGATTATATGCCTCTGGATCGACGATATTTTCTCAACGTTACAGGAATTATATTCGCCTGTTACAATGCGGTCGAAATGGGGCACTGAATCACAATCAAATTGAATCGCATGACAGTTTTATTGTGCTATATGGGGCCAATAACGGGATTATAGGAAATGTCATTGTCAGGCTTTGTCCACATTGGTGAGATTTCTTTCTTGGACTTTTAAATCGTGTCAGTCATGAAAAATTTACTAATTTAGTACCTAGTTTATATCGTTTTGGATCACGAGAATAAAATATTACTTCTGTACGTAGGTACTGTAGCTGGATGCGAACGGCACAAAGCCGGTGCTTGTGGGGAGGTCTTTATCCTTCTTTCGGCTGATGATATTACCTACCAGTCCTAAGGTTTCTCTATTCTCTCGGGTACCGGGTAATGATAATCCATTACCCCAAGATGGCCATTACAGTTTCTCTCAATAGGGCGGTTAACTAAACAACGCCATACTAAAAATATTGTAAATAGCAGGTATCTTGATATATTATCGAGCCTCAAGCTAAGCATCAACAAAAGAAGGTAGGGACCATTACGATTTTTTTATAACACTCGGGTCGGGTCGACACAATTGTTTCATAAAATCTCCGAAAAACGCAAGATGAAACGCGTACTATTACTTACATATACTTACGATGTTTTATCGAATGATATAATAATCTTTATTACATTAGATTGGGATTAGGTACTCGTATAATCGACCGATAGCACACAAAGGTGAGACTAAGCCGCTCAGCTTAAGGTAATCGGTGGGTCGTAGGTCATGGGTGGTTAAGAGCTTATGCCGCTCTGCCCACTGTGTCTAATAGTCGCGGGTTCGATTCCCGCACGGGACATATCTTTGTGTGATCCACAATTATTTGTTCCAGTCTGTATCGTTCTTATGTAACACAGGTTTAATAAAAAACTTCTGATTGATATTAAAATTTATTTTCAAAGGGGTTATTGAAAGAGGATGAAAAATGTATAAAGTCATTTTATTTATTTAAGAGTTTCAAAATTACCAAATGGGACTCCCAACAGACACACGACTAGTAACGTATATAAATAAGGTAGAGATTACATTCTCTTTGATAAATAATACACGCAAATATCTTATACATCCAAAATAGTCTGCATTTTCTGATTCCAAAAAATCAAAAAGTTTTCAAATTTGCACACTTTGGTAATTCTATAGGCTCCATGTTAAAGAATCTAGTGCCAAGTAAACAGTGCAAAGCGAACTGTCCTTATTAACTATGACCAAACGCGGTGCGTTACGATATCTTGATAATGATCGTGTTTGCGACTGTTCGAGGTATTCTGTATGCGACTGGAGTGCATTAAAAGATCGACGTATCCACCGAAAAAAGACTTATAATCCAGTATTTATATCTACCTATCTATATCATCACGCCAGATCCCATGCAGGGCAGGCAGAGAGTACAGAGCTCCATTTATATTTGGTATAAATAACCATAGACGGGCACGAAATCTGCAAATGCCATTGATTTTGTTTGGCATATGTAACTTTGTTCATGGGACCGTCGAGATCATTTAACAAAGGTATCGTAACGAGCCACGTTATTTATTTAATTGATCAAAGAGAATAATCCAGACTAGCCGATAAACTATCCCCGGGCTGCGTCTAAATATAGATGCAAACCAACTTTCATTCCGGTTTTGCGTCAGGTTTGCCACTGATTTTTATTAAACAACCATGGCATATCAGTTAGTACTAGATATCGGTTTTTCGCACTGAAGTATAATAAAGAACTTATACCTGGTTTATACACTACTGCCGCCATAAGCATTGAGCAGTACCGCGGCAGCGTTGAATGTACACATACTCCCTTCGCACTTCAAGCTTTACTCTGTGTTTCTCTTATCTATCTATCTATATCATCACGCTAGATTCCTTGCGGGGTAGGCAGGGAGTACAGAGTTCCAACAGGTGCTTTCCTTACATACCTCTCTGGCTCTCTCTTTCTCTTTAGCGTTTCTCTTATGTTAGCAGAAAACTTCCGACATCAGATTTAATTTTCCCCGAAACGATAATGTTTTCTTAAAAAAATATTCCAGACTCTAGAATACCCCTAATAATATTTTATAGGACCAGGACACGAACTCAGGATATCCAAAGAATGACCAACGAGCAGAAAAAGGTTTTTAAGAAAGATTGTTCGTTGTGCCAGGATCCCCCTTGCACTCCCAGACCTCTTTATTCTAAGCATTTACCAACGTTGCCTGGAAGAGATTGCTTTTTAGCGATAAGGCTGCCGTTTGTGTGACTTTTAGTTGTTTTTTTTTTATTTTGACGTCTAATATGCACCAATAGTGCACAATAAAGAGTTATCTGTCTATCAAGATCAAGCAGTGTTTAGCACGCTCAGTTTGAGATGGGGGTCCATTTTTAGCATTACGTCTCGTACTCCGAAAGGCAAACTAAGCCGATGGTACCGGCTGCCACTTAATGTTGCACCCGAAAGCCAATTTGGAATTAGGCCGGCTTGATAAGTTCTAACATCACGTACCCATTAACCTATCTGTACTAATCCGTACTGAGTCCGCGTGGTTTTCTCTCTATTGTGAGAGAAGTCCTTAGCCCAGAAGTGGGACAGAAATTACGTAAACTTATTCATCAGCCTGTAATGTCTTACTGCTGGGCAAAGATCTTCTTACAAATTGAAGTGACGGACGATTTAGCGCAGTGGTTAAGAGCTTAAGCCGCTCTTCCCACTGCGTCTAATAGGCGCAGGTTCGAGTCCCGCACGGGACAAATCTTTGTGTGATCCACAATTATTTGTTCCGGTCTGGGTATTTGTGTATGTGAATTTTCATGTTTGTAAACGCACCCACGACACAGGAATAAATCCTAGTGTGGGGCTAGGTTTTTAAATAAAAAAAAAAAAAAAGTGAGAGGCATGAGATAATACTCTACCACGTAGACCTAGTACGAACTGGTGGAGACAGGTTTGTAGTCATGTGTTATTGGGACATATCAAACCGCTGATGGCGCTGCTTGTGGCGACTGGTCCATCTGCAATCCTTTACACTCTTTACAAATAACATTATTAGATTCATATCGCGATCGTAAGGCATCACACTGGAGCTAGGTCGTAAACTATTTAATTGTAACCTGAACATTGTATCCACACAATATGATTAAAGGAAATGGAAAGAAAAAAGAGAAAGAGATGTAAATAAAAGAAACAAGCCCGCTGAGTTTCTTCGTTGGATCTTCTCAGTGGAGGCCACGTTCCGATCCAGTGTTACACTAGTAGTTCAATTAGATTATAAAAAAATTAAATTAACTATTTTTTAGCGCCCCCGCAGGGTTTATTCAAAATAAACTGTTTTAGTTTGGTGCATTGCGCTGCGTCGGCTATGTGGTGAAACCTTTATTCCTATGTCGTGGGTGCTTTTACAAACATGAAATTCACATACACAAATACCCAGACCGAAACAAATATTTGCGGAGCGGCTTAAGCTCTCCACTGGATCAACCCGTCCGTCTTATTTTCTGCCGCTTTATTTTTTTATTTGAGGACTGGTCAGTGATTGAACCTTATCTCACCAGATGGACCCTACCCTTTATGAATGACTTTCCAAGACTTTATCAACTATCTCTTCACCCCAGGGAGCTACCACCACACCGTAGGGCTCGGTCTGCTGGAAGGTCTCCGTGACAAGTATGGCGATTTGGTACGTCTGGCTAAGGCGTCCAGAACGAGACCAGTACTGTACGTCTTCGATCCTGAGCTGATGAGAGATGTAAGTAGAACCATAGCATAACATAACATATTATTTATTGACATCCTCTGCTGTTGCCGGGAAGTTTGTAGAAGATCAATGACATTTATTTTGGTGTAGATATCGTAATAGCTACTGGCAATTATATAAGGTTCTCGTTCTCAGACGACCTGGAAGCTGAATTTTCCTCTATTTCAAAAACTATATTCTATGGAATGGAGTTAACCTATTTCTTAAATAAAAGCTAGCACTATACGAAGATGTCTCGACTGTACCACCCAGACGAGGGTAGCAGAAGTGTAGATCTTATACGACTGTCTATATAGACATTATCATTTCGCCGACGATGTTGAGTACCAATAGAATATTCATTCCTATATTCTATTTCCATTATACCGGGCATAATTCTAAACACGACTGCTACTGAGTATTTTTCGATAAATAAACCTCCATAACACTTTCTTTCACCTAAGGTCTAATCCCAGAACCTCGCAATCGCCAACCACTACTTTTTTTTACATGGGGAATTTTAATTTGGGAAGCTGGCGGGGCACGTCGGACTCTTACCGACTAAAACCCCACGGTGGCCGGCACTGACACGCGTCAAAAGGGCTCCGGGATCTCCAAGTGGAACGCACCGGTGACCCACTTGTGCCGCGCTCCGAAAAGCCCGCCTCGGGAGGGAAAATTTACAAATTTCCCCTACCGAGTGTCTCCGCTTGTTTCCCCCTGCACCGTCGCGGTGTTCACGGCGGCTTTAACCACACCACGCCGCCATCCTCCTCGCGGTCGCGCGTGAAAGGCGCTTAGGGCCCCCGCCTCAGCGTCCCACGACACCAAACGCCCTCCTGCAGATGTTGGTGCATGGGGTCACCAACCACTTCTAGACAAACGTGGCAATCTATTTATATTTAAACATGTCACTATGTAACCACTATGTCATTGTAAATACTTCCCGGAAACAAACCTGCAAATACATATTGTCGCACTTACTAAATACAGGAAGCATTTATTGAACACTGGTTCAATACAAAATATGTAAATCTAAGCATATAATATATTGTAGACACCTTTCCAGACACGTGAATCACGTGTAATATATGTATATAAACTTGATTAAGCTTATTGCTTGATTCTGCATGCTTAAACAAACATAAAAAAGTTAAATCGTTTCCTAAAGAGCGTTTATCGCTTATGTAATTACACTTGATTACATTTTTTAATTGAATTAAACAGTGATAGCCTAGTGGTTAGACCGTTGGACTACAAAGGGTCAAACCCAGGCACGCACCTCTGCATTAATGAAAGCATGTGCGTATTCAAAATGAACTATCACTTGCTGGTGAAGGAAATCATCGTGAGGGAACCTGCATGCCTAAGAGTTTCTCGAAGGTGTGTGAAGTTCGTCAACCCGCTAGCGTTGTGAACTATAGCCTAAACCCTCTCAGTTTGAGAGGAGGCTCGTTCCCAACGGTGGGCTTCTTAACAGGGCTAATATTATAATAGATTTTTTGGAAGTTATAAAATCTGCGAATCTATAGCTGCTTTGGGAATCGCCAAGAATCATCCATAGTTACTTTAACACTCGCCAAGAGTCACCAACAAAGTTAATTGCCAAATGTCGCCCATGTACTTCAATATCAGCCATAATACTTTGATAGTCGGCAAACATCAACAAATGACAATACGTAGATCTGCTTTGATCCATCACGTACAAGAGTACATATACAGATATTTTATTAATAAATATTTCAATTTAAAACGATACTGATGACTAATCGTAAACTATAACTTAGAACGTTCATCAGTAAATTTATTTCAATTATGCAAGAATTCGTTCATAAATTAACAAATATTATAGAGACATTCGTTAATATTCAAAATACCTACACATATAAAATATACTGCGCCATTCGTATTCTGCTACTGACTTACAGTCACGTGTTTAATAATATATAAATAAAATTTATAGGAAAATAAAATAATTTATTGAAAGGAAAATACTCGTAGCAAGTCATGGGATGTTAAAACCAGACTTTTTACTATAATACCGCCAAATACTTTGCAAAATTTATACGAGTAAGTTGACATAATCAATACATAACTCAAAAATTGACAAAACATTTTTTTAAACAAACAAGTATTTTTTTTACACACACACACACACCGTCACGCCTATATTCCCCAGAGGGGGTGGCAGAGGTGTACTGAGTACACCCACGTTTCGCCGACGATGTTAGGTCCCATGTAATAGGGGGCGAGCCTATTGCCATATACCGTGCACAATTCCAGACTCCGGACTCATACTGGGAATTTTTCGTTAGAAAAACTACATTTGTCCGACCTAGGATTCGAACCCAGGACCTCGTGATCACAAAGCGATGCGCTTTGCCACCAGACCAATGAGGCAGTATTTTTTTTTAAATATTGTTTTTTTTTTATTAATCTATTTGTTTGGTTTACTAGGCTATCTAACTTAGAATCACTTACTATAAAAAAGCCTTCACCAATTTTTAATCCATATATACAAGGTGTAACATAATTTATTTATTTATTTAGGATAAAGACACACCATCGGCAGAATCACAGATATCACAGTATAAATATTGTAACAGTTTAGGACAGTGTGAACTGTCATTACAGGAGTGTACAGCTTTTACAGAAAAGAATACAAGATTATTATGTGAACATGCAATCTATTGGTAAGAATATATGAATACAAAAAATAAACATGAAAAAGTCAAGATTATGGCGATTAGAGATATTATATAATAAAATTGTAATAGATGGTATTTAATCATTTTATTATTATGTCATTTTTATTATATAATTCTAGGCGCAATCAATTTAGAATAGGAGAATAATGGAAATTAAAATAAGATTACAATAAACGCAAGACCTGAAAGTAGTTTGTCCTAAATCCATAATTGAATTGATTCCAACTATTATTAAATATATTTTTTTTTTATTTTGCAAATATGATGCTAGTCCCTTAGTGCGCTATAATTCTTTTTATTCTTTTTTTTTTTTAAAAAACGTAGCCCCACACTAGGATTTATTCCTGTGTCGTGGGTGCGTTTACAAAAATGAAAATTCACAAACAAATACCCAGACCGGAACAAATAATTGTGGATCACACAAAGATTTGTCCCGTGCGGGAATCGAACCCGCGACTATTCGACACAGTGGGCGGAGCAGCTCAAGCTCTTAACCACTGCGCTAAATCGTCCATCGAATATAATAACTCATATTTATTCTTAATTCAAAGCAATATGGAGATTTCTACATTTTAGAAATGCATTTTAGATTTCTTTTTATTACTTTAAGCAATTTTTAATGACTTTTATTACTGCTAAATAGCTTTACAGTATCTTTACAGTATATGATAACTTGAATAGATTGGAGAAAGACAGGAGCAATTTGAAAGTATTAATAGTATTAACCATTTTCGGTAGAAGGTTAGATGTAACAATGATTTTTTTCTTAAATTTAGCTTGCCTTAGAATCGGATTTTAACACTAGACATCAGTCACTTTGCTTTTGATTACGAATACTGCACTTAAGTCACTCAGCTGTTATACGTAAAATTGCGATCAATTTTCTTATTTTTAACGATGTATGCAAAATGAATCTTAGAAAAATCAAACAATGCGAAATAAAGTATTTTCGCGTACTTTATAGTTCTCATTAAGTATAAAGTATACTTATACTAAATAACGTACAATTCTTTATAATAAAGTACGGGTGGCAACCCTAGTCCTACTCCACCATGCGGACTCAATGCGGACTGTTGGAGGCAGGTTTGTGGCCACCTTTTAGTGGAGCTTATCAAGCCGCCCAGCATCCCAAGTGACTACGATAAGAAGTGATAACCGGCACCGATGACTTTGCGTGCCTTCTGAAGCATGAAGACGTTCAAAAATTGATATGTAACAAGCGGTCACCCATCTCAGACTGACCGAATCAAACGCTGCTTAACCTTGATCGTTACAAACACCGCGCTACCACAGCACTAGAGTGTTTCCATTATCGATTGCAGAAAGAGAATAGATATGCGTGCAACTTGACCAGGCCCGATGGACAGTATTGGGGTCACTCTGTGACAAAAACGTGTATTTTTGCATAGATTTCGGGGTCACACTAATTTGGCGAACGGTACTAACCACTTTCAAAACTGCCACCGACGACACGAATTACAAACGTGCTTACATATACGGTTACCAAAGAATATTAGCAAGTGGTATTAAGTATTCAGTATGGAGTATCGTGACCACTTCGACGTTTTTACAACCAAGATTTAAGAAACAACTGTACATTCCCGCTTAGCCTATGCCTTCAGAGCGCTCAGGGCGAATTATAAATGATTTTTAGGATCCCATAAAAATAGATATATTATATACAACGTGTAATATATGTAACACAAAACCTGAATGTAGTTTATTCCAAACCTCGCCGGCGAGGTCACAGAATTTCTTGCCCGCTGGCCGGTGTTGAGCACCATGGCGAGACACCTAGTATATGCCTTCCCCTATCGCGACTGCCCAAGCCGAGGCCGTTCCTCCTTGAGGCGCCCTGGAGCTAGTTGCCCCCTTGCCCTTCTGGCTCGAGCGTAATGGTGGCACGCTCTCCCTCTTGTCCGGTGAAGCTGTAAAGACCCCGCGGTCAACAGCGTCGATAATACACACACACACAAAAAAGTGGCAAATTAATCAGACCAAACCATTTTTAATGTCTTTTTAATTAGCGAAAATTTTTAACACTCTTTTACTATTAACAATAAAGCCCGTTGTGTTTAACAAAATTATATTGTAATTCAAAATAATACAAGAATTTTAAAATATTTCTAAAACATAGTATATAAATGAGACTATCGCTGTAAGAAAATTTTATTGAAATGCGAAAATTTATAATCCGTCTAATATTTTTAACGTCTATCCCTAGGGCACATTTAAAAAAAGTATTCAAAATTATTTATTTCTATAATTTTTTTACAAGCATGTTAAACAGTACAAGAGTCCTTCTAGTAAGTTTTACAAAACAACTTGTATCAGAAATCCCCGCTCTTCCATACCTCCATCAAACATAGAATTAAATATTTAAAATTAATGAGTACATGACTGTTTTTGCTACCGTACAGATAGTTTCTTGATTTTTAGCCACAGCACTGTGGCATTCATTTTATCTATAGTCCGTTTTAAGCCTCCTTGCTCTAGGGCAGATAATGCGCGTTGCATTCACGAGGTCTTGGGTTCAAATCCTAGGTGGAACAAATGTAGCTTTTCTAGAGAAAAATTTACACTGTAAGTCCTGACTCCGGAATTGTGACTGGTAATAGGCTCGCCCCCTATTACATGCGACCTACCATAGCTGGCAAAAGGTGAGCATACACAGTACACCTCTGTCACCCCCCTTGGGGAATATAGGCGTGACTGTGTTTATTTCCGTTTTGAGTATTTTGCTCGGCCCAATTAATCAATTCCTAGGTATTTCTCTGCTCTACTACCAATCGCACGCCACAGCTGATAAAGCCAGGCAACGAAGCCGTGCCTCTTAAGCTCTGATAAAGGTATCAAAATAATGCAAGCTGTTCTTCTCGTGTAAAATAATGCAATCTCGTACATCGCCTAATACGACAGTATTGAGCATGCAGGCAGTAATCAACAGATATTATCACATAATCCTTATCAAATCTGCAATTTTGCTATCTATGTGTATAGGTATACTGGTATACATAGTTATTCAAAATGCTCTTCATATTAAAATGGGTCAGGTAAACGTATTCGGGACATAGGAATAATTCCCAGTGAGGGAAATGATTTTATATACGAGTATAAAACAGATATGACTATTTTGCAAAATTCATTAGTAAATAAGAATAATAATAATTATTGTAATACACTTTATTTACTTTGGACTTCTCAAATCCCGGCTAGTATTAATCCAAACCTATCTATCTATATTATCCCACTAGATCTCTTTCGAGAGAGACAGAGAGTACAGAATTTCAACAGGTTCTTCCCTTACAGACGTCTCTGAAGTCCTCCACTCTCACAGTTCGCCTCATACGCGCTCGCCGGTTACGGAGACTCGTGGCTTGCCTTTCAGATAACTGATAAAACAAATTGTATCAACATACTTTAACGATCGATTCAAGTTCGCAACACAAGGTTCGAAACCCTAAAATATTAATATATAATAAAGAGTGCCCTAAGTTATCTCATTCAGTGTCAATGGAACACGCTATCATAATTCACTTTTATAGACGTTTTATCAGTAAATAAATAATGAACAAAAAAATATAAACATTCCTATCGCAATGACGCGTGTATAGGTCAATATGATTATGACATAAACACCATTAGTGCAAATCTATAAAAAGTTATCATGCTTAAATTTATTATTTACTTATCGGCTAAACTGACACGAGACACGACTGTGAATCGTGAAAAAAAGCGTGCGCGATAACTTATCACTACCCTACTATAACTTATCCACTACCCTACTAACATTAATCAATAAAAAAAAACATTTATAAATGCAATAGTTTGTATGTTTGGATGTTTGTTCTCACCGCCACACCGTCACGCCTATATTCCCCAGAGGGGGTGGCAGAGGTGTACAGAGTACACCCACGTTTCGCCGACGATGTTAGGTTCCAGACTCCGGACTCGTACTGGGAATTTTTCGTTAGAAAAACTACATTTGTCCGACCTAGGATTTGAACCCAGGACCTCGTGACCACAAAGCGATGCGCTTTGCCACCAGACCAACGAGGCAGTCATACATACATATATACTATATTCATATGAAATATATACTGTACTTATAATAATAACACATTTTTTTTGTCTGCTGTTTGTGACGGCTTATCTCCGAGCTGTTTGTGACGGCTTATCTCCGAATAAGCTGGACGGTCCGAATAAGGATGTATTCCTGTATCGTGGGTGCGTTTACAAACATGAAAATTCACATACACAAATACTTAGACCGAAACAAATAATTGTGGGTCACACAAAGTTTTGTCCCGTGCGGGAATCGAACCCGCGACTATTCGCACAGTGGGCGAAGCGGCTTAATCTCTTAGCCGCAGCGCTAAATCGTACGTCGTTATACACCAAACTTAATTCTTTTAAATTATTTTATGCTAAAAATCGTGGCTAAATTATAATAGCTTCAACTGATGACGTTACAACTATTAAACTTTCTATTAGTAAAATAAACCGACGGTCTTTGACGGACGATTTAGCGCAGTGGTTAAGAGCTTGAGCTGCTCCGCCCACTGTGTCGAATAGTCGCGGGTTCGATTCCCGCACGGGACAAATCTTTGTGTGATCCACAATTATTTGTTCCGGTCTGGGTATTTGTTTGTGAATTGTCATGTTTGTAAACACACCCACGACACAGGAATAAATCCTAGTGTGGGGCTACGTTTAAAAAAAAAAAACCGTTTTGTACAACCGTTATGTATGCTGAATTATTGACAAACTTTCATTCATCAATATATTACGTGTATTGAAGGAATTGCTTATTAAAATTTCACTCAGTTTTTTATTTATTTTACCCACTTATATGCATAGAGGTACTAGGGACCACGGAGTTCTTACTGATCACAAAGGTTAAGTATCCTTCCGCGCGGTTGGTTTAGAAATGTGTGGCCATGTGTGGCAATTACATTTTCGGTCGTTAGCGTGCTTTGGAAAGCTCGTTAAGCCGTTAATCTCGGCGAGCACTTGATGTGGTCGTCACTCACCCAAAGTTGGAAGCCTTATAGACGGCTTGATCAGTTCTAACAGCAGATGGCCATAAAATAGCCTTTTTTTGTTTTACCTGGACAAAATCCTTCATAAGACTTCTGAGAGCCTCGGTGGAGGCTCGCGGGGCGTGCCGAATTCCTACCGACTAAACACCCTAGGGTGGCCGACACTAGGAGACACTTTGGAGTGGCCGACACTAGGAGACACTTTTAATTATTTAGACTAATTATTTTACAAATATGACACATACGTATAAATAATTTAATGAGCTATTTGCAGTGTAGCACACTTAGGCATATTTCCCCACCTACACTGCGCCGTACCACGCCACGTTGCTTACTCACGTTGACTTCAGTTTCACATTTTGTAATGCCTCCGTAAACGTTACATCAGAATAACTCTAATATTTTGTCTCTTGCCGCAAAAATAAAACATTAACATAAACCTTACATATTTCCATACAAACTTTCATCCCCTATTCCCTGTTATTATTTCACACCCTTGAGGGTAAAACTTTTACAAACTTTGAATGTCATATTTATTCATATCGAATCAACAGCCTAAAAAATAAGTTTCAAGCTTCTAGCTCTGAAAATGACGATACTTCCATACAACTTTTCGTCCCCCCCTTTCAACCCGTTACAACCCTATTTTCGCATTAAAAAGTAGCATATGCCCTTTCTCAGGCTCTAGACTATCAGTGTACTAAATTTCATTTAAATCGGTTCAGTAGTTTTGGCATGAAAGTGCGACAGACAGACAGACTTACTTTTGCATTTATAATATTAAGTAAGGATGGGCTAATTGTGTTGATCCTCGTTCATAAACAGGAAAATAGAACGTATACCACTATAACATTCTGAGTACTTGCTAGCAATTAATTATTGATATCAGGTACATTAATTATATAACTATATACACGAGATTAATATCAGCTAACAACGATTACAAAGCATAGGGAACGAACCTAATGTTATACAAAATGGATGTATCATTACATCAAGGTCAAAAGATTGTTATTCATGTACAACATATGTTTTTACAATAAAAAGTAAACTCTATCACCACTTTGGAATGTCATTGTTATGGAGAAATATGCCTAAAACTCAACGGCTTATTTTATTAATAATAATATTAGCCCTGTTAAAAACCTGTCCCACCTCAGGGCACGGGCCTCCTCTCAAACTGAGAGGATTTACGCTATAGTCCATCCACCACGCTGGCACAGTGCGGGTTGACGAACTTCACACACCTTCGAAAAACTCTTACACATGCAGGTTTCCTTACGATCTTTGCCTTCACCATTAAAGCAAGTGTGTGTTTAAATATGCATATTCTTTCGAAAAGAGCGAGATGCGTGCTTGGGTGTGAATCCAAGACCTTTGACTCTCTAGTCCAACGGTCAAACCACTAGGCTATCACTGCTTTTTAAAAAAAAATGAATTGTCGAGCTTTTAAGCTCTAAAATTCAGGTTTTTTCGATAGAACAATCTTAATTACACTTTTTCCGATCTAGGATTCGAAGCTAAAACCTCCAGATCACTAACAGCACCAATTAGCTGTACATATACGATAATTTGAGGTGTGTTTGACCAGTTTGTTGACACTTGATTAAAAAAAGTGTCGCTCGCACCGATTCCAATTTTGTCACATTTATTAAATTCATCGATATATATATCGACATATATATTATTGAAATGTTTATAGACCCATGTAGTATTATAGAAATATTTTATTAGAAAAGATTTTATCAGTGTCAGTTTAGTCTAGAGTCTCCGTAACCGGCGAGTGTGTATGAGACGAACTATGAGAGTGGAGGAAGCCAGAGAGGTATGTAAGGAAAGAACCTGTTGGAACTCTGTACTCTCTGCCTACCCCGCGAGGGAGCTGGCGTGATGATATAGATAGATAGATAGATAGATTTTATCAGACGCACGAGGGCTTGATTAAGACGTGGAATGAAATGATTACCATCGGATTATCATTACACATTTCTCACGCATTCTCAATCTTCTTAGTTCGTCGTGTCTGCATGAGCCTAATAAACACTACGGTTATTAATACTATACAGTCATGTATTAGTGTAATGTATTTCCCCAAATTCAACTTATAAATATTATTTCTTTCTTTCCATAATATTGTATTTTCCTATGAAGTAACGGCTTATGAATAACATTGATCACTATGTGCAAGTCTGTAGTATAAATTTTGTACCAAAATAGTGTCTTTATTAATTATCTATCTCTATCCATATCATCACGCCAGATCCCTTGCGGGGTAGGTACAGAGTACAGAGTTCCAATAGGTTCTTTCCTTAGATACCTCTCTGGCTTCCTCCACTCTTTGTTCGTCTCATATACGCTCGCCGGTTACAAAGACTCCTGACTTGCCCTTCATATAGGACAGTCTATTTGGTCATAATAATATTATAAAAATTCTATATGCAAAAAATGTGTAATTGACGTTCTATCAACTGTATCCTTAACATATTCTCTGTTCTAACTATAAGTTACTTAAAGTAATAAATACAATGAAATCCTGACTACCTCCTTGATCTTAAGGCGAATAAAGCACAAGACGATCACAAGTTCCTGGGTTTGAATCCTATGTCGGACTAAATGCAATTTTTCGTTACAAAAATTTCTAGTATCCCGTATGCCCGTTATGATGACAAGAGGCCCACTCCTTATTACATGGAACCTAATATTGTCGGCGAAAAGTGAGTGAACACAGTACACTTCTGCCACCCCGGCTTGGTGAATATAGGCGTGACTGTGTTTAGAATAATATCCTCAAAAAATATTTGTTATTCATGCATTTACAAAAATAATAGTTATAACAGATTACGCTACGGTACCACGCGCGGACCACGTGTCACACACGGCGGACACGTAAAATGTCGACGTATCACAATAATTTATGTGCCATTGTTCCGCTTGAAATGTTTATTTGTACAATATAACACCTCGACCCTGTCTGGTCCAAGTTCTACTGTTATATATTATATTATGATGATTAAGGACTAATTTTTCAATCATCATAAGTTCTGTCCATCGGATAAACTATAACCTGACTGAATATATAAGTAGAACAATTTTGCTACTTTATTTATACAGCTGTCATTCTTATTGTATTTTTGTCTAAGTTATGTTGTCTTGTGACTAAATTTATTTGATATTTGAAAAACCAGCCCTAAAGAGAACAGTTCTGTAAAATATTAATTCTATAAACTGCCTCATTCGTCTAGTGTCGTATTGTTGGCGATCAAGAATTTCTGGGTTCGAATCCTAGCCCGGAAAAGTACTGATTTATATCTATCTATATCATCACGCCAGATCCCTTGCGGGATAGTCAGCGAGTACAGAGATCCAAACAGGTTCTTTCCTGCCTCTCTGGCTTTCTCCAGTCTCATAGTTCGTCTCATACACGCTCGCCGGTTACGGAGACCCGTGACTTGCCCTTCAGGTAAGACACGGTCTATTTGTTCATGGTAAGATAGTCTAGGTGTTTCGCGGTACTTACATCCTTCCACTTTCGCCTTGTATATCTGTTTTGTCAGCACTGATTTCTTATTGAAAAGTTCTTCTGGATGGTCTGGATTATGCACAGTACAGTATAAGTCTACCTCTGTCACCCGCGCTTTAAGAATATAAGAGTGACGGTATTTTTAAAATCAGGAAGGGACCGAAAAACCTTTTTAAGTGTCAGCATCGGGTATGCACAAATTATTGCAGGGCTAACAAGGCCGACAAGACTTCTCGCGCGGGACAAAATGTGTCGGTCCCTGGTTCGAGTCTTGACAAAATAGTCTTATCTACTGAGTTATTTTTTCTTTTTTTAAAAAGAAAACGTAGCAGCACACTAGGATTTATTCCTGTGTCGTGGGTGCGCTTACAAACATAAGAATTCACATACACAAATACCCAGAACGGAACAAAAAATTGTGGATCACACATACATTTGTCCCGTGCGGGAATCGAACCCGCGACTATTAGACACAGTGGGCGGAGTGGCCTAAGCTCTTAACCACTGCGCTAAATCGTCCGTCTTAAATTTACGCGAATAATACACATGAAATAAACCTATTTTTCGGATTTCTTTAGTCCATCCTTCTCGTCCTTCCCGTGGCCATGTGTGCTGCAAAGCACTCGAAAAGTCGGAAACTTAAAAATAAACCGCGATAAAATCCGAAAATTAATTTTATTTCATAGTCTTTTCTTCGTAACTGTGCTATACAATTCCTGAAACGGATCTAACTTTTGTCACGGTACGCCATGCTACCACATAGGGCAACCGTTTTCTCCCACCTAGGACTACGAAATCCGTGACCTGTCTTATGCTAGTCATACAGGTCTTGGAACCAATCCAAGATTTCGTTCAATTTAAGTGCCCCACTTTTTAAAATTAGGTCTCCATACCAAGTCATTCTGGGTTGTTATAAAAGAAATGATAATATTATGCAGTTTTATTTAAAAGTTTGTATTTTACAGATGCTTTGATAACCGGTAGTGTTTAAGTATGAAAATCTTTTAAAAAAAAAGGTAAACCGACTTCAATAACCAAAAAAATAAATATTTGAAGTCGGTGCTGGTTGAAGCAGTCGGTTACTTGGCACCGACTTCAAATATTAATTTTTTTGGTTTTTGAAGTCGGTTTACCTTTTTTTTAAAGATTTTTATTTTACAATTTTAAGTGACGAGTGAACTATTTAGTAATATTTACATACCGATATTATATTATTTTGCTAAGTTGCAAAGTAAGGTACCTACAGGATTAATATAATGACTTTAATAAAGGAATCTATACATTCGTGCTGTTCGCCGTTAAGGTGTTCCCTCTTGTATCTTTAAAGTCCAAGGTCCAATACCAATAACAATAAAATACGACCACCTCAAAACTATACTGAACCAAATGCAAAAATAATCATCAAAATCGGTTCATAAGCAAAGGAGTTATAAAAATCTTTTATAAAAAAAAGGTAAACCGACTTCAAAAAGCAAATAAATAAATATTTGAAGTCGGTGCTGGTTGGTGCAGTCGGTTACTTGGCACCGACTTCAAATATTATTTTTTTTTGCTTTTTGAAGTCGGTTTACCTTTTTTTTATAAAAGATTTTTATTTTACAATTTTAAGTGAGCAGTGAATTATTCTATAGTAGGCTACCTATAGGATTGACGTAATACCCATAATATCTCAATTTACACATGCCTATTGTTTGTCGTTAAGGAGTTCCCTGGTGTATCTTCTAAGTCCAAGGTCTAATGCCAATAAAATTAATATGGGACCACCTTGGAGGTATACTGAACCCAATGCAAAAAAAATATCAAAATCGGTCCACAATTGACGGAAATATCGCTGAACATACATAAAAAACAAAAAAAAGCATACATACAACCGAACATAGAACCTCCTCCTTTTTGAAGTCGGTTAAAAATAATACTTTAAAGCACGATCACGTTGTTCAGTCATACGATTAATTGAATAAATTAAACCACAAGGTCACCTCGCAGTAATAACAGGACGCGAACCAGCGAATATAATAAGAATAATATCAGCCTATACTGCCCAAAGCTGGACAAAGGCCTTCTCTCACAAATCGAGGTGAGAGAGATTAGGTCATACTCCACCACGCGGACCCAGTGCGGATTGGTGGAGGCAGGTTTGTAGCCACCTGCTGTTGGAACTTATCAAGCCGCCTTTAAGGCTTCCAACTCGGCTTAACGACTACCACATTAAGTGGTAGCCGGGACCAACGGCTTAGCGTGCCCTCCGAAGCACGGAGATGCTCGAATATGAAAATGCCACAAACGGTCACCCATCTCGGGCCGACCGAGTCGAACGCTGCTTAACCTTGGTGATCGGTAAGAACACCGCGGTCGCAGGAACACAGCGCTACGAACGCCTCAACCGAATGTTTGTAAACATCTTTTTTGTATATAGATGTCTAGTTGATTTCTTTTTACTTATTTGATCCATATTTTAACTAACTATAGCGCAAGAAATATTAGATTTTTAATATCATGATCTACGGTATTTTTAAATACGGTATAGATTTAGCGCAGTGGTTAAGAGCTTAAGCCGCTCCGCCCGCTGTGTCTAATAGTCGCGGGTTCGATTCCCACACGGGACAAATCTTTGTGTGACCCACATTTATTTGTCCCGGTCTAGGTATTTGTGTATGTGAATTTTTATATTTGTAAACGCACCCACAACACAGGAAGAAATCCTAGTGTGGCGGGAAACTACGTTTCTTTAAAAAAAAAGGCAAAATAGTTAAGAAAGAAAAGGATAGTAAATTCGGGTGTGTCCCCTGTGGAGAAGAAGGGCAGAAAACTCCACGGTTACATACTCGTTAAAGGAAAAAATTGATTTATGATTATTTTTGTAAACCGTCTGATCCTTAGATTACGAGAGAATAGTGCAGAATGAGCTAGATAGGCAAAAGCAAGTATCTATACCTTGTACATTGTATATGTCTAATGGCCGATTAACTCGAAGATAGATTTGCCTACTACGGATAGAGTTTTGACATATTTTGTATGGAAAATCTGTCAAAATTCTACTGATGAAACTGGTCGTAAATCAAAACTCGCAAAAACTTTGTAGTTATATATATAATAATAATAATAAATAATATTAGCCCTGTTAAGAAACTGTCCTACTGTTGGGCACGGGCCTCCTCTCAAACTGAGAGGGCTTAGGCCATAGTCCACCACGCTGGCCCAGTGCGGGTTGGCGAACTTCACATACCTTCGAGAAACTCTTAGGCATGCAGGTTTCCTCACGATGTTTTCCTTCACCGTTATAGCAAGTGATAATTAATTTTAAATACGCACATGCTTTCGAAAAGACAGGTGCGTGCCTGGGTTTGAACCCGAGACCTTTGACTTTGCAGTCCAACGGTCTAACCACTAGGCTATCACTATACTAGTCAATAATTAATATTACGCTATATATGTATATTTTAATATCATATATTCCGAAAGGATCATTACGAATTTTATGTTATATGTTTGTACAGGTGTACGAGAGCTGCTCGACGGAACCGCCTCGTTTTGAGCGCTCGCCGCTATGTCAACAGAGGAAGCACGTCGGACACTGCCCAGTCCATGGGTACGTATAAAATATCCGATTTATTCTTCATATTCTACTCAAACATAGAGCGTATGGTTTTAAGAATAAAATGATTGATGACACGCTAGGCGCGTCTAGCGCTGATGACGCTGACGACGCGAATGTTGTATCAACAATTTCTGGTTGTCACAACATTCGCGTCATCAGCTATTGCTTTGAATTACTATAGTGGTTTTAACGTTTTCGTTTCATTTTTCGACTTTCAGTATTCTGAAAATATTTATTAAATGTTTGAAATGCGCGGCGTGGCATCAGCAACATACTGGTCCTATTTTTTGGGATGCCATTAGGAATGATTCGGATACTTGAGATAGTCAAAATAAACTGATAAAAAATATCATGTAAATGCCTTGTCATCGTAAACTTTATTAATTCAAATACAAAACTATAATAAGAGGAAGTAATAAAAATAGCAATAACATAATATTCGGAAGGACATACTTGTATGTACTATAAAGATGCGTGGCAAACGAGTTAAGACATTAATATTTTTAACGCCCTTGGAGTTCATTAGTCAAGTACAAGTATTAAGTATCTCTTTCCGTAACAATAGCGTTGTTCTGATCTTGTAAACTTTTTAAACACAGCCCCCCACTAGGAATTATTCTTAGAAACATGA
Organism: Phalera bucephala; assembly: GCA_905147815.2. Classification (NCBI taxonomy): domain Eukaryota; kingdom Metazoa; phylum Arthropoda; class Insecta; order Lepidoptera; family Notodontidae; genus Phalera; species Phalera bucephala. Next base: position 26,263,158 of record LR990621.1, read on the forward strand.
AATTCACATACACAAATACCCTGAGCAAAACAAATATTTGTGGGTCACTCAAAGTATGTGTATTTGATCCCTTGACTGCTCGACTCAGAGAGCGGAGTGGCTTACTGGACCAAGTCAATTTATTCTCTTTCCGCAATGTGTAGCGCCGTTCTGACCACGTGCCTGTCGTTGTAAAATTTCATCCCGGACATTTTTTCCATCTTCGTTGAGTTTCTTTGTATAAGACGTATATAGAAGTCAACTTGGCAAAACCTGAACAGCCTAGGTATACTGCCGACTTGACGGGACACGAGTCGATCACTAAACAATGTTAAGCCCCATTTTAAAACAGAGCAAGCCACCTCAACAGCTCTGTCTAACACTGTATTCTATGGTCGGACATAAGATTCAATCCCGGAATTGCGTGACCGCTAGTCAGGCTCTACGCTACTGTACTAACTACAGCAAGAAAATTGATATAAAAGTCTTCGAAACTTTAAAAACTCAAAAAACCTTAGACTCTACAATACAAACAAACACACCACTTTAACAAATTAGCACATAAGTCACGCGTGACTTCAACATGAAATCCACACTCGACCGCCATGTTACCGATAAAAATGTGCCAAATGTTGCCAAATTATCACTTCGTCAGTATGATTTCCGCTGACAGTGTAACAATATCTCTATAAATACGATTAACCCATATATACTACGTGTGTCCTTTTCAGAATAAATCCTTAAGGTATCTACAGATGGTTAGACGCGCGTTCGTATCTCGGGCCGCATTCACTCCTTAATATATACAGATTGGACGCGCGTTTTTGTTAAGGAGCATATTACCTTGTTATATATTCAATATATGTAGTGAGTTTTATTCGATTTATTTATCGCTTTAAACAACTTATGCGTATTTTTCTTCTTTTTCTTCTTCCACCAAAGCACTCCCACAGAGTATAGGCCTCTCCAAAAGATCTCCAAAATCACCAGCATCAAACCCGTTTTGCCGAAATATAGTAACTGTAACAATTGATTGACTTTTAATAACTGCCTAGTTCGTCTAGTAGTCTAAGGTGTGGCTAGAACTAGAAATAAGTGAACACCTTATTTTCTCTATTGATTATCTAAAAAGAACAAAATTAAAACCAGTTGCAATAGATCGACCGGGCCAGAATTCTAAACTCCTCAATGATACACCCTTTGCGGGCATAGTTTAGCCTATTCGATATAGGGACGTCAAACTCCGTGGGGTTTTTAATCTTTAGGGAGTCCGATATACCTCCAGAGCCAACACCGACGCTCGCAAAAATCTTAGGCAGGAATCTTTCCACATAAGAATCTCAACTGCCCTATAATTAAAGTTCATACAGTGTACCCGCGCGTTCACAGTCGTCGACTGTGTTTGTCTGAGCAGTATCTAACATGCAGTCCATGCATCACTCGCGAACCCCAAACGTGAGATCCACACCATAACGACGTGCTTCCGATAACTACAATACGAGAGAATTATCAACAACACGCTTTTATTTGTATGATAAAAATGCAATACGTTTACATGGATTACATATAAAACCGATTTTTATAAGGCGCCGAAGTTTCATGATAAACGAATTAAGTAACTTTGAATGGATGGGAAGGTGCCCTTCTTCGGGGCTGTTCCTTGTACCATCATAGTTTACACCTTAATTCCAACGACATATTTTGTCTTCCACATTGTCTGTGGAATAACAGAGACCTTAATATGACACATAAGCCGTCTAAAATACAATCTAATTCTAAACATATTCCGTACGCATTTAAGTTGCATTTGGAATACCAATGAAAGAACATACTACCTTATCGCAGGTTTAAATCGGTAGCCTTCCAAACATTTAAATTAACGTGGGCATGAGTGTTCGTGCATTGTTATGTGTAGACTTTGAACCCGCCGAATAATTCTAGGTACTTCATTGTGCCACAGTTAACATATACCAACAGTTGAGCATCTTATTAGTAGCGGTCTGGGTAAGAATCACGTATGTCTGCGCGCTCTGTACGGCATCTCTGTAGCTCTCTGAGGGTACCCGCTGAATACTTCCATAAAGCTGCGTAGCAGATCGACAAAAATTAATTGTAAAAACAATTATTATTGTAAATAAAATTTTCAGACACACACACACCGTCACGCCTATATTCCCCAAGCGGGGGTGGCAGAGGTGTACTGAGTACCACGTTTCGACGACGATGTTAGGTCCCATGTAATAGAAGGCGAGCCTATTGCCATATACCGGGCATAATTCCAGACTCCGGACTCATACTAGGAATTTTTCATTAGAAAAATTACATTTGTCCGACCTAGGATTTGAACCCAGGACCTCGTGATCACAAAGCGATGCGCTTTGCCACTAGACCAACGAGGCGTTGAAATTATCAATATCAGATCTCTGTACTCTCTGCCTACCCCTTGCGGGGTAGGCAGAGAGTACAGAGTTCCAACAGGTTCTCTCCTTACATAGCTCTCAGGCTTCCTCCACTCTCATAGTTCGTCTCATACACGCTCACCGGTTACGGAGACTCTTGACTTGTCCTTCAGATAAGACTCGGTCTATTTAAGGATCTGGCGTGATGATATATAGATAGATAGAGATTATTATTATTTGAGGTTTATAAATTAATTGCAATTGAAATTTCAATTGATTGTAATTAAATAATTAATTGAATAATTCCTAAAACTGCCGCGTAGAGCGCCGTCTGTATGTGTAATTCTTGTTCGGACCGCTGGCATTAATATGTTCAACTGATTACATTATGTTAACTGTGATTGTGCTGACTATTTGTTCACCTCAATCTTGATGCTATTAACATTCATAAACCAATTCAACTGTATTGTAACTTGAACAATCTGCTACTCAATTAATAATCATACAAGGTTATAATATTTTTGGAATCATATTAGGGAGTTATGTACTCCCAAAACGAACTCAAAACAAGTACTGTAGTAGAAACATGGCTTATGCTTATCGGTGAACTATGACATTACTTATGGTAAACCATAAAGACTATCTACACGGCTTTGTATCAAATAGATGATCACTATCAGTTATTTGCTTCTAAAAAGTAGCACACGAATATATACATTTGCAGAGAAGTTCCTTATTTAACTTAAAATACAACCCATAAGAGGTTTTTTTTAAAAATACCGTCTACGTCGTTGGTCTAGTGGAGAATTATGCGTTTTCCGATCGCGAAGTCCTGCGTTCAAATACTAGGTCGGATAAATGTAGTTTTTCTATCGAAAAATTTCCAGTGTCAGTCCGGAATCTGTAATTGTGTCCCGGGATATAAAAATAGGTTCGCTCTCTATTGTGACGAAGTTAAAAACATTAAGAAATTTATTATATCGGGAAGACAGCTAGTAAATGATAGTTTCAAATTTCTTTCAATTTATTTTCGGCATTAGCCAGTGATTTGTAAGACAAAACACGGCAATTCTGTATTAGTTCGCGTGTACTTGGCGATTTTATCATACGCCAAGGAATAAGGTTTTCAAGTCAACTTGTTTTTTTAATTTCTTTATACTAATCTCTTATCTTTCAACATCGATCGATCGTCCGCTAACTGGATTACTCACTACTCCAATCACGACCCCCCCGACCCCTGCCGCCACCGCCAGCCGCGACATGTTCTCTCCGATCTCCCCGATGCTTTGTTATCCATTCTTAGCTTCGCTCAGAATACGGGCGACGACAACGTAGTCGTAGATCCCCTCCCATAGCCGGCGGTTGACCGGTGCACTTAGTAGTTCACCCCGTCCCCCCATAGCGACTGTCCCAACCGAGGGCGCCTCTTCAAGGCGTCCTCGAGTACGTCGCCCCTTGCCCTTCTGGCTCGAGCGTAGTGGTTGCCCGCTCGCCCTTAAGTCCGGTGAAGCTATAAAGGCCTCACAGCCAACAGCGTACATCACTCACACACACACACACACACACCCACACACACACACACACACACGCGCACACGCACACGCACACACTCTCACACACACACACACACACACTCACACACACACACACACACTCCAGTCACGGATTGGATTCCCACACGACAGAAATCTTTGTGTGGCCCACACCTCATCACACCTACGATACCGAAATGCTTCCTAGTAAAGCCCCACATCATCAAATTCTTGTTTTATTTAACAATAAATATCCAAAAACCTATATTCCCGCTAAACAATACAAGCTCTGAGAAAATAATTATTCTTATATTCTGTTTTAGTAACACTTCTCCGTTTGTCAAGGATTATGTTAAATATCTGTTTTTTTTTCAGTGATGAAACGAAAGCCATATGGGCGGGCATCCGAGCTCTCCTCCAAGACGGAACGCTACTTAGAAACTACGATAACGCATTCGATGACATTGCAGCTGACGTCACAAGAAGGTATGATAGACAATACAACAAGAAACACAATATCACTAGACAAACAATATTGCTTAATATTAGTCCTAGATTAAATACAGCCCACTCGCGTGCTAATAAGATGAGAAGTAGACACGAAACAGGAGGCTCAGATTAAACAGATAGACGATTTGGTTCATTAGTTAAGTAGAGCTTAAGTCACTCAGCCCACTGGATCCAGTTGTCGCGGGTTCGAGCCCCGCGCGGGACTAATCGTTGTGATACATAGATTTTTTTTTTTTTTATAAAAAACGTAGCCCCACACTAGGATTAATTCCTGTGTCATGGATACGCTTACAAACATGAAAATTCTATCTATCTATCTATATACGCGCTCCAGATCCCTTGCGGGGTAGGCAGAGAGTATAGAGTTCCAACAGGTTCTTTCCTTACATACCTCTCTGGCTTCCTCCACTCTCATACTTCGTCTCATACACGCTCGCCGGTTACGGACTCTTGACTTGTCCTACAAAATGAAAATTCACATACACAAATACCCAAACCAAAACAAATAATTGTGGGTCACACAAAGATTCTTCCCGTGCGGGAATCGAACCCGCGACTCTTCGACCCAGTAGAATGCTTACGCTTTTAACCATTGCGCCAAATCGTCCGTCACATTTTTCCAGTCTGGATGTTTGTGTTTGTAAACGAACCCACGACACAGGAATACTATCTAGTGCGGGACTAAGTCTTTTTATGTATGCTTAGATGTTTGGATGTTTGTTAAGCAATCACACAAAAACGGCTAACCAGATTTGAATGAAATTTGGCACACAGATCGTTTACTACCTGGATTAACTAGTAGGATACTTTTAATCCCGGAAAAATGTTAGGTCTAAAGTCAACGCCGACAAATTCGCAGGCAGAAACTAGCAAGAAATAAAAATAGGTAAATTTTAAAACTTCACCGTAAAAAACACACTTTTTAGCTCACATTTCAAGGCTTTACCGTGTATCGAGTCGGAATTGAGTCGGCGTCGAGTCGGTATATGTACCTGATGTACGAAGGTGTTTAGACCGTGGTCAAAAACTGCTCAAATGTAAAAAACAAACAGCCGAGATCAACGAACCGCATAAACAAAAACATTTTGATTTCAATGTCACAGGAATCCGTAAACAATAATATGTTTTTCTGTCTGCGCACTGACATATTTGCGTATGCATAGATGTCTGCATAATGATATCACTAAAGTCAAATGAATGTGATCTGGGGAGCCACCATAATCTGTTTACCAGCTTTAATTTAATCTTATTTCGCCAATAGAAGGAGATATAGATACATACTAATCAACATTGTATAGCGGCGGAATAGTTCTACAATGATTTGTTTTCTTTTTTCTAATGTAAAATGACAGATGACAGAAAGAGAGAAAACAGTGGCTAATTATTCACACGCCATACGTCCATAAGTAAGGCCCATAAAGTCTAGCAAATCAGTACTGTTTAATTGGACCTTGCTCATCGAACTAACGTATCGATACTGAAACAGCCCAGAGTCACGACAAGGCTCTCTTCTCTCGTCTCAAGCGTATCTTAAGAGTTCTTTGGCCACATTGCTAGAAAATACAGTGATAACTTGGAGAAACTCAAGGTCACTGGGAAGGTCGATAGACAAAGACCTTGAGGCCGCAGCCCAACATGTTGGTCTGACCAGATTCGCACCACCCTGGACACTACAGTCTACAACGCGCTGCATGTCGCCGAGGTCAGGGGCAAATGACAAAACATCACAAGAGCAAGACTCCTGGGAGTTGGAGGTCACGACCCTTCAGACATGAGGAATACGACTCGAGGAGGAGGAATTGGTCCCGGTTACCATTTCATGTGGTAGTCATTTAGTCAAGTTGAATGGGTTTATAAGTCCAATTGCGAGTGATTATAAACCTGCCTTCTCCAATTCGCACTTGGTCTAGGTGGTAGGGTATGACCCGTTCTCTCTCACTTCAATTTGTAAGAGAAGCCACCAGCAGGAAGGCCTTTGCCTAAAAGTGCTACAGTATAAGCATAACTGGGTGCCGGGACCGCTAGGGGCCAATTTTCGAACGTTTTCGTGCTGAGTAAGGCACGTTACCTTCCGAAATGATGACGTTTAAAAATTACAATTATTAACAGCAGCACGATCCTGCAAAGCTTTAAGCATTTTGCGTATCATAATAAAAGTAAGAAAAACATTAATTATTAATTTATTATTCCAGACTAGGAGATCTTCGGTACGCAGAGAATGCTCTTAACGAGGAACTGGAAACAGAAATTTATCGATGGGCCATTGAAACTATTGGAGTAATGATCTTCGGCATTAGGCTAGGATGTCTGGATGGAGCGGTGCATACGCCGACGCCAGAAAACAGGTAAAAATTAAAATTATTCAAGTAAAATGAATGCTACCGTCATAAAATAGCTTTTAGCTAGCAAACGACCTCAAAGTCATCGAGACTAAAAAGGGTAAAAATTTAGCATTTATAAGCATAGCATCAAATCTACACAATGTATCCGGTTTCATATTACTAAACTACACCTGATGCTTGATGGCTACTGCACATTTTACCAAGCGAGTTTGTCGACTTTTCAAGCGTATTAAACGTCATGCCGAATCTGGTAGAGGCTGCCGCATTCACGTCCCATCCTGATAGAGCACGCATATCCGACAATCGTACCACCGACATAGTTTGTAGCAGTCATAACATAAAGGATATTAGTTTATTTTGAGTTAACTTTGATAGTCATAACCTACTCATAACCCACAATAATATTACTTACAATTTTTATCAGTAATTCTCTGAATCTAACATTTACTTAGACTATGAAAGTTGAATGAACAAAATTAATATTCAAGAATAGTTGGGTACTAAAGTTTCCAATTCTCTAGCAATTCTTTATTTTCCCCACCCGTAGGAACAGTCAGTAGAAAGCTCGAAGAAAATCCGAAACAGTCACAAAAGAGAATATTCTAAGCTATCTTAACGCGAGTATATTTTCTCAGAACACCAGAAAAGACTTCCCTAGATGATGACATACCAGACCTCTGTTCTCTATCCAAACGGTCAATAGAAGACTTGACTCAGGCTGAGAGATTAGTCCGCTGCAGCCGAGATATTGCCGATGGTAACTACCTGGTCCGCAGCGAAGGTACCTTGAAGACTGAATCGCCGACCTTCAACAGCGCTTTGAAGGCTTTCGACAGGCATTTTACGTGAGTAGAATTTTTGACATATTGACTTCAAGAATTTTTTTGTTCGGGAAACTTGTCACTAATGCGTAAAATGTCACTACGTAAAATGTCACTAGACAATCTAATCTGCGTCCTGATGGACGCCGTCTTAAATTGCATAGTGATATTTTAATAAAAATGTAACGTAAAATAAACTACACCGCAAAAGTTAAATGTCACGCCTATATTCTCCCAAGCGAACGTGGGAAGACAGAGCATATAATGTTAGTTTTCTACGACGACGATCTTATAGGGCGATATATCGGTCACAATTCCATAGCTTCGGATTGCTAACCAGATTTTTTCGGATTCAAACCCAGAACCTCGTGATCGTCGCCCGCACAAAGCGCCACTAGACAAACATGGCAGTTATATTCTATATATTATTATTATAAACTTCTATACCTACATAAATATCACAAAAATACTTAGCATCGTGAAATCTCGTACGTAGCATCTCCTTTCCGTCATAATAAAAATATACATACATATGTTCATAATCAAGGATGAATTCTGAGTCATTCGGAATAATTAAGTAGTCAGACAGGTACTCAAGTAATAATACAGTCTGCTGTAATATAAAAATACAATTAAATAATTACGGGAATCTTGACCGCGATCCTAAAGAAACGTCCGCTCTAAAGAATTATGCTTTAATTACCAGTTTATTATCTTATATGTTGACTAATTACCTTTTCGCTGCGGATTCATTAGTTTTTTTTTTGCCCGTTAACGAATAAAAAGATATCTACAACAAGTTGTTTTTGTATCACATGCTCGCTCCGTGATATATTGCGTCACATGAGAGGGCTAAGCACAAACTGAATGATGTTAGCATAACACTTTCGAATCAATATGCCATCCTTTTTACACTACAAATTTGCCAAATAAGGAAGAACGAGACAGTACGCCATCTCGACAACGCTACGCTAACATCAATCTGTTCGTGCTAAGCACTCAGTCTTATTAGCATACATGTCAAATAACATTGGCAAGGTTTATTTGCACACAATAATGAATAAAATTAACCGTTTTATTTGTTTATTATCCTGCCAATGATATAGCTACTGTATAAATGTCCAGTAGAATTCATTTTTCATTGCTATATGGTTTTAGGAATCTTGCTCTCTGTCTGGAAAATCTATTCTCTAAGGTTTACATCCATTTTGGATTTATAGGAAACGATAAGAATTTATTATTCTTTCACTGTTTCATTCTTTCTCCAGTTATGATTCATGTCAAATTGTTTGTATATCCTCCAGTTTAGGCATAACAAGGAATAGACACATTCGAATAACATTAATTAGTATGTGATTCAGAGACCATCTCGTTCAACAATATCTTTACTTGCAGGCTGACTGAACACTTCCTATTAAAAGCCCTAAATGAACTGAATTCCGAGGAACTGAGGCCAGAACAGGTTCTACTAGACAAATTGAGGCCACTTCAGAGGCGGATCCTGCCTCTTGCTGCCGACATGTTACTAGCTGGTGTCGATCCTGTAAGTTGACCTTGATATTGTAAGACCGTTTTATAATTGGGTATCGCTACAACAATAGATTCAAAATGTTGTGATATTCTTTTTGTTGGTGGGCTAGCTATGTCATTGTTTTATCTGTTTTAAAGCTTTGGGTCTAATTATATTAGTGGGAACTTACTTAATTGGCCTTCTTGTGCTGCTTATTGTTCTATTACCTGTAATTTTTCTCAGATTATTAAATGAATGTTAGGCCAATAAAAGTAGGTACTATTTATTTATATAAAAGTGAAGGATAAATAATACATTAACACTTATATGTATAAGCAAAAAATTTAAAGCTGAAGATCAACCTTAACTTGGTGGTATTGCTATTTGCTTACTACATTTTTACAAAAACCGTTGCTGAAAGGATTTCGAACATTAGCAGATAATATAATATCGATTCGGAGGAAGTTCCCTTATTTACGTCTAACTCATTAACACTACTATAATCATTCCCACAGCTCGCCCAAACAGCGCTCAGCATGTTCCACCAACTATCCCTCAACGCAGCACGACAACAGCGAGCCCACGACGAAGTACACTGGTCCATCGCCTCCAAGGAAGCCGGGGCAGATACCCCAGACCTTCCGTACATAGCAGCCTGTGCTAGAGAAGCCATGAGGCTACACCCAGCTACCGGTGGAGTGGTTCGGAGGAGCAAAGAAGATCTGGTCATCGCTGGATATGAAATACCTGCTGGGGTGAGTAGAGTTTTTTAACACATGTAGGTAGGTGTATTAAAGCCTATATCCTATATCAATGGACGCCTTTCGGTTGAATAAGATATAACTTATAGTTATACTTAGTGAAGCAAGGCAAACAGAATCAGTTAATCCTCTTTTCCTTAAAAGAGGATTCACCATTAAATCGTTTTTGTTCCTAGTTGTCCTCTGATCCAATAATGCCCGATTTTTATGAAGAGGAATTTCTTATAACTATACTTTAAAAACAGTCTATGTAGACAACGTCAATCATTGACTATTGTTCTTAAAACCCTTATGCAACAGTCGGTTCACATGCAAAACTTAATCTTTAGGGTAAGAAACCCTCTTCATCCAAAACGGCCTTAAATCTCTCACTAGAAGTTTTCAGATAGGTACTTGATATCGCTCCCTATTTTTAACCGACTTCACAAAAGGAGGAGAGATTCTCAATTCGACTGTATGTCTTATGTTTTTTTTTTGTATGTATGTTACGCGATCATTCCGCCAATTATGAATCGATTTTGATGATTCTTTTTGCATTGGGTTCAGTATAGCTCCAAGGTAGTCCCATTTTAATTTCATCGGTATTGGACCTTGGACTTGGAAGTTACGCCAGGAAACTCCTTAACAACGAACAATACGAATGCGTAGATTGAGATATTTTTTTGTTTTTTTTTTTATAGTTAGACTGCGGGCCCGGGTTTGTCCCGCACCTTTTTTTGTTTAATTTATGTTTTGTTAGTTTTGCTTTTATATGTACTCGTATGGTACGTCGCTTATTTTTTTTTGGTTTTATTGTTACAGTGTTTGGTATTCGTTTTTTGCGGTACTTCAGTAGAGGTTTTTTTTTTAATATTTTTTTCTATTACTTTTTTTTATTTAATTTTTTTATTTCTTTTTTACTTTTTTTATGTTAATGTTTTAAAGGTTTATGTAAGTGAATGAGGTTTTTTTTTTATGTCACAGTTTTGGCTTGCCTTGAGCGAGAATGCCTCAGTTGTGTAGGTGTTTGGCTGCTTGTGAGGGTTTTCTTTAGGCCTCCGTCTCCAGCAGCTTTTTAACAACAACCATGTCTCGACTGTGAATAGCCATCTTAATGTTGTATTCTTTTATTTTTTTGGTCGCAGCTGCCCCCGCCCTGCTTATTAGTGTAGCCGTTGCGTCCCCTTCACAGCTGTCTGTGTAGTAGACGAACTTCCAGTGTGGCGAGATATAGCTACGACCGCGTGTGGATAGCTTCCGTGGAGCTTCAGTCTCTTGGGGACCGCTCGCACTATCACCACGTTTTCACTCGTTAGTCCCTGAGACTCATGCACGGTAAGGATGCGCGACCCGTTTTCCGAGGATTTCCTTCTCGGCCTGGGTGTGCGCCGGGAACAGGGTGTTCTCCTGGTGTTTTGGAATTTGCGCTCCCGTGTACTTACTGAGGCTCAAGGACCTCACGAGGGATTTGGACGAGTATATGCCCCCGTATATCTCGTTGAGGGCATACGCTACGTCCATTGGGTTTCTGTAAGTGCAGAGCAGCTCCCTGTTGACACGCGCCACGGAGTCTGGGCGGTTGTAGCGCAGTCGAAACAGGTTCTCCCTATCAATGAACGGCAGTTGGTTGCAGTCGCCGACGAGAAGAGCCTCTCTCGCGCCAGTTATCTTGATGGCCATCACTACGGCTCCAAAGTGGTTCATGAGTGCCTCGTCGATGATAATACGTGTGCACTCTTCACCTTCTTTCAATCCGTTGACCAGCATTGAAGCCATAGTGCGGACCCTCCTCTTGGTGTTTGTTTTAACCTTTTGCGAGAGTCTTTCCCTTAAGTCATTCGCTGCCTCGGTTGTAGATGTTATTAGGATACCGCTTTCGATGTTGTAATTTGCGATTATCCATGTTGTTTTATCACATCCAGGAACCCCGTTGACCCATGTTATCTTGGGTACGGTCCAGTGCTCGATTGCGGGTCCCCGACCCCGGCCACTCGAGATGGTTTCTGCCATTTCGAGTATCCGGTCGTCGAGCACCACCCTCGTGCACTTCGCCGCAACCACTATTGGGTCGTTAAGGGGGGTCCTGAACGTGTATTTGCCAGTCCGCCGGGACTCCTCCTCATCGTATTCGACGAAACCGCTGGTCCCACTATAGCCCGCCATGTACTTCCCCGACATTTCTCCTCTCAATATGGTGGAGATGTAGTTGTCATACACCGCGGCCTCTGCATCCTCGAGCTTTACCTCTAGCAATCCTTCATTACTCAGGTGATAGGTTTGCAGGATGGATCTGCAGGTCTCAATGTTAACCCTTCTTGTTGCTTTGGTGATTGCTTTGAACTCGAGGAACGCATTTTACGTGTGTTGCAGCGGCTCCGTCGCCTCGCTGAGCTCCGGCGGATCGACAAGTCCCATTTGGGCTCTTGTTCGAGCCTCTTCCGGCTGCTTATGACTATTGGGAGGGGGCTCCCTTAAGAAAGTTTCGGCGGCGACTGCCACCTTCTCCGTTCGTTGGTTTCTCCTGATTTTCCTCCCCAGCACACTTGGTATGCCAAGGACCGCCTTCCCGAGCGCCGTTGTTAAAGACCCAATTTTTTTGGCACCTATGGTGTCTTTTGGCTTCGGCTTCGCTGTGCTCTCCTCGAGAGCTGCCCTCATTTGTAAGCGTTCAGACCCGCTGAGCCCGTCTTGAGTCGCTATGGGGTGTCCTCAGATGTCAGTTGGAGTTTTATTGGTGAGGTTTTCGGGCAGTCGTGGCCGTAGGAATTCGAGGTTTTGTCCTCTATCCTCATAGGCCACTACCTCATGGTGTTTTGAAGCTTCTATTATCCCGATGTGGTCGGCAGCCTCACCTTCCTCATACTCCACCAACATAGCGTCTACGCTTACTTTTGTTGTTTTCTCTCTCCCCCCCGCTAGGCTGATTAGAAAACTGCATGCTTGGGCGAATTGAGAGGTGTTCTCGCCCGCTTGAAATAGTGCCACGGTCTTGTTCTTGGTATGCACTATTCTGCACGCGGTGTTTCCGATCCCCGCGGTCTGCAGCTCGTTGAACTTCTTGCGCTTCATTGTGTTCTTAAACGAGCTGCCGTAAAGGAAGGAGGCAAACCCGGGCGAGATGGTTACCCGTTTGAGGCCGCTTGCGTTGCAGTAGCCGATGCCAATGCGCTTGGAGTTGTCGTCCATGAACAGGGTGACTGATTTTATATGGATACCCGGCTTCCCACGTTCGCCTCTCCCAAGAAAGTTTATGCTCCTGGGAATGGCGACTGCCAGAGGGGGCATGGGGTTTTGTGTTAATGTGTTTGTGTTATTTGAATTGCTGATATTTATGTTTGTGTTTGTATCTGTTGGGGAATCTTTCGATGCCAGAGTGCTGTTCCTGCTGATTTTGATTGAGATATTATGGGTATTACGTCAATCCTATAGGTACCCTGCCAAAGAACTAATCGGAATATTAACCGACTTCAAAAAAGGAGGTCGACAATTCGCCTTGTGTTTTTATAACGTCTTTATTTATGAACTAATTTTGATGATTCTTTTTGCGTTGGGTTTAGTATAGTTGGGTTTAGTGGTCCCATTTTAATGAAATCGGTATTGAACTTTGGACTTTGAAGATACATCAGGGGACTCCTTACCGGCGAACAGCACGAATGTATGATTCCGTTATTATGGTTTTTATATAAATTCTGTAGGTACCCTGCTGTACAACTCAGCAAAATAATATAATATAGGTATATAAATAGTAGTAAATAATTCACTTGTCACTTACAATTGTAATTTTTTTTTTCTTTTAAATAAAACCTCCTTCAAAAAGTAAAATATAATGTTTGAAGTCGGTGCCAAGTAACTGACTGCACTAACTGGTATCGACTTCAAATATTTATTTTTTGCTCTTTGAAGTCGGTTTTTATTTAAAAAGATTTTTATTCAAACCCATACATAGTCAACTTATAAGAAAAATAGGCTATGTCGAAACACATCTGCAAGCTTTCAACCAAATATCAGTGAGACTAGGAAACTGAAAATAACTATTTACTGCTGAAATATATATACTAATGGAATAATCAAAGGAGCTTTCATCCCATTACGACATTAACGAATGTGATAATATAATTCCCACGCATATGCGTCTTTTTTATCTACTATTTCTATTTATACCCGTTTTTATTAATACAGAAAGCACTTATTCAGCTGTCAGGGTGAATCATAACTGTTATTATTGCAATTTTCGTCGTTGCTGTTATTGTCTCTTATGTAACGTAATAACGTAGTGGCGACACTATATTAGATTCTGTTCCCTGTTCCCTTGCGGAATACCCGTTCTTAATTAAAATCAACCAAAGCTGTCATAGCTCTTGCTTAATTATATAGCTAGCGAATAAAATAGATTTATTTTTGAATGTAATTCCGTGTCTCAAACCATTCCCCCGTCCTTTAATTTTACATTCATTATCTAAATGTTTTATGAAATGATTACGCTGGTATTCCTTGAGTTCAATACCTTTGGCTATGGTTTCATCAAATTTCTTCGACGGGCTATTCATTCACTCCGTATAGACTTATACAAATTGCTCTATTGTCGACCAACTTCTTTGATCAAATACCATTGGACGCAGATATTCAACGAGTGAAATAAAGCTCTCATCCTTAGAGTGACAAAGAAATTTTAACTCTGTGATGACCATATATTAAAAGTATATACAGATTTAGACTGTAGGTACTCTATATGCGTATAGGTATTTCTCCGTAATAAACACCTCACTAACTTTGACTTCAAACGGCGTTATTATAAAATATGCTTTTTCCACTTTCCATTGTCATGAAGAGTTTCCACCATCTCACTATTACCAATCCAGATCTATCCAAATATATATTACAAATTAAGAGACACAAATGAGAATCATAATCCATAACTCTGGTTACAGGTGGACATAGTCCTCGCACATGGTGTCACAAGCAAATCCGAGAAAGAATGGGGCAGAGCCAAGGCTTTTGTACCAGAAAGATGGTGCAGCGAAGGTTGGGAGCCTCTAAAAGCTTCCAGAGCTCATCCTTTGGCCTCTATGCCTTTCGGCGAGGCCTGTCCAGCTACTGGGATCGTGGGAAAGATGCTTTCAGCTTTGTCCATAAGGGTGTTTGATAAGTACAGGCTGGAGTGGCACGGGCCCGCTCCGAGTATTAGCACGAAGGGTGTGAATAGGTTGAATCCGCCTTATTACGTCGTTTTGCAGAATGCTGCTTGATTTGTGTTCTGTGTCTAGTCAGTAGATTGAGTTTGTTGAATTGGATTTACGGTGCGAAGAGGTTTTGGCTTAAGTGAAGTAAACATAAGGTAAAATCATTTATAGTATTTTAGTAACGAATTAAATCTTAAGAGTTGGTACGAGGCCATTAGAATCTAAAATAGCCTAACCAATATTTTAAAACAAAAGATTTTAACCTAAAATGCGCTATAGATAGCTATTTATATCAGTACACCAGATGCCAGATCCCTTAGGGTTAATCTGAGCGAAAATAGTTTCAATAGATTATTTCTTCACAGACCTTTCTGGTTTCCTCAACTCTCATATTTCATCTTATATATGTTCGCCGTTTATGGAGACTCTTGACCAACTCTTGACACTGATAGTCGTTTTCACAACCTACCTCCGTTTATTTTATTGACAGGCTACTCTAGTATCCATAACCTTATATATGAGAATGTTTTTGGTTAACATAATGCAACTGCACATCAGATAATGCTGATGATAATGAGCAGTGTTTCTAGATCTTTCAGATCTTTGGATTGCTTGAAACTATAACGTACCTATCATACATTCTACGATATCCTGCTTTTAATGTATTAAGCGTTATTACAACTTGATCAAAGCCTCTTCGTAAGATAGAAAAGCTACAAGTGAGTTATGACAAGTAATTAGAAATGTTACGTTAACTTGCTACAGTAGTTTTTATACCATAAATGTACGAAGCATATGGTCCAGAACCCTTTGGCGAATTATTGTAAGTTCCTTAGTATGTAAGTTTTATTACGAGATACATGAAAATATAGTTTTAGGCATCTTATTGTGATTATACATTGTAAGATAAAGAAAATAAATGGAATATTAAATTATTTATGTGTGGTAACGTCATGAAATAAAAAAATATCTAGAAAAATAGAAGCATAAAAGAATGTTCTTTTTGCTTTTCTGTTTTCGCTCTCAAAATGTAATCCAAAATATTGTATATTGGAGCGATTTAAGATAAAGTGAAAGTTCGGCTTATCTTTGTCTAAAAAACATATAGTTTTAAGTTTTAGTTTTTAAAGATATAGTAATAGGTACTAAGTACTTATACTAATCTATTTTGCGAAATGTTACTAAAACTACCTATTGTTTTTAAGAGTTATCTTCCTATTTTTATTGTTCAGAACTTCATGTAATGCCTAAGTGTTATGTTCATGTATATTTATAATATTCTATGAATAATAATAAACATACACATAAATAAATAAAAAATGTTTTTTTACGAGATACGTACAGACAGCAACGTAAGTAGCTTAACATTCTCAGTTTTTTAAATCAATAATATTCTTTAACACTTTGTGTGTGTGTGTGTGTGTGTGTATGTGTGTAAGTGATCTACGCTATTGGCCGCGGGGCCTTTACAGCTTCACCGTAAAAGAGGGCGAGCATGCAACCACTACGTTCGAACCAAAAGGGCGAGGGGGCAACTAGCTTACGAGCGCCTCAAGGAGGAACGGCCTCGGCTTGGGCAGTCGCTCTGCACCGGCCGGCGGGCAACGAATTCTTCGACCTCGCCGGCGAGGTAGGTGTCTGATCCTGATCTTTAAAACGTTGCTGAACATATTCAAATATATTTCAATCAACAAAAATCTTGGATTTGATGCAAAAAATATGTACTAGTGATTTGAAAAACCGAGGATATTAAGCCACTTATGTTCCTGACCGCACCTACATTGGTATTTTTCAGAGCCAGTTTTTGGTCAATCATTTGAAGATTAACTATGTAGTTATATTGTACCTCCTGTAAGCCAGGATCCACAATAGTGTGCTTAGATGACGCTAAGGTTTGAACCTTAGGCTGTCCCGGGAAGCACTTTAATTGTCTTGGAACCCGCAACAAATTTAATTAGAAAGAAAAACAGGAGGAGTAGGAAAAATTAAAATTCTACTTCCCTCCTTTGCAAAGCGGGACACAAAAAACAAATGGCAGATCAGCCATAGAGAAGGAGACTACAACTAGGATAAGCCCAGTTGTAAAGCACCACGGTCACGAAAAAATATTAACAGGGCCTATTTGTGAGCCTCATGTTTGATTCCAGTAATAGGTATGGCAAAAACGCTTGAACGCACGGAAATTTATGTATGTAGTGATTTGTTAAATAAATACTGGCTTCCTTAAGACTGGCTTGTTGGTTTAGTGGTGTATAGTCATGCTGCTGGCGATTATGAGGTCCAGGGTTCGAATCGCCAGTCCCAATGTTTGGAACTGTCCCCGGCATAATGGCTATAGACTTGCTCCTTATTAGATAAGAACTGAACATCCTTAGCGGTATGTGCGCTTAAGGGTAGCCTGCGAAAATAACGTGTTTTTGTACTCCATACACCTATATTCCCCAAGCGGGGGTGGCAGGGGTGTACAGAGTACACCCATGTTTCGAAGACGATGTTAGGTCCCATGTAATAGGGGGCGAGCCTATTGCCATATACCGGGCACAATTCCAGACTACGGACTCATACTGGGAATTTTTCGTTAGAAAAACTACATTTGTCCGACCTATGATTTGAACCCAGGACCTCGTGATCAAAAAGCTATGTGCTTTGCCACTAGACCAACGAGGCAGTCAAGAGACATAATATTTAGATATATAATTTTTGACCGTATATTTTAGGATCTGGTAAAAGGAATACACGATCAAACGAAATTTTGTCCATAAAAAAAAAATCTAAGATAATTTTTATTGCTCTACATTTACTTATTCCGACGCGAAACGCATAAGAACTAGTAAATTGAAATGACTTAAAAACATACGGAATAATTGTAGCAAAGTTCTTGTAAAGTAGCTTTTTTTATGTGATAGTGTAGTTTTTAGGAAATAATCAAATTTACTACCCCTACCCGCAAAGGATCCGGCGTGATAATATAGATAGATAGATAAAAGTTGTACAAACACATACATTTTGTTTTCCGAGCGCCCGCTCAATATATTCTAGGAAGGCATAATTCCCTCCCTTAATATCCAACTAATATTATAAATGTGAAAGTTTGTATGTTTGGATGTTTGTTACTCAATCACGCAAAACAGCCGAACGGATTAGGATGAAATTCGGCACACAGATAGTTTATTATCTGGTTTAACGCATACGGTACTTATTATCCCGGAAACATTTTAGGTTCCTGTCTAAAGCCCACGCGGACAAAGTCGCGGGCAGAAACTATTTCATTAATAAAGTAATTGACATCACTGTCATCACACAACACACGCACGCACGCACGCACACACACAACAACTGTTCGATCGCGATAGCCCGTTAAGGCATATAGGCGTTACAGTATTTAATTATTTTAAATTTATTTTATTACTAGCTGTACCCGCAACTTCGTTCGCGTTATTTTTTGGCGTGTATTTTACATTCCTAAGTTTTTATGTTGAGACAACAGATAGCCTATGTGTGTCCTATTTAGTTTCCGAATTTATAGATATAGATAGATAGATGTATAGAAGATAGGTAGAAGATGAAGAGTTACTTCGTAAGGAGACGAACCCGAGTGCAATATTAGTAGGCGAAATCACAAATTTTAACGTAACATTGCAGCTCGCGACTAACCATCATTAAAATAATAAGTTTTATGGTTTATCTCGCAATAATACGGTATTGCGTGAATTTCCGGGATGAAAAGTATCTTAGATTTTAAGTTAGAGTGTATGTTATTACCATACCAAGTTCCATTGAAATCTGTTTGGTAGTATCTGCGTGATTGAAACACAAAGAGACAGACGGACAGAAAGACAAACAGACAATAATTCCAAAAAAAATTGTTTCGGCCTCTATATCGATAAGGAAGTGTACCTCAAATAAAATTTTCAAAAAATATTTAATGTACAGATTCGGCTCGGTTACAGTTTTCTTATATGTATAGAAGATAGATAGATAGAAGAAGAAGATAGATATATAGATAATATAATATAAAAGATATAGAAGACGAACCCGAGTGCAATATTAGTAGGCGAAATCACACATTTTAACGTAACATTGCAGCTCGCGACTAACCATAATTAATTAAAATAATAAGTTTTATGGCTTATCCCGCAATAATACGGGATTGCTTGAATTTTCCAGGATAAAAAGTATCTTAGATTTTAAGTTAGACTATATGTTATTACCATACCAATTTCCATTAAAATCTGTTTGGTAGTATCTGTGTGATTGAAACACAAAGAGACAGACAGACAGAAAGACAGACAGACAGAAAATAATTCCAAAAAAAAAATAGTTTCGGCCTCTATATCGACAAGAAAGTGGACCTCAATTGAAATTTTCAAAAAATATTCAATGTACAGATTCGGCTCGGTTACAGTTTTATTATATGTTTATAGATATAGAAGATAGAAAAATCACAGCACATCTCTAACCATATTTACGACGGTACGAGTAATCTATACATACATACATATAATAAAACTATAAGGAAGTCGTGTCTGTACATGGAATATTTTTAGGAAATAACAACCCAGGGGTATCATACTATCGATGTAGAAGTCAATTCTGCAATTTTTGGCTTTCGTGTCTGTTTGTCTGTCTGTCTGTCGGAGGGTATGAACCATCATCACGCAAAAACTACCAGGCAGATTTTGATGAAACTTTGCATGCGGATACCTTATAATGTTGGCTAACATGTTGTATAGTATTTATTTCGGAAAATTAAAAGGTTTCTCCAGAAAAGACAAAAATAAGCAAAACATTGGATTTCGAAAAAGACACTTTACTTTAAATCTGTTTAATGGATTTTAATAAAATTTTGTGTAATTGTAGCCTGTACAAAATATCACAACTCTGTATACTTATATTTTCGAAAACTTTTACAGTTTCCGAGGAAAGTACAAAAAAAGTCGATTTTGATAAATCATTCATTGTTCCAAGACTACTTTTTAGAAGTCAGTGAAACTTAGCACGGAGATATTTCATATGACAGATAATATATTTAATATTTAAGTTTTCAAGAAATCAAACGGTTTGTATAGAAAAGTAAAGCATCTATATCTATACATACTACATATAATAAATAAACTGTAAGGACATATTGGTCTGTACATGGAATATTTTTAGGAAATAACAACCCAGGGATATCATTCTTTTTTTTTTCTTTTTTTTTAAAAACATAGCCCCACACTAGGATTTATACCTGTGTCGTGGGTGCGTTTACAAACATGAAAATTCACAAACAAATACCCAGACCGGAACAAATAATTGTGGATCACACAAAGATTTGTCCCGTGCGGGAATCGAACCCGCGACTATTCGACACAGTGGGCTGAGCAGCTCAAGCTCTTAACCACTGCGCTAAATCGTCCGTCAATCTATCAATTTAGAAGCCAATTCTACAATTTTTGGCTTTCGTGTCTGTTTGTCTGTCTGTCCAAGGGTATAAACCATCATCACGTAAAAACTACTAGGTGGATTTTAATGAAACTTTCCATTCGGATACCTTAAAATGCTGGTTAACACGTTATATAGGTATATATCCCGAAAAATCAAAATGTTTTTCCAGAAAAGACGGAAATAAGCGAAACATTGGATTTCTAAAAAGACACTTTACTCCAAACCTGTTTGATGGATTTCAATGAAATTTTGTGTAATTGTAGCCTGTACAACTCAAAGATCACAACTCTGCATACTTATATATTTGTAAAATCTAACAGTTTTTGAGGACAGAAAAAGAAAGCCGATTTTGATAAATCCTTCATTGTTTCGAAATCAGCTTACTACATTGTCGTGGAATAAACCATAAAACTTTATTACTGTTTGTCCCGAACTGCAATGTTACGATGTAAAATATGTGATTTTGCCTATACATGAATTCGTCCATGAATTGATATTGGACCCAGGTTCGTCTCCTCATGAAAAACTTTCCAGTGGTTAAAAGCACTCACTCGAAATTGTTCATACATACATACATAGTTATGTGCATGAACTGATGATGCATTCAGGATTGTTTCTTCTGGAGAGAACTCTAACGATGAATGGGCCGGGTACGAAACTGTAATGACGATGAATATCTTACGAGAAGACTAACACAAAATGTACTAACAACACTTTGCAACATACTTAGCTGGAAATGTACCATTAGATACTATTACGCTAGATTATAATCTTTGACAGGGTAGGTAGAGAAGATTTAAATCAGAAATACTTTATCGATAATTTAAAAATAAATAGATAAACTGATAATCCTTCTTGAAAAGGAAGATATTGTATACGTTTTTATTATGATACGGCGTTAGTGTTGTATATGGAATAGGATTGTGTGTGTGTGTGAATGATGTACGCTGTTGGCCGCGAGGCCTTTACAGCTTCACCGGACTTAAAGGCGAGCGTGCAACCACTACGCTCTAGCCAGCCAGAAGGGCAAGAGGCGACATACTCGAGGGCGCCTCGAAGAGGCGCCCTCGGTTGGGACAGTCGCTGTAGGGGGACGGATGCACTACTAAGTGCACCGGTCAACCGCCGGCTATGGGAGGGGATCTACTACTACTACGTCGTCGTCGTCGCCCGTATTCTGAGCGGAAAGAAGGGATGACAAAGCATCGGGGGGGTCGGTGAGAACATGTCGCGGCCGGCGGTGGCGGCAGGGGTCGGGGGGGAGATCGTAGTCGGCGGTGGCTACGATTAACGGATTCGCATGGGTAGATGCGTTCGCGAAGTGACGTGTTGACGCCTTTTTAATAAAGGCGCGAATAGGTTCGAGACCTAGATCGGAGTGGAGGTCGACGTTCCGTACGAACCAGGGGGCTCCTACGGCTTTACGGAGGAAGCGGTTTTGAACCACTTGGAGTTTATCGATGTGAGAGGGGGCCGAATGCCCGAACACAACACACGCATAAGTCATGATGGGTCGAACGCAAGTTTTGTAAAGTGTCACCTTATTTCTAAGGGACATTTTACTCCGCTTGCAGATTAACGAATGGAGACGACCGAGCACAAATGATGCTCGGTGACGGACCCGCTTGATGTGCGGGCCGAAGGACATGGTACTGTTTAGGGTGACCCCTAGATATTTGACCTCTTTGACCCAGGGAATGGGTCGGTCGAACATGGTCACTTGGCCGAGATTACTTCTAGGGCGGCGCAGGGAGGGGCGCGGGGTGGCACCTCTGGAGAAGAACACCGCAGCGCTCTTGTCCGGGTTCACCTCAATACGCCACTTCCTGAACCAATTCCCTAGGGAATTGGCGGATGCCTGAAGGTGTCTGGTAATGAAACCCTTATTCCTATGCGAGACGTAGAGAGCGGTATCATCCGCGAATAGGGCTAGATGCGCCTTACTCGAACGAGGAATGTCGTTCGTGTAAAGGCTAAACAGGAGCGGAGAGAGAACTGAGCCCTGTGGGACTCCAGCACTGATGGAGTGCGAAGTGGAGCGCGTCATTTCGACGCGATAACGGAAGGCGCGATTCGACAAGAAGTCTCGTAAGATGAGCACGAGTCTGTCCGGCACACCCAATTGGTAGAGCTTGTAGATCAAGCCGTTGTGCCAGACTTTGTCGAATGCCTTCGCGACATCTAGGAAGAGGGCGCCCGTGTAGATGGGTTTGGGTCTATTGAGACCGGAGAGGATGTGCTCCGTGATGCGGTGCACTTGGTGGACGCAAGAGTGTTTGGCTCGAAAGCCAAACTGCTCGTCGATAAGGATACCCCTGGACGTTACGAAGTCTTTGAGCCTCGCCAGAAGTAGGCGCTCGTATATCTTGGCCAGGGAGTTGAGGAGACTGATAGGGCGGTAGCTCGCGGGGAGATTGCGAGGTTTGCCGGGCTTGGGAATGCCTATGACGTCCGCCTCCTTCCACTTAGCGGGGAAGGTGCAGTTCGCCATGGCGGCGTTCAATATGGCCACTAAGAGGCAGATGAGTTGGGCGGGCAGGCATTTCAGAACGCGATTCGAAATGCCGTCAGAGCCGGGGGCTTTTTTAGTTTTGAGACCCATAATTAGATCTTCGACCTCCGTTTGGGTGATAGGAGGTAAGGAATCGACGGGGGGGAGGGATGCCCTGCGCTCGACTTCCCTGTCGACCGCGTCGACGTGGGACTGGTCGACGGACTGAGAGCTGGGGGCGCACTGGCTCTCGAGGGAGTCGGCGAGAAGCTCGGCCTTTTCGTCGTCGTCGAAGGCTGGGGGTGCGCCTGAAGGGCGGGACAGCGGGGGCATGTCAGTCGTGGAGTCGGACTTGAGGCTACGCGCCAGCTGCCAGTAGGCCAGATGCGATGGCGCATGGAATAGGATCGCGCTATAGTTTCGTTTATATTTTACAAAGACCACCTGTGCGGGCTAAGCGGGGCTAAGACTGAACCCGGTGATAGAGTTAGTTGATAGGGAAATAAGTCTGGCGGAAGTTGACAGAGGATATAATATATATTTACTACACGGTTCTACCGGAATAGTTAGTCTCCCTGTTAGTTCTTAATATTAAAATGGCTAAACGAATTTAATTGAAACTTGATATGAAGGTGTCATACATAGTAAAATAAAACAAAACTCTTTTTATCTGGAAACATACTTCTGTGGAATATCTATTATTTCTATCTATCTATATCATCACACCAGATCCCTTCCGGGATAGGCAGAGAGTACAGAGTTCCAACAGGTTCTTTCCTTACATACCTTTCTAGCTTCCTCCACTCTCATAGTTCCTCTCATACACGCTCACCATTATCTATTATTTCTTCATACTATACCGGCTGAACAGATTATAAAGAAACTTAATATGAAAAAATCCATACAGGTATACAATGCGAAAGTGGAAGGACGTAGAACAAGAACTATTTATAGTTTCACAAACTATATACAATATTTATAATTATATATAACAACAGCAAAGAATAATTAATAAAAAAACGGTAGCAAAAAAGAAATATACATATTTACACGCCGCTGTCTGATGTTAGTGTACCTAGAACAGATCAAAGATATCGGGGACTAGACTATCTTACCATGGCATATAGACCATGTCTTATCCGAAGAGCAAGTCAAGAGTCTCCGTAACCGGCGTGCGTGTATAAGACGAACTATGAAAGTGGAAAGAGACTAAAAGGTATGTAAGGAAAGAACCTGTTGGAACTCTGTACCCTCTGCCTACCCCGCAAGGGATCTGACATGATTATATAGATTATTAGATAGTATTAAAGTATCTTAAGTCGTGAAATAATAATTTGAAATAGGTAACTTTATTTTCACACTAGATCATGCCGATATTATCCATTTAAGTGGTATATAAAATCACACCAATATGCATTTGGTGGGTTTTTACCGGCCTGCATGAAGGCCCGAAGATATTAATTATCTTAATCATCTTTCGATTTCCCTCTTCCTCTTCACAGGTGACTGGAAGCCTGGGTTCATGCTAAAATTGTTCTACAACGAAAATTTAGTAATATTTAAGTTGACTGTATAAATAATTTTGCAAAACAAAAACTACTTGATTTAAGCGAAAAAGGTAGACTGCTTAACTTACTTTGTCAAATAGTCGCAGGTACGATCCTCGCACAGCGCACGGGAATATTTATTTGGTGCCTTAAGTCCGGTGAAGCTGTAAAGGCCTCGCGGCCGGCGGCGTACATCATTCACACACACACATTTATTTGGTATTTGTGATTTTGAAATAAAGAAGATATTTTATGCGCATACGGGCAAAATCAAAGATATGTTTGTCCGTGTTAATTTCCAGAACAGCGGAACCGATTAAATACACTATCACTGGAAAATGGAGGATTTCTCAGAGATTGTTTAAAGCTACTTTTTAGCTCGGGAAATGCAGGATCCATGGGGGATAGTTGTTTTTATTTCTCCATATTAACACGGCTGAACGGATTTAAAAGGAACTTAATATGAAGGTGTCTCTTAAGTTTTGGAATAATGCTATCCCAAAAAGTCTTAACTACCTATGTCAAATTACAAAATAAACGCGTGCGAAGCCGCGGGAAACAGCTAGTTACAAATAAAGCGTAAATTATAAATAACACGTAGTAACAAATTCTTAAATGAAACAATCAAGGTCCTTTCAAAATACTAGCACAAATGTCAAGTCTAAAGGACACGCTCTCTGTGACTGAAAAGCACCCAATTTATCTAGATACTCGTAATTCAGTACATTCATTTTAAAAGTCACATCAATCACTTAAATCTTTAGGTCAAAATAAAATAGTAAAATAAATACCGTCACGCCTATATTCCCCAAGTGGGGGTGGCAGAAGTGTACTAAGTACACCCACTTTTCGCCGACGATGTTTCGTCCCATGTAATAGGAGGCGAACCTTTTGTCATATACCGGACAAAATTCCATACTCCGGACTCATACTGGGAATTTTTCGTCAGAAAACTTACATTTTTGCGACCTAGGATTTGAACCCAGGACCTCGTGATCACAAAACGATGTCCTTTGCCACTAGAGTAACTAAGCAATTAAATAAAATAGGCAATAAAATAGTATAAAAGTGAACCGGCGAGCGTGTATAAGACGAACTATGAGCGTGGAGGAAGCTAGAGAGGTATGTAAGGAGGTATGTAAGGAAAGAACCTGTTGGAACTCTGTACTCTCTGCCTACTCCACAAGGGATGATGGCATGATGATATAGATAGATAGAAGATAGTTTTTCAACTATAGAATAAAAATGATGTACAAACTAAGTAAATACTTGAGTTAAAATAACTACTTCGCCTTCTTCTTGGGGTGCCTCTGTAACTTGTGAAGGGTGGCAATCAGCTCTGCATATTTTTCCTGTCCCTTGGGAGGCGGAACAGGTCGGCGGCACTCGCAATGCACCCACGGAGTCCACTCTCGGATAATACCCAGGTGATGGTGGATGGTGATGTCAGCCAGGACTTTTTCTACAGCCAACTTTCCTTTCCCCGCAACCTATCAATATTATAAAGAACTACTAAGATATGTTTAAAGATACGGGTATTAATACCGAGGCAAAGTCATTAATCTCATTTAAAACAGGACACTTTAACGGGCTACGTTTGTAAGGGCGGCCTACTTTCCTTGTTGACGATAAAAAACGTTTAATCCTGGAAGTTTTTAAGGTCAGATTCACGGAGAAGTCAGGACAATAGAATATGCTCAGTTTAGATTGACAGGGGGGCGTTGGTGTAAAATTAGGGCTTCCATTTAATTATTTTTTTCTACTTCCAAGAAGATCTTTCAACACGTGGACCCGTACGGTTACCAGTTAATATAAAAACTTAAGTGAATTTCATAGCAAACGGCAACTTTGGCTGTCATGGAGTAATATTTCACTGGATGACAACGTTAGTTCCGATTTTGGTCGCTGGCCAAAAGGTCCATATGGGACAATATATACAAGCTGAAACATAGTAAGTTCTAAAAGTAGTTTGTTCTAAATCTGCAACTGAATTGATTCCAACAATTTTTAATGTACTTTACATTTTTTTTTATATTGCAAAATATGCTGTTACTCCTTCAGTGCGCTATAATTAACTAAATTTATTCTTGTTTCAAAGAAATCCGGAGGTGATTTCTAAAACAAAGTTCCAATATGCACACACACACATTCACGTACACATAAATGTGTATTCAGCTTTTATATGTATAAAAAATCGTAGCCTCACAATAGAAATTATTCCTGTGTCGTGGATGTGTTTACAAACATGAAACCCACAAACGCCCAGACCGAAGCAAACGTTTGTGGGTCACACAAGATTCGTCCCGTGCGGGGATCGAACCCGCGACTTCTCGCCTAGTAGGCGGAGCGGCTTTAAGCTTTTAACCACTGGATCAAGCCGCCCGTCGGTTTTGACGATAATAAAGTTTAATCCGGAAGGCTAATTCTCGTAATTAAAAGTGTTCAAAATTCAGTCTCGATGTCATTCAATGTCCCGAACACAGACCGGACCGAAAGTTAAACAAAATGTAAATGGTATTCCGATAAAATTTGAACTGACATGAACAGCAAATATATAAAACAAACGTCGAATTGAAGATTTCAATTCAGTTAGATATTTTTTATTTAGACTGTGGCAGTTCAACAATATATTTTAATTTAATCAACTTGAATTAATAGCGAACTTAGACTGAGATGATACTGAAATCGATAGTAAATCTTAGTCACAGACGCGCTCGCCCCAACAGAGGCGCTCGTAGCGCTGTACAACCGCGGTGTTCTTACCGATTACTAAGGTTAAGCAGCGTTCGACTCGGTCAGCCCGAGATGGGTGACCGTTTGTGGAATTTACATATTCGAGCGTCTCAGTGCTTCGGAAGGCACGTTAAGCCGTTGGTCCCGGCTACCACGTAATGTGGTAGTCGTTAAGCCGAGTTGGAGCCTTAGAGGCGGCTTGATAAGTTCCAACAGCAGGTGGCCACAAACCTGCCTCCACCAATCCGCACTGGGTCCACGTGTTGGAGGAAGACCTAATCTCTCTCACCTCGATTTGTGAGAGAAGGTCTTTGTCCACCAGTGGGCAGTATAGGCTGATATCATTATTATATTATACATAGAACATAGAAATCTTGATTATATTATACATAGAACATAGAATTCTATGGGTAACAGACGACGTAAATATTAAAACAACCGATTCTAAATAAATCGTTCCATCTACCAATTTTTCCAAATAGAGCGTAATATATTAATGCATATTACATTAAGCTCGAGTCATAATAAATATCCTATATGCTAGCTGTTATACCGCGAATTTGCAAGCGTGAAATTTAACAATAAATCTTTTTCTAGAATATAATTAACCTAAGTAACTACGTATAACATCAGCTATCTACCAGTAAAAGTCCCGTCAAAATCAGATCAGCCGTTTCAGAGATTAGCCGGAACAATCAGACAGAGCAAAATTTTAAAAATGGTTTTTTGTTATTAGTTCCGTATACTGCCCTATGCATTTAGTAAAAGTTGATATTTTGACATTACAAACAGACACTTCAATTTTATAACTTCCCAGAATCAGAAAATTTTTAATTCATGTAAACCATTATAGTATTTATGAATCGTCAGAAAAGTAACAAAGACTACCACCACTTCGGAATGTCATTCCTGTGGAGAAAGGATCCCCATTGCAGAAATCGTTAATAATGTATTATCCTACACAAAAAAAAACTGCTGTCATTTTGATAATATAAGCAACCACCTGTACCGTGATTGTCTGCGACTGTATTTTACAGTATATATTTAGTTAGTAGTCTTTACATAGACTTCGGACCCAGGTCGGTCGGAGCAAGGAAAACATGCTAAGGTGGAAACTCACTGACAGCACGATACTGGAGTGGTGCTGTGGTGCAACCCAAACGATGTCTCACCTTGCATCGTGTCCTGCGTGCCCTAACTCCTGCACGCAGGAAGACTTGATGTCTACTTCCGAAAATGAAAGAAAGAAAGAAAAAACATTTATTTAACCATACACACACACTTGCATTTAGTGTGGCCGCTTTCTGGGCCGCATCCATATAATTGTATCATGTTTGCCATCGAAACGCTAAGAAGTAGAAATATCTATTCACTGGTTTGTTACAAACAAAATATTGAATACTTCCTCCTTTTAGAAGTTGGGTTAAATATAATATGCCACACAAAACAACCTGTCATCATTTACACAGTATAACTACAATAATCTCGCCAATACGCCAGTCAGTTCGTATTTGCAAGCTACTCATTTTCGGGAAAATTAGATGGGTACGAGGCCTACGGGGCCGTTAATTTCTCACTGTCAAACCGACTGGGTACTTATTTGTTATCACCAAACGCAACGCGTTAGGATAGCTTCGCGAAATGATAGGGTAATGGTATTCTACGGACGGACGACTGGGTCCAGTGGTTAAGAGCAGAGATGGGAAAAATGTCACCAGATTAATGATTACAATTGCCTTTTGTAATATTCAATCATGCTTCAAGAATAAAAGTGTAATCGTAATCGTTGAAGATTAGAAGATGTAAAAAAAAAAACGCCGTCACGCCTATATTCCCCAGAGGGGGTGGCAGAGGTGTAAAAAGTACACCCACGTTTCGCCGACGATGTTAGGTCCCATGTAATATACCGGGCACAATTCCAGACTCCGGACTCGTACTGGGAATTTTTCGTTAGAAAAACTACATTTGTCCGACCTAGGATTTGAATCCAGGACCTCGTGATCACAAAGCGATGCGCTTTGCCACCAGACCAACGAGCAGTTTAAGATGTAATAGTAATCGTTAATCAAATACACTACCACGCCTATATTCCCTAAGCGGGGGTGGTTAATCATTAATCTGATTACATTTTGCCCATCTCTGGTTAAGAGCCTAAGTCGCTCAGCCCACTGGATCGAGAAGTCGCAGGTTCGAACCCGCACGGGACCTTTGTGTGACCCACAAATATTTGTTTTGGTCTGTGTGTTTGTGCATGTGAATTTCATGTTTGTAAACGCACCCACGACACAGGAATAATTCCTAATGTGTGTGTGTGTGTGTGAGTGATGTACGCTGTTGGCCGCGAGGCCTTTACAGCTTCACCGAACTTAAGGGCGAGCGTGCAACCACTACGCTCGAGCCAGAAGGGCAAGGGGCGACATACTCGAGTGTGCCTTGAAGAGGCGCCCTCGGTTGGGACAGTCGCTGTGGGAGGACGGGGTGCACTACTAAGTGCACCGGTCAACCGCCGGCTATGGGGGGGGATCTACGACTACGTCGTCGTCGCCCGTATTCTGAGCTGAAAGAATGGATGACAAAGCACCGGGGGGATCGGTGAGAACATGTCGCGGCCGGCGGTGGCGGCAGGGATCCGGGGGGGGATCGTAGTCGGCGGCGGCTACGATTAACGGATTCGCATGGGTAGATGCGTTCGCGAAGTGTCGTGTTGTCGCCTTTTTAATATAGGCGCGAATAGGTTCGAGACCTAGATCGAAGTGGAGATTGACAATCCGTACGAACCAGGGGGCTCCTACGGCTTTACGGAGGAAGCGGTTTTGAGCCGCTTGGACTTTATCGATGTGAGAGGGGGCCGAATGGCCGAACACAACACACGCATAAGTCATGATGGGTCGAACGCAAGTTTTGTAAAGCGTCACCTTATTTCTAAGGGACATTTTACTCCGCTTGCAGATTAACGAATGGAGACGACCGAGCACAAAGGATGCTCGGTGACGGACCCGCTTGATGTGCGGGCCGAAGGACATGGTACTGTTTAGGGTGACCCCTAGATATTTGACCGCTTTGACCCAGGGAATGGGTCGGTCGAACAAGGTCACTTGACCGAGATTACTTCTAGGGCGGCGCAGGGAGTGGCGCGGGGTGGCACCTCTGGAGAAGAACACCGCAGCGCTCTTGTCCGGGTTCACCTCAATACGCCACTTCCTGAACCAATTCTCTAGGGAATTGGTGGTTGCCTGAAGGTTTCTGGTAATAAAACCCTTATTTCTATGCGAGACGTAGAGAGCGGTATCATCCGCGAATAGGGCTAGATGCACCTTACTCGAACGAGGAATGTCGTTCGTATAAAGGCTAAACAGGAGGGGCGAGAGAGCCGAGCCCTGCGGGACTCTAGCTCGGGTGGATTGGGGAGTGGAGAGCGTCATTTTGACGCGATATCGGAAGGCAATAATTCCTAATGTGGGGCTACGTTGTTACAAAAATCTTCTGAATAAAGAATATATCCCACTTGAGTATTAATACACGATCATTTCACGAAGATATCGTAACGCGCCGAGTAACGTGTTTTATTGGTATAGCAAATAAGGGCTGGTATATATTACGATGCTTAGCAAAACGTTAGCACAAATGTAATCTACATAATCACGTGTCAGAGGATTACTGTATGTTGGTTATTGTTTACAAAATTTAATCCAACATTACGCTATAGATCCATTTAATCTTGTTTGTGAAAATAATTTACCTAAACGACATTGAGAGGTTTTAAGGACTCGTCCGTGAGGCGCTCAAAGTGTTGTGATACGGCGGTGTTCTAGGTTAAGCAGCCTTCGGCCTGGTCAATCTGAGATGGGTGACCGTTTTAGGCATTTTCATATTTAAAGCTCTCTGTGCTTCAGAAGACACCTAAGGTCGTTGGTCCCGGTAACTACTTATTGTGGAAGTGGTTAACCCAAGTTGGAAGACTTTACCACATAGCCGACGCAGCGCATCGGGAGTGGGACGGTGACGCGGCTTGGGAAGTTGTAATGTACTGAAATGTACGGGAGACGACATACAGGGCAGCTCGGCGGGAGAGCAAACGTCAATACCCGCCGCGTCGACGCGTTTACAAACGAAACACGGGTAGAGCGAGACGCCAAAACGCGTGCGAGCGGGTTTCTAAGATTGGCCGACCACCCGGCCGGTGTGACGTCTGCGCCGCGCTCCAACCACTGTCAAATCGCTTCCGTCACGCTCCCGTCGTACTACGTCGGGCTCCGTTGACCAAATCTTTAAAGGTGGTCTGATAAGTTCCAATAGTAGGTAGCCACAAACCTGCCTCCACTAATCCGCACTGCATCCGCGTGGTGGAGTATGACCTAATCTCTCTCACCTCGATTTGTGAGAGAAGGTATTTGCACTGAAGTGGGACAGTGTAGATTGATTCTTAGAAGGACTCGTCTTCCTTAAGAATCTTTACCGTTATTCATCTTTACCTCCTCCAAAGATGGCCACGATGACCGGCCGACTGTTGTAAGCATGCAACTTTTACAAGCGACCTTCACGAGGTCTTCGGTTCTTATTGTGGAAGGCCCAACGGACGCTCTAAAGATTTCGCCACATAGCCGACGCAGCGCGACGGGAGTGCGACGGTGGCGCTGCTTGAGGAGTTCTAATGTACTGAAATGAACGGGACACGCCACACAGTGCAGCCACGCTCCGTGCGACGGTGGCGCGGCTTGGGAAGTTGTAATATACTGAAATAAACAGGACACGCCACACAGCGCAGCCACGCTCCGTGCGACGGTGGCGCGGCTTGGGAAGTTGTAATGTACTGAAATAAACGGGACACGCCACACAGCGCAGCCACGCTCCGTGCGACGGTGGCGCGGCTTGGGAAGTTGTAATGTACTGAAATAAACGGGACACGCCACACAGTGCAGCCACGCTCCGTGCGACGGTGGCGCGGCTTGGGAAGTTGTAATATACTGAAATAAACAGGACACGCCACACAGCGCAGCCACGCTCCGTGCGACGGTGGCGCGGCTTGGGAAGTTGTAATGTACTGAAATAAACGGGACACGCCACACAGCGCAGCCACGCTCCGTGCGACGGTGGCGCGGCTTGGGAAGTTGTAATGTACTGAAATAAACGGGACACGCCACACAGTGCAGCCACGCTCCGTGCGACGGTGGCGCGGCTTGGGAAGTTGTAATGTACTGAAATAAACGGGACACGCCACACAGCGCAGCCACGCTCCGTGCGACGGTGGCGCGGCTTGGGAAGTTGTAATGTACTGAAATAAACGGGACACGCCACACAGTGCAGCCACGCTCCGTGCGACGGTGGCGCGGCTTGGGAAGTTGTAATGTACTGAAATAAACGGGACACGCCACACAGCGCAGCCACGCTCCGTGCGACGGTGGCGCGGCTTGGGAAGTTGTAATGTACTGAAATAAACGGGACACGCCACACAGTGCAGCCACACTCCGTGCGACGGTGGCGCGGCTTGGGAAGTTGTAATGTACTGAAATAAACGGGACACGCCACACAGTGCAGCCACGCTCCGTGCGACGGTGGCGCGGCTTGGGAAGTTGTAATGTACTGAAATAAACGGGACACGCCACACAGTGCAGCCACGCTCCGTGCGACGGTGGCGCGGCTTGGGAAGTTGTAATATACTGAAATAAACAGGACACGCCACACAGCGCAGCCACGCTCCGTGCGACGGTGGCGCGGCTTGGGAAGTTGTAATATACTGAAATAAACAGGACACGCCACACAGCGCAGCCACGCTCCGTGCGACGGTGGCGCGGCTTGGGAAGTTGTAATGTACTGAAATAAACGGGACACGCCACACAGCGCAGCCACGCTCCGTGCGACGGTGGCGCGGCTTGGGAAGTTGTAATGTACTGAAATAAACGGGACACGCCACACAGTGCAGCCACGCTCCGTGCGACGGTGGCGCGGCTTGGGAAGTTGTAATGTACTGAAATAAACGGGACACGCCACACAGTGCAGCCACGCTCCGTGCGACGGTGGCGCGGCTTGGGAAGTTGTAATGTACTGAAATAAACGGGACACGCCACACAGTGCAGCCACGCTCCGTGCGACGGTGGCGCGGCTTGGGAAGTTGTAATGTACTGAAATAAACGGGACACGCCACACAGTGCAGCCACGCTCCGTGCGACGGTGGCGCGGCTTGGGAAGTTGTAATGTACTGAAATAAACGGGACACGCCACACAGTGCAGCCACGCTCCGTGCGACGGTGGCGCGGCTTGGGAAGTTGTAATGTACTGAAATAAACGGGACACGCCACACAGCGCAGCCACGCTCCGTGCGACGGTGGCGCGGCTTGGGAAGTTGTAATGTACTGAAATAAACGGGACACGCCACACAGCGCAGCCACGCTCCGTGCGACGGTGGCGCGGCTTGGGAAGTTGTAATGTACTGAAATAAACGGGACACGCCACACAGCGCAGCCACGCTCCGTGCGACGGTGGCGCGGCTTGGGAAGTTGTAATGTACTGAAATAAACGGGACACGCCACACAGTGCAGCCACGCTCCGTGCGACGGTGGCGCGGCTTGGGAAGTTGTAATGTACTGAAATAAACGGGACACGCCACACAGTGCAGCCACGCTCCGTGCGACGGTGGCGCGGCTTGGGAAGTTGTAATGTACTGAAATAAACGGGACACGCCACACAGTGCAGCCACGCTCCGTGCGACGGTGGCGCGGCTTGGGAAGTTGTAATGTACTGAAATAAACGGGACACGCCACACAGTGCAGCCACGCTCCGTGCGACGGTGGCGCGGCTTGGGAAGTTGTAATGTACTGAAATAAACGGGACACGCCACACAGTGCAGCCACGCTCCGTGCGACGGTGGCGCGGCTTGGGAAGTTGTAATGTACTGAAATAAACGGGACACGCCACACAGCGCAGCCACGCTCCGTGCGACGGTGGCGCGGCTTGGGAAGTTGTAATGTACTGAAATAAACGGGACACGCCACACAGTGCAGCCACGCTCCGTGCGACGGTGGCGCGGCTTGGGAAGTTGTAATGTACTGAAATAAACGGGACACGCCACACAGCGCAGCCACGCTCCGTGCGACGGTGGCGCGGCTTAGGAAGTTGTAATGTACTGAAATAAACGGGACACGCCACACAGTGCAGCCACGCTCCGTGCGACGGTGGCGCGGCTTGGGAAGTTGTAATGTACTGAAATAAACGGGACACGCCACACAGCGCAGCCACGCTCCGTGCGACGGTGGCGCGGCTTGGGAAGTTGTAATGTACTGAAATAAACGGGACACGCCACACAGTGCAGCCACGCTCCGTGCGACGGTGGCGCGGCTTGGGAAGTTGTAATGTACTGAAATAAACGGGACACGCCACACAGCGCAGCTACGCTCCGTGCGACGGTGGCGCGGCTTAGGAAGTTGTAATGTACTGAAATAAACGGGACACGCCACACAGCGCAGCCACGCTCCGTGCGACGGTGGCGCGGCTTGGGAAGTTGTAATGTACTGAAATAAACGGGACACGCCACACAGTGCAGCCACGCTCCGTGCGACGGTGGCGCGGCTTGGGAAGTTGTAATGTACTGAAATAAACGGGACACGCCACACAGTGCAGCCACGCTCCGTGCGACGGTGGCGCGGCTTGGGAAGTTGTAATGTACTGAAATAAACGGGACACGCCACACAGTGCAGCCACGCTCCGTGCGACGGTGGCGCGGCTTGGGAAGTTGTAATGTACTGAAATAAACGGGACACGCCACACAGCGCAGCTACGCTCCGTGCGACGGTGGCGCGGCTTAGGAAGTTGTAATGTACTGAAATAAACGGGACACGCCACACAGCGCAGCCACGCTCCGTGCGACGGTGGCGCGGCTTGGGAAGTTGTAATGTACTGAAATAAACGGGACACGCCACACAGTGCAGCCACGCTCCGTGCGACGGTGGCGCGGCTTGGGAAGTTGTAATGTACTGAAATAAACGGGACACGCCACACAGTGCAGCCAGGCTCCGTGCGACGGTGGCGCGGCTTGGGAAGTTGTAATGTACTGAAATAAACGGGACACGCCACACAGTGCAGCCACGCTCCGTGCGACGGTGGCGCGGCTTGGGAAGTTGTAATGTACTGAAATAAACGGGACACGCCACACAGCGCAGCCACGCTCCGTGCGACGATGGCGCGGCTTGGGAAGTTGTAATGTACTGAAATAAACGGGACACGCCACACAGTGCAGCCACGCTCCGTGCGACGGTGGCGCGGCTTGGGAAGTTGTAATGTACTGAAATAAACGGGACACGCCACACAGCGCAGCTACGCTCCGTGCGACGGTGGCGCGGCTTGGGAAGTTGTAATGTACTGAAATAAACGGGACACGCCACACAGTGCAGCCACGCTCCGTGCGACGGTGGCGCGGCTTGGGAAGTTGTAATGTACTGAAATAAACGGGACACGCCACACAGCGCAGCTACGCTCCGTGCGACGGTGGCGCGGCTTAGGAAGTTGTAATGTACTGAAATAAACGGGACACGCCACACAGTGCAGCCACGCTCCGTGCGACGGTGGTGCGGCTTGGGGAGTTGTAATGTACTGAAATGAGCGGGACACGCCACACAGCGCAGCCCCGCTCCGCGCGACGGTTAACGTTACAACGTACGTTGCCGACCGCTTCCGTCGCGGTCGTGTCTCTCTCCGTCGGCTATTTGACCAAACCTTGTAATCCACACACTTAACAGTTGATACCAAAAACATGTGTCCGAACAATAGCTTAATTCAGTGTTTAAGAGCTTAAGCTTCTCCACACACTGGATCGAGTAGTTGCAGGTTTGAACCGCACGGGACAACAAATATTTCTTTTGGTCTGGGTGTTTGTGTGTCATATTTGTAAATACACCCACGACACAGGGACAATTTCTAATGTAAGGTTACACTTTAATAAAATAAAAATAAATAATTAAAACGTTAGACGAGTTAGCTATAAATAGCTCTATCTATCAATATCATCACGCCAGATTCGTTCCGCGGTAGGCAGAAATTACAGAGTTCCAACATGTTCTGTCCTGTCTAGCTTCTTTCACTCTCATAGTTCGTCTTATACATACTCGTCGGTTATGAAGACTCTCGACTTACCCTTCAGATAAGACACGATCTATTTGGTCATGATAAGGTAATTATTGACTCGCAATCCACATACTTAACAGATACCAGCGAAAAAAGTTTCCAAACTAACTCACCCTTCGAACAAAACGGCGTACCAACCCTTACATACAAAACGTCTGTAACAAACGCATTTAGAGGCCCAACTAATGTGTCCTTTCACGAGAATAAAAGGCTCCATGACAATGGAAGATAAAGCGTACCATCAGATCTTACGAGAGTCGATGTACGGAGTCTTGGAGTCATTAATCACAAAAACTGCGCTTTAATGGATGACGGGCTTAATGCGATCTGCCAGCGACGCTCGCGACGTTATATTGAATAAGGCTTGGAGTGGATAAAGATGGGAGATGGTAATAATAGTTACCATACAAACCATCTATCTATATCATCACGCCAGATCCCTAGCGGGGTATGCAGAGAACATTAAGCTGTTAGTTCTAGCTACAACTTAATGTGTAGTTAAATAAAGTTGAAAGCGTTATTGCCACCAATCGCGGTGTAAACTATAGGGAATATTTAAAAAATGTCTGGAATAGGTACAACTTTTATGAGGCAGAAGAAAGTAAGTATTATGTATGTAGGATGCAAGCGAGTTGCGTCCGCCCCTCTCGAGTAGCACAATAAATTAGTGTTATTTCGAGCATTGTGTTTGAATGACGTGCCGCTACCTGTCATCCCATGTACAAATGTACATCAGTAAAGGTACGACCAAACCAACGCGTTCAGCCGCGGCCGCGGGGGCGTGCACGGTGACGATCAGCTCCTGCAGTAATATTTATATGGAAATCTTTACACTAACGCGTCCTGCTTCCTGCACTCGCTATCTGGACGGCGTCTGCACGCGCAATCATAGGGAGATACTGATCGCCGCCGGGGACGCCACCGCGGCCGCGGCCAAACGCGTTGTTTTGATCGTAGTACCTTCAAGTCTAACCCTTGCGCTTTCAAAAAACTATACTGTTTGCCATTTATTTCACTCCAGCGCTTCGCTAACGCGCGTTAAAAAAGCGCTCGTCTAAACGTAGGGCCGTCTTTCATCACCCTCGAATAAAGAGCTTTAGGCTTTAGGGTTAGTTACTTATCGATTTATGTTACTCGGCAATTAAAACTAGAAACGAGAACCGTCGGTTTGTAGATCTACTCAGAGGTGGTGAAATTCGTACAGAGACTTACTTGCGATTTTAGTTGTCGATTAGTCTACTTCAAACTTTAAAATCGAGGATGGTGAAAGAGGCACTCAATCTAAGACCTATGTATTTACCGGCACTTATCAACGGCGCAGAATGGAACGGATTTATTGTTTAAATTATTTTCTAATAGTGTCTGCCCACGACTTCATCCGCGTTGACTTTAGACAGGAACTTACCATTTTTCCAGGGTAAAAAGTATATATATGTTATTCTAGGTAATAAATTACCTGTGTGCCCAATTTCATCCAAATCCGTTCAGCCGTTTTTGCGTGATTGAATAACAAACTTCCAAACATACAAACTTTCACATTTATGATATTAGTAGAATCTAAATTCACGGCGCTCGTAGCGCTGCATGACTGCTAAGATCATCGTACACCTATATTAAGCGTTCAATGAGAACAGCCTGTGATGGGTGGCCCTTTATAATATTTCCATATTCGGGCGTCTCTGTGCTTCGGAAGCCATGCTAAACCGTTAATACGGTCGTCACTTAAAGTGATAGCCATTAAGCCAAGATGATAAAACGGCACGTTAAGTCATTGGTTCGGTTACCACTTAATGTGGTAGGCGTTAAGCCAAGTTGCCTTATATGCAGAGCCACGGACCACAAACATGCCTCATGAATCGGACAGAACTTAGACAGTTTCTTTGCCAATAAACTTGAAACGGTATGTTTGAATCAGTTGTGTTCATAACAGGGTATGTAACTCATGAATTAATTAAACTCTATTTACTCCTAACCACCTCTAATTTCTTGTATAACAATTACTAGTTAGAAAACTTTCAAGTTTCGCAAAATTAATTATTTTAAGCCAACAAATAATTACCCACCTAAAGCATGTAGACGGCCTTAACAATGCGAAGGAAACAGCAAGTCATCAACAGAACAGGATAGAGGGCAGTCTGGATGCCATAGCTACGTAATGTCATTGTACGAGGATTAAGATTCCCGAACTGTAATGGAATACCCAGGTAGTATGAAATGAGCTGTCTAAAAAAAACTGTTTAAAGGTATTAAACGTGACTTGGTTGTCTGGCGCGCACTCCCTTCCCTCCAATATGGTCGAGGGGAGTAATAGCTGTTCCAGTAGTCATACTCATTACCGGGTGCTGCTTGTGAGGACTGGATATCTGGAATCCTTTAAACACTCACTTCTTAGAAATAAGATCATTGGTCGCATATCTCGGTCGTGGTATCACACTGGAGCTAGATCGTCAATTTCCTAATTGAAACCTAAGCATTGTACTCGCACACTATGAATAAAAAAAATAGAACAGAAAAAAGAGAAAGAAAATTAAATAACAAAGACAAGCTCGCTGAGTTCCTTCGCCGGATCTTCTCAGTGGAGTAGAGAAGAGTTTGGGTTTGGTTCAAAGTAATAACAAAGTAACCTGTGAGGTATACTAGAAATAAATACGTATGTAGGTAGACGTATAATAAAACAGTTGTATCGCAAACTCCGTGTTTAATTGATCGCTCCTCTCAAAATTACCCAAATATCCCACTGGCGACGAGTATTAGTGCCATAATAGATTGATAATTAGTGTATTCAGTTCAATACGACAAAATGCCAATCGGAAAAGTGGAACAATTTGATTTATCAAGTAAAAAGTGGACGGCGTATATTCGACGCGTAGAACAGTTCATGGCGTTAAATGAAATCAAACCGGAATTGCACGTAGCTACGTTAGTTACTCTAGTGGGAGGAGCGACATACGATTTAATGTGCGATTTATGTGCACCGATTGATCCGGAGAAAAAAAGTTTTAAGGAGTTGGTGAAAATAGTCGGCGATCATCTCGAACCAAAACGCTCCGAAATCGCTGAACGTCATGTGTTCAGGCAAAGACGTCAAAAAATGGACGAACCTCTCAGTGAATACTTACAAGCACTGAAACACTTAGCCAGTACGTGTAATTTTAATACGTCGCTTGAAGAGAACCTACGTGACCAATTCGTGTCGGGTCTGGGTAGTGATGACATGAGATCTCGCCTTTTTGCGGAACCGGCGATAACATACAAAAGGGCGGTAGAATTGGCTCTGGCGTTGGAAGCGGCCGAACGGCACGCGCAGACGAGCGGCGCGAACGCTCCCACCGCAACGGGATCGGCGGCCGCGAGCTCGACGCGGGCGTTCGAACCGCTGCATCAAGTAACCACGGCGGCGCGGGCGGCCCGACCGCCAGCGCGGGCGCCGACTAGCGGCGGCAGCTTGTCTGCCGAGGTAGCATCCGAGCGCGCGGCGCGTTCGTGCTGGCGGTGTGGAAGAGATCACCGGCCGGATTGGTGCAGATGTAAAAACTATTCTTGTGATGTGTGCGGCCTTAAGGGTCATATTAAAGTGATGTGTAAAAGAAGCTCCGGGGCTAAGCGAGTGTCTACAACGCAACGGCGCGTTAATAATTATATAGGTGATAGTGATAAGGACTCGGAGGGTGAATTTTATAATCTAAGTGTACGGGGAGTAAACAGCAAGCCATATATGGTGGTGGCGATGGTCAATGATAGACAAGTAAATTTCGAATTGGACACTGGAAGTAAGTTATCTGCTATAAGTTTATTTTATTACGATAAATATTTTTACGACCTGCCAATCACGCGTAATGATGTTTCATTATATTCGTATGTCGGCACACCGATCGAACCTGTTGGGTTTATTTACGTTAACGTTAGTATTGGGGAACAAACAGCCAAAAATCTTAAATTATTTGTTATTAGAAACGGCGGGCCACCACTTTTAGGCAGATCATGGCTGACTAAATTAAAAATAAGTGAGATAAAAATAAAGGAATTATTGTTTAAAATTAATGATAGCAATTTAATAGATGAGTTCCGACGGGAGTTTCCGACTGTATTTTCACCGGGACTAGGAACGTGTAGTAAGAAAATTTCTTTGAATTTAACGGACAAAAATCCTGTTTTTGTTAAGGCTAGATCATTACCATTGGCGTTACGTAAACCTGTCGAACGCGAATTAGAGCGACTCGAGGCAGAGGGTACGATACGGAGAGTCGATTACTCGGACTATGGAACACCCATTGTACCCGTAATAAAAAAAAATGGTGAAATTCGAATATGCGGTGACTATAAAGTGACCATTAATCCAAAACTCATACGCGAACCTTATCCGCTGCCTCGGATCGAGGAACTCTTTGCTGCTTTAAGTGGAGGGGAACAATTTTCAAAAATTGATCTCACGAATGCCTACCAACAATTATTTTTGGAAAAAGAGTCTCAGCCATGTACCGCAATAACTACGCATGTTGGAACATTTGTTTATAGTCGTACACCCTTTGGGTTGACGTGTATACCTGAAAAATTCCAAAAGTTTATGGAAGAAACTCTCAAGGGACTCAAAGGAGTCGCGGTGTTCTTAGATGACATCGCCTGCACTGGCGGCTCCCGTGAGGAACACATTGATAATTTGCGCGCTTTGTTTAATCGCTTACGTGAGGTTGGTTTGAGAATTAAATTGGACAAATGTGTATTTATGCAAGATAGCATTACTTATGTCGGCTTTGTGATTGATAAACATGGCTTACACCCTGACCCAAACAAGGTAAAAGCAATAGTTAATGCGCCCCAGCCAAACGATGTTACCCAGCTTAAATCATTTTTAGGTATTATTAATTATTATGCAAAGTTCATATCCAATTTAAGTACTATACTTTCTCCTTTGCACCGGCTGCTGCGCAAAAATACCGTTTGGGTGTGGTCTAAGGAATGTGAAAGAAGTTTTAGGGAAGTTAAAAAGGCTATAATCGATAGTAAAATTTTGGTGCATTATAGTCCGGAGCTTCCATTAGTGTTATCTGTTGATAGTAGTTCCTACGGCATCGGTAGTGTGTTGTCACATCGATATCCTGACGGCGATGAGCGCCCGATTTGTTTCGCGTCGCGGACTTTGAACTCAGCTGAACGAGCCTACAGTCAATTAGACAAGGAGGCACTCGCCATTATCAGTGGAGTTATTAAACATCATCAGTACCTTTACGGTCGACATTTTATTATTAAAACCGACCACAAACCTTTGACTTTTATATTTGGACCGAAATACGGATTACCACAAACCGCAGCGAGCCGGCTGCAAAGATATGCAACCAGGCTAGCTGCTTATGATTTTGAAGTTGAATTTGTTAAATCTAAAGATAATTGTAACGTGGATGCGTTATCGCGCTTACCGCTGCCGTACGAACGCGAGGGCGAAGCAAGGCCGGATGTGGTGTCATATATAAATTACGTTGAAGAATCTTTTCCTATTAGTGCCAAAGACGTGGCAAAGAAAACACAAGAAGACGAAATCTTAAAGAAAATTTATACTTATTTAGTTAATGGCTGGCCTTCCGCAATTACTGTTGATGACGAAAGACCTTACTTCTACCGTAAAGATTGTTTATCGATTGACAGGGGTTGCTTATTATATAATCATAGGGTGGTTATTCCTAGCGTGTTAAGAAATAGGGTCCTTCGGGAGTTGCATGAGGGTCACTTAGGAGTAGTGAAAATGAAAAATTTGTCTCGCAATTACGTGTACTGGCCTCAACTTGACGTTGAAATTGAAAATCTTTGTCGCGAGTGCAGCTCATGTCAGCAGCAACGCGACGCGCCACCTAGAGCTCAATTACATCCTTGGGCTTTTCCAACTCGGCCATGGCAAAGATTAAATATAGACTTTGCTGAATTTCGCGGTAAACATTATTTGATTACTGTCGATGCCCATAGCAAGTGGATTGAAGTGCAAAAAATGACTGGTACTAATGCCAGCAACACTATACTTAAGTTACGAGAATTGTTTGCAAGATTCGGTATTCCCTCTCAGATAATTAGCGACGGGGGCCCACCTTTCGCATCATCGGAATTTGCTAGTTACATGAACAAAAATTTCATAAGTCATACATTAACTAGCCCATATAGGCCAGCCGGTAACGGGGCGGCAGAAAACGCGGTTAAATTAGTTAAGCGAGCAATGAAAAAGGCAGTACACGAGGGGACGGACATCGATACCGCGGTTGCTAAATTCTTATTTCAATATAGGAATTGCGAACATGCCACCACCGGGGTGGCGCTAGCTGTCGCTATGTTCGGTAGGCGGTTACGCGGCAGACTGGACATTCTTAAACCTTGCACCGAAAGCGCTGTAGAAGCAGCGGCGCAGCGCGCTGGCCGCGCGCGTCCCGGTGCTGAGCGCCACGTCGAGCCCGGGGACCAAGTATTGGCGCGGGACTATCGGCCCAGCGCGGACAAGTGGGCACCCGCCACTGTCGTCACGAGGGAGGCTCCGCTCACCTATAAAGTGCGTGTCTCTAACGGCCTCGAGTGGAAGCGCCACATTGACCAGTTAGTACCTCTTACCAAGCGTACATCCAGTGTGAGACATTCAATTGCCGATGATAATAATAGTAGCTCCCCAACTGACACTAGTGTCACGACCACTCAGCGAGCTAACCCAGCAGAAGATGCCAATTCGATCGCAGTCGGCGATATGGATCAAAACGCTGAAGAGTCGAGTGGTAGTTTGACCGGGAATTTAGAAAATATTGACTCGCAACCTGCCTTGTTTTCCAAAACAAACCCGAGTAGACCGAAACGCACTTGTGTATTTAAAGGGAAATATGTCGAATAAATAGATTATATTTATATAGTACTTATATTATAGTAGTGTAATATTTCTTTCTTTTACTATATGATGGTGTTATGGAAGTCGTTTAATGAAATGTATATATTAAAGAATTTGATAGTATTCCTCCAAAATATTATTGTTTTGAGACTAGGAGGATAATCTTCTTACACATGTAAAACGATTGTTTGCAATAAACTTACATTGGTACCCAATATATTTTTATCGCATAAAATATATTTGCTGTAGTTTAGGTAAAGCGTGTATAGCCTATCGATATTATTCTACATACATTTTTATCTTAGAATATAAGTAATTTATTCTAACATTTTCCTTTGTTTGTGTTTTTATTTTGAGTTAGCAAAGCTTTTATTCTCCAAATTAAGAAGGGGAAGTGTGAGGTATACTAGAAATAAATACGTATGTAGGTAGACGTATAATAAAACAGTTGTATCGCAAACTCCGTGTTTAATTGATCGCTCCTCTCAAAATTACCCAAATATCCCACTTAACCCAGGGTTCTAACACCATCTCCTTAGTAGTATTATTGATGTGTAACAAGATGAGAGCCAGCAACCGAGAGAAAAGATGTTTCTTTTCTCTCGGTTGCTGGATATTTTTTGTGGGAGTGATTTTGTAAAAGGGACGGAAATGTGTGACAGGAAACCGGGGAAGCGCGCGCTA
Source organism: Phalera bucephala (assembly GCA_905147815.2). Lineage (NCBI taxonomy): Eukaryota > Metazoa > Arthropoda > Insecta > Lepidoptera > Notodontidae > Phalera > Phalera bucephala. The sequence continues at coordinate 26,307,017 of LR990621.1, forward strand.
TTTGATTTGACCAATGAGCGCGCGCGGTGGAACCGGGGAAGCGCGCGCTATTTGATTTGACCAATGAGTCATCTCAATTTCATAGTAGGATAACTTGTCAGATGTTACACATCATATGCGACTACTGTAATTGTTTAGTCAGACTGCCTAGCTTAGTGTATGCCTAGGCTTAGTGGCGCAAACTGCGTTTGAAGATCACGAGATCCTGGGTTAAAATCCTAGCCCACCGAAACCAGGGTGTTCTTAACAATCACCTTCGGAGACTCGTATATAGAAATACCTCCAACTGACTCACTCTCGGTCCTTTGGATGGCCTGATAAGCTGTTACTCCCGGCTGCAACTGAATGTGTGGTTAAAATCTAGTTGAAAGCCATAATGTCTTACACCCGTATCTATAAACTTTTGTAAGTAGTTACTTTTACTCAAGTATAAACTGTACTCTGTACTCTCTGCCTATCCCGCAAGGGATCTGGCGTGAGGTTATAGATAGATAGATAAACTTAGTACATTTTATTCTATAGCTGAGAAACTGTCAAAAGTAAGGTTAGTTCTCTTAGCCAAATACAAGGTGTATCGTAAATAACGCAAGACCTCATACACCCCGATTAGATAATTGCGTCACAAACTCAATATGAAAACCATATTTCCAAATTTAAAGTTTCTTACCCTTTTTTCAAGCACTCTTATACCCCAATTTACAATTTAACTTGTACGAGTGTGTGTATTAAGGAATACGTTTTAGAAATACATTTGAAATCGCCTTACTGTGACTGTGGAGACTCAGTACAAACTATCCAGCACATCGTGGAGGACTGCTCTACTAGGAAATTTACCCGATTTTATTGACCAGAGGCTAAGGAATGGATCCTTCACTCTGACATAAAATTTTAATCGTACGTCGCATTATCAAAGTACATCGCCACGTATGGCGATGTACTTCGATAATGCGACTGCGAATACATCGTAATGATGATGATCAAAATAATGGCAAATATCCTTATCTAACGGACAATTTGCAATCTAAAACGAATATTTCAAAGTATTGTAAGTACTTATATTGTAGTCGTCGAAATCTTTGCTCAATGTCAACACACAATATAACCTATGAGAGTATCTAGTAATCTAATAATTGTTGTGCAATATTGCGCTTCCCCCGCCTGTCCGTTTAATAATAAATGCCTTACGAGAATTTATGGGTGATTTGAAATCATAATCATACAAGTATTTTTTCGTTGCTTTTGGTTCTGGGGCAAATCATGTATGGGCGCAGAACAATATCCTTTTTACTAAATGATAACCCTATTAACAATATCCTTTTTACTAAATGATAACCCTGAGACGCTCGTAGCGCTGTGCGACCACAGTGTTTTTACCGATTAACAAGGTTAAGCAGCGTTCGACTCGGTCGGACCGAGATGGGTGACCGTTTGTGGCATTTTCATATTCGAGCGTCTCCGTGCTTCGGAAGGCACGTTTAGCCGTTGGTCCCGACTACCACTTAATGTGGTAGTTGTTAAGCCGAATTGGAAGCCTTAAAGGCGGCTTGATAAGTTCCAACAGCAGGTGGCCACCAACCTGCCTCCACCAATCCCCACTGGGTCCGCGTGGTGGAGTATGACCTAATCTCTACCACCTCGATTTGTGAGAGAAGGCCTTTGTCCAGCAGTGGACAGTATAGGCTGATATTATTATTATTATATTACCCTAATTACACACTAACGCCCTGTCAATGTCATCCACAGGCCAAAAAATCCTTGTCGCACTATAGGCTGATTTATTCTAGAATATTACCATAGAGCTCCGAGGTCATTTCAGAAATAATTCAGGTTCGTATACAGACATATAATATGTCTGTGGGTTTGTATAGAAAAAAGAGTATAATACCATTTCAAAAGTAATCTAAAGAGCTTAAATGGCGTGCTTATTTAATTACCCTTTATCTGTGCCAAAGCACAAAAATGTAATTTATCTTTACAATTTAACCATACACCATAGGCGTGACGGTGTATATACAATTTAATCTGTTCCCGACAGCGGTTTTGAGAAATTACGCTAGTTATTTTAAAACGCCGTGTAATTAAGTTAGCACAAAGGTCGAAAGCAAAAAGCGTTTGCGTGAAACCTCGAAATTAAGACAAAGGGTTGTGTTCTGCCCTGCGACGTACGTTGTGCTATAAAGTGAAGCTCCTTGTAGTTCAAAGGAAAAACATGGTAAAGCGAGAGAGTTGATATACGCTTTGGTTCCGTAGTTTAAGATTTCAGTCACGTTCAAAAAGTGTGATGAGAGAGTTGACTGTATGAGTTAATTTCAGTTAAGTCCTCGTGTACCTCGTGACCCCTTCAGTAACCCCTACTAAGTCCACGTGGTGGATTAGCCACCCCTGGCTTAGAGCTGAGTATTGGAGTGATAAAAGTGAACAGAGAAGTCGACATGTAACTTTCAGCATGATAATACAAACGATTTTATCATGAAGCATCAAAAAGTTCGTAGACAAATAAGATACTCGCTTTACTTAATATCATGTCCAATTTTCTAATCACTGCCGCGCAAGTGGGCTAATTGTAACGCAAAGTTGCCCTTATTTTAGTCTGAAGTTTTTGATAACAAGAATATATTTAGCTATGTAGCATTGTCGAGAGTTTTGCTGTTACGTTTATATTTATTTCCCAAATAGAGAAAATTGACTAGAAATTCATCGTAGTTTAAAATATTTCAATAATTATAAAGATTCTTTTTCATTATTTGTTAGATTGCGGAACCCTAAAAACCTGCCAACCGTGTGTTTTCTCTGAAGTTTGGACTGTATGAATGGGCGGGTTAATTCACCCTTCTGTAACTAAATTAGACGTTTTACCCAATTTAGTGTAAAACTAAATTGGGTAAAACAATACGCTTTTTTCACTTGCTTGCTTGCTTTTTACGCTTATTTTCACACTCATTAACTCAAAACGAAGGCGAAATTTTAGTTCTAAAATAAAACTAGCTTGTTAAAATTTGTATCAACCAAGAGGAATTCACTTTATTCTCTCTCACCGCAATTTGTGAGAGAAGATCTTTACCCAGTTATAATAATAATTTATTGCAGGTAATTAAAATCCATAGCAATGGGATTTTTTAGGCATTGTGCCTTTATTTCTGACTAAAAATATTTCATACTTAAACCATCGTCCACAACCATTTCTTATTTTTCACACTTAGAATATATTATACTATCTTTCTATATGATGACGTCAGATCCCTGGCAGAGAATATCTCCAAAATATATTATTATGTAGCTTATATCTATATTTTGAATAATCACTGTGTGGTTTCCGAAAAATCGTCAATAACTGGGGTCTGAAATTGTTACCAATACAACGGCAACAGACAGCAGGCTTGCCCCATTATAAAATCGCATGTATGTAGATAGGTTGATAGGAATTTCATGTCAAATATATCTATCTGGGGAATATAGGCGTGACGGTGTTTATATCATCACGCCAGATCCCCTGCGAGCTAAGCAAGTACAGAGCTCCAACAGATTCTTCGTTATAGACATCTATCGCTTACTACACTCTTTATTTTTCTTTTCGATTTATTTTGTTGTAGCCTGCTTTCCTTTTTTTACTGAAATGTCGATAGGGACAGTGACAAAATAACGCGAAGCTCACCTCATAACCCTTGCGGTTTCAATCACGATCGGAATGACGGAGCGACCGCGGGTAGAAGCACGAAAATTGGGCCAACATTTCGTAGAGTTGGGAAGTCCGGTATCTAATTGACCCGGATTTGTACAGATCCGGGTAGTGTCCTACATAAAGATCGTACTGTATCCTTGCATATAACTATAACTTGAATATAAATGTGTTATTGTTGTTTGCACTGAAATATGTAAATATAAGTATGAGTACATACTTCTGTATAAAATGTCTCCCTGCTTGTTTGGCTTCAAATGTACGACCTCCGTGTACTTCACCATTGTACTCGTATGATGTCTTACGTATTTTTATATTAACGAACCAAATTAATGCTTTGAAAGAGGCAAGACTAATTTCTACTGTGTGTTTAAGATCAAATATTATGATGAACGTAGATTGTTGCAACAGATCACTCCTACTTAAGAATATTAAGTAGGATTGATCTGCGAAAGTTTGTGTGGGTGGATGGATGTTTGTTAGTCTTTCGCGCAAAGATGGATGGATGTTTGACACTCTTTCGGCGAAAATTGGGTGTACTCAGTACACATATGCCACCCCCGCTTGGGATATAAGCGTAACATGGCATCAGAATATACATCCACAGATGAAGTCGCAAACGATCGCTAGATATAAATCCGCTGATGGATGGATAGCTATGTCTCTGATGATATGGCACAGTCTCTCGATATCTCGTAAACAAAACCAACTTTTTATTTCGACCCTTACGATGACCCTATATCGTTACGTCTGCGAGCGGCTAGCGTCGTGTTTCTCATTTTTGTTACACGATTCCTTTGACGAGTTGGGTGTCCTGATATTTTATTAAGGTCCACGCAATATGTGTGACGATGAAAAACGCACTTCATTTCGGTATCTTGAAGATTGGAACGAATAAAATGGAGACAAGTTCATCAAATAAATAAGTTTATTTTCTGACTCCCAGACACCGCACACAGGATCAGACACCGACCTCGCTGGTGAGGTCGAAGAATCCCTTGCCCGCCGGCCGGTGCAGAGCACCACGGCGAGACACCTAGTATACGCCCTCCCCCATAGCGACTGCCCAAGCCAAGGCCGTTCCTCCTTGAGGCGCCCTTGAGCTAGTTGCCCCCTTGCCCTTTTGGCTCAAGCGTAGTGGTTGCACGCTCGCCCTCTTGTCCGGTAAAGCTGAAGCGGTGAAGCATGGTCCGGGGAGGGCGTATACTAGGTGTCTCGCCGTGGTGCTCTGCACTGGCCGGCGGGCAAGGGATACTTTGACCTCGCCGGCGAGGTCAGTGTCTGATCCTGTGTGCGGTATCTGTATCTGAAGATGGATATAAGGGCATCGGGAGGGTCGGTGAAAAAATGCCGAAAAGGGCGGGTTTATAACGCGGGGTTATGTACAAGCGGCTATACCGCATAGGCCGCGCTATGTCCCGCAAGCGGGGCAGCGATATTCTTTTACTGTAAATATTTCTGTTATATTCTGATTGGTAGTTTAAGTTAGTTTATAGCTATACAATGTACTCTAGGTTGAGTTTTTACATTATACAAAGATCTTTTACACAAGAACACGCGTAGTGTTATTCTGCCACTCCGAACCTAGATTGGGACCTCAGCCCCCATAAGATGCTAGTATCTTAGCAAGCTCTGATTTAAACAGTACTAGATTAATTTTTGAGCTAGGTATCAAACTGGAAAGCTGCTCAGAAAGCTCAATTGCTAGCTTTCCAGTTAGGAATACGATAGTGTTTTATTTTTCACGCACCACTGAAGGTTTGGTCAAATAGCCCACGGAGCGCGACGGAAGCGCTCGTCTACGTCGTTGTGATGTCTGCCATCGCTCCGAGCGGGACTGCGCTCGGTGGCGTCTCCCGTATATTTCAGTAAAACGTAGTGATTATATTCTCTTTGTTCAGTACATTACACCTCCCCAAGCCGCGCCACCGTCGCCTTTCCGTCACGCTGCGTCGGCTATGAGGCGAGACCTTTACTATTCCAATTTTGTTTGGACGTTGAAACCCAATTGAAGCTAATGCAAGATTGGCTATTGTTATCGTATGACACAAGGCTAGTTAATGATAAACATTTATTTTTTTCATATTATAATTAAATAAACTGCCTCGTTGGTCTGGTGGCAAAGCGCATCGCTTTGTGATCATGAGGTCCTGGGTTCAAATCCTAGATAGGACAAATGTAGTTTTTCTAACGAAAAATTCCCAGTACGAGTCCGGAGTCTGGAATTGTGCCCGGTATATGGCAATAGGCTCGCCCCCTATTACATGGGACCTAACATCGTCGGCGAAACGTGGGTGTACTCAGTACACCTCTGCCACCCCCTCTGGGGAATATAGGCGTGACGGTGTATAATTAAATAGGTACCTTTAAATTTATTGCTAAAAGCAGCAAACTAAAAAGCATTTCTTCTTCTTTAAGTTATGGCTTCACACTATTTTAAGTGTATTTTTCCAGTGTCCAGAGAGATATATAATCGTGTTTGTTTAAATTAATTCGACTCCCCGATGAATTTGATGCCAACGATGATAATGAAATTAATGAAGTACCCCAGCCTGGATAGTAAAGCGGTGGATACTTTACATACCAATTGCAACGACCGTTTTTAAGGGAAGTCAAAACGGAACGTTTGATCACTTTGTTACAATTAGCTTCACTCATGCACATATAAGAACACATAAGTGTTAATATTCCACCAACGTACACATTATTAGTCGAAATAACACAAGTTTTGGAAATTAAAACAAATTGACAAAATCACTCTTCGACTTCCCGCCAAAAACCACTCAAACAGCATTTGTATGGTGGGTAGAAGCCATTCTACCCATAAATCTTTGGAGGAGGTATTTGTCCTGCTGCACCTTTAAGCTGATGATAGATAGAACCAGTTATACATACAAGTATATTCCCTTTACCTTTATACAATAAATATCGTAAATAACGCAAGACCTCAGATCCCCATTAGATAATTGCTTCGCAAATTTAATACCACAACCAAAGTTCCAAATTTAAAGTTTTTTACCGTTTTTCAAGTACTTTTTTACGCCAATTACAATGAAACTTGTACGTGTATGTGTGTGTATTGAGATTTAAATCAATAATAAATTTAGTTTGATTCGCGCACTGAATGACCAAAGGCATTATTAGCAAATTAAAAAAAAATAAGATACATTTAAAAATAGAATTCAGTTACCGATTTAGGACAAACTACTTTCTGGTCTTATGTTAATTATGTATTTACTGTATCTTTGTAAATTCAATAATCCACCTAAACATTTACTAACACGCGAACATATCACATTAACTAACAATTAGCTAGCAAGCATATCACAAGATTATACTACCTCTTCGTAAATTCAGTGATCCGAAATATACACCTAACAGATTTCTTATTCCCAAGTTTGTTCTCGTAAAATAATTCGTGCGCCTTAATGACGTCGTTCACAAAGGATTTCAATCCTCCAAAACCTACAAAAAGAACAAAACAATTTGTTAGAACAAGTCAATACTGAGTCGAGAATAGGGCTCATGGGACGTGCCGTTGACGGGTGCTTGAACTTTGGAAAATTTACCTACAATCCTTTTCGAGGCGCGGGCGGGCGTTTGGGAATCTTATTTCATCTGAAAAATGCCTTTTTAGCGTCCCTCGAGTTTACCTTCGAAGGATACTTGTAAACGTGACTTAAACTTTTTCGGGAAAGCACGGCCTATTCGACGAATGTATTCGAAAATATTCATGTATTTGAATATATTTTCTTCGTTTTTTTTTGTTCCCATATTTTTTTCTTTATTCAGGCGCCTATCTTGAAACATATTTTTTAAGTTGTACTATCTACCGCTAAGTTACCCGTAACTTCAAAAAAAATTCACACTAGGAAATAATTATATCGTATTTATAAACAATCGTAATTCAGATACCCAGACGGAAACAATCATTTGTGGTAACACAGGCGAAGACTTTATACCGTGCGGGGATCGAACCCACGACGAGTTGACTCGTGAGCAGAGCGGCCAAAATTCTACCACTGAATCATAAAAAAGACTAAACATTTAACTTAAAAAATTATAATTTAGGGATTCAATATGATCCCATATTATCTAGTCCGTGGATAATATTACTCGCGCGGCAGTGAGTAGGAAGTGAGTGTAAAAATGGGCAGAGTAGACAACTCGTGGTAGAACTTAGGAATCATTAATCACATCGAAGAGGAATTATGTTTGTATTTATGTACTTGCTACGTAACAAACTCGACACTTCCAACGTGTTTTTTTCGTCGCCTATAGTATTTTCTCACATAGGATCGGTAATGACAGTTCTAATTGCCAAACTAAATTAATATTTAGTTCAATGGCGTTAAGGCATAAAACCATAAGTATGCCATGCCTCTTATTGCCATTGAATACAGTATAATAAGTGATCAAACGAACTTACCTGAAGTGAAGTTCGATCATTATTATACGAAGTCCTTCGTTCGAAGATATAAACATGCAGCTCTCTCTACTCGCTTGGCAAGCCGCTAAATTTTTTAGAAACGTCAACGCCTCCTCTATGGTATCTGTGGACATAACCTCTGCGACCATTCCTTTTAGAAGTAGTACATTTCAACTTTACCAACGGGCAGGGCGGGTTGGGTACTTATATCTTCGAACGAAGGACTTCGTATAATAATGATCGAACTTCACTTCAGGTAAGTTCGTTTGATCACTTATTATACTGTGTCCTTCGTTCTCGATATAAACATGCAGCTGTTTAGAGCTATAAGGGTAAAGTTGAAGTATACCACATGAATGTCATTTTTAAGCGTGAGCTCTAAAACATAATATGTCATGAGTACATTTGTATAACACATTCCCGTTGTTTGCATTGCTATACAACACAAATACAACATATATATATATATATATACAGACGAGTATATATACACATATATTGTTTCTTACAACCAGTCTGTCTAACTTATTCAAAATAAATTTATTTTATCAAATTCTATAACATGTTATGTTATATAGCGTAGATCCATCCCAACAAAATTCTTTAAAGCACCTGTTATAGCACACCTGTTGTCCTTAACTCATTACTACCGGGTAATAATAATCAATCATTACTTATCAGATATCAGTGCATTCTCCATCTGTTATGTCTTCTATATAAAGATTTTTTTTTTTTTTATAGATGTCCCTTTATATAACGAGAGTTGAGGAATTACCGATCCAGAACTTTGTTTATATGAAATTAATCCCTTTATAATAATTCTTGTATCATAGAAAACCCTTCCGAAACGAACTATGAGAATGGAGGAAGCCAGTAAGTAAAGAACCTGTTGGAACCCCGCACCCCCCCCGCCTACCCCGCAAGGGGTCTGGCGTGACGATATAGATAGAGATCGATAGAAGACTCTTACTGTGTACTAGATCTAGAAACAAACTATATTAGTACCCAATCTATAACAATATAAGACAAATAAGACAGGGAAACCTGTTTCCCCACTAAAGTGTCTTCCAAGTGGTATGTGGGGTTTTTTTTTTTTTGTCAAATGATCTCTTTTGTGAGTACAGTACCAGACAAAGGCTACAAATTCTATTGGTGATTATAAGGATGCTTTGCTATAATTACTTATTTAATTTATGATAAATTATTTTCCTTTATGTCAAAGTTCGGTTATATTTAATGTTAGTTATATTTATAATCTTTAAAGATGCACATATACCAAAATTTAACATTTTTGTACTAGAGGCCTTTGTACTAATGTCCTTATCTAGAGCTATTCCTCACATAAGGCTATGTACCTTAACTATATGATCTCGCAGGGCAGTGCTGATGTGTGGTAACCTAATTTAACCTGCCCCACTGTTAAACTATACTACTATTATTATTATATATTCCGCAACTATCCCGGAATCATTTTTATGTCCACCTAAATATTTATGTATCACTTAACAATTCGTTCTTGCGCAATAACGCCCGCGAACATTCATTTTTGGCAATACAATCGGGCCACCCCTGACCAGTTATATTGCTGATGAAAATTACACTCAAATTTACTAATTTAGTAATGACTTAAGTAGCGAATAAGTCACAGGCAACTAGACCAAACCACGGACTATAACTTTATGATATTGGGAATCCTATTCATAATTTAACTTTTTCATACCCTTAAATGCCACACTTCCTCTGCTTCTTTGTATGTGGTTGTTTTTTATAAGTAGCAACTGTAATGAGTAACTTTCTAGTTAGTTCTAGATTTCCAACCGTGAGGATTGAGTGTCACTTAACTTATACATGTAGTACCTATGTATCATTCATATTTCATTTAATATCATAATAATATTTTTTGCGCCCTCGCCTACCCACTTAGGATCTGGCGTGGTCTTATAATTATTAATAAATAAATAATATCAAGTTCCCTAAGACTAAGGTTATTGCTGATACTACCTAATATTTATCATACCTGTGATAAAAATATACTTTTGATTATTCTTGTTTAAGATAATCTATACTTTTAAATATTGTAACTCAATATTTCATCAACTTCATCAACAATTTTTAAATAGGTATTATTATTAAGTCATTTGCATGACTTTATTTTCTTTTTATATATAGATACATTAATAAGATACATGTAACATGTGGATGTAATAATTTAAATGTAACAATATGAAAAATGCAAATTTTTTGTATGACATTTCCAATTCAATACTTTTACACTGAACCACCTTCAAATAAATTACAGCATGTATAGTGCTCTAAAACCACCTGTTTCCATAATAGTAGCAGGTTGTGTTTGTGTCATATCTCCGATATCCTAACTGTACCAGAAACATCACTGGTGCTCAATATAAATGTGCACATTCAAAACTAAACACAAACCTATTTTTTATAGTTATTAATTACTTGAATAACTTTATTTGATTATATATTATTAATTGATTAAAATATTATCAAACAAAAGTACAATAAAAACATCTAATTCTTCAATTCATGAATTGATGTATAATCTTTCCTCTGTGTGTCTCAAATTTCTAATGTATTAATTACACTATAAATGATGCAGGACGCAACCAAAAACCAAAACTATTGGACTCATTACCCAATAGAAAGCTGAATAGCTCCTAATAAATTTTTTTATTAGTATATTTAATATGACTCTAATGTCTATTATTAGCATTGAGTTTCTTTGTGGGATAAGGATTATAGCACAGTTGTGATCATCCATCTTTAATTAAATTCTAATGAGAATGGCTATAAATTGTATATCAATTATTAAAAATTATGTTTCTAATAATAATGTTTCTATACATAATGTTAAATATATGTAGGACCAGATTTATTTAACCTTCACTTGTCTGGATTACTTGCAGTATTTGCACAAAACCCATAAAGTTATGTTTGCCGTTGAAGGCAGACAGACACACATTTTTATTAGTGTCATAGATACATTGTTACATATCAAAGTCAGTTAATACCTTTAGCCTCCAATATTATGGTTTATTTGTAACAGCCATGTTGTATTCCTGAATGTTTAACTGATTTTTTCAGTAACATAAAAAAAAAAACAAGCCTTTATCTAAAAAGCCTAGCAAGCTTTTCTTACCTCACATTCTCTGGTAGGAGACTTCCAATGTCCATTGTGATTTGTTTTTGGTGGGCTGATAGGTACACTGTGGGTTAATATTTTTACACACCGGATGAGGATTGTTGTTCTATATTGGTTCCAACACTGGTGGTTTCTTGAAATTTAAACTACTGCTTATGAATAGATAGTTATAATTCCATCTTGGTACTCGACTATAGTAAAACTTATTTAATACAAAATATATACTGCTGACCACAAAGTTTCTTATCCCAATCAATGTTTCATTACTGTATTGTTAGGACTCATCTTCCCTGGCTACCCTGCAAGGGGTCTGGGCTGATAATATTGATAATTATTAGTTTTATGTTAACTGGATAGACCAGGTATTTTATATTATATTTTAAGGATGTATGTGTGTAACACAAATTATTGTACAACTTGCCTGTCTCAGCATCGGTAGGCTGAGATATTATATTTGGAATATTTCCACAATTCTGTTGCTTGTCAGTTATAACAGGCATTGTTATAAGTAGAGATTACTTTGGCTCATCTGTTTATAAACCCTGTTCAGGGATAAATATTGCAAGGTTTACCTTTTTTAATACAAGTGCTCATAATATTGCACAATTCTTTGTGTAATAAGCTCCACTTTGGGCTATTTCAGGATTATTATACAAGTATGTCTAATAATGAAATCAATGCAAAACATTATGTTTCTGCAAATGAGTGGCTTATGTTAATAATAATGTATTATTATTCATAAATTCATAAACCACGTCCCTTTAGTTACCCTTTCAGAAAGTCTCCTTTAGGAGATATAATATCACAAATTGCTTATAGTTTATAGCAATAGTCTTTGTATTTACTGTTTAAGGTATGTATGTTGGGTAAAGTATTAGATTCTTACCATTGTAGAAATGTGAACTGCACAGGAGCACCTCATGGGTGAAACCTATCAGTAGTATGACCTTCAGCACATATCTCGTATGGGCCCCAAGTCTTGCGGATCACGCCGATGCATCTCGTACACCGCTCGTGTCCTTGAATTACCGTTAAGTCTTGCGGACCACGTCGATACATCTCGTACATCGCCCGTGTCCTTAAATTGGCATCGATCCTTAACAATCATCATTATTGATTAATGTCCCCGATAATTTCTTTCATTTTATTACATTGCCCATTTATAGACGGTTAATAATTGTTAGCAGGTATATTGCGTGTTAAACTGTTTTTACACGAACAGGAACATGAGACTTCGTAAGTTTACTTTTCGAGTGAAGACTTTACAAGTCTTAATATGATAAAACTCACGTCTCCAAATATTCGATATTATTATACATAAACAAGTTAAGCTGAAAACGCCACAATTAAACAACTATCAGTTGATCTTTTTAGAATGTACTTTTTTGTCAAGACGTAAATTATTTCTGAATTTGCCTATACGATGTTTTAAATTTATTTCACAACATCACTTGAGTATATAAAAACCTTTTGTTATATAATTTCACTGCTACGATTATATGATTAAATTAAATGTCGACCAAAACTTTATTACAAGGCATCGGCTGCCGCGCTAAAAGAAAGAATGGTCGCAGAGGTTATGTCCACAGATACCATAGAGGAGGCGTTGACGTTTCTAAAAAATTTAGCGGCTTGCCAAGCGAGTAGAGAGAGCTGCATGTTTATATCGAGAACGAAGGACACAGTATAATTACGTTTGGCAATTAGAACTGTCACTATCCATCCTATATGAAAAATACTTTAGTAGCGTACGATGCGCGTAGTGATCACGAAACCCTAGATTCGACAAATCCTAGGTTGAACAGTTTAGCTTTTATCGACAAATTTTCAATATCTCTGTAGACTGCGACTGAAATGTGACCGCTATAATGCAATTATCTCGCCCCCTATTAAATTAGGACCTAACATCGTCGGCGTGCTATGTACCCATCGGCGTCATTTAGTTGTTGTTTAGTTTTTTTTTTTTTTTTTAAACGTAGCCCCACACTAGGATTTATTCCTGTATCGTGGGTGCGTTTACAAACATGAAAATTCACATACACAAATACCCAGACCGGAACAAATAATTGTGAATCACACAAAGATTTGTACCGTGCGGGAATCGAACCCGCGACTGTTAGACACAGCGGGCGGAGCGGCTTAAGCTCTTAACCACTGCGCTAAATCGTCCGTCAAAGATTTATTTTAAAAAATGGCGCGTTACTTGATCGCCGCGGAGTTAGCGGTAATTATTGTTTTTTTATATCTGTATATCTATATACCTATATCCTCCCTTGTAGGGTAGGCTGAGAGTACAAAGTTACAACAGGTTCTTAGAAAAGAACCTGTTGTAACTTTGTACTCTCAGCCTACCCTACAAGGGAGAGCGGAGGAAGCCACAGAGGTATGTAAGAATACATACCTTTGTGGCTTCCTCCGCTCTCATTGTTGTTCTCATACACGCTCACCGGTTACGGAGACTCTTGACTTGCCCTCAGATAAGACACAGTCTATTTGTTCATGATAAGATGGTCTAGGCCGTTCCGGGTACACCGATACTATCTTTCATCTTCTTCAGCCGAAAGACGTCCACTGCAGGACAAAGGCCTCCCCTAAAGACCGCCACAACGACCGGCTTTGTGCTGTACGCATCCAACTTCTACCCGCGACCTTCACCAGGTTATCGGTCCATCTTGTAGGGGGCCTACCCACTCCACGTCTTCCGGTACGTGGTCGCCATTCGAGAACCTTTCTGCCCCAACGGCCGTCAGTTCTACGAGCGATGTGCCCCGCCCACTGCCACTTAAGTTTAGCAATTCTGAGTGCTATGTCAGTGACTTTCGTCCTCCTGCGGATCTCCTCGTTTCTGATTCGATCCCGCAGGGTAACTCCGAGTATAGCTCTCTTCATCGCCCTTTGGGTGACCTTGAGCCTTCTTATGAGGCCCATCGTAAGCGACCATGTCTCAGTGCCGTAAGTCATCACTGGCAACACACACTGGTCAAAGACTTTTGTCTTGAGACACTGCGGAATTTTGGACGAGAAGATGTTACGTAGCTTCCCGAACGCCGCCCAACCGAGCTGGATTCGACGATTGACCTCTTTCTCGAAGTTGGACCTACCTAATTGGATTCTTTGTCCCAGGTATATATAATCGTCAACAACTTCGAGCGTAGAGTCTCCAACCTTTATAGAAGTTGGTACTACATGGACGTTTGACATGATCTTCGTCTTGTCCATGTTCATTTTAAGACCTACTTGTTGAGAGACTCTCCTGAGGTCGTCGAGCATGGCACTGAGGTCTTCCAGGGTATCCGCCATGAGCACGATATCATCGGCAAATCGAAGGTGAGAGATGTACTCGCCGTTGATGTTGATACCTAGTCCTCTCCACTCCAAAAGCTTAAAGACATCTTCCAGCGCGGCGGAGAACAGTTTCGGGGATATAACGTCTCCCTGTCTCACACCACGCTGCAGTTGAATAGGTTTCGAGCTCTGGTCCTGAAGGCGGACTGACATAGTAGCGTTTTCGTACAAACTCTTCAGCACCTCGATATACCGGTAGTCAACTTGGCACCGCTGGAGAGATTGTAGTACAGCCCAAGTCTCGATCGAATCGAAGGCCTTCTCATAATCCACAAACGCTAAGCATAGTGGCAGGTTATACTCTTCAGTCTTCTGTATGACCTGTCGCAGCGTATGAATGTGGTCTATGGTGCTGAAGCCTTTTCGGAAACCGACTTGTTCGGGAGGCTGGAAGTCATCTAGTCTGCGCGCGAGACGATTCGTGATGACTCTCGAAAACAGTTTATAGACGTGGCTCAGAAGTGAGATGGGTCTATAATTCTTCAAGAGGGTTTTATCACCTTTTTTGAAGAAGAGAACCACCACACTTCCGCGCCATGACTGTGGCGTTTTGCCCTCGAGGATGACGGTGTTGAATAGTTTCTGGAGAGCCCTCAATATCGGCTTTCCACTAGCCTTGAAAAGCTCGGCTGTTATACCGTCATCGCCTGGCGCCTTGTTGTTCTTGAGCTGTTTAAGAGCCATACTAATCTCGCACAGACTGATGTCCGGGATGTCATCGGTATAGTGTCGGGTCAATTTGGCTCTTGGGTCTATAGCCGGATTGCAGACAGGTGATTGTACTGATGTGTAAAGCTGGCCGTAGAACTTCTCGACTTCCCTCATGAGTTCCGGTGTAGAGGATACAATCCTGCCGTCTCCGGTCTTCAGCTTACTCAGCCGGCTCTGTCCGATAGACAGATCCCTTGCAAACACTTTAGGGCCTTTGTTGCGCTCGACAGTCTCTCTTATTTTTTCAGTATTATACTCGCGTACATCGCGAGTTAGAGACTTAGAGATCTGCCTATTGAGCCGCTGGCATTCGGAAACTTCTTCTGGAGATTGCAAGATCATCCTGCGTCTTTCCCCCCATAAGCTTGAGGGTAACGCCTGAGAGCTTTATGGTTCTTTTTGTACGGTGGGTTTTAAAGAACTTTAGCCCGACCGTATGGACAGTTTCCACTACCCTGCTGTTATAATCGTCCACGTTTATGCACTCACCTAGACCTTCGAAGCGATTCTGCAGTTCGAGCTGAAAGCTATCGGGCTCCTGAATCTGGACAGGTGCTGGACGGAGTGTAGACTTCACCAGTCTAGACCTTTCAAGCTTGAAGTTGATATTCAATGTGCCTCTTACTAGTCGGTGATCACTTCCAGTTTTAACTGCGTTGATCACAGAGACATCATTGAATATGTGCCGCCTCGTCGACATGATGAAGTCTATCTCGTTTCTTGTAACACCATCGGGGCTCACCCAGGTCCATTTACGGTGTTCTCGCTTCTGGAAGAAGGAGTTCATCATAAAGAGTCCCTCCTTCTCCATGAAGTCAGCCAGCATTTGGCGCCGGGGATTCCGTTGTCCAGTACCAAAGGTTCCCACTCTCAGCTCATCGTCGCCTCGTCTGCCCAGTTTCGCGGTAAAGTCCCCCATGACAACGGTGTAGTGAGTTTTAGAGGTATGTATGGCTCTAGTTATATCATCATACATAGCCTCGGTAGAGGCACGAGGACGATGAGGTATCATCGTCGGGGTGTGTCGAAGTCGGTGCGTATACCTGTATAATTTTCAGTGAATACCTTTCAGTCATTTTGAATATCAGGTACGCTACCCTGGTCGACACACTCTCGATCTTGACAACGTTGTTCACGAGAGACCTGTGGACTATAAACCCGACATCACCCTGGGACTGCTGGTCGCCCTCCCGGAAATAGAGCAAGTTACCGGATTTAAGTGTTATCGCGTCCTCACCCTCTCTTCGGACTTCAGATAAGCCTATGATATCCCAGTGTAACTTGCTCAATTCTTCCTCTAACTCGTCGATCTTTTCGTCAGTTCGCAGCGTGCGCGTGTTAAAAGTTGCCAGGGCCAATGGTCTTCGTTGTCGGTAGCCATGCCTCTTCCGGGGATTCTTAGCACCCCCTGCCCCGCCGTTACCGTGGCTGCTACCGTGGCTGCTACCGTGGCCAGGACTAGCGGGGCCGCCGGGGACTGGGGGCCGTTTAATATTTGTGGATGTCATTAGGGGGATGATGCCATAATCGCCACGCTTGGCAGGCGGGTTGGCGATCGCAGAATAGCGTTAGTAGGTATTAAGAGGACGCTGCTGCCCATCCTCTCGTCTTACAAGCCCCTTAGGCACCACTTACGGCACCTGTGGGCTATGATCTCCTAGCAGTAACCCAACTAACTAGGGCTTTGGATGCCATGTGTATCGCCATTCCAGAGAGTGGTGCCATGCTTCCGGCAACACTCAGCCCAAGCGAGCCCTCTTCCGGTGTGGCACCAGAGTACTGCCTCGCTTGAACTACCGCTTGCGGTATTTGTTGCTGGATTTGGTCGGCTCTTACGACCCGCTGTTAGGCCAGCATGCAGTAGGGAGACTGTATTCTTGATCCGTCCCCACACGGGATCTTTATTATCTTATTTTTCATACCTACACGCTTTCTCACTGCGCTGTTGCGAATACGGTCGATCAGCTTAAATACGCACATCTACCGCACGCATTTCGACCGCATTTGTCCTTTTTACATACCCAGCTCTCAGCCATATAACAGCGTTAGGACAAGCACTCCGTTATGCATAGCTAGCCGCGTCTTTTTGCTTAAGTACCGGCTCCCAAGCAGCTTTCTTATCGCACCATTCACTCTATTCCCAGCACTCACTCTTCAATCTATGTCAGCGGTGTATTTCCCATCCCTACTGAAGGCACATTCAATATATATAAACTCATTCTCGTGCTGCAGCACATCGTTACCAACCCTATGATAACTCTCGGGTTTTGTTTTTTATAGATAATTAAATTTTGCGTTTCTAAAGTTGTTTAAACAGTATCTGAGTGCTTGCTTCGTCCCATGAAGGCATCTATCTATCTATACCATCACGCCAGATCTCTTGCGGGGTAGGCAGAGAGTACAGAGTTCCAACAGGTTCTTTCCTTACATACCTCTTTGGCTTCCTCCACTCTCATAGTTCAACTCATAAAACGCTCGCTGGTTACGGAGACTCTTGACTTGACCTTCAGATAAGACTCGGTCTATTAAATAATAGTCTTTTTTTTCAAAAACATGGAGGCATATTTTTGAAAGAAACTTAAGACAAGACACTCGAACGTGCCACGTTGCAACAAGCATCTGGCACACTGAGGGTGCAGTCGGAACTCGCTAGAAAACAATTAGTTGAGGTATATTCTCTAGTACATGATCACCTACATTTCACATCCACGTTTTGGGGAGAAGTGGCGAAACGTAGTCCTCTCGATTTTGTGGTGCGAGAAGCGTTAGAACGCGGCATCGAACTTCCGAAAACCAACTAAGGCTCCGGTCGCTAATGCTAAAAGTATGTACTCTGGCCTTTGGCCTTCAGTAGATTTTTTTTAAGAATAAGAGCCTCATTCCCACAACCGTGTGTAAGCCTCTCCTGTCGCCGTCCTGTGTTATGTCCATCTCTGTATACCCCCAATCGACGGTTAAACTAGCCAGTTTTAATCGCCAAGTAACGCTCATCGATAAATTAACTAACCAGCACTTCACTCGAGGGTGGTGAAAAACGCTCTAAGGTAGAAATAATACAAATAAATGATTACAGTATGTATATTTTTCATTTAATATAAAAATTATAGATATCCACTATAGGTAATATTTACACGTAAGTAAATGGCAAACGACTTCTCAAGATTCAAAATGATATAAACCAAGAACATACAATAAAGTTTGGAAACACGAATTTGGTTGCAGATAGTTTTGTCATATGTTTTATACAATAATACTGTATAATATGAAACTTCATAAAATAGACGATTCTGTCTGTAACAACATGTCTAAAGGCGTGAATATAATTGTTAGTAGTAAGCCACAGAAGTAAGAAGACAGATTGTGACGGTATCATATAGCTCTACCACGAGGGTACCAGCCAGAGATAGAAAAAACTTAATGGTGAAAAAAGCAATTAAAACATTTCCGTTTTGAGTCTCATCTCGAGTGTACAGTACCCATGGCCACGGAAGGGACAATGAAGCAAATACGAAGAGATGGGCTAAGCTAAAGAGCGTTGTGATTTCATAAAAACATTGACGTCATCGTGGTGGGCGTGGTTTACCTCAGTTTGTCATCGCTACTCGCTCTATTCACATGCCGCTCGAGTTCGCAAAGCTATCAAATATTATCTATTTTTACTAAAAATGAAACCTCTAAAATGAAGTTTTGTATCTTTACATTTATTTTATTACTGGGATCGACATTCTGATCACATAAATAATATCACATTTCACTTGTAAGTATTTTTTTCGTAATTTATTAGAATACTTCTATATTAAAAATGCCATCTACCGTAATATAATTGAACTTACAAGTAACATTGACGACATAGACTAACCGTTTAGTTCTTACCAGTCTCCGCCAGATGGCAACTACAAATCTACGTGGGTTGGGCGTAACGTCCCTCTCGCCCTATGCCACCCCGCCCAAAGACACAATTCTATAGAAAAATCTGTTTAGGTCATCTCCCCTTCATATTTGCTTCGTGGGAGGGACTAAGGCGTTTGACGTCCAAAAGTCATTGTAATTCCGAAGTACCTTCAATTAAAATTGATATTTCTATAGATTAATCATAACACTTATATCAACTTATGTAAGTTTCAATAAGTACAGACTAATTCTCCCAAGGATGCTGTAAACACACACACTACAAACGCGTATATAGTAGACCAAGGCATTAACACGATCTAACTGACGTTAGCGTAACAATACCGAGTTAATATGCTATTCTTTTTATGCTACAAATTTGCTAAATACACAGAAAAGTGAGAGCACGCTTTCTAGATGACGTTAATGTTACGTAAGAATTGCTTGTGCTCAGGCCTATACATGATAAAATTAGCTTCGTAACTCATGGTAAAAGCTATTGATACCTTATTCTCATGAAAAAGAATTTTCACACGGCTGAACACATTCTCGTAAATATCAAACATCATTGAGATGAAATCCTCGAAATGAAACTATCCTTGGCCCCGATTCTACCAACAAAACTTCGCTAAAACCTAATCTTAATCGCCAACCGATGTTGTTGTAATCGTAAGAAAACCGATAAACGATTAAGACTTGGTTTGAATGGAGTTGAATCAGTACAATTAAGAAACTTGTCCTTTAGGGATGTCATCCGGAACACGCTTATCTTAAGTCCGCAAACGATATGAGACTCTTAAGCCGTTTTAAAACGCATATATAAGCGCTAATATCGATATCCGCGTGATTTTCACTACAGCCTAATAATTGCATGACATTCCTAACACCAGCACTGTATTTGCCATCATCTTGATAAGAAAATGCAATACATCAATGCTTGCAAATAAGTGCCTACCAATTTTACAACATTCATACACACAAACATTTTTATTAATTTATAGTTGTAATATCACAGTGAAGCAGAAACTCGGTGGCTCAAGAACTCCACCTACATTCACTTCTATTCAGGATCATCATGAGACTATAAACTGTCTATTTACTTCTATAGATTTGATAATAAGCAGCCATACTACGAACAAGTTCATGTGGTCGACGACATAATATCATCAGAATTAATAGTTGGGGTTATACATGACTCTAAACCAAAACGATGAAATAATTCCTATTAATGGTGTAGTTATTTCACTCAAATAGTGACATAACTCAAAAAAGCAAATTTCGAGTAAAACGTGGGAAATTGTTCATTTCCTTTTCAGTATTTAGTTTTAACTCAAAAACTAATAAAAAAACAATAAACATCGCCGCCAGTCGCACAATGCGGCACTAAATATTAGGTACGTATTTTAATAAGTATTTTTGAAGCCCTACAAAATGGAATATTAAGTTACCTTAAAATAGGAGAATAATGAGTTATGACACTATTTCAGAGAAGATGCGGTACGATTTGAATTCTTGATACAGAACAAAGGATGACATTATAGTTAGGCATAGTCAAATATACGACTATTTCACTAATTCACATGTAAATTCTATTTCGATCGTTATTGCTTCGCGTTGGATTCTTTACAGACAAAATTTAAACATCACAGACTAGATACAAAATTTAGACACCAAAATATTACACCATGTTTATATTCAGCCTATCGGCACGCAGCGATATGATCTAGGAGCAACGCGAGAATGTAAACCGCGTTCTTAAGTAAGGCATAAGCAATTTATGTGTATCAGAAACTTTGAAAGATATAGCGACATTCATTATGGTAACAACGTAACAAAGGTGATCTTATTGTACAATCTACCCATCTCCACAGAATTAGTAATTCCTATTCCAATGTTTTGTCCAGTGTGCCTATCAAAAACTTTAAAAAGACTACCAAAACTTGACTGTTACATAAAGGGTATTATGAAATAAAACTATTTTACGGATTTTATCGCGGTTTATTTTTTTATTTTTAGTTCCCGACGTTTCGAAAATAAAAAAAACAAACCGCGATAAAATCCGTAAAATAGTTTTATTTCATGTGTAATATTCGCGTAAATCTAAGAACTCAATAAAGGGTATTAATTAAATTTGGGACTACCTCGACGGTAAAACTGATTGGATTTGACTAGCTTCTTAATTAGCAATTCGTATCCGACTCGAAGGACCAAAACATTATGGAAACCGTCAACATAATGTTGTTACATAATTTAAAGACCAGTCTAATTAAAAATATCCCTACCAAATCCCTTTGTTTCACCTGCTGAGAGTCTCCCTCCTGGACATAAATTACCATGGCCGGTCTGGAAATCTTTAAATAGACTTCGGACTTAAATGGACCCAGGTCGGCCGCAGCATGGGAAACATGTTTAGGTGGGAATTCACGGACGGTACCAATTTAGGGTGTTTTTGCGGCGTAGCCCAAACGATGGCCCACCTTATATCGTGCACCGCATCCCCTACGCTGTACGCAACAGGATTTGATAGCTGCCTCCGACAATGCAGTCAATGTGGCCGCATTTTGAACTGCTTCCATATAACTATAGAATGTTTGTCGTCGAAACGCAAAGAAGAATTAAAAAAAGACAAGACCCACTGAGTTTCACGCCGGATCTTCTCAGAGGCAGCGTCCCGATCCGGTATAGAGATGTTAAAAATTTGACGTTCGTAAATGTGGACGTACACTACAAAGGTGGTCGCCGTAGCGATCTTTGGGGAGACCTTAGTTCTGCAATGGACGTCTTTCAGCTAAAGAATTTGACTTTCTTGGCCGATACAAATAAATTATTTATGACTTGAATAAATGGCAGGGGCATATTTGTTTACATTGCTCCTTTTTATTTTCACTGCCCTGTACTAACACTACCACTACCACGCGATTGGGCTGAATATAAAGCATGAGTTAGACATAAAATGTAATTAACAAGTGCGGCTATTTAGAGGTCTATTAAATTTATTTACATGGAAGACTTGATCTCCGCTTTCTTTCCTTATAAAAAAAAATCATTCATGAGGTTTATCGTCTCGTCAATGCTTTAAAGTACCGACTAACAGATCGCTCAAGGTACAAAAAACAATCCGATTCTTTGGAAATTATATTACAAAATCCAAATAAAAAAGAAATAGTTATTTTATTTTTGAATATTGAAAAAAATAATTTAATGGTTAATCCATCCCGTTAAGACTCAAATGTGACAAAAATATACTACACTGCTAATAAATAAAAATTCTGTTTTATTAATTTTCTCCGAGAGTATCTCAGACTTAGATCGAGATTATGCAGCACGAATTTTTAAACATGGTAAATATTGAAGAATTCTCGAAACAATATGTAAATAAAAACGGAATCATAAGTTTTAAAAAATACCCACAACACATTTTTCGCCCTAAAATATATTTATTTTCCTCCGATATTTACTAGGTTTCAAAATGCAGTAGTCACATTTTATTTCCTTTCCTCTAGTAAACATTTCATTTTCTTTCCTCTAGTAACTTTCTCGACAGATGTGAATATACACAATACAAAATAAAATAACTCCATTACATTCAACTCAGCGTTTGAAATAGAACTCTAAAATAGCAATGCAATTTTTTTTTCACATTGGTACTAGTGATGCAACTCCATCATTTTTTGTTTATCTTAACGCATGTACAAGAGACATCGTTGCACCACAAGTATTACAGTTTCAAGATAAAATAAATAAATGAAAACTCAGATCTAAATACACAATTTATCTTGAATTTTGATTGCACAATACAGTGATCCAACCATTACTTTACAACGAAAAAAAACTGAAATGAATAAATTCCAATATTTATAATGTACTTAAAGAAAGCTTATTCGACGATTGGCCTAAATAATAAAAGTCCATTCACATGAATGTCACATCTCTGATAAATTATATTTGAAAGTAAATGACGACAGAAAATACCAACGAAAATTATAATTGGCTGATGGCGGCTATATGTGCCTTACTTTGTTTTAAAGATAATGTCGTGGGTTAAAAAAGATTGAGAATGTGCTACGCTGTATTCAGCGCGTCATATTCTCTCTCTCTCTTTTACTCTTGATATTCTGATTCACTAACAATAGCAAGGCTTACTATAACCACAGTAAACATATGTTACCAGTAAAGCATCTTACTCCTCGCATTTCAAAGGAAGCATGGAACGGAAGGAACATGCATACAGACGCGCGCTCTACGTGGATTCGAGGCAAATAGTCCTCCGCTGGAACCTGCTTATAAGCCGTGTAAATCACCCGTCACTGTGTGATTCATATTCGGACCGTTAATATTAAGACTCCTCTCTCTCTCTACTGTTTACATATGCATACAATACTAATTGTAAAGTGTCTTTGTTTTACTTACGACATGTATTTGCATGATCATAATCGCATCGCACTGATGGTCCGAGTGTGCGATCTAATAAACAAATCTTCGAACGCGCTAACTGAAGAGCACGCAAATTTTAATAATATCTATCTATCTCTATCTATAACCTCACACCAGATCCCTTGCGGGGTAGGCAGAGAGTACAGAGTTCCAACAGGTTCTTTCCTTACATACCTCTCTGGCTTCCTCGACTCTCATAGTTCGTCTCATACACGCTCGCCGGTTACGGAGACTCTTGACTTTTCCATCAGATAAGACTCGGTTTATTTAGTCGTTTAATAATATGATGTTTGCAAGTTGACCATCTCGCAATTTTAATATGACACAAAATATTTGCCAATGCCCCTCAAATAATAAGCCAAATATTACTGTGACGCGATGTAACAATCACGTGATCGACCCTAAAAAAAACTTAAATGCTGTCATCCTACAGAGAGATTGTACATTTCATTTATTACAAAAAACCGCCGTTCAGTGCCGTAAAAACGTGTTTGATATGTACATAAGATTACTCTATACTAATCTACAATTGCCCTTACGCCTATACTAATGTACACAGAAAAAAACTTCCTATACCTGTCTTTTTACACACCATACAATATGTTCTAAATTTTAGAACATTCAATATAATACACGAATGAATCAATTTTAGTTATTATTGCCATCGAAATTAAGTAGTTACCGTGTTATCTATACCTATAGAACGATAAAATTAAGGCTCTATTTGTAAGGCAGATGTCTATACATTTAAATAAAGCTTTCCAATCTATTGGCATTATATTTATAGTTCAGGCTTAGAATTTAGTGTACCGAATATTTTTTAACAAATGTTCGGGTTTGTTGAACGCATAAAAATAATTGGTACATTCTTTTCAAATACATCAGTGTATAAACTGAATTAAGCCGGCAAATTTAATAATATAAGAAAATGCTGCCAGTTGGATCATTATAAATTATTTTAGCCAATTCTTGAGGTTGAATATTCCAGTATCATATAAGGTTTTTCTTTTAACTCAAGCCATATCCAATAAGTGCCTTGTATAAAATATCATTTCTGCATCCAACAAAACCGAACTACTGATCTGCACCAACCAAAATTATCGTTTTAATGTAACCCACAAATCAATTCGCACTATACACACTGTACACCCGCGACGTCGATCGCAGTTTCATATATTACAAAGTACGTGGTTTTATGTTCAATGTTGAGTATGCGGCATGAAAATGTTTGCCATTAAAACTTCTAAATGGAACTTCTAAGTAAAATGATTATGGTTGGTTTTAACCAACCATTGCTTTAAAAGTCCTATCTTTAGTACTATTATTGTAATCTCACCTTGCCGTAAGAAAGAGATAGAGCTATAAACTGAGTATATTTGTCTCTTTCTCAGGAGAAAGAGTGCAATAATACTGCAAAAGAGATTTTTATAGGCCCCCATATCTCTAAATCAAATAAATTGTAGAAATGTAAATGGTAAATGTTCTTATCAATGTGAAAAAAGGCAAATTAAAACCGGCCATTAGTAAAATAGGAGCTTAGCAAGTGTAATATTGGCGCATGAAAGATAAGTCTATACCAACCAATTTCCACACACCATTTAATGCTCGCCTGGACAACCCATCTATGCCAATTCTATATCTACAAAAGAAAACCTTAACCGCAAGATACATTTATAAATTCAATCATGGCAGTGATTGTGATCTCAGTCGTGTCAAACGCAACAGCGCCACAGAACTATACATTTAAATATACAACATGTATAGAATTGCGGCATTCTTATAATTAATTGTGCATTTTAAAACACTCCTCGTAACATTCTGACAAACTTGTGGGCAAGCATTACTTAATTTGGTTGTGGATTGGTGTCTACTACACAAACTTGAAATGGTAAAGAAATTAGCATAACTTTCGACCTGCAGTTGACTGGTCAGCGCTAATTCTATTAACAAAATTCCGCAAAACTGAATATTAATCGCCATCGATCGTGGTCGTTTGACGGCCTTTTATTCTAGTAGAATACGAAAAGAACTAAACGCTGTTTATCGCCGGCGGTTAAGACTTTGTTTTGTGGAATTTTGCTGAAACATTGGCCCCTTGTAAAATATATGACAAGCACAAGATATCATGGAGATTCTTGGTATTATGTCTGGATTATCAGTCTAAACTGATAATAGATAAAATGAATTTACCTTTACTTTCCAAATTCATAATTACATTCCAAACTCGAATTTTCTTTCCTTCGTAAAGCATCAATAGGCATTCACACGCGCACACTCAACGAACACCACGTAAATTAGTCACTGTTCACTTCTTGAGCCAAACGACCATCGGTTCGTCTGGTTCACGCTTCACTCAGTCCAGCTGCTGCACTTGCACGACCGACGTGGGCGGGGGGAGGGAGATCTCGTACTTGATTAGGCCGGCGCCTCGCCCCGCTGAGAGGACAAAGCTGCCCACTTCTTTAGCATCGCCACTGTGGAAGACAAATTGGATTAGATAATGTGCTGCGGCCTCAGAAATCGTCATATATCAAGTGATATACAAGGTGTAACATAACAAACGCAAGGCCTGAAAGTACAATACAATATACTTTATTGCACACGAAAAAAAATACAGAAAGAAAGAAAAGTATTGGACATAATTCATCATCATCATCATCTCAGCCTATACTTGTCCACTGCTAAACATAGGCCTCCCCAATCGCTTTCCAGCGTAACCGGTCCGATGCCACCTGCATCCAACGACTTCCTGCGATATTCACAAGATCGTCGGTCCATCTGGCAGGTGGTCGTCCCACGCTGCGCTTGCCAATATGTGGTCTCCACTCTAGAATCTTTACTTTAATTATCGGTACAGTAAGGCGGCCTTGTCGCTTAAAGCGATTTCTTCTAGGCAACCTTCAGGTAGAGGACAGAGATGCTTACAATAAAAATAATAATAGGTAGAGTGCAACAATCTAATGGAATTTTAACTAAAATAATAATAATAAACAAATCAAGTGACATTCATAAAAAAAGCGAAATTTACCTATTATACGTAATATAAATGACAGAATAAGTATAAGAGTTAAGAAACGAAACGAGTGAAATAGGAGCGAAGTAGAAATTAGAGAGGCAAACTAGGAAACTAGAACTATTAAATTAAATTTGAAGGAAATGTGCTTTAATGTCACGCTTAAATATATACAAGGACTTAGGGCGTCTTATGGGCTCAGGTAAGCCGTTCCAGAGATGCATACTCTGAACAGTGAAAGAATTAGTGAAGAAGTTAGATGAATAGGAAGGAATTGTAAGGCGAAGTGTATAAGAGGAACGAAGGTCACGAGACTGACTGGAAGCGAGAAAACGAGAAAGTAGTTTGCTCTAAATCGATAACTGTATTAATTCCATTTATTTTTAATGTATGTTACTTTTATTTTTAATGTAATTTACTTTTTTTTAATTTTCAAAAAATGCTGTTATTCCCTTAGTGCGCTATAATAAACTAAATTTATTCTTGATTCAAAGGAAAACGTATTTCTCAATTCGCACACAGACACGTACAAGTTTCATTGTTTATTGGTGTATAAAAGTGCGTAAAAAAAGGGGTTCAAAATTTTAACTTGGAAATTTGTTTTTATTATGGAATTTGTGAAGCAATTATCTAATCGGGGTGTCTGAGGTCTTCGTCGTTCGTTATTTATGATACACCTTGTATAGTGCACGATTTCGTACGTAATTACTGTCGGCGCTTTGTCATAAATGCAGTTTGAAAGAAATGGATAAAGACTCGTGTGAGTGATGATATAGATAAATAATGTTATGTATCTATATCATTCACTCCACATCCCTTACGGGGTAGATAGAGAATATAGTGTTCCAAAATATTCTTTTCTTACAAAATTCTCTCACTTTCTCAACTAAGTGTGTATAATATTATCGAATTGAAGTTGATATGGAACACTAACACATGTTGACGTGAAAACGTCGTTTGTAAGTGGGTAAGTAAGCGCGACTGTGTCTGACTAACTCGTGAGTATGCGCCACGAAGCAAATACGAAGAGGAGATGACGTAATAAGATGTTCCTTTACAATTTAAGCGTGTCACTGCGCGGGGTGGCACACGGCGAGGGGGACGTTACGTCCAACCCACATTTGTATTTGCCATCTGGCGAAGACTGGTAAATATTAAACGGTTCCTCCATGTCAATGTTACTTGTAAGTCCAATTATATTACAGTAGATGTGTTCTAATACATGACAAAAAAATTGTTACAAGTGTAATGTGTGAAACTTGTGTGACCAGAATGTCGCATTCATTATTTCATTTTAAGGGTTTTGTTTATAGTAAAAATAGATAATATTTAATAACTATGCGAACTTAAGGGAATTTGTGAATAGAGCAAGTAGCGATGACAAACTGAGGTAAGTCACGCCCATCACGATGACGTCAAGGCTCTTATGAAATCAAAAGGGTCGCTAGGTTAGGCCACCTCCTTTTCGTATTTACTTCGTGGTATTCGCATTCTACCGTGCGGTACCTGTATGGCACTTTCTCTAATTTTATTCTTCTGAGCCAGGATCTGGTTGTGCATTACCTGGTGGTGTGTGTTCTCTGCGCGTGGTGCTTGGCGAGCTGTATGTGGTGCAGCGCGGGCTTGGTATCGCGCCCCACGATATGCAGCTGCGGCGCGATCAGCCGGCGCCCCACGCCCATGCCCACCGCGCCCACCAGGACTGGTTGTGCATTACCTGGTGGTGTGTGTTCGCTGCGCGTGGTGCTTGGCGGGCTGTATGTGGTGCAGCGCGGGCTTGGTATCGCGCCCCACGATGTGCAGCTGCGGCGCAATCAGCCGCCGCCCCACGCCCATGCCCACCGCGCCCACCAGGACTGGTTGTGCATTACCTGGTGGTGTGTGTTCGCTGCGCGTGGTGCTTGGCGGGCTGTATGTGGTGCAGCGCGGGCTTGGTATCGCGCCCCACGATGTGCAGCTGCGGCGCGATCAGCCGGCGCCCCACGCCCATGCCCACCGCGCCCACCAGGACTGGTTGTGCATTACCTGGTGGTGTGTGTTCGCTGCGCGTGGTGCTTGGCGGGCTGTATGTGGTGCAGCGCGGGCTTGGTATCGCGCCCCACAATGTGCAGCTGCGGCGCAATCAGCCGCCGCCCCACGCCCATGCCCACCGCGCCCACCAGGACTGGTTGTGCATTACCTGGTGGTGTGTGTTCGCTGCGCGTGGTGCTTGGCGGGCTGTATGTGGTGCAGCGCGGGCTTGGTATCGCGCCCCACGATGTGCAGCTGCGGCGCGATCAGCCGCCGCCCCACGCCCATGCCCACCGCGCCCACCAGGACTGGTTGTGCATTACCTGGTGGTGTGTGTTCGCTGCGCGTGGTGCTTGGCGGGCTGTATGTGGTGCAGCGCGGGCTTGGTATCGCGCCCCACGATGTGCAGCTGCGGCGCGATCAGCCGCCGCCCCACGCCCATGCCCACCGCGCCCACCAGGACTGGTTGTGCATTACCTGGTGGTGTGTGTTCGCTGCGCGTGGTGCTTGGCGGGCTGTATGTGGTGCAGCGCGGGCTTGGTATCGCGCCCCACGATGTGCAGCTGCGGCGCGATCAGCCGCCGCCCCACGCCCATGCCCACCGCGCCCACCAGGATCTGGTTGCCGATCACTTGCCCCGACCGGTTCGTCACCTGCGGATTTACCAAACGATGAAAGCTGTTTTAAAGCTGAGTGATATTTTGGCATTTCGTGCGTGACCAATCCTATTAATATTATAAGTTTGTATGTGTAGATGTTTGTCGACTCGATCACTCAAAAACGGCCAAACGGATTTAGATGAAATTTGGCACAGAGATATATTATTACATGGATTAACACATAGGATACTTTTTATCTCAGAGTAATGTAAAGTTCCTGTCTAAAATGAGCGCGGACGAAGTCGCGGGCAGAAACTTGTACTTTCTGAATGCATGAGCACGGTTGCACAAAAATCTGTTTATATTGAGCACTATTAAAAGTCCAACGGCCATTTTGGCTCCTGGCTGACATTGACAGGATGAAATTAGTGTCATCATTTAGTAAAAAGATTCCTATACCCAAGGAGATATTTTCAACAGATGGGACCCGCACTGTTGAACGGCAATAAAGATTAGTAATTAATTCGCGAGTTGTGCTCGATACTATCTAAAGTTAGAATAAATACAATCCAGAAGTCGCGTCCAGTCGTAATTGCATGCAGCGCGGTTAACACCCTCACGCCTTTATTCCCCAGCGGGGGTGGCAGAGGTGTACTGAGTACACCCACGTTTCGCCGACGATGTTAGGTCCCATGTAACAGGGGGCGAGCCTATTTCCATATACCGGGCACAATTCCAGACTCCGGACTCATACTGGGAATTTTTCGTTAGAAAAACTACATTTGTCCGACCTAGGATTTGAAACTCGCCCCACACTCGCCGTACTTTTCACCCGCGTAATGTTGGCCGCCCGGAAAGATTACCACTTTATGGCATATATGTTGATGACCTTAGAGTAGATGATAGTGAAATCGTTGTTGCGTTAAAGTGTATTTTATTGCATATTAATCTCAAGAAATAGATATACTTGATCTATTAAAGCTTCAAGTAATTTAATGTAGGAAAAATATTTTCATCATCATAACTAAATATTATAACCATGTTGGTAGAAGTTTACTGAATTAATACCATTTAATACTAAAACTAATAAAGTGTTCAGCAAATATAAGTAGGGAAAACAAAATGGAAGCGTCTTTTACTATGAAAATTACAGAGGGAAGAATTCATTCAATTATCGGCACCTAAATGCGCTAGTTAGGTATTAAATGTGACCCCATCATGTTTATCTTCAAACTCAACAAGATTTTTACAGGCAAGAACGACACAAGACGGCATAATCTATATATTAATACGTGAAGCAAAAACTTTGTACCCCTTTTTACGAAAATTGCGCGTACGGAGGAGTATGAAATTTCCCACACTTATAGTTTATATAGAGAAGGAGTGCAGAATGCTAATATTTTTTTAAAATTAGGCTTAAAAAATACATTAAATCAATAAAAAAATCATTACACACACTACCGTGTATTTGACACAATACACGTCAAATTGATGTTTGTCTTTAATATTATTTGTCTACAGTCTTCCTGAATATCAAACATAACCAGCAAACGATGAAAGAGTAGGTCGAATATCGACCTATGGGCGACCACTAGTTCAATTTAATTTGACACGTGCAGAGCGCGTTATTTCGCACGACGGTCACAGAGCGACCAGATAGAAGTAGTAATTGTTGCTACAATTTGATGCGCACCCGCGGCTTCTGGATTTTATTTATTCCAAGTGTCTAAGTTAGACAGTGACTAAGCCTATTAATCAAAGAGGTGGGTAAGTCAGTCAGACGCTATATTACCTGTGCAAAAGATCTCGTTACACCCAGTGGCGTGCACTGCATATACAGTCCCACAAGTATCTTTTGGTCCGCGGCCAAAATCAGAACTAACGCTATGAAATTATGAACACTTGAATGTGAAGAAAACCAAGATTATGGTTTTTGAAAGGGAAGAAACCAGAAAGAATGTAAGGATTGTGGTTGGTAACGATGTGTTGGAGCAAGTGAATGAGTTTGTATATCTTGGATGCGCCTTCAGTAAGGATGGGAAATACACCGCTGACATAGAGAGAAGAGTGAGTGCAGGGAACAGAGTGAATGGTGCGATGGAAAAGCTACTCGGGAGCCGGCACTTAAGCCATAAGGCGCAGCTGGCCATAACGGAGTTCTTGCCCCAACGCTGTTATATGGCGATAGCGAGAGCTGGGTATGTAAGAAGGAGAATGAAAGTAGGATAAATGCGGTAGAAATGCGAGCTCTGCGGAAGATGTGCGGAGTGAAGCTGACCGACCGCATTAGCAACAGCATAGTAAGACAGCGAGTAGGTATGAAAGATAGTATCGGTGTAAAGATGAGAAAGGGCATGCTCCGTTGGTTCGGGCATATAGAAAGAAAGCCAGAGGAAAGAATGACAAAACAGATATACAATGTGAAAGTGGAAGGATGCAGGTACCGGGGAAGACCTAGACTATCTTACCACGACCAAATAAACCGAGTCTTATCTGATGGAAAAGTCAAGAGTCTCCGTAACCGGCGAGCGTGTATGAGACGAACTATGAGAGTCGAGGAAGCCAGAGAGGTATGTAAGGAAAGAACCTGTTGGAACTCTGTACTCTCTGCCTACCCCGCAAGGGATCTGGCGTGAGGTTATAGATAGATAGATAGAAATGATGAAATGTCAATTCATGACAGTCGCAAAAGTTGCCGTTTGCTACGAAATTTACCCAAATTCTTTTTAAAATTAGTAACCGTGCGGACCCACCTGTTAAAATATCTCCTTGGAAGTAGAAAAAAATTATTAATTGGTAACCCTCATGTCACACCAACGCCTTCCTGTCAATATCATCCACGAGCCAAAAGATCCTTGTCGGGCTATAGACAATTGAGCGGTACTTACCACAGTATAATATACTGAATGGAAGTAAACGTTATTAATTTTATTTTAAAGGCAGTGAAATTTTATTTTTTTGAGGTAGGTACTGCTTAATTGCCTATATGCTATGCTGGTTACAGATTTTGTTACAAGCAACACTGGAATAGGGGTGTGCGCCGAGTATTGGAAAATTGTGCGAAGACCAACAATATTACAAAAGCCTGTTAATTTCGATCAGATGCCTATTTAAAGCGCTCTTGCTTTTCTATTTGGCACATGTACTTAAATTTACAAAGCGTTTCGGCGAAGTCGGGAGCCGAAACGTACAAGGTACGAGTCACAATTTTATAATTCTCTCTCTACTATACCTCCAACGCCGCCATGACCAGTTACATCTTTTCCACAGAGTAAAAAAAGCTAACGTCATACATCATAATGTCATAAACCGAAAATCCTCGTGACAGTCTCATGAGCTACCACCTCATCAGATTTCTCAAATCCCTAGCAAAACTGAGCGCTTGCTTCTAGTACGCTTCAAAAACGTCTCATCTAGGGCATGAGTACGATTTCGAGCGATTCGAACGATTTCGAACCAAACACTTGTGTTCATCAAGTGCACCCTGCCTAAGCCAAAACCCTCCCACACAGGTGCCCTATCTTTGACGTCACGGAATCTTTGAAAAAGTCTTTGGCACAGGGACTTGATTTACAGCTGTAGCTTATGAGAGTACCAGACAGTTTGTGATCATCCTCGAGACGTCATGTCAAATCGTAAGTTTTGATGTTCTATCGAAATTGCACCTTCTACCCCTCACTTTATAAGAACCCGAGTCCCCTAAGGCTCTGTTCTATCACCTCTCCTATTCAGCCTGTATACGCACGATAAATCTTGTTCCTCGTCCTTCAGACCACACAGGACCAGCTCGTAATCCATTCGAACCGCCTTCATAATCAGTTGCCTTTATCCCATGATTTGCCTGCTAGCGGCAAAACCCTTTACGTGCTGAACCCCTGTCCAAAAAGAGAAAGGATCGGGAACACCCGTGATTCTTTCAAAGGATCAAAATATTAATTAATATTTTGGTGAAGACACAAAAGCCAGCAGAATATCGTCGCACATAATATCGTCAAATGCCTTGCTTCATTTAATCCCAAAGATGTAGGTTTTAAATGTACTTGCCTGTTGGCGGGAGAAGAAAAATGTGTTTAGGTCTTGCTGCGCTTATCAGGATTATTCCTGCAATTTCTGCTACGAACAAGCTGTGCGAACGTGTTGTCAATAGCAGAATTGGTTTTAAATAATCGCGATTGAGCCCTATATGCGGCACCTAATTTTCCTAATTCCAGTTCCAATATTAATAACTCAAAAATGTCACACTTAAAAATAGAAAATATTGTTTTTATGTTAAAAAATAGCGCCACGCGCCGCCGCGCCGACCATTTCACCCCGGTGCGGCGCCGCCGACAAATTTTGGGCCTGCGCCCACGCAGAGATGGGCAAAATGTAATCAGATAAATGATTACAGTTTCATTTTGTAATATTCAATCATGATTCAAGATTAAGGCCCTTATTACAGAACGCAAATCAGTCGAGAATCTAGTTTTGAAAACTGATTTTTGTACAAAAACGTTAGTTTTAAAACTAGATTGGCGACTGATTTTTCTTGTGTAATATAGGCCTTAAAGGTAATCGTAATCGTAGAAGAATTCATCATCAGCCCGTGTCAGTCCACTACTGGACGTAGGCCTCTCCCATGGCACGCCACTGAGCTCGATCTTCAGCTGCCCTCCTCTAATTCCTGCCCGCTGCCTTACGAATATCGTCGCCCCACCCAACTACAGGTCGTCCTACACTACGTTTGCCGACACGCGGTCTCCACTCAAGAACCAGTCTGTGCCAACGGCAATCGGTTCTGCGGCATATGTGACCTGCCCACTGCCATTTCAGCTTGCTAATTCGCTGAGCTATGTCGGTAACCTTGGTTCTTTGACGAATAACTTCGTTCTTCTTTCTTCGTAGAAGATTACAAAATGTAATTTTAATCGTTAATTGTTAATACACCATCACGCCTCTATTCCCCAATAAACAAAAAAAAAAAGCCACGCCGATATTCCCCAGAGGGTGGCAGAGGTGTACTGAGTACACTCACGTTTCGCCGACGATGTTAGGTCCCATGTAATAGGTGGCGAGCCTATTGCCATATACCGGGCACAATTCCAGACTCCGGACTCATACTGGGAATTTTTCGTTAGGAAAACTACATTTGTCCGATCTAGGATTTGAACCCAGGACCTCGTGATCACAAAGCGATGCGCTTTGCCACCAGACCAACGAGGCAGTCTGTCCCTAATCAAAAGGGTGGTTAATCATTAATCTGATTACATTTTGCCCATCTCTGACTACACCTAGGTGCTGCTTGACTCACCACTTGTATATGTGTAGGTTGTTGATGTTCCTGCTGCTCCAACTCCAGACTGTTCTGGTGTTGCACCTGTTGCTGGTGCTGTTGTTGTTGCTGT
Source organism: Phalera bucephala (assembly GCA_905147815.2). Taxonomy (NCBI): domain Eukaryota; kingdom Metazoa; phylum Arthropoda; class Insecta; order Lepidoptera; family Notodontidae; genus Phalera; species Phalera bucephala. The sequence continues at coordinate 26,341,669 of LR990621.1, forward strand.
TGCTGTTGTTGCTGTTGCTGTTGCTGCACTTGCTGTTGCACTTGTTGTTGCACCTGCTGCGCGACTTGCTGCGCCGCTTGTTGCGCGGCTTGTTGCTGGGTTTGTTGCGACACTGATTGCTGATTCTGTGAAGGAGTTTTGATTCGTTTCGATACTTAGAAATTGTCAAGACAAAATCCTAATGGCGTCCACTGAATTAGATCCAGTCTTCTAGTTATCTTACGATTCTTTTCGTGTCAATGTGAAAGGTGACCTTAACAGATTATCGGGACCGCGTTTACCCCTTCTCTTGTACGGGGAGCAAAAGGGGCAAACTATTAAAGCATAACAGAAAAATCAAGTCCATGTTCATAGAAGTATCATTACATATTATTATAAAACAAACCCCCCCCCCCCCTGTCTGTCTGTCTGAACGCGATAAACTCAATAAGTAGCGATCAGATTTTCATACGGTTTTTACCAATCATCATCATCATCATCTCAGCCTATACTTGTCCACTGCTGAACATAGGCCTCCCCAATCGCTTTCCAGCGTAACCGGTCCGATGCCACCTGCATCCAACGACTTCCTGCGATTTTCACAAGATCGTCGGTCCATCTGGCAGGCGGTCGTCCCACACTGCGCTTGCCAATACGTGGTCTCCACTCTAAAATCTTTCTGCCCCAACGCCCGTCCGATCTACGCGCTATATGGCCCGCCCATTGCCACTTCAGCTTGCTAATCTTAACGGCTATGTCGGTGACCTTGGTTCTTCTACGAATCTCCTCATTCCTGATTCGATCGCGTAGAGAAACGCCGAGCATAGCTCTCTCCATAGCTCGCTGAGCAACTCTGAGCTTTTTTATGAGACCTATAGTAAGAGACCACGTCTCTGATCCATATATCATCACTGGTAACACACACTGACTAAAAACTTTAGTCTTAAGGCACTGAGGTATTTTGGATGAGAAGATGTTGCGCAGTTTCCCGAACGCTGCCCAGCCGAGTTGGATTCGTCGATTGACCTCTCTCTCAAAGTTGGACCTACCTAACCGGACTACCTGTCCCAGGTAAATGTATTCGTCGACAACTTCAAGAGTAGAGTTCCCAACGGTGAGTGCGGTGGGTACGACATGGACGTTACACATTATTTTTGTTTTGTCCATGTTCATTTTAAGACCCACTTGTTGAGATACTCTGTTGAGGTCACCGAGCATTCGTCCTAGATCTTCCAGCGACTCCGCCACGACCACAATGTCGTCGGCAAATCGAAGGTGAGTGATGTATTCGCCATTGATGTTGATGCCAAGTCCTTGCCATTCCAAGAGCTTGAAGGCGTCCTCTAAGGCAGCCGTAAACAGTTTCGGAGAAATGACGTCTCCCTGCCTTACTCCTCTTTTTATGGGGATCGCCTTCGTGCAATGCCCCTGTACTCGGACTGACATGGTGGCGTTATTATAGAAGCACTTCAACACTTCAATGTACCGATAGTCAATGTGGCATCGCTGGAGAGATCTAAGAACCGCCCAAGTCTCGATCGAATCGAAGGCTTTCTCATAGTCCACAAACGCCAAGCATAGTGGCCGATTATACTCCTCGGTCTTCTGTATAATCTGCCGCAGCGTATGTATGTGGTCTATGGTACTAAAGCCTTTCCGGAAACCGGCTTGTTCGGGAGGCTGGAAGTCATCAAGCCTGCGTTCGAGACGATTCGTGATGACTCTCGAAAACAACTTATAAACATGGCTCAGCAGTGTGATGGGCCTATAATTCTTCAGTAAAGTGTTATCACCTTTCTTGAAAAAACAGTACCACCACTCCCCTGTTCCATGCTTCCGGCGTTTTCTCTTCGAGCAAGACGGAACTAAACAGCCTCTGAAGGACTTTAAGTACCGGCGTTCCGCCCGCTTTCAGAAGCTCTGCGGTAATTCCGTCTTCGCCTGGTGCTTTGTTATTTTTGAGTTGTTTGAGAGCCATCGTAATCTCGTACAGGCTCGTGACGCAAGGACTTCAGTATCTGTCCATTGAGCTGCCTATAGGACTTAGCATCATCGGAGGTTTGGAGCGTCATGGAACGTCGCTCAGCCATGAGATTTCGGGTGGAGTTAGATAGTTTTTGAGGTCTATTTTTACGGTGGGGCTTATAATACTTGGACCCGACCGTATGGACAGTCTCTACCAGCCTGTTGTTGATTTCGTCCACTGATGCGCTGCTGTCTAGCAATTCGAAGCGGTTTGACAATTCGAGTTGAAAGTTCTCGGGGTTTTGGATGTGTGCATAAGAAGGTCGGAGCGTAGACTTCATCAGACGCGATCTTTCCATTTTGACATTAATATTTAATGTGCCTCTGACCATTCGGTGATCACTGCCGGTTTTTACCCTGTGAATCACGGAGACATCATTAAATATTTGTCGCTTGGTGCTCATGATGAAGTCTATCTCATTTTTTGTGGAACCATCAGGGCTCATCCAGGTCCATTTTCTATGAGGCGGCTTCCGGAAGAAAGAGTTCATCATAAAGAGTCCCTCCTTCTCCAGATATTCGGCCAGCCTCTGACCCCTGGGGTTGCGCTGCCCATATCCAAATTGCCCCACTCTCAACTCATCATCGCCCCGTTTGCCCAGCCGCGCATTGAAGTCACCCATAACCACTGTAAAGTGTGCTTTGGAAGTATGTATGGCTCTACTAATGTCCTCATACATTACTTCGACGTCATCATCTGAGTATGCCGAGGTCGGTGCGTAGACCTGTATGACCTTCAGCGAATATCTTTTGGATATTCTGAGTATCAGGTACGCTACCCTGCTCGACACACTAGTGATGGACACAATGTTGTCTATGAGTGACTTGTGGACGATAAATCCGACACCACCTTGGGACTGCTGTTCACCCTCCCGGTAGTAAAACAAGTTGCCGGATTTTAAGGTTATCGTGTCCTCGCCCTTTCTTCGGACCTCCGATAAACCAACAATATTCCACCGCAACTTGTTTATCTCTTCTTCCAGCTCAACAAGCTTCTCATCTGTCCTTAACGTGCGTGCATTGTATGTCACCAGGGCCAATTTTCGATGTTGGTGGTAGCCGAATCTCTGCCGGAGATTCTTAGCACCCCTTGTCCTGTCGTTACCATAGCTGCTACCGTGGCCAGGACGAACAGGACCGCCGGGGACTAGGGGCCTGGTTTTATTCTTATCTTCCATTTTAATAAATTGGGGGTGTTTGCCATACTCGCCACGCTTGGCAGGCGGGTTGGCGAGCGCAGTTTTTGATGGTAGAAGTGTTAAGGGAACGCTGCTGCCCATTCCCTAGTTTTCCCTTAGTCGCCTTGTACGACACCCGATGGGATGAGATGGGTTGGTCCTATTCTAAGCCGGGAACCACGCGGTCGCTAGTTATATATAAAACTTTAGGTCCTGAAATGTCTTGGATGGTCAGCAGATTGGTACCTGACTTAGAACACAATTAAGAAACTATTTTGAATTAGTAATTTTTTTCCAAGGACTAATTAAGTAATAACATGTATATACTAACATTTCTAGGCGGTAGGTCCATGTGTTGCCTCTGATGCAGCATCAGATGGTTTTTCTGGAAGAACGCTTTCCCGCACTGGTCGCACACGTGCGTCCGCAGCGTGCAGCTGCCGTCCGGATGCCTGTCGAAGAAAACATTCGTTTTTTTACACCACTACGATTTATTCCTGTGTCCTGGGTGCGTTTACAAACATGAAAATTCACATACACAAACACCCAGACCGAAACAAAAAATTGTGGAAATTTGTCCCGTGCGGGAATCGAACCCGTGACTATTAGGCACAGTGGGCGGAGCAGCTTGAGCTCTTGACCACTGCCCTAAATCGTCCGTGATTTTGCACAGTTTGATTCAACGACATGGTTTACAAACAAGAGAACTAAAGTAAATTCAGATTGACAAAATATATTTTAACCAACGGAAGACAGTTTAAAGACACAGGATTGGCAATTGGTACATTTATGGATAAAAAAACACTACAAGAACGGAACGAGTTAAAAAAACGCCTCCTATTAGCTAGAAAAAACGGCAATCATGCTGTTATAAAAAATAATAAACTGCTAATTTATGGAAAAGAACATGACATTTCTACCGATTTCACTCAAGCAGTTGACAAACCAGATGTAAGAAACAAAACCTATGATGAAAGCATTAAAAAATCAATAACAACAACCCAACCACTATCACAGCTTCAGCGAGATAATATATCAATACAAAATATAGCCAACCAGACATTTCGACAATAATCTCACCATTTCCTTTCAAAATATACAAAGTATCGGAAATAAGGTACATTTGCTTGAAGAGTTTTTAAGTTCTTATAATATCGACATAATATCATTATCAGAAGTATGGAAAAAAAAATATTTCTGCGAACTTATTCAGTTACCAGAACACAAAATTGGATCCATTTTCTGTCGGAAATCATACGAAGGTGGAGGAGTTTGTGTAATTGTAAAAAACACACTAGAACATATTGAAAGGACAGACATTGTTAATTTCTCCAAAGAGTTTATTATAGAATTTAGTGCAATAGAAATTCCTAAAATAAACTGCATATTTGTAGGTATATATAGAGCAGATCGTCACATTAATATTTTTTATGAGCAACTAGAGAAAGTAATGAATAAATTAAATACAAAAAATACGAATAAATGTATAGTAATTGGCGGCGACTTCAACATAAACATACACAATAAAAACAAACAAACCCGAGACCTATTAAATGTAATGCAATCACATAACCTACAACAATTAATCCGAGAACCCACGCGAGTAACAAAAGCAAGTTCCACCTGTATTGACCTACTATTTACAAATCGCGAAAATCTTATAACAAAAACATACGTTCAAGATTATGGTCTCTCCGACCATAAAGCAATAAACGCAAACCTAAAAATCCTCTCAAAATACAATACAAAAATATGGCACACCGAAAAAAGGTTATTTACTAAAAATAAAATTCAATTATTTAGAAATTCATTAAAATGTATAAATTGGGAAAACGTAATTCATATAAACAAAAATGTAAACATAAACTATAATTTATTCCAAGAAACAATAAATAATATTCTTAACTCACACATACCGACACAAAAACTAAAGATAAGTAATAAACCAAAAAAAGGATGGTTAACTACTGGCATTAAAAAATCTTGTCAACACAAAAGAGCTTTAAAAATTATTTTAAACGAAACCAACAATGAGGTAATTAGAAAACACTTCAACTATTTCTCCCAAATTCTAAAACGAATCGTTAAAATATCAAAAAGAAATGAATACATAAGACAAATGGAAAAATCAGACAATAAAACAAAAACCATGTGGAAAATAATAAATACAAAATTAGGCAAAACAAACAAACACAAATACAAAAATATAAGTCTAGAAGTAAATAATAAAACAATTAAATGCCCCATAACCGTAACCAATATATTTAATGAATTTTTCGCAACAGTAGGTGAAATACCAGATAACCAAACCAATAAGAACCTAAATGGAAAATCGGTTATTAACTCTCCAACTCAATCAATCTATTTACGCCCTGTTGACCAGAAAGAAATAACTCAAATTATCGAATCAATCAAAAATAAACACAGTTGTGGTGTAGATGACATTCCTCCTATCTTAATAAAACAATGTGCAAAAGAACTTTCAATACCATTAACCATCCTAATAAATCAAAGTTTTCAAGAAGGACAATTTCCAGACGCATTAAAAATATCACTAGTGAAACCAATTCATAAGAAAAATGACGAATCTACACCAAGTAATTACAGGCCTATAGCCCTGTTGCCAACCTTCTCTAAAATATTCGAGAAGGCAATGTGTAATCGAATATATAGTTTTTTAGAGAAGCACAAAATACTCGATGATAGTCAAAACGGATTTCGGAAATCAAGATCTACCACACTGGCGGTATATAAATACGTTCAAACAGCCCTCCAATGCATAAATGATAAACAATATGTACTAGGATTATTACTGGATATGACTAAAGCATATGATAAAGTACTGTACAATATACTGCTTACTAAACTATACGGGTCAGGCATTCGTGGACCTGCTTATAAATGGTTTAAATCTTATCTGAATAACAGAACTCAAATTGTCCAAATCGAACACTACAATGAAAATAATAACCAAATTAAAACCATACGATCTCAAGTAAGGAAATTATCGTGTTCAATTCCACAAGGAAGTGTATTAGGCTGTATATTATTTTTAATATATATAAATGACCTACCTAAAATCTTAGACAACAAAACAATTACGCCGGTTCTATTTGCAGACGACATTTCTATTCTAATAAAAATTGAGAACGAAAAAGACCCTATTACACCACTAAAAAACACCTTACAGAATATAACGCAATGGCTACAGGAACATAATCTCGAAATAAACTACAATAAAACAAAAATTATGCAATTCAGATCGTACAAAAAACCAGCATTAAATGTAAACATGGCATTCCAAAACACACATATAGAAAACGTAGACACATTTAACTTACTCGGAATCCACATTGATACACATCTTAACTGGAAATCGCACATCGACCAAATAATATCAAAATTAGCAAAATTCACGTACGCTCTTTTCCAAATTAAACAAAGCACCAACGCTAGCACTGCACTGTCTGCTTACTACGCGTATGCATACTCTTGGCTGAGATATGGCATTATGCTATGGGGAAACAGTGTAAACGCAAATCAGCTGTTTGTTATGCAAAAAAAGTGCGTAAGAATCCTAGCACAAATAGATAACACCCAAAGTTGCAAACCTTATTTTATAAAATATAATTTATTAACACTCCCCTCAATATATATTCACGACATATGCCTTTTCGTTTTTAAAAATATTTCTAACTTTTCCAAAATTTCTGATACCCATAATAGAAATACGCGTCACAAAAATAGGTTATATATTCCACAATCACGTATAAAAATGCTCAACGAAAGTCCACACTATATGGCTGTAAAAATATACAATAAACTACCACATTATATCAAAACCGAAACTAAATTAACATCATTCAATAAACGACTAAAATCTTACTTAATTCATAACTGTTTCTATTCACTATCAGAATATTTAGAATTGCCCCAATAACATAATATCAAACATCAAACATTGTAACAAAGTACAATTACATACAACTACCTACTTATATTACATTTTACATTATATTACATATTACATTGACATGACGATTGCAATATACTATGAAACTTTATTGAAATTGTAGTCTATTATAATAACTAAATTATATTAATAACTTAATTATATTATTTCATTAATTTATGTCATACCTACTTAACATTTTTATTACAACTGTATTTGCAATGCCCGTAAACGGCCACTAAGTCATAAGCACTTTATAATATTAAGATCTCATATTATTGTACACTTAGTCCGCAAATAAATATTTGAATTTGAATTTGAATTCCTGGTGTTGTCCTAACATTTGGACTTGTCTAGTTGTTGTTAGTATACATACATATTACTACACCGTCACGCCTATATTCCCCAAGTGGGGGTGGCAGAGGTGTACTGAGTACACCCACGTTTCGCCGACGATGTTAGGTCCCATGTAATAGGGGGCGAGCCTATTGCCATAACCGGGCACAATTCCAGACTCCCGACTCGTACTGGGAAGTTCTCGTTAGAAAAACTACAATTGTCCTACCTAGGATTTGAACCCAGGACCTCGTGATCGCAAAGCGATGCGCTTTGCCACTAGACCAACGAGGCAATATATTATAACGTGTAATACCTTCTCTGGTGCGCTAAGAGTCCATGTTTAGCCGCGAAACCTTTCCCACAATCGCCGCAGAAGTGTATCTTCGGCCGCGGCGCTGACACATGGTGATTCTGTTAATAAAAATAATATGCACATTGGTTACAAAATAATACATTATGTTTTGTACTCTAAGGGCATTTACGGATGAACGTCACATGTCAAAGGCTGTATCGGCATGTATATGCCCTAGACGTACCGGCAGCTACCGCCGTATTTATTAACCGGCTTTTTTGTCTGTATAAATTGCCATATCAATTAAAAAAAGCAGTTATTATTAATTACACGGTCAAATACCGTGGGTAAAGTGCCTTTTGCTGGTAAGAATAATAATAATGTAATAATATTATCCTTGTTAAGAAACTGTCCCAGCGTTGGGCACGGACCTCCTCTTAAACTGAGAGGATTTAGTTAGGCCATAGTCCAACACGTTGGCCTAGTGCAGGTTGGAGAACTTCACACACCTTCGAGAAACTCCCAGGCATGCAGTAGGTCTACCAATTCCGAAATTTCGGGCGATTCAAGACGGCTTGTGACTTTACGTCCGTCGTAAAACGCTACCATGAAGTGATCCGAACAAACGAAGTTTCGGCATTTTGACAGCACTTGTTTCGTGATTTTAACCTCAATTATACGAATACTAAAGAGGTAACTTATACTTTCGTAAAAAGAAAATACCACCAATAGTCATGGTTTCAACTTACATCGATTTGCGCCTTTTCAGCTTAGCTAATAATTGCGAAATTTTGGAACATTATATACATAGTTCGCGTCATTATGTCATTATGACCAGCTTGACATTTAATAATTTTACACGACTAACTTGGAATGTTCATAACTTAACATGTGTCTGATAAGAAACGAATGCACTATTTATTAGGATGGTTTATACTACTTCATTTAATACTTACTTTTTTCGTAAACGGAAACATACTTCGCATCTGTCATTCAGTCACGAACATAGTCTATGGTGTCCGACCGAAAGATATAAATCCGATGCAACTTCATGGTAGGTACAGGCATCGTATTTCGTTCGTGTATCGTTCGGCTCCGAAGTTTCGTATTGAAACTTTCATGGTAGACCTACAGGTTTCCTCACGATGTTCCTTCACCGTTAAAGCAAGTGATAGTTAATTTTGAATACGCACATACTTTTGAAAAAAGACATGTGCGTAACTAGGTTTGAGCCCGAGAACTCTGACTTTGCAGTTCAACGGTCTAACCACTAGCCTATCTAGTGCTGTAAAAACGCTCGAGTCGGCGCTTAAAACGCTCGCGTCTTCTACGTGTTTCAACGCTCGTGAGCGTCGACTCAGCGCTAAACGCTCGACTTCAGTGCTCATGTTTGCAACACTAAGACTATCACTGCTTATAAGAATAATACATACAAAAAAAACTTGGAAAAATTCGTAAAATAACTCACCGTTGCTATGACTTGCGTGTGAACTACGTTGTTGGGGTTCGATGATATTATTTGAATAGGTTGGTCTGAAAAAAAGAAAATTAATAACTATATTGCAGTGTATGTGCCCCCTAATTAGGCGTAGCCTACATTAAGGGCTTGTACACCTTGTTCCTAATACGCTAACAAAGCCATACCTAAGTGAAGCTTATCTTGAATTCTTAAATCAAAAATCGGTCTAAGGCGTTATAATGAATGAGGGGTTAAGTAAGACGGGGCGATAGCGAATGTGGAATACCAAACGTAAGAAAATATTGTTTGGAGGCCAGAGGAAGTGACTATGGCAGGTACCACAAGGGACGGAAATAGGCCTTTTATGAGTTAAATGGGACGTTTCTTGTACTCCAGTAAAGTCATATACTTTAGGCGATGTTTATCTTGAATTATAAAATCAAAAATCAGCCTAAAGCGGCGCGGCGTCTAAATGAAGGGCTGAGTCGGAGCGGTAGCGAGTGCGAAATATCAAACGCATAAAATCACTATTAGGAGCCACAATAAAGTGCCCATGGCGGGTACCACAAGTGACGGTAACATGCCTACAGATTCCCTATCTGTTAGTAGCCACCCTTTTTTGAGTATCGCGGGGAAAAAATCTCCTCTCTCTCGTGCTCTCCGAGATCCTCGTTCTAAAACATCCTCTGCGACATCTTCGTCTTAACACATCGTCTCAGCACATCTTGGTAGAAGCAGAATTGTTCCCCTCGCCCTAGCATTTATTAATTTATTTAGTTAAACAACATAATGCACAATGTTAAATCATAGCCCCACAAAACTATGCAACCAGTTAAGACTGTGAGGTCAATTGAGTCTACAAACGTAATATTATGGTAATACTAACTTAGCACAACTTCGGTAATGCTTATTTAGTTTACTTTTAAACACTTGTTAGGAATATAATACCCTGCGAGGAGGCGGGGCCTAGTGGCGCGTCATGATGACGTAGCGTCTGTCATAGCGCTGCTAGGCGCGCCGGCCGCGCTTTTTGGCTGGCTCTCGGTCGTGGCGGAAGTCTCATAAATATTTATTTATTTATTTTATTTTAATATAATACAAACGGTCACAATACAAATGTAATAACTTAAATAAATGAAATTAAACAAACCTATGAAAAGAAAAGAAAAGAAACATGTGCCAATATATTAATTGTAAAACAAGTTTACTTGCTACAACACACTGTTTATTTTGCTTGCATCACAACTTTGATATTGCTTTACGTTTAAATGAATTAAGATTCTCTGAGAAAATATCAATGTCCGATAGTCTGGTATTGTATAGATCAAGACTACGTATGAAAAATCTATATTTAGCATAGTTGGTACGGCCGAAACTAATGTGAAAGTTAAATTGTTTGTTACGTGAGTAAATACGGGGGATTTTAAGACATACTTTCGCTAAGAGGTTAGGACAGTTTATGGTTATTTATTATTTTATAAAGGTAAACACTATCGTTTAGGGCACGCCTTGTGCCCAAATGCGGAATTTTGTGATATTCACGACTAGATTCGTAATCGCCAAAAATATTCTCTGTTCTATAATCAAGGGCTTAAAGAAATTTATTTTGAATCTTCTCTAGTCTATCTCTATGCACAATATAATAATGGTTCCAGATTATACTACAAAATTCTAGCAGGTTGCGAACAAATGCATAGTATAAAATTTTATATGCGTCAGAGCTTTTGAAAGGTTGATAGATACGTCGTAGCTTGATTACACATATTGTCGTAGTTTATTTTGATTCCTTTGTTCTATTTTTACATTTTAATTGTTACAAACGATAAATGTTTTAAGTTGTTCACTATAGGTGTATTGATATTTCTTTTTAAAAAACCTATTTCTATCCTAATCCATATTACACTTTTATATTAGTCTCGCCCCTTATGGCCGCCGGTAGACTATTCAAAATGTTGCGTTTTTTTAGCGCCCTGTTACCGAAGTAGTTTGTAACCTTTGGACCATTGTATCTGCCGTCGGTCACCAAGCGCGTACTGAATACATTGCTTACTGGAGTTAAAAGCTCTCGACGTCACGATTATTCTTACGACGGAGTGATGCCAGTGACACCGCCGTTGTCCTGCCGAGTCACTGCACTGGGCACCTGCAATCCGGCAGCTTGTTCTTTCAAGCCCCGGATCGTTCTAGCTAGTGTTGTAAAAACGCTCGATTCGGCACTTAAACGCTCGCGCCTTCTACGTGCTCCAACGCTCGTAAGCGTCGACTCAGCGCTAAACGCACGACTTCGGCGCTCATTTTTACAACACTACTTCCAGCTACCGAGAGCGTCGCTTGGTGCGTGTAGTGTGTACGTCTATAGTCCTTTTCACCAATCATGTGTACGCTGACGTTTAGAATTCGACGTTCCTAGAGTGTGAAATAGAATCGATTGATTATCGTATCGAGAAAATTTATTACGAAGAATGAATCAATATTATTAAAAATAATTTAGGAACAAAATCAAATAATCTCATTATTTATTTACGAATCAAGCCATAGGTCAGAAAAATCGTCTGACTTATCGTTTGATTAGTCGCTTACGAGTATTATTATTAAAAAAAACTCTGTTTTAATATGCCAAGACACATCCACGTTTATTTATTAATTTCTTGACCGTGAGAATACTAAATATGTCAGTCAGATACATATATTAATATATTCGTAAACAAATCGGCAATCGATTTTGTACATTTTAAAAAACAACACAGCGATTATAATTGTGTCAGTCCTTAAAATCGCAAACCACTCCAATATACATAATTGAGTAAGAGATTATTAAATATATAATTTAAATGAAAACCAAAGTAGATTTTTGATATATTTTTATAGTCCTGTTTATTTTTTGGATTCTATATTTTCAATATTCATAACTACAATAGGCGGTTAATGGAACATGATCAAACGTCACCGTACCCATGTGGCGTGAAAAAGACTATAGTGTTGTTAAAACACTCGCGTCTTCTACGCGCTCGTAAGCGTCGACGCAGCGCTAAACGCTCGACTTCGGCACTCATTTTTACAACACTAGTTCCAGCTACCGAGAACGTCCTTGGTGCGTGTAGTGTGTACGTCTATTGTAAACAAGTATGTACGTACAGGTACGAGGCGCTCGTAGCGCTGTGCGACCGCGGTGTTCTTACCGATCACCAAGGTTAAGCAGCGTTCGACTCGGTCGGCCTGAGATGGGTGACCGTTTGTGGCATTTCATATTCGAGCGTCTCCGTGCTTCGGAAGGCACGTTAAGCCGTTGGTCCCGGTTACCACTTAATGTGGTAGTCGTTAAGCCGAGTTGGAAGCCTTAAAGGTGGCTTGATAAGTTCCAACAGCAGGTGGCCACAAACCTGCCTCCACCAATCCGCACTGGGTCCGCGTGGTGGAGTATGACCCAATCTCTCTCACCTCGATTTGTGATAGAAGGCCTTTGCCCAGCAGTGGGCAGTATAGGCTGATATTATTATATGTACGTACGCTGCGTGGCCTGGTGCGCGGCCGCCACGAGCCCGGGCTGCAGCGCGGCCGTGAGCGCGCACAGGTCCGTCACGCACGTGCGGTCCCCCGCGTGCAGGCGCACGTGCAGGGACAACGCCTCCTGCCAACAAACGTGTTATACATTTGTACGGGGTATGACAGGTAGCGGCACGTCAATCAAACAATGATCGGAATCACACTGCTTCATTTATTTCTTGGAGAGGGGCGGGCGCAACCCGCTTGCATAGACATATACTTGCCAACATACATAAAAAAACACACGTGCATAAACACTTACAAATAAATAATAATATTATTAGCCACACCGTCACGCCTATATTCCCCAAGCGGGGGAGCCAGAGGTGTACTGAGTACACCCACGTTTCGCCGACGATGGTAGGTCCCATGTAATAGGGGGCGAGCCTATTGCCACATATAGGTCACAATTCCAGACTCCCGACTAGTATTGGGAAGTTTTCGTTAGAAAAACTACACTTGTCCGACCTAGGATTTGAACCGAGGACCTCGTGATCACAAAGCGATGCGCTTTGCCACTAGACCACCGAGGCAATATTATTAGCCCTGTTAAAGAACTGTCCCACCTTTGAGCACGGACCTCCTCACCTGAAAGGGTTTAGGAAACAGTCCACCTCGCTGGCCCAGTGCAGGTTGGCCAACTTCACACACCTTCGAGAAACTGTTAGACATGCAGGTTTCCTCTCGATGTTTTCCTTCACCGTTTACTTACAAATAATTTTATATAATATTTAGCCCACGACTGCCTCGTAAGTCTAGTGTCAAAACGCTTCGCTTTATGATTACGAGGTCCTCGGTTCAAATCCTAGGTCGGACAAATGTAGTTTTACTAACGAAAAATTTCCAGTATGGGTCTGGAGTCTGGAATTGTGCCCGGTATTGGCAATAGGCTCGCCACCTACATGGGACCTAACATCGTCGGCGAAAAGTGGGCGTACTCAATACATATCTGCCACCCCCGCTTGTAGAATATAGATGTGACAGTGTTTATTTTTAATCCCCGACGCAAAAAGAAGTGGTGTCGTAGCACCTCAAGAGATGAACCGATTTTGATTGTTTTCAAAGTGATAACTTCTTATGGAAGGGTAAACCGCTTCGTAACGTAACGCGTAACGTCGCCAGTCTGTCTGGCTTCCCTTTCTCTCACGCATACGGCAGCGGTAGGCATGCTCTTCCTCTCTCACTCTAACCCACAGCGGTCTTCCCTTTCTCTCACGCATACGGCGGCGGTAGGCATGCTCTTTCTCTCTCTCACTCTAACCCACAGCGCTCTTCCCTTTCTCTCACGCATACGGCAGCGGTAGGCATGATCTTTCTCTCTCACTCTAACCCACAGCGCTCTTCCCTTTCTTTCACGCATACGGCAGCGGTAGGCATGCTCTTTCTCTCTCTCACTCTAACCCACAGCGCTCTTCCCTTTCTCTCACGCATACGGCAGCGGTAGGCATGCTCTTTCTCTCTCTCACTCTAACCCACAGCGCTCTTCCCTTTCTCTCACGCATACGGCAGCGGTAGGCATGATCTTTCTCTCTCACTCTAACCCACAGCGCTCTTCCCTTTCTCTCACGCATACGGCAGCGGTAGGCATGCTCTTTCTCTCTCACTCTAACCCACAGCGCTCTTCCCTTTCTCTCACGCATACGGCAGCGGTAGGCATGCTCTTTCTCTCTCACTCTAACCCACAGCGCTCTTCCCTTTCTCTCACGCATACGGCAGCGGTAGGCATGCTCTTTCTCTCTCACTCTAACCCACAGCGCTCTTCCCTTTCTCTCACGCATACGGCAGCGGTAGGCAGGCTCTTCCTCTCTCACTCTAACCCATAGCGCTAGTTTAAGTTATTTTTTTTGTCTGGGTCTCATCAGGCGGGAAAACGACATGATGGCGAAATGAGCTTATCAGAGGTTCATGAGAGGGATAAAAGGTATCCTATGTGTTAATTTATTTAATAAACTATCTGTGTGCCAAATTTCATACAAATCCGTTCAGCTGCTTTTGCGTGATTGAGTACCAAACATCCAAACATACAAACTTTCACATTTATAATATTAGTAAGATATATGTCAATCTGCTAGTTCAAGGAAGGAACATTCATTCTGTTGTTGACCAGTTAACAATAACGAATATAGAAATAATAAAGTAATTGTGTTGGCCTGGAATTTAATTACAATATGTGCTGAGTTCTTAGATTTACGCGAATATTACACATGAAATAAAACTCCTATTTTTTCGGATTTTATCGCGGATTATATTAGATTTTTAAGTTCCCGACGTTTTGAGTGCTTTGCAGGACCCATGGTCACTGGAAGGACTGAGGTGTTAGACGTCCAAAAGGCAAAGAAATCGCTCAAAGATGTCTGCAGTCTGTGAACATGTCCTTGACCGCACCCGCCATAACATCAGATTTGATAGACCACAAATCCTCGTGAAAGAACACCGATTCCTACCAAGGATGATACGCGAGGCTATTGAAATTAAAAAACATCCTAATTTCAATAGAGAAGATGGCTGGGTGCTTTCATCGACTTGAGATCCAGTAATTAATATAATCAAATCCAAAACCAAGCATAAAACTGCAAGACCTCAAGACACAGTGAGCTCATTCTGCGAAGATCAGACCAACAAAAATAATTAAGAAGTTTGAGGGTACCTCGGAACAACTATGCCTTTTGGAAGTCTACGAGGCATACCTTTTAAGTTCTGTCGTTTCCATATTTCCCGGCAATTTTGAATTTGGAACTGTTCTATATTCGAATGTGTTTAAATTTTGAATCTCAAAACAGTTGAAAGTATTAGGATTAATGCTATTGTTTAGTCACAGCGTCGATTGGAATCTGTCAGGTTACGTACGAAAATGAATCTTTCTAAGGAAAATGTTCGTGCAATAATTTTCTACAACTTTAGAAGAGGCCTGACACGGCTTCAGTGTTTTGAAGAGCTAACATCTGTGTTCAGTGATGAAGCCCCATGTCTGCGGACTGTCGAACGCTGGTATTTAGAATTCCAGCGTGGACATACTAGTGTTAGTGACAAATCTCGCGAAGGACGCTCAAAATCCGCCTTCATTGAAGATAAAATCATTGCTGTGAGACAACTAATTCTCGAAGATCGTCATGTGACGTATCGAGAGATAGAGGCTCTATTAGGCATCTCAGGGACAACCATTCAGAAGATCTTGCATGAAGCGATTGGTGTGAGAAAGCTAGTTTGCCGTTGGATACCGCATCTGCTTTCCGACGATCACAAGGCGGCCCGCGTCAGATGGTGTAAGAAAACTCTGCAAAGGTTCAACCGAGGAGAGTCAAATCACGTCTACGACATCATCAGTGGTGACGAATCTTGGATCTATGCCTACGATCCTGATTCCAAACAACAATCTACAATCTGGGTCTTTCAAGACGAGCCAAAGCCGACTAAAGTTGTTCGTTCTCGAAGTACTTCAAAGAAGATGGTGGCCACGTTCGTTGGAAAAACCAGCCATGTTGCGACTATTGCACTTGAAGATCGTAGAACAGTTAACGCAGTGGTATACCATAGTTTGTTTACCACAAGTCATCGCTGAACTTCGAAAATCTAACTAAAAGCAACGCATCATCCTGCACCACGACAACGCAAGCTCACACAGCGCTCGTCAAACGACTGAGTATTTGAAGCAGGAAAAAGTAGAAATTCTTGACCATCCTCCATACAGTCCTGACCTAAGCCCTAACGATCTTAACATTTCCTAAAATTAAGAAAAGTCTGCGTGGTCAAAGGTTCCAGTCCGGTGAAGAAGCAGTCGACGCTTTCAAGTCAGCCATTTTGAACACCCCCACTTTAGAGTGGAATAAATGTTATAATAACTGGTTTGAGCGAATGGAAAACTGTATTAAGCTACATGGTGAACAATAAAAAGTACTATAAGGCTCTAGTTGTGTTTTTTTCTTCAAACGACAAAACTTAAAAGGCATGCCTCGTAACACCTCAGTCCTTCCCGTGACCATGGGTGCTGCAAAGCACTCGAAACGTCGGGAACTTAAAAATCAAAAATAAACCGCGATTAAATCCGAAAAAAATAGTTTTATTTTATACAATATGTATGTAAAAGACACTATGGCGGAGGGGCCTTTATAGCTACACCATACCCGCACATAGTTCCCATAGGAGTATCACCTTTTCCCTCACCCCATATTGTTAGAGAAGACCCTGTGCTCAACAGTGGAATATACACGCTAAATTATTATTAATAATAATAATCAAGGACTTACCTTTGTGTTGAAACAGGATCCACACTCTGGACACGCGTATCCCGGCGTAGTTTTCTCACTAACTATTTGACCGTCAGCGCCTATGACCTAGTAACGAGAAGGAATTAATAGTGTTATTGTCTACTGTTAAAGCGAGTAGGTATGAAAGATAGCATCGGTGTAAAGATGAGAAAGGGTATGCTCCGTTGGAAGGATGTAGGTACCAGGGAAGACCTAGACTATCTTACCATGACCAAATAGACAGTGTTATCTGAAGGACAAGTCAAGACTTTCCGTAACCGGCGAGCGTGTATGAGATTAACTATGAGGAGTGGAGGAAGCCAGAGAAGTATGTAAGGAAAGAACCTGTTGGAACTCTGTATTTTCTGACTACCCTGCAAGGGATCTGGCGTAATGATATAGATAGTCTTGCGAGAAACAAGTTTATTCTCAGTGTAAGTTATTGGTACGTAAATCTATACTTTGACAAAAAAAAAGAATAATCACTGTCATGTCCATATTTCCCAAGTGAAAGGGTCAGAGGCGTACCGTGTGGTGTCTCACATTGCCGACAACTTTAGGTCCCAATGTAACAGGGGGCGAGCCTATTGCCATTATGCTCGACACAATTTCAGACTCTGGACTGAAAGTGCGAAGCCGAGCAATAGACGAGCGCCTCCCGAACGCGCCGTCGGCTGTGACGAAACCTTAAGGAGGGTGTGTAAATGATCTACGCTGTTGGCCGCGGGGCCTTTACAGCTTCACCGAACAAGTTCTTAAGGAAAATTGAACCCCACCCATATATTGAAAAAAATAACAACGCTTCCATTTTAATCACCTGCACAATTTGTGGTTTAAACTCGTCCTGTTTGATCACAGTCACCTGCTGTTGCGCTTGTTGTTGCGCCTGTTGTTGCGCCTGTTGCTGCGCTTGTTGTTGTGCTTGCTGTTGCGCCTGTTGTTGCGCTTGCTGTTGCGCCTGCTGTTGCTGTTGCTGCTGTTGTTGTTGCTGTTGCTGTTGCGTGGGCGTGGTAGAACAGTGCCGCGTGAGTTTGCAATGTTGCTGTAATTCTGATTTGCATTTGAAGGCTTCGCCGCAGTCAAGACACGCGAGTACGCCTTCACCTGTGTGGATTCTGTGAAAATAAAATTATTTGCGGTAATAAAATTAAGAACTAAACTGTGAGAAGGGAATAATATATTCTGTACATTAAAACTTGATACAGGATTGTATTCAAAATTGGATTGGAGAATTTGGCAGCCAGTGAAACCAACATGCCTTCGAGTGTAAATAATTCACGATATTAGCTCCGTTGATATGTGAATGCACACGCAGTGACTATAGACCTTAATGTATACATATAAATAAAATGTCAATTTGATAGCTAGACTTGCTTCTGAGAAAAAGGGTATCGACAGTCGGTAATACAGATAGATGGAAAGAAAGTGATAGTGTGAGCATCCTTTCAACATCCATTTTACAAACGCTGGAAGCATTTTCTCATCAGATTTGTACTGTCACAGATTTGTTTCATTTCGCGTTTATAGTGGTCTTGCCAATAAGAGCTACAGTTTAGACTAAGACTTGTATAGACGGAGCATTGCTAACAAATATGGCGCATAAAAGCAGCCTCAGATACGCACTGTGTGAGTGATACCAGTGTTCGATTTGTTCAAAGGCTGATAATATGTGTGTGCGCGTACGTGTATATAATAATATCAGCTTATACTGCCCACTGCTGGACAAAGGCCTTCTCTCACAAATCGAGGTGAGAGAGATTAGGTCATACTCCACCACGCGGACTCAGTGCGGATTGGTGGAGGCAGGTTTGTGGCCACCTGCTGTTGGAACTTATCAAGCCGCCTTTAAGGCTTTCAACTCACCTTAACGACTACGATTTTAAGTGGTAACCGAGACCAACGGCTTAACGTGTCTTCCGAAGCACGGAGACGCTCGAATATGAAAATGCCACAAACGGTCAACGGGCCGACCGAGTCGAACGCTGCTTAACCTCGGTAATCGGTAAGAACACCGCGGTCGCACAGCGCTACGAGCGCCTCGTGTACGTACTAGAATTGTTCTACCCCTTTTATATTAGACAAGTAATTCATTTAAGGGTTACAGGTTCTCTTTGGCAATTGAGATACGTGTTAAAAGTAGTTACTTCATGTGCGCGACGAGCGTGCGCTTCTGCAGGAACTCCTTCCCGCAGACGGGGCAGGCGTGCGGCACGCGGCCGTGCACGCGCCCGTGGTTCACGAGCTGGAACTTGCGCGCGAACGTCACGCCGCAGTCCGCGCACACGTACGGCGACAGCGACCCGTGGAACCGGCTGTGCATCACCAGGTGCTCCTGCGCAATACACCACTCTATTAGACCAAGTTTATAGTCCGTTTTGACGTGAAACGTCTTAAACAGCGAAACATACGGGTCAAACATACGTCTTACCCTAATAATTACAAAACGGTTTCCTAGGTCGGACAAATGTAGTTTTTCTAACGAAAAATTCCCAGTATGAGTCCGGAGTCTGGAATTGTGCCCGGTATATGGCAATAGGCTTGCCCCCTATTACATGGGGCCTAACATCGTCGGCGAAACGTCACTCAGTACACCTCTGCCACCCCCGCTTGGGGAATATAGGCGTGACATATTCGCTTGAACTATAATAACACCAGTCGCAAAGTACGTTCTTATACCTATATTTTTATCGTCCAAAAATTAATCAACAATAACTAGTTTTTATACTTATATTTTACCGTCCAAAAATTGATCAACAATAAATAAGAAGATTCAACAACTCTCTGCAGCTAAATCAATCTGTTTATCTGTTTTATCCATAATTACGAAGCCCGCTAAGTAAATATAAAGGGGAGTCGGCCTAAGCAACTGTGCACTGTGTCTTAATACTGGGCGTGGTTTACGTCAGTTTGTCATTCTAAGCTAGATGGCAAATACAGAAGTAGGGGGGATATAAAGTCCTCTTCATCCCGCGCTTCCCCGCGCAGTGACACGCTCGATGGTATAGGAAAATGTAATAAGGCCATCACCTCCTTATATTTGTCTCGAAACAAATATAAGGAGGTGACTCCTTATTTTTTTTTATTTTTTTTTTAAAACGTAGCCCCACACTAGGATTTATTCCTGTGTCGTGGGTGCGTTTACAAACATGAAAATTCACAAACAAATACCCAGACCGGAACAAATAATTGTGGATCACACAAAGATTTGTCCCGTGCGGGAATCGAACCCGCGACTATTCGACACAGTGGGCGGAGCAGCTCAAGCTCTTAACCACTGCGCTAAATCGTCCGTGTTTCGAGGTTAAGCCTAAGCCCCAATGGTGGTCATGGATCAGGAAAAAATTGCCAACTGATTGTTAAATCAAGTAACAAACAATATTATTATCATTGGTAAAATCGTACACAGTACTACCAAATCTACTGGTGTTGGTTAATGGAAATAATCAATAGCTATTCGAACAGTGAGAATTTGTTATTTTTCCACTACAATAAAGAAAAATCAGAAAATGTTTATATCCCATCATCACACATTAATTTACTATTTACTCGTTCATTACCGCAACAGTTTCCTGCCAGTTTCCTAAAAACTAGTACCGCTCAACCAGCACATTAGGTCGCGGTTGACTAGTTATAAATTATTTTATAATTGGTTGAGATTTATAATTGGATCGCCATTGAAATTATTTATTTATTAGCTACATACTATTGCATTGTGCAATATTATTGCAATGTTCAATACTATTACATTGCAATGTAAGAGTACGGTTTTTCTACAACGTTTCGCAAACGTCAGTCTGTTCGTTATTTTGTGAATGATCTATGCTGTTGCCCACGGGGCTTTTACAGCTTCACCGGATAAGGTCAATCTGTTCGTGCTAAACTCTGTTCTTATGGTGTACCCATAACGCAGAAACTAACATAGAGGAAAATTTAGTTTATAAAACGAATAAAGCTACGTTACCTTCTGAGCGAAGCTCTCCCCGCAGTCACTACAGACGTAAGGCCGTTCGCCGGCGTGGTACTTGCGGTGCGTCACCAGGTGGCGTTTTAGCGGGAACCCGCGCCCGCACTCTTCACACACGAACGGACGCTCACGACTGTGCACCTGCATCACATAAGTTTATATTATTAAAACCGAATTCTTCTTGGTCATGCTAAGAACTTGTTGGAACTCTGTACTCTCTGCCTACCCCGCAAGGGATCTGGCGTGATGATATCGATAGAATTCTTCTTCTTTTTATCGTTTGAACGGCAGATATGCTACAGTTATATATAGAACTGTACAGTTATATATATACAAAATAGAAGCAGAGCAGGCCGCTGCCACTTTGATTGCATTGTCGCAGGTCATTAAGTCCTGCTGCGTGCAGGTGTTGGGGCCTGCAGGGCACGATTTAAAATGTGACATAGTTTAGTCCCAATGCTGCTATATGGTAGCGAGAGCTGGGTATGTAAGAATGAGAATGAAAGTAGGATAAATGCGGTAGATGTGCGGAGTGAAGCTGACCGACCGCATTAGCCTATTGCTAATGCGGTCGTAAAAAAGCGAGTAGGTATGAAAGATAGTATCGGTGTAAAGATGAGAAAGGGCATGCTCCGTTGGTTCGGGCATATAGAAAGAATGCCAGAGGAAAGAATGACAAAACAGATATCCAATGTGAAAGTGGAAGGATGCAGGTACCGGGGAAGACCTAGACTATCTTACCACGACCAAATAAACCGAGTCTTATCTGACGGAAAAGTCAAGAGTCTCCATAACCGGCGAGCGTGTATGAGACGAACTATGAGAGTCGAGGAAGCCAGAGAGGTATGTAACGAAAGAACCTGTTAGAACTCTGTACTCTCTGCCTACCCCGCAAGGGATCTGGCGTGAGGTTATAGATAGATAGATAGACATAGTTTAGGTTTAAAGAACAATGGCGGGATCCTACCTGAGTGTCTTATGAAGTGTCTAAAAATACGACATGTGCAAATATTAGTAATATAATTCGGTCGGCTTTTTTACAAAATTAATTTTGTATGTAAACGCTCAGGATAATATTTTTTAAATTAAAGTACTTTATTTGATTACAATCATATTCATCCATCATCAATTTTATTTGAATCACCATAATTGCCACATTTGAAAAAAGAAATGGTAATAGTAGAAACTAATAAACATTTCTGAATTAATGTTTAGTTATAAACTATTGATTTATAAAAAGTCGTAATGTAAGTAAAACTAAACGACAGTTTCTATAAATTAATAGTTTATAATTAAAATAATTTCTAAATAGTTAAAATAAAAACAAACATACAACACACTATATATTTTAAGTATATTTTAAATAGTTTATGGAATTGATTGAAAAAATGTAATGGCAATAATGATATTTGTGTTGACAATTATTTGACAACTTCAACTTACCAAAACAGCTTTCGGTATTCTTTTTCTTCTTGATTGTCTGATTTGTTTTCAGTTCTAACCCTCACAGTTACTAGACTTTATGGTTATCGCTGAGTGTTTTAGAAGCCTCGGAGTTATAAATAGCTCATGATTCCTAACTACGTATTAAATTTTTTTCACATTACATAACCTTAAAAGTTAAAATTTTCATATCTTTTTTTTATCTTTCTTAGTTCATTCGTTTTCGGGTATCTCTACTAAAAAAATCTCGGTGTTTATGTTTAAGTAATAGAAACCCTATAGTTTTCACATTTTTTCATACATTGACACTTCAAATCGATATCAGGTAAAATCATGTATGGAATCTTGCTATTGTCCTTTTGCCACTGCCTCTACTTCCCAAATCACATGTCATGCTTTTATACGAGTAAGCTGCCCTCAATTCCCGCACGAGTTGATAGAATTTAAATTGATTCTTACACACTTAGATTGAGAGACTGCCTCGTGCGACAAAGGAGTTCTTGTATTAACTTTAGCACTCTTTGCTGTGCGACTAGCTTGTCGAGTACCTAGACTTCATGCGCGCACGTCACTTGGGGTTACACTGAAAATCAGTGTTGTGTTGTGGTTCACGATGCAACACAGATTTACGCTGAGTGTTACCCCATTAGTGCGGCTACGTAGTATTGTAATTTTTGTATCTTTTTGTGTTATCGTTATAACTTATAATCTGTAGTGTACTTAACTGTTAGCTGTACTAATAAATATACTTTTCTTCCTTCCTAGAAGAATTATTTGTCTAGACGGATCAACGCGGGCGGCGAAACGGCATAAAATTATAGTACGCACACGCACACATTGACAGCTTCTAAACAAATTTTCAAAATATCTAATATTAGCATAACACACACTTAGTAATTAATAACTGAGGCCGGTTTAGGTGCCATTTTTTGTTAGCAATGTTCCGTCTAGACAATTATTAATCTAAGATTACACATTACTGATGGCCGATGGGGCAGAAAGGTTCTCGAGTGGCGACCTCGTACCGTAAGACGTGGAGCGGGCAGGCCCACCACAAAGTGGTTTAATGACCTATAATGGGTAAAAGCTGGATGAGTACAGCAATCTTTTCCTTGCAGTGGGTTAAGCAGAATTCGACTCGTTCGGACTGAGGTGAGTGGCCATTCATGAAAATTTCATTATAGAGTCTCCGTGCTTCCGGAGGCGCGCGAAGCTGTAGGTCCCAACCACCACTTAATATGGATATAACGAGAAATTACCCCTCGTTTCAACAAGAACCAACATAACGAAGGTATAGTAAAAACTGAGAAAACAAACTTACCCTCGAATGCGTAACAAGATGATGCTTTAGCGTAAACGCCATCTTACACTCGTGACACCGGTATGGACGCTCCGCCGAATGCAGCAACAGATGCGTATTCAAACAATGCTTGCGGGCAAACGCTTTCCCGCAATGCGCGCACACATGAGGCCTTTCACCTAGAAAAACGAGACGGTTGGGAGGGGTGGATAGTGTTATAATTTTACCCGCGAATGTGAGAGTAAGTGGTGTTTCAGTGTGAAGGTTTTCTTGCACTCCGGGCACTGGAACGGGCGGTCGGTGGAGTGCAAGAGGAGGTGCGTGTTGAGGCAGTGCTTGTGCGCGAACGTCTTGCCGCAGTGCACGCACGCGTGCGGCCGCTCACCTGAAACAGAGCGGACCGCGTCGGTTCGTGCACTGCGGCTAAGACTACCAGCCTATGCGCATATGACCCTATGAGCCTACGGGCTTGTGCGCATATGCGACATGAGCCTATAAGCCTATGCGCATATGAACCTACAAACCTATGCGCGTATGAGCCTACGAGCCTATCCTTACGAGCTGATTGGCGCAGTTTATAATCCAGCTAAATTCAGATGCCGACTCTTACTCAAATCTAACTTTTTTGTTTTTGTTTACCGTAAAAGCTGTAAAAAAATAATCTCAATAAGCCAGCTAATAGGGGTCTATACAATTGAGCCTAATTAATTTGCGGCATTATAGACAGTGTAAATCCGGCTGGAGATTTTTTACAACCATCTCGTTAAATGTTTATGCTCGGTTGTATAAAACGGTAATATTTTGGGGGCGAAAGAGGCGAAACGAAGTACACATAAGTATACCACTACACCGTCCATGGCTAGATTAAATGGTAAAATAGCACAAAAACGCTAAAAAAAATATCATTAATCTATTCCCGACTTTCCAAGTAGATACATCTGATGTGTGGAATTCTCTTGGTTCAAACTTCAAAAGCGGCAGTCAGAAACTGCAGCATTCAAAGTACCAACGTCTTCTTCTCACAAAACAAGTTTTGGGAGCAAAAAAATTCATAAAATCATTTATATCGCTAACTGACCGATTGCAGTCGATAAGTCTTCATAAATTTATTTTAACCATATTTAGTTGTTTTTACTGTCAAAGCTTAATGGTAAGCAAAGGTTAATTTATGATACCGACAAAAATCGATAGCTTTGACTACGAAATGGGTAAAATAGGAATCGTTATGTCGACTTTAGCTACAAATCTACTCACAAATAAAGTTGTTCTAATAAAATATCTTCACAACTTGGAATACCGAAGTTCATTAATGGCAAAGCCATAAAAATAATTAGGTCAGTGCGCACGACGGCCCGCGTTTGCGTGTAAATATGAACGACAATGCTCTTCATGTATGTAAATAAATTGAGTAATAAATCGTTACAGGGCGCAGTTTCCTAATAAATATGTATCATCCATTCCTGATGGCATCCCTAGGAATACTAGTTTCAGTATTCCTGTATGGATTTGTTGAGGCCCAAATTGCCAGGACTTTGAAAATCGCCACTAGTTTCTACATTATACATGTCGCACATTTTGAACAGTGACTTATCTTAAAAAAATCAAGTTTTTGGAAAACTAATCGCGTCCCTTCAGAACCGAGCGGCGCGGGTGAGGGAGGGAAAGTGAAAGAGACCGAAGTATCGTATTTCTTAATTCTACTATTAAAACGCCGCCGTTTTAATATTCACCAGATAGAGCGTACCTTTTAATAGGCCTCTATGACGTAACTCAATTTCTTAGATTTTTGAGTTAAGTCTATACCGTTCTGAAGGCGCGATGTAATTGTAGTAACACTTCCTTTTGACCTACTATATTATTTAACTAGCTGTGTACCCGCAACTTCGTTCGCGTTATTTGACACCGTAAAGTTTTTTTTGAGATAATAAGAGTATTTTTTTATTCATGTAAACCATTACAATATTTATAATCCGTCAGAAAAGTAACAGACTCTACCACCACATCGGAATGTCATTCCTGTGGAGAAGCAGGGCAAGAAACTCTTCCACAGTCACTCTTTTAAAATAAAAATTTAACTTCCTTTTTTATCTACATATTGTTGTGGGGTATGGGAAAATAATGTAGGTTAGTCATCAGGCGAGTCTAAGCTACATAAAGCAAATTATACCAATCGGAATATTAACTAATAATAGTTAAACAGGTTGTCATGACTCAAGTGGAGCTGGAATAGCATATATCCAAGCATTTTTATCTTTTAAATAATCTTCTATTAAATAATAAACTTGCTTACAAAGTGTTCGTTTTACACAAGCTTTGAATTTATTTCCCTAAAACTTAGGTTAGGTAGTAACGTTAATTGTAATTATGTCTCCGTAACCGGCGAGCGTGTATGAGACGAACTATGAAAGTGGAGGAAGCCAGAGAGGCATGTAAGGAAAGAACCTGTTGGAACTCTGTACTCTCTGCCTCTCTGGCGTGATGATATAGACAGAGAGAAATAGAGAATTCTAATTTTCTAAATCTAACACAGTGACAAAAGGTAGCCTATGTCCTTCTCCTGGATAAAATCTATTTTCTTGCCGAATTTGGTCAAAATCTGTTCAGCGGTTTGCGCGTGAAAAGTTAACAGACAAATAGACAGACAGAGCTACTTTCGAATTCATCAAATTAGTATGGATAGACGTGCCAATACTGAAATGTAAATGGCTGGAAGTGAAAAACGCACATAACTATTCCCTTTGTCTAAAAAACAATGTGTCAACACATTAGAATTGGCTCTACCGATCCTCTCTGGGTTCGGGTGATGGAGGACCTACAATTTCTAACCACTATTTGTAAAACATGATATTTACCGAGCAGTGGGACAATATTATTATATACAAGGTGTAACATGGTTACCGCAAGGCCTGAAGGTAGTTAGTGCTGAACTGATTCCAACAATTTTAATGTATCTTAATTTTTTAACACCTTCATGCCTATATTCCACTAGCGGGAGTGACATAGGTGTACTTAGTACACCCACGTTTCGCCAACGAACTTAGGTCCCATGTAATAGAGGGCCAGCCTATTGCCATATACCGGGCACAATTCCAGACTCCGGACTCATACTGGGAAGCTTTCGTTAGAAAAACTACATTTGTCCGAACTAGGATTTAAACCCAGGACCTCATGATCACAAAGCAATGCGCTTTGCGACTAGACCAACGAAGCAGTCACAATTTTTTTTAATTTGCAAAATATGCTATTACTCCTTCAGTGTGCTGGCACAAATTAAATTTATTTTTGATTTAAAAAAAAGGAGAAGAGATGTATCCGAGCAATGTGTAATCTGAAAATAACAGATAGCTGTGTTCCGTTATTCAAATCGGTAAAAATACTAACAGAACCATGTTTATATATTTTGGAGGTTGCGATATTTGTCAAAAAAATATCCGATATTGTTTACACAAATGTCGAAAATACGTATCCATTAAAAGCCCAATACCAAAATGTATTTTATGCAATAAAGTATGTAAGACTGCGCTAGTAACAAAAAGTGTTCTGGAAATGGCGCCAAAAATATATAGCACCAAATTATAATAATTTAATAATAATAATAATTTATTTCCAGAACACATACAGAACAGGCAAAACACACCACACTAAGCAGAGCCTGTCTTGTGGTGCTTTTTTTGACATAATAAAAGATGGATTGCGGTACATTCAAGGGATACGAAAACAATAATAATAAAAAATTACATAAAAAAAAAACAAAGCTATAAAATTATGAAGTTAAAAAACAAGTATTATTTTAGGTTTAGGAACTAACATAATCATCTATATAAGTATTAAAATTATTATTTATCAATTTTCATAAAATCTTCAGTAACTTGGTAGGGCCAATTCAGTAATTCTGCCGTAATTTTAGTTTTAGCGTAAAAGTAATTCAAACCGAAGATTTTATTAGATTTATTGAATTTATTATACAAAAACGGTTTTAGAAATGAACTAAAACGTTGGGCAAATGAAGTTTTAGTTGGAGGTACTGGGACTAGGAATACGCTTTTTTAGCTAGACGTTCTAAGTCTGAAATGTGTATTAACTCTTTAAAATTATATAAAAGATATTCAAATTGACAAATTTAGAAAAACACTGTGCTCAATTTTAATAGAAAAATGTTATTATTTTGTCAAGACATTTCTGAATGACAATTTTGTAAAATAAATAGGACAAAATATAAATTATAATTATAATTTAATATTCAATTTTATAATTTTATTTTATATTAATTTTATTGCATGATATTTGACATAATAATGTAAATTATGACCATTTCATTTGTACGCCTTTGGCAAAACATGGTGAAACTCATTTTAATTTTATTATCAACTTTGTGACTAGCCGTGTTTAACAAATAAAGGATTCTGATTCTGAAAGAAATACGGAGATTTCAAATGCATTTCTAAACCGTATTTCTCAATACGCACACATACACGTACAGATTTCATTGTTTATTGGGGTATGAAAATGCTTAAAAATGGAGTAAAAACAAATTAAATTTGGAAATTTTTGGAAAGGTTTTCATATTGAATTTTTTAAAGCAATTATCTAATCGGGGTGTCTGAGGTCTTGCGGTATATATGTCAGACTTGAATATGCTTGCGGTGACTGTCTGGCGCGGGCGCGCACTCCCTTCCCTTCAATATGGTCGAAGGCAGTGATGGCTGTTCTAGTAGTCATACTCGTGAATGGATGCAGCTTGTGAAGACTGGACCAACTAGATTTCTTTACACTCTTTATAAACAACATCATTAGTCTCATATCTCGATGGTAAGGACACTGGAGCTAGATCGTTAGCTATAAAAATAACAAAAAAAAAGAAAGGAAAAAGAGGAAGAGCATTGAATAAAAAAGGCAAGCCTGCTGAGCTTTCTCGCCGGATCTTATCAGTGGAGGCTGCGTTCCGAACCGGTGGCAGATTAGTAGTTAAATTACATTTAAAAACAAATGTAAATGGACTATCTGTAAGCGCCCCCGAGGGGTTTATACAAAATAAATTATTTGAGTTTGAGTTTATAAAATTCCGATATGAATGCGTTCGTAATTCTTGGCCTCCTAATTGACTTGACCGAATATGATGATTTTTTTGTACTTTTTTTGGTCACCTGGATGGTTCTAAGCTATAGTTGGACCTATAGTGCGAAGCTGCAGATAACTATAAGTTATCGTTTAAATTGGCCGCGCTACACACAACACGGCACCTTTTCATAATGGAGGCTTAAAAGTCCCCATATCACAGAAAGCAAGGCATTATATTTAAGTTTTTTAATATTACCTGTATGCACCCTAGCATGCGTGGTGAGGTGATGCTTCAGCAGGAAGGACTTGCCGCACTCGTCGCACGAGTATGGCCTCTCCTTGACGGGAGGGGGAGGCGCTGATGACATCACAGCGTTGGTCGTCATCAGCTCGGTCTGCGAATACACCGTCTAACACTAGGTTACAATACGACATGGGCTTAAATCTTTGTGGCCAAAATAAAGAGTTTTTTATTTTTTAAAGAGCATGGTCCACGTTAGGAACTATTCCATTGTCATTAACGAACATGAATTCAGATGGACGAACACTAAGATTGAAATATTTACTTGAAGGGGTCACACAAAGATTTGACTAATGCAGTAATCAAACCCATACCTACTCGATCCACTGAGCCTGTGGCCTATGCTTAGACCAGTAGGAACTAGCTATCATCATTATTGTAACTGTTGATGCCAATATCAGAAGTTACAAAAAAAAATTGGTAGCATTTTAATCGCAAAAAGGACAAAAACGAGTAACAATATTTTCATGTTGTTGCATCAACACATGGTCTCTAAAATGTAAATAATTACCGAATCCACAAAAACCGACATTACGTACATAATAGACTTCTGAATATTTATCATTTACCTAACCAAATTGCATGTATTATCTCACTGCATACATCTAATTTCCGTAAGACGTATGAAAATTACTGAAGGATTTCACCTTGTAAACTGTTTTACCTTATACCCTCAGTACAAAGCACCTTGAGTTCAATAACTTACAAGGTAGTTAGAAGGTAAATTGAGCTATAATACGCCACTACAATTGTACTGTCAAACTGCAAATTCAGTCTTTCCCTCAGTGGCGCATTTACCAGCAGGCTGAGTACGCTGGAGCCTAGGGCGGAAAATTTTAGAGGGGCAGCAAATTTGTCTCAATATTTTTTTATAAGTAGTACATGATTGAGCTTTTCTTACCCAAAAATATACCCAGACTATTTACTGTGTAAACTTCACTGAATCGTGAGATATAAGAATAAATTAGGAACTGACACGACGATCCCTTAGGTCACAATCATACTAATAACGGGAAGAACCTGATGTAATGATGACGATAGAGCACAAATCGTAAATTTGTAGTTTCATTGACAAAGAAAATGTAATTAATATGACCGTGAACTGAATTGCAGGGGGTTAGTAGGGGCGGCTAATGTGTAAATCCGCTACTGCTTTCCCTGTACTTCAAATGACATAATCAAGATGTGATGTAACTTAAGAGGTGATATCTTGATTTCATCTATTTATATCATCACACCATAATCCTTGCGGAAAGGCAGATTATCTTCCATATCTTGACTTGCCAGTGCCCACTGACTCAGTACCCACCCAGTGTTAAAAAGATAACACCAATCCACATTGTTTGCATGGCGAAGCATGACCTAGTCTCCCTCATACGGATTTGTGAGAAGCCAAGAATAGAATACTATCTATATCTATCTATATCATCACGCCAGATCCCTTGCGGGGTAGGCAGAGAGTACAGAGTTGCAACAGGTTCTTTCCTTACATACCTCTATGGCTTCCTCCACTTTCAAAGTAAGTCTCATACACGCTGGCCGGTTACGGGGTCTCTTGGCTTGATCTTCAGATAAGACTCGGTCTATTTGGTCGTGGTAAGACAGTCTAGGTCTTCCCCGGTACCTACATCCTTCCACTTTCGCATTGTATATCTGTTTTGTCATACTTTCTTCTGACATTCTCTCTATATGCCCGAACCAACGGAGCATACCCTTTCTCATCTTTACACCGATACTATCTTTCATACCTACTCGCTTTATTACTATGCTGTTGCGAATACGGTCGGTCAGCTTCACTCCGCACATCTTCCGCAGAGCTCGCATTTCCACCGCATTTATCCTACTTTCATTCTCCTTCTTACAAACCCAGCTCTCGCTGCCATATAACAGCGTTGGGACAAGCACAAATATGTATGGCCAGCTGCGCCTTTTGACTTAAGTGCCGGCTCCCAAGTCGCTTTCCCATCGCACCATTCGCTCTGTTCCCTGCACTCAGTCTTCTCTCTATGTCAGCGGTGTATTTACCATTCTTAATGGTATAGTACAAGCTGATTTATTAGATTGCACCATTGATTTCGAGACGAGGCCAGTGCTTGATACTACACTTTGAAGATAACCCTTAGCTAAGAGATTAAATTGACGGACATTGGCATATATCAGTTCAATAGGCACATCAAAATGTTAATCCACAAAATAATATGCAGTACTTACTTTGGGTGAGTTATTAGCCGTCCCTGGTTCCTGTTTTGTGTGCAGCAAATGGTGTTGATGCACTGTGTTGTTCTGTATCGTATCAGCTTGAGTCTGCTGTGAAGTGGCTTCCACCAAGCTCTTCAGCCCGCCGTTCAATAATGTATGATTCAGCTGTGAAGCATCTATGACGGGAGTAGCGATCCCTTGAGCTTGAAGAGCCCGCTTCATCAGGATTTCGTTGCATTCTTCCGCAGTCAGCTGGATTGGACCGATAGGTGTCATGAACGGCTTAGATGCCAGATTGGTTGCTGGAATGAACAAGTTTGAGTTATGTTTTTGAAGACAAATGTGATTCCTTGTAGGTGACTTCTATGAAATATTGTAAATTGCCATGTTGACGCTATATCACGGCAATCCGACGCGATTTCGCGTTTTCTGCAACCTTTGGGTTAATTTTGCATCTTGAAATGATAGACATTGACAGATTTAAGAAAATTTGGAATGTATCTTTGCTGTGCTTCTAAGACATGATAAATACGCAGTTTTGTTGCCAATTTTACATCCATAGCAGATACACATTATTGTTTTAATGGTAAAACTAGATTTTCCATGAGCTAAATTTCTTCAGATCTAACTGAAGCGAATCAGACTATAAAATCTGAAAGTGCATAATCTCAATTTTGGCTTTTGTACATATGCATATTTACAAACAGCAGACATGGACTTAAACATCCATTGGTGATATAAGATGCCAACCTGATGTTGTGGTTATACTAGGCTCTAGTCTAGTAACTAGAGGATCTTGGTTTCAGAATGAAAAGACATACATATAGGCAATGTCAATTGAACCGCTCCTTTATGACAATAATTTTTCGTTCAATATTCATTCGTTCACTGGACATTGTGGCGTACAGACCTGTCGTGCTTCGGTCTAAGTGTTTTTTTTTACTTTTTTTTTGGATTGGCGGTTTGCCCGAATTGTGAGTTCCTTGTTATTTAATATCACAAAAACAAGTTCATGTCGACGGGAGGATTTGATCGTTGACCCTTCGAACAGGCGGTGGACGTCTTAACGATTGCGACAATCCGACGAGTGGCGGCCGGGTTCAAATTGTACATCGCTATCTAAAGTGACAATTATTTAACTGCTCATCATGAGTTGAGTTGTTTACAACACAATCATATATTTTTATTATCTATCATCATACCCACAGATCCCTTAGGGGGTATGCAGTATTGTTATCTATTGCTGTATTATTGAAAGAAAATGCCACGCACTACTCGGACGCCTCCGAAACAACCTGGCCACAACCCGGCACTCTACGAATCTCAGTCAGATCCTAACTTATTGACTCCTGAAACAAAAGATTCTGATCCCTCCAATACCACTACAAGAAAGCGATTACGGTAGAATAGCCAGACACTGATAGGTTCGAACAATTATACTCCATGATGAGATCCTGGAAAGCTGACCATGAGGCCATTCTGAATAAACTGATAGCTGATGTGTCCAGATTAAAGGAACAAGTTTTGCAAGTGCAAAAATGTAACAGTGAGAGTAAAAAATCCGTGGATTGTATAAACAGTTTCTTGAATTGATGAAGCAGCAAATAGAAGCAATTGAAAAAGAGCGCATGGACCTTAAAAGAAGTATTGGGGACCTGGAGAATAAGGTTCATGATTTACAGACTCTTCTCGTTTTGCTAGTGTGGCGATACAAAACGTCCCAATAAAAGAAAACGAAACCTTTCCTGATCTTACAATAAAATGGTATTACAGTTTGGGTTGTCTATGCAAATAACCATAATTGAATCACAAATTCGCGATGGGTATCGTCTAAAATAACGGAAGCAGACCTATCTTTGCTGAATTTTCTTCAGTTCAAACCAAAAATACATTCCTATCCTCTACACCCCGTCTACATCTAAACCGGAAAAATCATGTCCTAAACACACGCGCGCACACACACACACACATTTGTTATATAGATAAATATAACTAATTATGACCTAATACCTAGCTCTGTCAAACAGGGTCACCTAGTACAGGTATCAGTCCCTTACAAAGTCATAAATAATTCTGTTATGGTAATTAGGTATAGTCTAAAAGAATTTTGTAACTACTTTGTAAAAGAGAATAATAAATTTTTATTATTATTTAAAATGTTCTGTTATGTATACTTTGTTACAGAGATATATGTTTTATATACTATTTAAATACTAGATTTTATATAGACATTTAATGTTACTCACTATGTATAGTGGCCGTCTGATTCTGCTGTGACACCCTGTTGATGGTGTGGGCTGGTGCATCGTTCACCACAAACATAGCCCTTCGTGTAGTTACAGGCGTGCCTGTAGTAACAACCCTTGTTAATTGTGCACCAGAATTGGACACCGCTACTGTAACCGTGCCAACTTTCTCTTGAACTTGAGGTGTTTTATGGGACATAACAGTGAGGGTTGTCTCTGGTGATACCTGAAAGAATGTGATTTGGTAGAGTTGAATTGAACATACAGCCAAAAACCTCTACTAAAACTCTGCTATGACAAATTGTTTGTTTTTGTATAGTGTGAAAATACAAAAGTGTTTGTGGTTAAGACTTAAAGGTTATAGCAGAATTTTGGTAGTGAAATTGCGGTCCTGAAAGTATGAATGAGTCATCAACAGTTGCTGCATTGTGATAGTTACTACTGTTTAATAGTAAATATTATCACAATCAACATCATTATCTAAAGTATACTATTATGATGATCTTCTTATGAATGGAAAACAGCATCAACTTTGATGCATATCTAATAATCATCATCATCATCAGCCCGTATCAGTCCACTGCTTAACATAGGCCTCTCCCAAGGCTTGCCATTGAGCCCGATCTTCGGCTCTTCTCCTCCAACCGCTGCCAGCCACCCTCCGTATATCATCGCTCCATCTAGCTGTAGGGCGTCCCACACTACGTTTGCCAAGCCGCTGTCTCCACTCGAGAACGCGTCTACCCCAGCGGTTATCGGTCCTTCGGCAAATATTGCAAACTGCCACTTCAGCGTGCTGATCCTGTGAGCTATGTCAATGACTTTGATTCTCTGTCGGATCACCTCATTCCGGATTCGATCTTTCAGAGAAACTCCGAGCATAGCTCTCTCCATAGCCCACTGAGCCACTTTCATTTGGTGGACTAGTCTCACCGTAAGTGTCCGTGTCTCGGCTCCGTATGTCGTGACAGGTACGCACATGATAATTAATAATGTCTATCTATCTATATTACCTAGCCAGATCTCTTGCATGGTAAGCATAGAGTTTAAAATAAATTATACGAAATACAAAACTGATTACACTATTTTTGAACAAACAGTGTATAACAATATTCATATAACTTTCAAATAAGATTATGAGGTTTCAGGTTGATAAATACAAGATAATTTAAAAGAACAGTAGTTCTTTTAGCCAAAGAGGTCCATTCTTTTAGCCATCCCATACAGGGTAGCCAGAGAGTACAGAGTTCCAACAGGTTCTTTCCTTAACTAGACCTCTTTGGCTTAAAGCTCTATTAACATATTTATCTTGTTTATATATATATATATACCATCACGATTTTATTCCCCAGAGGGGGTGGCAGAGGTGTTCTGAGTACACCCACGTTTCGCCAACAATGTTAGGTCCCATGTAATAGGGGGCGAGCCTATTGCCATATACCGGGCACAATTCCAGACTCCGGACTCATACTGGGAATTTTTCGTTAGAAAAACTACATTTGCCCGACCTAGGATTTGAACCCAGAACCTCGTGATCACAAAGCGATGCGCTTTGCCACCAGACCAACAAGGCAGTTTGTTATTTAAGTAACTTGTTTGTTATTTAATATTAAAGTTAATTATGATAAGAATACTGACTATTTACAGTCAGTATCACTATTTTTATTTTAACTAAAGTAGTTTTTTTTTTAATTAAAAAAACATAGCCCCGCACTATTTATTCTTGTATTATATATTCCTTTATTGTACAAACATGAAAATTCCCATACACAAATACCCAGACCAAAACAAATAATTGTGGGTCACACAAAGATTTCTCAAGTGTGACTTTTTGACCCAGTGGACTCAGCTTAAGCTCTTAAGCATTGAGCCAAATTGTTTGTCCAATTGTAATTGTATGTCAACATTTTATAGTATAATAAATGAAATACATTTAGTTGTGGGAATCCCCTTTTGTAGACTATCCATTTTGAGGGACTTATTAAAAATATCCAATAAACATAGACAAGTTGTAGTTTAAAAGAATTAATCGAAAGATATGTGGACATCGTGACAAAAAAAAATCTGTTTATTGGGACCTTAATAAAAACTGAATTCAATACTAAACACCAATAAACCATTTGCTATCTAAGAGTGTAAAGATATGCTACAACAACAACACCCTACACACCGCACCTCCGCTCAAAAATTGTCACAACACAAATTGTTTCTTGTTATCATTTCAATTTACTTAACCTGCAGAATCGCCTCAAATTAGTGTAACAAAGCAACCAAGAGGACAATATGCCATTTTATATAAATCAAAAAAGCATTTGTTAACATAGGTTTTTTAGTGAGAAGCCCAATATTTAAAAACAAAAAATATGATTTTTGAGTTCTGACACTATTTAAGGTGCAACACATTATTTGGTATATGATGTATTATTTTAAATGTGTCTTAAATAAATATATTTTAAGTTAATTCTTCAACCCTTGGTAACTAGTTGGTACTAGTAGTTAGTTACATACATCTGAGATTTCTCTACTTTTTTAGTGAGTAAGGGATATCTAACAATCATTACTCAAATTCTTTACTCTCTGCTTACCCCACAAAGGATCTAGCCTGATAATATAGATTCATAGATTAAAAATGTCTTTATTTTTTTATCTTCAAATCAAAAGCAATCTCTAAGATAATGACTATGAAGCACATAGGCATATTTTAATAACTTTTCACTGTCTAATTAGAAGAGCATATAAACCTCTGAAGAATAAATTTTATGACAATGCAATAGGATTCAGATTGCTGTGAAAGCTGATTACCATGCAGATTGAAAGGAAATTAATGTTGCAATGGTCTAATTGGACTAACTTTCGTTATGGTAATAGGTTAGTTTACGTACCGAATTTCCTAGAGTATAGCTCAAACTACTCGGCGTCTCCACTTCGCCCTTCGTAAGGTCCGCTGAACTCGTGAAACCCCACGAGTATCCAAAACCCGACACATTGTTAGGTGTTGGCATACACATTTTCAACACTAAATTTTATTCACTACATCAAAAAAATAAACCCACTAACACTAATTTACTATTTGATAGTAAACAAGAGTCCTCATGACAGTTTTATCATAGCGAACATATATGTACGCTTTCACACCTACATACGCACAACGCACCCATTGATCACGATGCCGACAAAAACGTACTATCTATGTAAATCCATAATTTTAAAGTACTATTATTCGCTGACGACGATCAATCTACATGGAGAAATCCTCCTAAATTAGTCTAATGAACTCAATCTAAAAGGCGGCATAGAACAACGACGCTACAAGCAGCACTGACACGCACATTATTTGCGAGAAACGGTAACGTATTTAGTTCACTGAACACATTATTACATTTTATTATATTGCTTTATTACTAGGAAATGTCATTAAATAACCAAAAGTTCAATAAAATTCTCGATTTCATGAAAACAATAATTCTATCGCACACACAAAAAACTGGACGCCATTTTATTGTTTATGGATAATTATTTTTTTAAAATATGGATGCCACAATATTAAATTCCAAACGCAACAAAATCCCAAATTGTAATCTTTGTCATAATTTTCTACACAATTTGAATATAAAAGTAATTTTTACAAGTAACCGGTATAGATAATATTTCTGATGTTAACGATATTATAAAATAAGTTTAACATTTTCATACAAAAAAATACTATGTCATCTTGATGTCATCCTTGTGTCTATGAACAAAGCGTTTTATTATTGCTGACGTAGGCATTCGACGGTATAAAGTAGATCGAATCAATTGTATATTTGATAATACGGTATCAATATTTAGGAAAATGTTATTTAATTTCAAAGACATTTAATTAGGGTTTCTAATTTAATAAGTAAGCCATTGCCAATAAAGTTCAATAAACTTACAAGAAATACCGCTTTTTGAAAGACTAGCCTAACATAGCAACAAACAGAGAGAAGTGGAGAAGGTGGAGGGAGGCCTTTGCCCAACAGTGGGACACAAATGATTTGCAAAAAAAAAAACCTTTAACTTCCATATGGATCAATACGCAATTCCAACCCAGCCAAATGTCAAAAAGTAAAACGGGCATTAAAAAAAACTGTCAAGTCAAATTTGTCAACCAGTTGCAATTAGTTGTAAAAAATTGTTATCGTCGTAAATGAAAAAGTGGAATTTGTCCAATCCCATACTTATTTTAAATTGTAAGGATTGAACCCGTAAATTTGAGTAATTTTCCGAAATAAATACCCTTCGAAAAGCTGCTATGAATCCTATGTCAATGGACAGAGATGAACCATCGTCGTTGTTATCGTTTTCGACCAATCATCCCTTGGAGCAGTTCGTGTTGTTAGCAAAAGGAGCAAAAGGATCTGCTTGTGCTGAACTCATAAAGCAAGTTTTAGAAGCGCCTGGCGTACATGTGTTTGGAGAACTACTTGAAATGCCGAACATAAAAGAGGTTAACAACTTTTATTGTCTGATAAATTTTCTTACGCATGGAACTACATATCCTTACTACAGATCCCTAGTAAGCTTACTAGGGATATACTCAAAAAGTATTTTATTCATGTAGACCAAAAGGCACTTATGAGTAGTCAAAAAGAGAAAATTATTGATTACTTAAAGACCACCTGTTCGGAAAGTCACTCCTGTGGAGAAGGGCAAGAAACTCCACAGTTTCTTTCACACTCTTTTTAAAAATGAGAGTTTTACAATTCTTTTTGTATACATTGCATTCATGGAGTATGGGAGAACAATACAGAACAAGCTAAAAAAATGTGCTTAAGTATAGATTAATCATAAGTGTACTTAGATTCATGGTATCAGTCAGTGTCTACATAGTCCTCTCATTTACAAAATAGAGATGTTGTAGAGGTATATGATGAAAAGCATGCAAGCAAATACTATAAAACATGCAACAAAATGACTGGTTATAGCTCCAATATGATGCCGAATGAGACAAAATTCAACATTACTATGGTACACGTTCAATCAGTCAAAGGATAGAGGACGGACCAGTAGCCACCAGCAGTATCTTACCTTATCTACTCTTATAGTTTAACTCATACAAACCCACTAGTTTCGTAAACCCTTGACTTGTGCATCAGACCTAGATACAAAACACCATCATGCTTAAATTCTCCAAGTAACATATTTCATTGTATACTATCACAAGTCATTAAAGTTGATGGATGGCTTGGTCTAGTGATGAAAGGTTTGGTCAAATAGCTGACAGAGCACAATGGGAGTGTGACAGAAGCGCTTGTCTATATTCAGTTGTGCCATCTCACTGAACGGGGCTGCACTGTGTGGCATCTCCCATATATTTCAGTACATTACAACTCCCCAGGACCATGTATAAAAACAAAAAAAAATAGAAATCTTGGTTGATGTTTAGTTACTCCGTTGGTTCGGGCATAAAGAATGTCAGAAGAAAAAATGACGAAACAGATATACAACGCGAAAGTGGAGGGATGTAGATACCGCAGAAGGCCTAGACTATTTTACCATGACCTAATAGATCGTGTCTTATCTGAATGGCAAGTCAAGAGTCTCCGTAACTGGCGAGTGTGTATGAGACGAACTATGAGAGTGGAGGAAGCCAGAGAGGTATGTAAGAAAAGAACCTGTTGGAACTCGGTACTCTCTGCCTACCCCACAAGGGATTATATAAATAGAAAAATAGATAGAAGTTGTTGAAGTTCAGTTAACTGGTCAGAATGTCAAAGACTTTATCTCCTATAAGAATCAAAACTGTGATAGGTTATAATGGTATGTTTGTTGGATTTTTATACTATTTTACAAAAAGTAGTAACAAATTCAGTCAGTCAAAAATTTCTTTATTGTATAGGCCAATACAAAAGCACTTACAAACATCAAAATTATTAAATTTTTTACATCTACCACCAGATCGAAATGAGGCCTCCACTAAGAAGATTCAGAGATAAACTCAGTGGCTAGACTTTTAACTTAATTGGCTTTCCTGATAACCACGTTTTTTTTTTTTCAAAATTTTGTTATACGCCATTCCAAGCACGCAATCTCTAATAACTCTTCCAAATTTTTTAAATTTCAGTTGGAGACAGGACCTTATGCCGCTCACTTTAAAACACTAAATCTTTTCGCATACGGCACATACAAAGAATACCTGGAGAATAAGTCTGATTTCTTGGAACTGACTCCGGCACAGTGTAAGAAGCTGCAACACTTGACCATTGCTACGCTGGCCACACAAGAGAAGTGCATACCATACAGCGTTCTCCTAAAA
Source organism: Phalera bucephala (assembly GCA_905147815.2). Lineage (NCBI taxonomy): Eukaryota > Metazoa > Arthropoda > Insecta > Lepidoptera > Notodontidae > Phalera > Phalera bucephala. Next base: position 26,381,468 of record LR990621.1, read on the forward strand.
GAGTTAGACATTAAGAATGTCAGGGATTTAGAGGATCTTATTATAGAAGCTATTTATGCAGGTAAGATTACATGCTCTCAATTCAGGGCCTGTAGCCAAGGGGAATCAGTCGTTAAAGTTAATAGAAAACGAAAAAATTTATGAGAATGGCATTTTACAACAAAAAGGGATGTGTTCAAAATAATTCTCTATCCATTGTCCTGAGAGAATAGACACAAAATGCTTGCCACTAGGCTAGGCCTTCTGTAATCTTTATGTATTTTTACAACACACAACTCCATAACGCCTATATTCCCCAAGTGGGGGTGGCAGAGGTGTACTGAGTACACTCAGTTTTCGCCGACGATGTTAGGTGCCATGTTATAAGGGGCGAGCCTATTGCCATTTATTGATGGACGATTAAGCGCAGTGGTTAAGAGCTTAAGTCGCTCTGCCCACCTTGTCTAATAGTCGCATATAATAACGTCATCATCATCATCATCTCAGCCTATACTTGTCCACTGCTGAACATAGGCCTCCCCAATCGCTTTCCAGCGTAACCGGTCCGATGCCACCTGCATCCAAGGACTTCCTGCGATTTTCACAAGATCGTCGGTCCATCTGGCAGGCGGTCGTCCCACGCTGCGCTTGCCAATACGTGGTCTCCACTCTAGAATCTTTCTGCCCCAACGCCCGTCCGATCTTCGCGCTATGTGGCCCTTCCATTGCCACTTCAGCTTGCTAATCTTAAGGGCTATGTCGGTGACATTGGTTCTTCTACGAATCTCCTCATTCCTGATTCGATCACGTAGAGAAACGCCGAGCATAGCTCTCTCCATAGCTCGCTGAGCAACTCTGAGCTTTTTTATGAGACCTATAGTAAGAGACCACGTCTCTGATCCATATATCATCACTGGTAACACACATTGACTAAAAACTTTAGTCTTTAGGCACTGAGGTATTTTGGATGAGATGTTGCGCAGTTTCCCGAACGCTGCCCAGCCGAGTTGGATTCGTCGATTGACCTCTCTCACAAAGTTGGACCTACCTAACGGGAATACCTGTCCCAGGTAAATGTATTCGTCGACAACTTCAAGAGTAGAGTTCCCAACGGTGAGTGCGGTGGGTACGACATGGACGTTAAACATTATTTTCGTTTTGTCCATGTTCATTTTAAGACTCACTTGTTGAGATACTCTGTTGAGGTCGCCGAGCATTCGTCCTAGATCTTCCAGCGACTCCGCTATGACCACAATGTCGTCGGCAAATCGAAGGTGAGTGATGTATTCGCCATTGATGTTGATGCCAAGTCCTCACCATTCCAAGAGCTTGAAGGCGTCCTCTATGGTGGTCGTAAACAGTTTCGGAGAAATGGCGTTTCCCTGTCTTACTCCTCTTTTTATGGAGATCGCCTTCGTGCACTGCCCTTGTACTCGGACTGACATGGTGGCGTTATTATACAAGCACTTCAACACTTCGATGTACCGATAGTCAATGCGGCATCACTGGAGAGATCTAAGAACCGCCCAAGTCTCGATCGAATCAAAGGCTTTCTCATAGTCCACAAACGCCAAGCATAGTGGCCGATTATACTCCTCGGTCTTCTGTATAATCTGCCGCAGCGTATGTATGTGGTCTATGGTACTAAAGCCTTTCCGGAAACCGGCTTGTTCGGGAGGCTGGAAATCATAAAGCCTGCGTTCGAAACGATTCGTGATGACTCTCGAAAACAACTTGTAAACATGGCTCAGCAGTGTGATGGGCCTATAGTTCTTTAATAAAGTGTTATCACCTTTCTTGAAAAAGAGTACCACCACACCCCTGTTCCATGCTTCCGGCGTTTTCCCTTCGAGCAAGACGGAATTAAACAGCCTCTGAAGGACTTTAAGTACCGGCGATCCGCCTGCTTTCAGAAGCTCTGCGGTAATTCCGTCTTCACCCGGCGCTTTGTTGTTTTTAAGTTGTTTGAGAGCCATCCTAATCTCGTACAGGCTGATGTCCGGGATATCTTCAGTGTAGTGTCGGGTTAGCTTGGCTCTTGGGTATTTTACCAAGTCAACAACAGGTTCAGCTACTGAGGTATACAACTGCCCATAGAACCTCTCTATCTCCCTGAGCACCTCTGACCTATTCGACGTTACGTTTCCGTCCTCCGTCTTCAGCTTCGTCAACTGGCTTTGCCCAATAGACGCGTCTCTTGCGAACACTTTGGAGCCCTTGTTCTGCTCTATGGTCTCCTCAATACGTCTTGTATTGAAGGACCGTAAATCGTGTCGCAAGGACTTCAATATCTGTCCATTGAGCTGCCTATAGGACTTAGCATCATCGGAGATTTGGAGTGTCATGGTACGTCGCTCAACCATAAGGTTTCGGGTGTAGTCAGATAGCTTTTGAGGCCTATTTTTACGGTGGGGCTTAAAATGCTTGGACCCGACCGTATGGACAGTCTCTACTAACCTATTGTTGATTTCGTCCACTGATGCGCTGCTGTCTAGCAATTCGAAGCGGTTTGACAATTCGAGTTGAAAGTTCTCGGGGTTTTGGATATGTGCATTAGAAGGTCGGAGCGTAGACTTCATCAGACGCGATCTTTCCATTTTGACATTAATATTTAATGTGCCTCTGACCATTCGGTGATCACTGCCGGTTTTTACCCTGTGAATCACGGAGACATCATTAAATATTTGTCGCTTGGTGCTCATGATGAAGTCTATCTCATTTTTTGTGAAACCATCAGGGCTCATCCAGGTCCATTTCCTATGAGACGGCTTCTGGAAGAAAGAGTTCATCATAAAGAGTCCCTCCTTCTCCAGAAATTCGGCTAGCCTTTGACCCCTAGGGTTGCGCTGCCCATATCCAAATTGCCCCACTCTCAACTCATCATCGCCCCGTTTGCCTAGTCGCGCATTGAAGTTACCCATAACTACTGTAAAGTGTACTTTGGAAGTATGTATGGCTCTACTAATGTCCTCATACATAACTTTGACCTCATCATCTGAGTATGCCGAGGTCGGTGCGTAGACCTGTATGACCTTCAGCGAATATCTTTTGGATATTCTGAGTATCAGGTACGCTACCCTGCTCGACACACTAGTGATGGACACAACGTTGTTTATGAGTGACTTGTGGACGATAAATCCGACACCACCTTGGGACTGCTGTTCGCCATCCCGGTAGTAAAACAAGTTGCCGGATTTTAAGGTTATCGTGTCCTCGCCCTCTCTTCGGACCTCCGATAAACCAATAATACTCCACCGCAACTTGTTTAACTCTTCTTCCAGCTCAACTAGCTTCTCATCTGTCCTCAATGTGCGTGCGTTGTATGTCACCAGGGCCAATTTTTGGTTTTGGTGGTAGCCGAATCTCTGCCGGAGATTCTTAGCACCCCTTGTCCGTCGTTACCATGGCTGCTACCGTGGCCAGGACGAACAGGACCGCCGGGGACTAGGGGCCTGGTTTTCTTACTTTCTTCCATAATTGGGGGTGTTTGCCATACTCGCCACGCTTGGCAGGCGGGTTGGCGAGCGCAGTTTTTGCTCGTAGAAGTGTTAAGGGAACGCTGCTGCCCATTCCCTAGTTTTCCCTTAGTCGCCTTGTACGACACCCGATGGGATGAGATGGGTTGGTCCTATTCTAAGCCGGGAACCACGCGGCCTAATAACGTAGGAACGCATTATCTTCCTACGTCAATATAGCTCTTACGGCTCCTCTCTGGACGGCCAATTAAGGATAGCCACAGCCGAGAGTCCTGCGGGCACCCTTCGGTTTCCACTCGACCGACGAAGACACGCCGAGTTGGGGGCCCTGACCGACTCTCAGAAGCACTCGGGTCCATGGTGTCGTTACTCACCGACAGCTCGCCACAAGCTGCCCTGCGGGCATATTATTATTACAGTAGTTTCTGGGTCAGATTGTTCTGTGAAACTCAAGTAACCACTTGAGTTTCAAATTCATTTCATGCAGATTTATGAAAAGCATGAAATTATTGAAAAGAATATATTTATATTCCAATAAAACTGCTTTTATTTTAAAATAATTCCAGATATTATCCATGGAAAGTTAGATCAGGAATGCAAACGCGTTGAAGTGGATGTTGCCTTGGGGCGTGATGCACGCCTAGAGGATGCTGCAGGCATTGCTGACGTGCTCGCAGACTGGTGCAATGCCTGTGAAGCGGTCCTCAACTCTGTGGACAAACATATACAGCGTGCCAACCACCACAAACAGAAGTCTATAAGACATCAGCAAGTTATTGAACAAGAGGTGAGATTCACGTATCAAATCATTTTATTTGCGAAAATTGGTTACATAGGATCTCAATTTAGAGTTATTTAAATAGAAAATAAAAAACCCTTGAGTCAAAGGCATCATAGCTAAGAACACCACAAGTCGCCTTTCAAACAAAAAAAACGAAATCGAAATTGGTACATCCGTTTAAGAGCTACGAAGCTACAGCGATACAAACCTTCAAACACCCCTCTTCTTCTTACCTGCTTCAATTGCTTAACTGATAGTGTGTCTTGTGTGTGTGTTCTTGGATCGTGAAATAAATAATGAGAAAAAAAAACATAAAAGCTGTCAAGCCCATATTCTCCAATGGAAGACATGTATCCTGTATACCCACATGTTGTCATATGATTTTAGGTCCCAATGTATTAGAGGACGAGCCTATTGCGACATGAGATATTTTTTTTAACTTGCAATCTTCGTATGTCTGTCTGTCTGTCTTTACAGTTAAATTTTTTTATTAAAATTATCGATAGATAAAAGTACTATGACGAACGGCTTGGTCCAGTGCTTAAGAGCTTGAGTCGCTTCGCCAACTGGATTGAGTAGTCCTGGGTACGAGTGCCGCACAAATCTTTGTGTCACCCACAAATGTTTGTTTTAGTCTGGGTGTTTATGCATGTGCACGACACAGGAATGATTCCTAGTGTGGGGCGATGTTTTTTTATTAATAACATAATATCCTACTTAGATTCGAGCTCAGATCCTCGTGATTATCACTTACCTTATTCGCCACTAGACCAACAAGGCAATTAGATAGTGAAATGTTTTTATTTAATAACATATTTCTCTGGATTACTATGGTTAACTCTGGATACACAGATGGATCTCAATACACAGATGTAAATATCTATCTTCAACTGAAAAAGGTCCACTGCAAGACAAAGACCCCCAATGATTGCCTCGACGACTGGAGAATTTTAATTATTAATATGTTTATATAATTCTAGATAATCTACATAAAGAAAACTCTTAAAACGCAAGCGGAAAACGAAGAATCAGCTACGGGCGGCAGCACCGAGACCCACTCCGTTCCAAAAAAGAATCCGGGCAAAGGCAAAATCCCGCGCAACGCCGTCAAATTCTGGCAGAAAAACACATAAACAACCTGTAAAAATAGATATAATGTAATTTGTGATACTGTTAATAAACTAAGTATGCTCTCGAATCTTATATTTATCTATCTCTCTATCACGACAGATCCCTTCCAGGGTAGGCAAAAAGTACAGAGTTCCAACAGGTTCTCCAACAAGTTCCAACTCTCGCGCTTCCTATGTTTATTATAAAATGATTGAAATTGCTTTAGTCATATTCTACGGCACTTGGAACGTCGTTGTCGATGGTGGAACTCAAAAATTTGGAAATATTCAACCCAAAAACTGGTCGAATATTTCCTTATTCTTTGTATAACTATATCTATGGATTTAAGTTTGTCCTTCGGCCTGCACATCAAGCGGGTCTGTCACCGAGCATCCTTTGTGCTCGGTCGTCTCCATCCGTTAATCTGCAAGCGGAGTAAAATGTCCCTTAGAAATAAGGTGACACTTTACAAAACTTGCGTTCGACCCATCATGACTTATGCGTGTGTTGTGTTCGGGCATTCGGCCCCCTCTCATATCGATAAACTCCAAGTGGTTCAAAACCGCTTCCTCCGTAAAGCCGTAGGAGCCCCCTGGTTCGTACGGAACGTCGACCTCCACTCCGATCTAGGTCTCGAACCTATTCGCGCCTTTATTAAAAAGGCGTCAACACGTCACTTCGCGAACGCATCTACCCATGCGAATTCGTTAATCGGACTAAACAGGAACAAAATTGTAAATAAAAAATCATTACGAGCCGAAAAGGGAAAATAATGTGGGCTGAATAAGGAATGTACTGTGGGCCGATAAAGTAATAAAATGTGGTTCGAATGCGGGACGAAAGAAGAACAAACCGGCAAGACATGCTACCGGCTGACGAATCCGTTAATCGTAGCCACCGCCGACTACGATCTCCCCCCCGACCCCTGCCGTCACCGCCGGCCGCGACATGTTCTCACCGACCCCCCCGATGCTTTGTCATCCCTTCTTTCCGCTCAGAATACGGGCGACGACGACGACGTAGTAGTAGATCCCCTCCCATAGCCGGCGGTTGACCGGTGCACTTAGTAGTGCACCCGTCCCCCTACAGCGACTGTCCCAACCGAGGTATGTCGCCTCTTGCCCTTCTATAACTAAACTAGAGCGTAGTGGTTGCACGCTCGCCTTTAAGTCCGGTGAAGCTGTAAAGGCCTCGCGGCCAACAGCGTACATCATTCACACACACACACACACACGGATATGAGTTTAAACGACGAGTGGTGGAAGCGGAGATCTATAAAAACAAAGGTGAAACTCTGTACTCTTTGCCTACCCTGCAAGGAATTTGGGGTGATGACAGTTATGAGTATGATAATATGCCGAATTCCTAATAAGAATATCGCAGTAAGTTGTAAACGCCAAAACTTCTGTAATAAATGCAGAGCGTGCTATCTAATTTTTTTAAACCAAAGTCTCGTTAAATTATACCATTTTGGTAAATATTACGGCCATACATTAAATGATGGATTTATTAAACCCTTCTTTCCCGTACCTATTTATGATACTTGTATAAAAAAGGTAATTTATTGCCTTCGCTTGTTCTGTGAAATAAAAGAACGTCGCATATAATATATGGTCTATACCTAAATCTAGGTTCAGGTAAATTAGAGAAGAGCAATCCACTGATTACTGAATAACAACAATTTGGTGGCAACAGGGACAAATGGACTATCGTAAATTCGAAAGGACAGGGACGCTCGACAATGGAATTGCCAAACATGGTCACCCATCTCAGACTCAACGAGATGAACGCCGCTCAAATCTTAGTCATCAAATAATAAGATAAGTATATCTTTTTTATAGATGCTCATTGATCGACATCAACCAAATAAAAATATTAAAGCAATATTACTATTATGTTGTTGCTAAATAATTGTATCAGGCGTTTCGAGACCATACTTTAAATTTTATTTAACACTGTCAAAACATTGAAATATGAATCATATAGATCCTGAGAGAATATTTAGATGGTAGCTATTAGATTGATTTTGTAAGATATTTTTAAAAATTGAACACTGCAACCCAATAGACCAAACGTCAAACGTGAGAGTAGGACAAAAGTGCGGCGAGTTCTAAATAGCGACGGAGATGGCGAACCTCACGGCCGATCACCGACTTCACCCGAGACATCGAGTTTCGAGACTGTTTTGTTGACGCAGAAGCGCAGCAAATAGAGTGCGCAGGCAGTGCAACGATTATCACGTTCGCAGGCCACTAAAAAGTGATGTAAATAACACATAAACCGTAATACAACGTAAACATTGACCACCCCGTAATTAGGACTTGGGAGCCGACGGTACAAAGGATTCTGAATCGAGTGTCGTGTCACAGCTCCATAGCAACCGAACAGTGAAAAACTGCGACACAAGTGATCGTCGCGTTTAACACAATGATACCGTGATAAATCATCGTATAAATTGACATTATAGTTTTCTAAAGAGACTCTTGTTCAGCGGAGTGCCACATCTCGAGGGCCTTCGTGTATTGGATGAACAGAAAGGCAAGTACCAGGTTGCCCATTGTTAGGTCGCCCGGTCGTATGAAATCACCTTTCACAGGACGGACTGTATTCATGGTCAGAAATGTTTACTCAATAGTCATCTCTGTCCTCTCGTCATTCGTCATAATAAAACAGTAATAATTACCTAATCATATAACTAGATTCACATTCGCCAATCATTCGATATAATCTATTAAAAAAAAGTATCGAGTGATTTCATAATTCGAATTGTCTATGTTATAAGGCTTCAATCGATACCTTCACGTGTGTTAAAAAGTTAAAAAAAGAGTTGTGATTATAGGTAGCGTGTTCTGTTTATGTGGTTGAGTTGATGTTCTTTGTTGTTGGGGCCGTCAGCTGTTCGCGCGGGGTGCGCGGGGCGGCGCGAGCAACTGGTCGGACGAGCGCGGCGCGCGCCTTGTATTGCATTATGCCGTCCCTCCCGGCCGCCCCTCCCCTGCAACTCGCTTTCTTTCAAATCTATCCCCTACACGTATAAAATGAACCCTAATTTGTTGCTTTGTCCAAGTATTTGTGACACGCGTTCAACATTGTAAAGTCATTTGTAAGACGAGGCATAAATTCTTTTTTATCACGAAATCGAAAACGATTAGGTAGACACCCTTTTTATAGGGTCCCGTACCTAATAACAATAAGCCAAAATGCTATGTTGAAGTTTCTATCCCAACCTTATAGATCTTATCATTGATTAACATTAAACCTTCTTGCACAGCTCTAAACACAAAAGTCGACATGAAACTGGACAGTATGAGAAGATTTTCACACTGTTTACTGGTTTAACTTACTTTTTTAGCTGTACAGCCACACTATGAACTTGTTTACATTCTCATGCTGCCCAGTTTCGAGTCGACGTCCATCCTCATTGCCGCGTGAGTAAGATAAGGAATGTATCTGAAGCAGTGGCTACGGTAACATTTTAGGCAGGTATTTAAAACGTCTATACGCTGTGAAATTATCAGTGATCATTTAGATATTTGTTACCATAGTCTTCCATATTGTATTCAGTATTATTATTGTAATCTTTACCGTGTTAAAGAGACGCAACTAAAATACGCATATCCAAGTCTCTTTCTCACAGGCAAGTAATATTATTATAACACTGCAACAGATATTGTGATAAGTACCCTAGTCGTTTTGGAGTAAAAATTTGTCATTTCCAAAATTTCTAGTTTTTAGCTAGCTTAAGGGCTTTTTGTTACCCGTTAAAAATGACTGCCGTTTGTTTTTGATAGTCGGATTGACCTTGCGTGACCCTAATTTATTTTAATGTTCTTACTTGAATTGTAACTATCTACATAAAATATAAGTTAAATAGACGACTAGAAAATTCAGAAAGTCCACTGATTGAGCCATTATTCTCTGTACGGTGACATCTCCTATCAAAAAAAGTACACATATTCGTGTAAAATCTCAATTTAAAAAAACCGCTATTAGACGGATATACGTAAGAGATAGATATCTTACCAATTATAAGTTTCCGTTATGTTTTAAAGAAATACGAGACCGTAAAAAGTACTTTTACGTCCCCGAAAATATGCATCTTCATTTATGCAATAACATAATTAAAATACCGACTTGCCAATCAGAATGACTCTTTTGTGTGTGTGTGTGTGAATGATGTACGCTGTTAGCCGCGGGGCCTTTACAGCTTCACCGGACAAGAGGGCGAGCGTGCAACCACTACGCTCGAGCCAGAAGGGCAAGGGGGCAACTAGCTCAAGGGCGCCTCAAGGAGGAACGGCCTCGGCTTGGGCAGTCGCTATGGGGGAGGGCGTATACTAGGCGTCTCGCCGTGGTCTGCACCGGCCGGCGGGCCAGGGATTCTTCGACCTCGCCGGCGAGGTCGGTGTCTGATCCTGTGTGCGGTATCTGTATCCGAAAGAAGGGATGTAAGGGCATCGGGAGGGTCGGTGAGAACATTCCGCGGACGGCGGTAGCGGTTGATAGGAGGGGAATTCAGAATGACTTCGAAGTAGCAAAGTTCGTAAGTCCTATTTTACCCATTTTTGGACGGTTAACTAATAGCAGGTAGGTTATATTGTGGACAATGTAACCTTATAGTTGTCTAGATTTTATCTGCCGGTACAACAGCATTTAGGGAAGGCTGGCACAGAGCCAGCGGCTAAATGCGCACAAAAACCATGAATAGTCAAGCGCTTTAGATAATAATGAAATTATTGTGACCTTAGCACACTGGCGGAACGGCTTTTCGAGTGGCATTATGAATAGTTTGCATTGTATTTCAAACTAGTTGGTTTTGTACTCTGGCATTTGAGCTTTTTTAAAAGATGATTGTGTTTGTGGCTTAGGTCATCTTAGACAGCCTATGTTGAGACATCTGGTTATTGTGATCGTTTCCATTTGGTATTTGTGTAGTAAATTTACTTCTATTTATTGGTAAATTTAGTGAATATTAGTTCGTTACTTCTTCAACTTTAAACTTAAACAGAGACGTAGAAAGAAGTAGGTATCAGTGATTCTTGAATCCATGATATCTTCACGCCTAAGTACACCCACTTTTCGCCGACGATGTCTAATAGGGGGTGAGCCTATTGCCATATACCTGGCACAATTCCAGACTCCGGACTCATACTGGGAATGTTTCGTTAGAAAATACCATCTAATCCATGATAACTTATATGTAAATTATCCCACCTCCATCAATCCGCACTGGGTCAGCATGAAGTGTGACATATTCTCTTTCTCTCTCATCTCGATTAGTGAGAGAAGGCATTTGCATAACGGAGGGAATAAATGCTAATCTTACTAATAAATTATAACCGCGAAAGTTTGTCTCGATACATTTAGGGATGTTTGTTAATCTATCGCATTATAAAATTTCAATTTTATCAATTTTATTATCTCAAGACAAGGTTAACCATTATGCCTCCCTGTCAAAAATAGTATTTAATGACTTACGTCACTTCGTGATCAAGTCGATTCGTATAAATCAATGTTTAAATATGTATCATGCAGCCCATTACCAATGAGCACGATGATTATGTGTGTAGAAACACTAGCCTAGTGCCATTGCAACACAAAACTAGGTTACCAACACTCGCAGCGGACGACCACTAATCGCATATAACTGGAGACAAGGAAATGCACCGCCATAATGGCTTCACCCAGTTGTGACGTCACGGCCCAGGTGTATCTCGTTACGAGTTATGGAAGCCATATTAAGTACGTTAGTTAGTATGTACTGGCTTCGGTAATAATTGCTTTATATTATGTCATCGTCGTTATTTTATGTAAGGCTTAGCTTATACGAGTAGTCAAGTATCCGTAATGATCGTCAATGTTAGGGGATATAAGTTGCGTTTAGGGGATTTAAGGTCTGTTAGATGGATGACTGCTAGTGGGTTCGGTAGGCGGCTGTTTGGCTGTTCTCACTTAAACCCAAGTCACTCTTGGGGCGGTTAAACCGGGTACTTTCCCTTACTCTTAGACTTGTTAAAAGAATGCGACAGCGTAGTTCAATAACTAATAACATCAAGTTTACCAACGTTATGATAGAGCATCATCGTTTCATATCTGAAATTTAAAATGCCTATTCCACCAAAATATATGAATGTGCTAAATAAATAAGCTGCCCCTCAAATCCAAAAATCTTTCCACCTGGCTTCAAAACATTTTCAAAACATATGCAATCAGTTATTTAATTCTTCAAAAACAAATTATCTTATCCTAACATACCTACTTAACAAGAAAAATTAATATAATAATAAAATTAAATAAATAGAATTCTTGCTGTTCATTTTGGAGCAGTGGAAAAAATGCATGAATATTCAAGTTTTGCAGCTTTGGAGTTGAGCGGAATAAGTCAAATAAGCAGTGTCACACAAATAAATCATATTGATGAGTATAAACCTGTTTCAGGATTTGCTTACCTGTCTCTTACCTTTAACCCTGTATTATTCCTATAGCTACGTTTGCAGTGGTTTAAACAAACAAACCACAAACCACTCGACAACTTCTAATTAAAGAAAGCGCTTTGTTTTGTAAATTATGTTTGTACACACACCGTGTTAGACCTTGAAAAATATATGCCCCTAATTAAAGCCTAACGCCCTTTCAAGGTTACATTATAATTTAAGTTCCGTCTGGCGTTACTGTTCCAAAAGATTAATGAACTCTGATAACGTTTTTGTTTGTGTACGCTTGGAATTAGAGTTAACATCATAAATTTAGTTATTTTGCGACTGGTGTACCTCGTGCTATGATAGAATACTACCATTCCTTCTGTGGATGTCGTAGAAAGCAGCTGCTCTGGATTCAAAAGTGTCGAGCTCTTATATTCATTGGTAATACCTTGATGGTCGGGTCTAAGTTTCAGCGCCTTAAACGTCGACGAAGGGTTGCTTATCTATCAGCATTTTATCGAATTCATTCTGGTCAATGTTCACAAGAATTACACGAATGAATTCCCCCATCTCCTTTCTACCACTAAACAACTAGACCCGGAAAGCAATTTCATCCTTTTGTGGTTGATCTCTCTCTCTATCTATATGATCACGCCAGATCCCGTGCGGGGTAGGCAGAGAGTACAAGGTTCCAACAGGTTATTTCCTTGCATACATTTATGGCTTCGTCCACTCTCATAGCTCGTCTCATACACGCTCGCCGGTTACGGAGACTCTTGACTTGCCTTTCAGATAAGACACAGTCTATTTGGTCATGGTAAGATATTCTTAGTCTTCCCCGGTACCTACATCCCTCCACTTTCGCATTGTATATCTGTTTTGTCATTCTTTCTTCCGACATTCTTTCTATATGCCCGAACCAACGGAGCATACCCTTTCTCATCTTTACACCGATACTATCTTTCTTACTACGCTGTTGCGAATACGATGGTAATTGATATTCCACCCATTTGCACGAAACGATCTGCTTCGTCATTCATAACCCGTTGCTTCTGTGTTTCCGGAGACGTATAATTTTATTATATTTAAATGCAGAGTGAATAGTTTATTAAGCGAGCTCCATCTTTGGCCACATCGTCACGTTCCATAATTCTCACGCTACTTATTTGAATGTCTTCTTCCTTAAATATTTCTGCATTAATGAACTAATTGTAATCTACAGATTGTATTTATTATGTTATCTTTAACATCATGTACATTTCTATCTACTCATTCTGGGCATAAGTCTTCTTTCATTTGCATCATACAAATCTTAATGATGAATTTCATGTTTGCACTCACTGTCTATCTATCCTATGCCAATTTTATATAGGTCCCACTTGCTGTTGTTTTGTGTCATCAATCCATCTAGCCTCAGGAGATTTTACACTTCTCCTATCCGCTCTAAGATACCACTCTGCTAAGGTCTTAAACACTTATTATCTGTACGTTTATTTGATAATAATAATAATTAATATTCTATCTATCTATCTATATCATCACGCCAGCTCCCTCGCGGGGTAGGCAGAGAGTACGGAGTTCCAACAGGATCTTTCCTTACATACCTCTCTGGCTTCCTCCACTCTCATAGTTCGTCTCATAATAATTAATATTAATAATTATTATTCTATCTGGATGACTTAAGTGTCAGACTGGGCAGTCTTACACTTAATTTTGGCCGTTTAAAGCTTTTAGATTTAAGAATGGAAATGCGTTTTCGCGCAGTAAAAATCTTATAACCTTATTTCGTACATAGATACCTAAATCAGTTTTATAACGAAGAGCTTCCGCTACAGTTGAACTAAAGAACAAAACAATATCGTTAATCCTTGGTACCAGGCCAACAATTTTACTTGGCACCAACGCTTCCACGCGTACAAAAAGCCTAATGCAGAATCAACACTAGAAGTTTTTAAATATATACAAACGCTACGTTATGCATTAGGAGTAGTAGAACATCTTTAGCTTTATGAAATTTTATTCCGGAAGCCGTGCTCATTTATTATTTTGTATGAACAAACGTAGTGCACACCTAGTGGATGCACGAGGAACTATAATTTACGGATAAGGAACGGATAGGACTTATTAATATTGACAAAGAATAAAAAAAAAATCTTTCTTTTTTATTTAGAATCGTAAGGAAGAGCCAGAGAGGTCCCTGTTGAAACTGTTCTCTCTGCCTATCCCGTGATGATAGAGAGAGAGAGAGAGAGAGATTGACTTTTATTCAAAAGAGCTTATTTGCTTAAGTAAAAGTATCCTCATTTTCACTGCTTCAGAATATGCTATATTAGCGTTCATACAGTCAAATACGTTTTTTTAATACTTTAAAGTTTGCCTACTGTGGAAATAGCTGCAATTGTACAGACCTTCCTCAAATATTTCGTAAAAGTCATTTCCATCCAAAACGGATGCTTTGCGGTTTACGTTCAATGCTCTAACCGCGGTTGACTCTAGTCTTTGAAAGCACGCACCTCATCTCAGATTACTGGTATTAAACAACCATTGTCCTCGGCTGTGAAAGCGGCGTGTACTATGTGAACAGGTACCTTTCTCTGTAATGGCACTATTTTCTATGTATTTGATGCCATTGTTCATGTTTCACTCTAAGGGAGCTGTGAGGGTTTCGAATGTCTCCCGTTGTTCTTTTGTGAGTCAGGTCACGGTGTATTTTTTAAATATTTATTTTTCATAGCTTCCTTCTGCATAGGTTTAAGATTTCCAAATATATTACGTATTATAATTGCATCTTCTGATTTCTGATTCTGCATTCTCATAGCAAAATCTAACAGATTACATTTAACTTAATTAATTCAATGCCTAAGTGAATCAGGTCCTAATGAAATCTAAGTCCCCTCTTGCATTTATAAATTGCTCATGTCATACCAAAGCACGCAATCATAATGAGATGGGTTGTTGTCTTGAAACTTGTTGCATTCAGCCAATCATTATAAAGAAATTTCGTTTGTCCCGTATTCGCTAAGGGCGATGTATTTTTTGTTACTCTATAAACGAGTATCGAGAAATAGTTTTGTAACTCTAATAAAGTAACCCACGCTTCGCCCATCCGCAATAGGTCCGCGTGGTGAAGTATGACGTATGTAGACTAGTGTAGAGATAGGCCTTTGCTCAACAGTGTAATAGAGTAAAGATCTCGTACTTTCTTGTACCATAAATTGCTAATTATTAGCTTATTTATTGTCCCTAAAAACATGTTTAAAAGCCCGAATTTCTCATATTCTCGCGCATAATCTTGCGTATTTACAAAGCAAAAGGAGCCCAAATGGTTGCTGTTAGGAACACGAATCCTAGCCTCCAAAGATCCTGTTAATTAATTAATTCATGAAGGATAATTATATCTACAAAAGTTTACCGCATGACTAGTGCCGCAGCCTCCGAGCTCCTTTGGGCAAGACACCTAAATATAAACCATTTTATTTCTTGCTTGTAAAGTTGTTCCACCAAACTTTCCATGCAAGGAGTACTCCGCTGGAATGTAAAAGAGTTGGAGTTCTGAACAGTTTTCAACTTTATGCATTTCCACAGCTTCTTTTAAAAGTGATAGGTCATATAATGTGTAGTTCTATTTACGGAGTACAAAACTGAAATAAGTTGAACTTGGGAATAAGTCTATTCTATTATGTATCGTATCGAAGATATAAAAAAGTTTTTGCCCTTTAGTTGATTAATATATGGATTACGTTTCGAGTCATGATATTCATGGTCATATCTGATATTTTAATTAATAACGCGCCCCTACCAAATATTTATTTATATTTCCTTCAAAAATTAGCCCACCAAAAACATACATACGATTCTGTACCACTAAGTAACAAAGTAGTCCAACTAAGCATTAAATAAATTTCATTTTCTAGTTTGAGCCTGGAACCTGACTTCGTTTTCAAAGCTATAGCATTATGTATAAAATTTCATTCTGAATGAAGGCGATACTCTATTTAAGTGATTTCCGTTTCATTATCAATAGCTTTATAACACCTACTCAGTTCTATAACAGTTTCTGAAACAATGCCCTGCTTAACGACTAGAGTGGCATCATTAGATTTTCAATAATTAATTCCAGGTTCGACCGCGGTACAGTACGAGCCATTAGCTAGACCTAAATGTGCTAAAACATTAAGTGGATTGCGGTGCAATGAACTATTCTGGCCTTTTGTCTTTTCACTTTTGATATTAAGACTTAATTAGTCTGTCAATATTGATTTTTTATTTAGCCTGTTGTTGTCAGTGCTTATTGGTTTAGCTGTTTTATGTTCGCTGCCATTTACTGACCAATATATTTCTTAGTTCTGTTCCAATACCTTAATAATATGGGTAGATGTATTATAAAGGCAGTTTTAAATCATTATGGTGAATGCTTGACCTATGATCTTTGTCAGAGAGCACAGTTATAACAATTAACCCACTGTTTCCTAGATAAGTCACACACGGAAACATAACGTTGTTTACTCGGTGCTCACTTATCGTGGTCTTGAGATAACAATCTTTATTACTGCTTACCGTACAGAATCTACAAATCCTACTAATAAAAGTTATTAGTTTGGATGACTGTTACTTAATAAATCCAAAACGGCTGAAAGGATTTGGACTTATTTTGGCATGAGTAGAGGTAAATTGTATTGTATTCCCTAATGGTACATCTACGTATAACAGGAGAAACTGACATCGTACAGTTAAGACCAGTAGATTTAGAATCATGATTTTTTACACAGGAGTTTAAGAATCCTACTTTATATTCTGATATAGGGGTAG
The DNA here is from genome assembly GCA_905147815.2 of Phalera bucephala. NCBI lineage: Eukaryota > Metazoa > Arthropoda > Insecta > Lepidoptera > Notodontidae > Phalera > Phalera bucephala. The sequence continues at coordinate 26,398,045 of LR990621.1, forward strand.
GAGTTCCTATTTTATTTTTAGTACCTTGATATATGAGGATATAATGTTATATCAGGATATAACAAAAGTGAGCATTAAGAAAAGATTTTTGATAATTTGTCCCCTAATGTAAGGGTGTCAAAAATTGGGGCTGAGAAGTTCTATCGGGTACGACTAGTAGGTAGTTATAATTTTGTTGTCTCTATGTCTGGTTATGGACGGTATGGTTAGGTTTATAAGAACGTAAAATTACCATCTTCTATCTGAATCGACTTAAAACGCCATGACAAAGCGGCCTAGAGGTTAAAATATTTTGGGGCTTAGAGATCCAAAATGGCAGGCGTATATTTTTGATGAATATCAAAGGCAAAGCCGCGGCCAAAAGCTGATAATATAATATGATAAAGCAGAGTAATAAGCATCACGAGCTCGTTGAACCTACCGCTCGTTAGGTGAGGCTTTGAAGTGTACGGATGTGGGAGGAGAGACAATGGTTTTCTTGAAAATGTTTTTTTTTTATCTTGTTCGGAGGAGGTCAAGAGTCTCCGAATTTGAGTGTGTTTGGACACCTTAATACATAAATACCTAGAGAAGATACTTGTGCTCGGTTCTCCTTGGCCTCCTATTTCAAGTACCCCCAAATTGATTTCTGCGGCATGTTATTTAGTTTTTTTTCTATTCAGCTTATTAATATGGCTCGCTCAAAATTTTGATACGTCCCCAAAGTGAGTCCTATCGTTTTGTAAAGGTATTAGGTAGGAAAAGACTGACAATTAATTTTGCTAGTTTGAAGACTGCAACTTGAATGGAAATTTTTGGAGTAAATATTATAGGTAAAACAAAAAAAATGTGCGGGGAAGATGCATCAAAAGCGTGGAAAAACTTGCATAACATTTATTTGGGGAAGAATATTCAACGTCTGTGTTAGCACAACATATTCATATAATAACATAAAAAAACTCCTATGATAGCTGCATCTGGACTCTCATCTACGTAACGATGCGCGTTACCATTACTTCGTAAAATGATTGTTCAATGGAACATGTAAAGGCTCAGTGATGGGCTTAAATGCTCAGTTTCTCTTGCCTTCACCACTCACCATTTAATATCTTACTTCACCTCAATAAAATTGCATAACAATACTATAAAATATGAGATGTCGTACTCACGCACAATGTAAGCAAATCACGTCAATTTACGACAAAATAACGAGTAAGTACCAATAAATTTACGTAGTTAAGTATATCTTAAAACTCGTAAAATTCATGGGCGGTTAATAAATTACGATTTTATTTGCACCTCGAATAAGATTTTTTAAATTTTATTAGTAAAACGCTGTGATAGTGGTAAGACCGTTGGACTGCAAATTCAGAGGTCTCGTATTCAAACCCAGGCACGCACCTCTGTCTTTTCGAAAGCATGTGCGTATTAAAAATTAACTATCACTTGCTTTAACGGTGAGGGAAAACATCGTGAGGAAACCTGCATGCCTAAGAGTTTCTCGAAGGTATGTGAATTTTGCCAACCCGCACTGGGCCAGCGTGGTGTACAATGGCCTAAACCCTCTCAGTTTGAGAGGAGGCCCGTGCCCAATAGTAGGACAGTTTTTTAACAGGGCTAATATTATATTAAATATAATATCTGATAATTTTGTTATTTTTTTCCAATTATGACGAATGGCACACGTGTGTGTTCGATGACAATGCAATTATATGGTACCATAGAGTCGGAAGGTGCGCACAGGATCATGTCAATCACACAACATAATTCCTTCGTGTTTAGCCTTGTTGGATTAGTCTAGACAAGACGTACTCTACAACCTGATGGTGTTCAGAGTCTGATGAAGCCGAAAGGTGGGCAATGGAGTCACTCAACTACTCAACATATCAGCGCCATGTTTGGCCTCATTGGATTTGTCTTGACAATTACTATGAACCCAGATACTGTCCAGGGCCTGATGACGTAGCCGGAAGGTACTGCTCAAATAAGCAGGATATCTCCGTAGTGTTTTTGCTGTAAAAATATGTTTTTAAAAAAACTGTTTGTAAAAACTACTTTCGATTAAGCCGGCTCCACCCACTGTGTCTAACAGTCGTGGGTTCGATTCCCGCACGGGACTAATTTTTGTGTGATCCACAATTATGGTCTGGGTATTTGTGTATATGAATTTTCATGTTTGTAAACGCACCCACGACACATGAATAAATCCTAGTGTGTGGCTAATGTTTTTGAAAAGCGGCACCATAATTGAAACTTATTTATGACCCTTATAAAAGAAGGTTGAGTATGGTTGTCCTAGTGATTTCTATACATTTCGATAATAATGCGTGTCTTAAAACAATACCTTATTACTTTAACATATTGCAAAGATTATGAAATGCAACTGGAAATAAATTAAAAGGACCCCGGAAATTGTGCGCACAATTCACACTTACAAACTTTGGTCGTTGTAGATAAATTTGGTCTTATAATTCGGCCTTACCACGGTAACCTAAATACGGGAGTTGGAACTTATTCGAGCTGTAATGTAGGGCGAGTGTGACGTCAAGAGTCAAGATTCGACGGCCGCTGAGCAGAAAGTCGATGCGGTAGTACTTTGTTGAAACTCAAATGAAAAGAAAGTATGAAATAAGAATATTTTTCGTAACGATATTGCAATCGAAAATGCGAAAGTGGAAGGATGTAGGTACCGGGGAAAACCTAGACCATCTTACCATAACCAAATAGACCGAGTCTTATTTGAAGGACAAGTCAAGAGTCTCCGTAACCGGCGAGCGTGTATGAGACGAACTATGAGAGTGGAGGAAGCCAGAGAGGTATGTAAGGAAAGAACCTGTTGGAAATCTGCACTCTCTGCCTACCGGGCAAGGAATTTAGCGTGATGATAACACCGTCACGCCTATATTCCCCAGAGGGTGTGGCAGAGGTGTACTGAGTACACCCACGTTTCGCCGACGATGTTAGGTCCCATGTAATAGGGGGCGAGCCTATTGCCATATATCGGGCACAATTCCAGACTCCGGACTCATCCTGGGAATTTTTCGTTAGAAAAACTACATTTGTCCGACCTAGGATTTGAAGCCAGGACCTCGTGATCAATCACAAGGCGATGCGTTTTGCCACCAGACCAACGAGGCAGGCAAAGTTGGCGTGATTATATAGGTAAATAGATAGATTTACAAGCATAAGTTTTACACAGAAATTGTATTGTGTAAGTATCGTCTATTTGTAGGGCAATCCTACTAACATAATAAATCTGAGGGTTTGTTTCTCAAGCACGCAAAAACGGCTGAACGGATTTGGATGAAATTTGGTACACACATAGTTTATTACCAAGATTAAACATAGGATACTTTATCCAGGAAAAATATCTAATATGTTCCTGTCTAAAGTCAAGGCGCAGGAAGTCGCGGGCAAAAGCTAGTGTTCTATAATGGAAAAAAATATAAAGTTATTAAAATTCGTCTCATCATCTATATAATAGCTTTAATAGTGAGAAAGGCTAGGAGTTTCCCACATTAAATTCACATCTGGGTGAATGCATAACGTTACCTGTACCTAATAATTAACCTACTTATCATACCGTTAGATTTGTTATCGCGTTTTCCCACTAAATTGTTTAGTAATATCTATTACGGTCAAAAAGTAGCGAAAAGATTTTATAGTATTCCAGAGTAACTTTGATTTGACATCGATGGCTTTTTAGATGCTTCCAGTAGGAAATATATATGAAAATCTGCCTCGTTGCTCTAGTGGCGAAATATGGGCGTAGCGATCACGAGTTCCCGGATTCAAATCCTAGCTCTGAGAAAATGTATTTTTTAATTTTTTTGTATCAGATATTTCAATAAATATCTAGTATCAGTCCGGATCAGCATTGTGCCCGTTACAATAGCAAGAGGCTCGCCGCTTATTACATGGGACCTAACATCGTCAGACCATAATTGTTAAATCAAAAGCAATTAGCTTAACCTCTCCTTAGGACCGGCGCAGCATGTACTAGGTCAAGCTGTATCTCCGTATCCAAGCTATTTGTACCAAACATATAGCACTTCTTAAAGTCACCCCCTAAGCTGTTGTATTGTAAATGTCTCTTCAAAATCTATTAACAGGTTTTTTCGCGGTGAACCATTATTTTTAGCTTTTTAAATAGTCGATCCTAACATTTTTTGGAATATCTTTAATATACAGATACAGCCTCTATACATTTTATTAATAATTTTACCAAGAGTAAAATTAAATAAATGTAAGAAGGAAATAAAGAAATGTTATTTCTCACAGCACGAAAGACACGAAATTTTGTTGATATAACACATACATATCAACAATTTAACCATTCAATTACAGGACGTTCGAGCGATTAATACTGTCTGAAAAAATATATAAGAGTAACGATACCATCTTGCTTAGTTGAGAAGTTCTGCCTCCATCATAAGACTTTTGACACCATCCAGGTCTAAAGTACTCGTCAGGACAAATCCAACGAGCCCGAACACGGCGGGATTATGTTGAGTGGTTGGATGGTTCCATTGGCCACTTTGGAATTCATCATCAGACCCTGAACTATATCTGGTTCTATAGTATCTATCTACCTATAACATCACGCCAGATCCCTTGCGGGGTAGGCAGAGAGTACAGAGTTCCAACAGGTTCTTTCCTTACATACCTCTCTGGCTTCCTCGACTCTCATAGTTCCTTCAAAACCGCTTCCTCCGTAAAGCCGTAGGAGCCCCCTGGTTCGTACGGAACGTCGACCTCCACTCCGATCTAGGTTTCGAACCTATTCGCGCCTTTATTAAAAAGGCGTCGACACGTCACTTCGCGAACGCATCTACCCATGCGAATCCGTTAATCGTAGCCACCGCCGACTACGATCTCCCTCCCGACCTCTGCCGCCACCGCCGGCCGCGACATGTTCTCACCGACCCCCCCGATGCTTTGTCATCCCTTCTTTCCGCTCAGAATACGGGCGACGATGACGTAGACGTAGTAGTAGACCCCCTCCCATAGCCGGCGGTTGACCGGTGCGCTTAGTAGTGCACCCGTCCCCCTACAGCGACTGTCCCAACCGAGGGCGCCTCGAAGAGGCGCCCTCGAGTATGTCGCCTCTTGCCCTTCTGGCTGGCTGGAGCGTAGTGGTTGCACGCTCGCCTTTAAAATCCGGTGAAGCTGTAGAGGCCTCGAGGCCAACAGCGTAGGTCATTCACACACACACACACACACACACACACGCTCGCCGGTTACGGAGACTCTTGACTTTTCCTTCAGATAAGACTCGGTTTATTTGGTCGTGGTAAGATAGTCTAGGTCTGTGGTGTTTCTTTTTTTTTTTTCTTTTTTTTTAAAAAACGTAGCCCCACACTAGGATTTATTCCTGTGTCGTGGGTGCGTTTACAAACATGAAAATTCACATACACAAATACCCAGACCGGAACAAATAATTGTGGATCACACAAAGATTTGTCCCGTGCGGGACTCGAACCCGCGACTATTAGACGCAGTGGGCAGAGCGGCTTAAGCTCTTAACCACTGCGCTAAATCGTCCGTCAAATATATTGTATAGTACTTGTCTACAATACCAATCTAACAAGCCTAAACACGAGAGGGTTACTTTGTATAGTTCACATGTTCCTATGGCCACCTTCCGACTTCATCATCAGACCAGCTCCACTGCATTGTCACCGACTTTACATACGTATGCCAAATTCCAGCTCAATCAGATACCCGCAAGTGCGTGAAAAATGGATCACAAGATTTGAACCGTAAAGACAGACACATACGAACATTGCAAGTTAAATAAAAGCTTGTAAAAATAAATATAGCTCAGTAAAAAAGTTTTACAGGTATATCTTATTATATAAGGTTGTGTAGTGAAATGTGATATCGTAATATCATAAAATAAAACAACAGACTGCCTCGTTGGTCTGGTGGCAAAGCGCATCGCTTTGTGATCACGAGGTCCTGGGTTCAAATCCTGGCTCGGACAAATGTAGTTTTTCTAACGAAAAATTCCCAGTACGAGTCCGGAGTCTCGAATTGTGCCCGGTATATGGCAATAGGCTCGACCCCTATTACATGGGACCTAACATCGTCGGCGAAACGTGGGTGTACTCAGTACACCTCTGCCACCCCCTCTGGGGAATAAAGGCGTGACGGTGTGTAAAACACCAGAATAGATAGAAGACTTTTTTTTTGTGTCGTGGATGCATAAACAAGTTTGATACAAAAAACAAAGTTTGACATGTCGTATCACTCAGGCCAGAAAAAGACACCTGGGGCTTACCTCTGCTATTGCTATTTTAAATAAAATGTAGTTCATTGACAATAAAGGTAATTTTTGACAGATATAGTAATACTATAACTTTAACGGACGATTTAGCGCAGTGGTTAAGAGCTTGAGCTGCTCCGCCCACTGTGTCTAATAGTCGCGGGTTCGATTCCCGCACGGGACAAATCTTTGTGTGATCCCAATTATTTGTTCCGGTCGGGGCATTTGTGTTTGTAAATTGCGACACAGGAATAAATACTAGTGTAGGGCAAGGTTTTTTTTAAAAAAATAAAAAATGGTGTCATTATGGGTTTCAATAATCATACCAATTGAAATAAATAATTTTTATTTGGTAATCTAGTAAAAAATAGTAGTTCTATTGTTTGCTTATTCGGTACTTTGTTATTATTTTGACGGTTTTTTTGACAACTTAAATGCAATGATCGTCTTTTCCACACTATCAAATCGTGATCGGTTAATAATACTATTGATAATATAATAGATTACCAACCTTTGGCACAATATCAATAAAATGGTAATTACAGCCTGTAATAATGACAAATTACGTAAAAACATCAAAGTTGAAGCCCTGATAGAACAGGGCGACCATGGACTGCCCTTCTTTGCTATCCTAACTACCCTTATGGTAACAGCTGACCACTGAAAAAGATAGTAAGGTAAACATAACATGTTCAGTGTCTCGTTTGATATGCGCTTCAAAATTCAATGTATAAAATTCCTTGTATCGTCTCAAACGAATCGCTATATCCACATTTAACTTTTCGAGAATAATATTTGTATCTATAAATTCCAGTATCGTTTCATATAATACTATAAATTTCAGATCTCTAACGAGAAAGCGCAAATAAAATATATATTCAAAATATTGAATTTGTATGTTCTACTTCGAGAAAGAGGGTATTTTGTTGTAATCCATACGTCTTTATGCATATACGAAAGATGTGTAGGGGTATTTTAGACGTTATGGGAAAGTAGTCATTTTGAGAAAGTAGTATTTCTGAATCTAACCCGATTTGTCAGTTGCTGTGTAATTGTTAAGTAATTTTCTCATATAGTTAACATCAGCCTCCTTCGTCTGTCTCGTAACCGACAGCCGAATCATACGCTGCTGCGTATAATTCAGCTGTCGGTTAAGAGATCCTGATTTCCAGTCCAAGGTCGAATAAAGTAGTATGATTAAAAAATTCTCACTAGTGGTCCGGAGTGTAAAATCGTGCCTGGTATAATGGTGTATCTTCAGCAGAAATCTGTCCGTCCACTGCAGGACAAAGGGCTCCCCTAAATACCGCCACAACGACCGGTTTTGTGCTGTACGCATGGAACTTTACCCGCGACCCTCACCAGGTCAGTGGTCCATCTTGTAGGGTGCCTGCCCCGTCTTGTGGTGCGTGATCGCCACTAGAGAACCTTTCTGCCGCAACGGCCGTCAGTCCTACGAGCGATGTGCCCAGCCCACTGCTATTTAAGTTCAGCAATTCTGAGTGCTGTGACAGTGACTTTGGTCCTCCTGCGGTATAATGGTAATAATACATAACCTCACTACTCCTTTTACACAACCTCATATTAAGGAAAAGGGCCTTTGCCAAATAATAAGGCAGTATAGGCTGATTTATTATTATTAATGTTTAGGCTAGTGTTAGTAACAGACCAATGGTTTAGTATGGGTTCAGTCATAGAGCGGCTCGGAGGGAAGAATAAATTTTGATCGTATTTCCAATTGAATGTTGGGACATCTTTGGCAATAAGATGTTCAAGAGCCGACTCAATGCGCTCACTGTGAAAGATATTATTTTGCCATTCTGCCGAAGCTAAGATGGGCTAAGTTAGGATAATTAAGCGATTCATCCTAGCACATTCCAGGTAGAGATAAAGCCTACTAGCGTAACCGCTTACCATATCCGAAGCATCAAACGACAACTATATTAGCAAAAAGATAGATAGATAACACTTATTTGTTCCACCTAAGATTCACAATATAGAAATACAATCTTATAAACTTACCACGTAGTGTAACAATAGGCGGCCTTATCACTAGTAGTGATCTCTTCCAGGCAACCAAAAGATTCTAGTTGTTAGACAATATAATGGTCATGTTAGTAACACTGACCGTGTATGTTAAAACAGGTTTAACCAATGACGTAGTTTAATTGGCTTAATGCGATTACTCTCATAGTCCCTCGTTATTAGCTGATGATCATCGTTCCGGATTTGTCTCACATACACACGCGCACACGCCCACATTCGTAGAGTATAAAGTTATATTTAAGGATTAATAATTTGTAAGAGTTAAAGCTTCGAAAGAGTATAAAATGTATAAAGTATAAAAAGGTACTTTTGTGTAGGTATCTTATGAGGGTTACGAAACAAAAAAGTGTCCAAACGGGAAGGACCAAAATTATTCATGGAGACCACAGACAAAATAATATTTCATATTATGTTTTAGAGCTGGTCTTAATAACTTTATCAAGTTTCTTTTTCGATTGACAACCTTAGTTACATAAACTGTCATTAGAATACATATATAGTTATGTACGCGACTGTAGATCCCAAATAATTCCCTCATACACTGGAGTCTTGGAAAGTTGTCAAGTCCTGCAAGTTTCATAATTTATTCGTCTCCGTGGCATCAGCGCCTTAGAGAGCATTATGATGCAATGCACTGGCTGCAAAGTTAGATAGATAATCCTTCAAAACGTGCTCCTAACGCTTTAGAACTTTTAGGAGTGAAGCTGGACTTATAGGTTTGTAGCTTGTAGGTTTATTTTAGTATTAATGCAGTGTATGATGGCTGTTTACTGTGCTGCTTATAATAAGCTTTACCCCTCAAACATTACGTACGTTAGTAAAGCACTGCAATAAAACAAATTGGTAAAACAAACACAGTGCTAAAAAAACACACGTTAAATATGAGGTTAAATATGAGGACAAGACAGGATACGAAGAATCGTCTTCTTGGCCTGTAATATACCTGAGTTTTAACCCACTACTGTATTGAAATCGTTTTAAAAAAAAAAATCAATGGCTGTTTTCCTTGGGGAGCTGTATTCTGTATTCTTTTACAAAAATTTAAGTATAAAAAAACATTTTTATTCAGTAAAATGATTGTGACATCCCATGCGTTGTTTAATACAAAAAAAAACAACCTGCCGCCGTTATGAAAATCAAAAACGGAATTTCCAGTTATGAATACTTTAATCCTATTTTTTCGCCTGTTGTCGCCCGCCATTTACATATGAATAGAGACACTGCAGCGGTTAATCGCGCGTTTGTAGCCGCTCTTACCCCGATAGCGCCGCGAGTTTTGAGGGCCCTTTGTTTAAATTTTTATAGAAATGGGGCTTTGTTTTGCGGCAAATATGTATGAACCGTGAAAAGGTCGATCTTTGTAGGGAGCCATGCTTATTATAAATTGAGGTCGATTTGGGTTAGAGAAAGAATCTAAGAAGTACGAAATGACGTTGTGAAACTTAGGTACATGTGTGCAAAATTGTATGTAGGTTACCGCCGCCGTTATGAAAATTAAAAACGGAATTTCCAGTTATGAATACTTCAATAAACTTTCGGCTGTTGTCGCCCGCCATTTGCATTTGAATAGAGAGACACTGTAGCGATCAGTTGTCGCTACGGTTAATCGCGCGTGTGTCGCCGCCCTTACCCTGATAGCGGCCTGCTAGTGTTGAGAGCCTTTTGTTTGATTTTTTATAGAAATGGGGCTTTGTTTTGCGGCAACTATGTATGAAAATGAACCGTGAAAAGGTCGATCTTTGTAGGGAGCCATGCTTATTATAAAGCGAGGTGTTGGAGAAAGAATGTAAGAAGTAGCAAATGACGTTGTAAAACTTAGGTACATGTATACAAAATTGGCTGTAAGTACCGCTAGAGTACAGTACTCTCTGCCTACCTCGCAAGGGATCTGGCGTGACGATATAGTAGTAGTAACGCTAGAGTAAATCTCTTCGTTTTTTAGCTGTCATTGTGTTCGGTATCCGTAATCCAGTACGATTAACATATTTATGATGGAGTAAATCCAAAAAGAGGTTAAGTTGAACTTTTTCGATTAACTCCCTTTCTAAAAGAAACTGTCTTAACATCCTGTCCCTAATTAAGTAGCTGTAGATCCTAAGCACTTATTAAAACTAAGGTACATGTATGTAAAATTGGATGTAGGCAACTTTCGCTAGATACTTCCCACGATGAAATAGTGTAGGAGACGAACTATACCAGAGGCTGTGATAAAAAAGTGTGAATTTCAAACTAAATTATGTCTCATCTACAATACAAAAAGTAAAATTAGTCTTCAAGCAAGGATCTCGAGGTATACACCCACACGTCGCAGACGATATTAGGCCCTAATATGATAGGGATCAAGGGCGCCACAAAGGGGAGGGGGGCAGGGAGGCGCAGCGGCCCTCTCCCCATAGAGATTAAAAAAGAATTAGCCAAAGCACAAAAGTCCACTCATTTGATTTTGTTGACCGATCAGTCCTCTACGTTAAAACTCGAATGAAGTATAATAGTATTCCGTTCGCGCTGTTATAGTTTGTTGTTAAAACGCGGCGAAGGCGAGTGGGGATCAACATCACATAACAATTCCCCATCTGACCATCGGTTGACGACGCCCTTTATAGGGAGCGACCCTGTGACCATATCACAGGGCCCGATTCAGAACTCTGGTAAAAAAGCTCCAATAACACTGGGTTATTGGAGTCCTCCTGACTGCCAACTAAAGTGAGGTACCAACAAACCATTCAAAAGTATAAAGTTTGAATCACATCTGAATATTTTCAGCAGAACGTGCCATCTGTCAGGGAATTGCATTAATTTTATTAGCGTGACGACATGAGCAATCGAATTAGTCGACGGCCAAAAATTCGCACGCTTTCGGAGATGTGACTTACACGTGCATATTTAGCATGCAGAATCGTCACATAACGTATGCACCTACATTGCAAAGTCCATTACATCGACCTATTCATAATAAAGCGTAAGTCTAAATGTAGCCATCCAACCAAACAAAACAATTTAAACTTTCAATATCTTAAGGGAAGAAAGGAGATAAAATGCTTATAACGACAAATGTTATCTCAAAGACTTACTTTCGAAAAGTTTATTTTTGGCAGGTACAGTTGTCAATTTTGACTTTTGCTACTATTCGTTTAATTACATGTAAAGGATACTCAGCCCTTTGCGGATAACAATATTGTAATACCTGTACCCTGTCAAAATCTAGGCGGTTGCTTGTGTGTGTGTGTGTGTGTGTTAATGAATAGGAATGTTATTGGCTGATTACGGGCCTTTACACCTTATGGTTTAGGGTGAGCATACAAAAATTACACTTCATCCGCTAGGGGGTATCTAGCTCAAGGATAAAAGGCTAATATCCAAGATCCTCTTCCATATTTAAAAGAAGTAGTTAATCGTATCGTCTTATGATCTATGTTGCCAGTGTTTATTTATTTATGTTTTCTGCATGTGAACGGAAAAACGTTTAATTGAGTAACCAGGCTCACCTATTACATATCATGCTGTTATTTTGATAAAATGTGAGCCTTGAGGATATTTGTGTTCCAAAACTTCTCCGCCCAACTTTGTCAGGTTAATCTGCGATTCTTACAATAAGTGCAGTAACTAAGTTTAAGCCTTAAATATACTGTTTGTACGTACGTTCTACTAGTACTATCCCACCTGTAGTATAAATGCTATTCACCCACTCGTTACTCCACACACACCTGTGTTTATCAGCGCCATTACTCATTTAGCTGTCAAAATATTTTCCACAAGTAACTTACTACAAGCTTTATTAAATCAAAACATTCATTAGAAACAATGGACTAATAAAAACACCGAATGAGTGAATGCACCGGTATCAACAGATTTGCAAGAAGTTGGCCAACTTTGCATGTGCAACGCTTAGTGCAATGTCCTTGGTTGTATGTCGATACTCAGGGAAGGCTTATCCCTGATACATTGGGACCAGAACTACCATGACGAAATATGGGTGTACTATGTACAGCCCTGTATATATTTTTGGGGAAAAGGGGCTTGAGACAATTATTGAGTATCGTCTTCTATAACTCTTTTAAGTGTCATAAAAATATAAAGAACACACACACCGTCACGCCTATATTCCCGGGAGTGGCAGAGGTGTACTGAGTACAACCACGTTTTGCTGACGATTTTAGGAACCATGTAATAATAAGGGGGCGAGCGTATTGACATATACCGGACACAATTCCAAACTCCGGTATCATCCTGGGACGTTTTCTTTTGAAAAGAAACAACATTTCTCCGACCTGGGATTTTAACTCAGGACCTCGTGATCACAAAACAATGCGCTTTGCCACTAGACCAAAGAAGCATTCGAACGCAAATATTAAGATGATTATCTATATCATCACACCAGATCCCTTATGGGTAGGCAGAAAATACAAGGTTCCAACAGGTTCTTTCCTTACAGACATTTCTTACTTCGTCCACTCTCATAGTTCGTCTCATACACCCTCGCCGGTAACGGAGACTTGAATTTGCCCTTAAGATAAAACACTATCTATTTGGTCTTGGTAAGATAGTCTAGGTCTTCCCCGGTACTCGAACTTACTTTACTTTTTTACCCGGTACTTCCTTCTAATTTCGCATTGTATAAAGGTAATTCTAATGGTTGAAAAATAATGAAGTGTTTCAGTTTGTTCGTTTGTGAATTTTCTAATTGTAATGAAAGTGTGACAAACATTGATATTTAATGGTATTAACTATCCTATTATCATCACGTTGCAACAACGTCTCAGTCTCACTAATGACCCAATAAATGCAATGCAACAGCGAAGACAGCCTGATTAAATTTACTTTCAACCGTATTGCTCTCTTAAAGCTCTCAAGGTATTCAAAGTAATTTCACTATCTCCATGGATTTAACATAATGGATCTCTGCGACTAGACTGTGATTAGAGTAGATTCTAAGCGACATGAAATTGGTAGAAAAGACAGAATAATTGAGTGAACTCTAAATAAATAACAACAAAGGAGGTGAAATCAGTTTAAGCGCGTAACATCAGAAAAGAAAATGACGTTCGCAAATGGGCACGAAGAGAAAATTTCAGTTACGCAGAATGACAGATTTGCATAATTCCAGGGTCACAGAATGCAAGATTGTCTCATAAAATTATCACATGTTAACAAATAAGCTATCTCTTCAGGTTTACATGCATCTTCCAGACGAACGAATCTGCAAGCGGAGTAAAATGTCCCTTAGAAATAATGTGACGCTTTACAAAACTTGCGTTCGACCCATCATGACTTATGCGTGTGTTGTGTTCGGGCATTCGGCCCCCTCTCACATCGATAAACTCCAAGTGGTTCAAAACCACTTCCTCCGTAAAGCCGTAGGAGCCCCCTGGTTCGTACGGAATGTCGATCTCCACTCCGACCTGGGTCTCGAACCTATTCGCGCATATATTAAAAAGGCGACAGCACGACACTTCGCGAACGCATCTACCCATGCGAATCCGTTAATCGTAGCCGCCGCTGACTACGATCCCCCCCCCCCGAACCCTGCCGCCACCGCCGGCCGCGACATGTTCTCTCCGATCCCCCCGATGCTTTGTCATCCATTCTTTCCACTCAGAATACGGGCGACGATGACGTAGTCGTAGATCCCCTCCCATAGCCGGCGGTTGACCGGTGCACTTAGCAGTGCACCCCGTCCCCCCACAGCGACTGTCTCAACCGAGGGCGCCCTCGAGTATGTCGCCCCTTGCCCTTCTGGCTCGAGCGTAGTGGTTGCACGCTCGCCCTTAAGTCCGGTGAAGCTATAAAGGCCTCGCGGCCAACAGCGTACATCACTCACACACACACATACACACACTCCGATGTAAGTGATAAGAGATCAATTAAATATGACAAAGTCTACCTAAAACAAGGCAGCTCTTACGAATGTTGCACACTGTCTGCACAACATCATCACGTAATCAGAGCTGTTAGATGCCAATTGGCTTCAATTCGCCAATAAATTGAACAATAACCAATACCACGGCAACTGCGCATCGTCCAATTTGAATTTCGCTATGAACGCTTTGTTGCTATCTATTATTATATATTATGGAGTTCGGCTGTAACAGTGCGGACTTATAGTACGGGTTTGATATAATTAACATTACAATAGCAGAGAAAGATTTTGAAACCTGTGAACATTTTCGTGTAGGTCTGACTGCACTAAACTTATTTTTAGCTTAGATTTTGTGTACAATATACTTGTACATAAATCAGCCTGTACGTACCTACTGTCCCACTGTTACTGGTCAAAAGTTCCCCCCTCTCTCTCTTTGTCACAATTCAATGCGAGAGAACAGATAGGTAAGTCATACTCCATCTTGCGGATTCATCCATCGGTGTGGATTGGAAAATGTAGAATGCAGTTTTTCATTATTCCTGACCAGAATTTATTTTCACAGGAGATCTGGTGTGATGATATAGATAGATAGAAAATTTGTGTCTGGCTAGTTAAATCTTTAGATGGTTCCCATATCTATCTATCTATCTATAACCTCACGCCAGATCCCTTGCGGGGTAGGCAGAGAGTACAGAGTTCCAACAGGTTCTTTCCTTACATACCTCTCTGGCTTCCTCGACTCTCATAGTTCGTCTCATACACGCTCGCCGGTTACGGAGACTCTTGACTTTTCCATCAGATAAGACTCGGTTTATTTGGTCGTGGTAAGATAGTCTAGGTCTTCCCCGGTACCTGCATCCTTCCACTTTCACATTGTATATCTGTTTTGTCATTCTTTCCTCTGGCATTCTTTCTATATGCCCGAACCAACGGAGCATGCCCTTTCTCATCTTTACACCGATACTATCTTTCATACCTACTCGCTGTCTTACTATGCTGTTGCTAATGCGGTCGGTCAGCTTCACTCCGCACATCTTCCGCAGAGCTCGCATTTCTACCGCATTTATCCTACTTTCATTCTCCTTCTTACATACCCAGCTCTCGCTACCATATAACAGCGTTGGGACAAGAACTCCGTTATGTATGGCCAGCTGCGCCTTATGGCTTAAGTGCCGGCTCCCGAGTAGCTTTCCCATCGCACCATTCACTCTGTTCCCTGCACTCACTCTTCTCTCTATGTCAGCGGTGTATTTCCCATCCTTACTGAAGGCGCATCCAAGATATACAAACTCATTCACTTGCTCCAGCACATCGTTACCAACCACAATCCTTACATTCGTTCTGGTTTCTTCCCTTTCAAAAACCATAATCTTGGTTTTCTTCACATTCAAGTGTAAGCCATTGATCATGCAGTCGTCTTTCATAACTGTGACTAGTGTTTGCAGATCAGTGGCTGTTGGCGCTATTAAAACCGCGTCATCTGCATAAAGTAGATGGTTTACCACTAAGTCACCCATTTGTACACCTTCATTCATCGCTTTCAGTCTTTGAAGACTTTTGTCCAGATATATTATAAACAGTCTAGCGGACAACACGCAACCCTGCTTGACGCCGATTTTAACGTCAAACCAGGGTGACCTGTTACCACCCACCCGTACGCATGCCTTGCAGTCCACATAAGTGGACTGGACGGCTCGCAACAGAGTGCCATCTATACCATACTCTGGCAAAATGTCCCAAAGTCTCTTTCGCACAACTCTGTCAAATGCCTTCTCCAGATCTACAAAACCGCAGAAAACCTTCCGGCCCACTGCCAGATGCTTCTCTACGATGTTGCGGAGTGAGAAGACTTGATCCGAACATCCTCTTCCAGACCTGAAACCTGAAACCCCCTTGTGCCTCGCACAACATTCCATCGGACTTCACGCGCATTCTCCGTTCAATAATTTTACCGTACACCTTGGCTGCCAAGCTGATCAAACTGATGGCTCTGTAATTGGCGCAGTCATATTGTGAACCCTTGCCTTTATACAAGGGTACTATGACTGCGCGGCGCCAATCTGTAGGGACTCTACCGGTCCTCCAGCAAAGGTTTGCAAGGGCCCGGAAAGCGTCCCGGACGCAAGTTCCACCATATTTGATCATCTCGGCAGATATCATGTCTACTCCCGCAGCTTTACCGTTTTTCATACTTCCTATCGCCCATTCAACTTCTTCCATAGTGATGTCCTCCGTTGATTCTGGTGCCGCAATCTCGCCTTTAGGCACGTCTGCGGCATCAGCATCCGGGTCATCTCCATACATTTCTCCAAAATATTCCCATTAGATGGTTCCCATACCTATCTATTTATCTATATCATCACGCCAGATCCCTTCCGGGGTAGGCAGAGAGTACAGAGTTTCAACAGGTTCGTTCCTTACATACCTCTCTGGCTTTCTCTACTCTCATAGTTCGTCTCATACACGCTCGCCGGTTACGGAGACTTTTGACTTGTCCTTCAGATAAGACTCGGTGTCGTGGTCGTGGTAAAATAGTCTAGGTCTTCCCCGGTACCTACATCCTTCCACTTTCTCATTTTATATCTATTATCTATTGTTCCCATACCTATTTTCAGTAAAGACACGTAGGCCCATACTAGGAATTATTCCTGTGTCAAATCAAATCAAATCATTTATTTCGTGTATATAGGTAAATATAGGCTTAGGTGTTAACATTACAATAGGTCATTCCATGTACTGCCATACAGCATACGAAATTATCAATTGGTAATTATTAATAATAAATTAAGAATTTAAAAATTATATAATAATATAATTAATTAAGATAAAATATAAGTAAATGTCATTAAATTAATTTATCATTTAAAAAAATCGTCAACACTATAATAACATTTTTCAATTAATAATAATGATAATTTGTGTTTAAATGTATTATTTTCTAGATTTTTTATGTCATTTGGCACCTTATTATAGATTTGAGGTGCCATACCTAGGAGGTTTTTCTTTGATAGAGCCGTTTTACATTCGTGTCGTGGGTGCATTTGCAAACTCGCGACCACTTGATCCAGCGAGCGGAGCTACTTAAGCTCTTAACCACTGGCCTAAGTTAACACTAAACCGAAGAAACCTAAATAAAAAGAAGTAAAGACTGAGGAGCCGTTATAGAAAAAAATGTAATCATACCAAGGTTCCAAAACATAACGGTTCAAAAACTATGAATTGACACCTTGTCACAAATGCAGTGTTGCGCATACGCAAGTGCAAACAAAACCCACAGCACGCCCACACGGCCGCCATTAAATCACACAAATTTTACGAGCAGTGTAAACCAACAGTTCGCAACGATGCTTGAACTGTGTTGCAAGAGGAAGCTCACAGATTAGATGACCTACTTATACGCAAGGTTGGTAGACGGGCAATATTAAACAGAGTAAATGTAGAAGTATCTAGATAGTTTGTTTTGATGAAAAGAAACAAAGCAGATATATTATTACGTGATGTTTGAACATCTTTGGTTACATGCTTATTTTTAAGTAATCAACATAAAAAAAACATTGTGCGGACGGGGGACCCCCGTCAGGAACGAAGTTTCTTACGTAATTTCTTCAACTGTAAACGTGATTGAATATGTAGATTTCTATTGATTATATTAGTGTATTTTAGGCACGCCCTTTCTCTCTCTTTCTCTGTCTCTCTGCCTCACCGACTGACTGTCACACGCACTCACTCAATCACCCACTCCTCACTCACTCACTCCTCACACACTCACTCACTCACTCACTACTCACTCACTACTAACTCACTCACTACTAACTCACTCACTACTAACTCGCTCACTACCAACTCGCTCACTACTAACTCACTCACTACTCACTCACTCACTTACCCACCCACTCACTCACCCACTCACTCACTTACCCACTCATCCACTCACTTACCCACTCATCCACTCACTTACCCACTCATCCACTCACTTACCCACTGATTCACTCTCTCACTGACTCTCTCAATTACTGACTCACTCACTCACTGTCTCGCTGAATCACTCACTCATAACTCTGTATGTTTTTTGGACAATATACAAAAGTTGACGTTTTAAGTTTCAAGTTATTGCAAGGGGCAAAGATATTATTAGAATAATAATTTCACTAGAAAGAAACGACTTCTGCGAAAAAATTTTCAAGGACACACCGCATATAAAACTGGTAGCAAAAAATATTCGAGTGGCGACCACGTACCGAAAAACATGGAAAGTGCAGGACCCATAGAAGATGGAATAATAAGCTGGTGTCACTAATAAAAGTTGGATGCAAATAGCACTAAGCCAGTCATTGTGGCGATCTATATCCTCCAGTCGATAAGCTGGTGTCACTGATAAAAGCTAGATGCAAATAGCACTAAGCCAGTCATTGAGGCGATCTATATCCTCCAGTCGGTAAGCTGGTGTCACTGATAAAAGCTGGATGCAAATAGCACTAAGCCAGTCATTGAGGCGATCTATATCCTGCAGTCGATAAGCTGGTGTCACTGATAAAAGCTGGATGCAAATAGCACTAAGCCAGTCATTGTGGCGATCTATATCCTCCAGTCGATAAGCTGGTGTCACTGATAAAAGCTGGATGCAAATAGCACTAAGCCAGTCATTGAGGCGATCTATATCCTGCAGTCGATAAGCTGGTGTCACTGATAAAAGTTGGATGCAAATAGCACTAAGCCAGTCATTGTGGCGATCTATATCCTCCAGTCGATAAGCTGGTGTCACTGATAAAAGCTGGATGCAAATAGCACTAAGCCAGTCATTGAGGCGATCTATATCCTGCAGTCGATAAGCTGGTGTCACTGATAAAAGCTGGATGCAAATAGCACTAAGCCAGTCATTGTGGCGATCTATATCCTCCAGTCGATAAGCTGGTGTCACTGATAAAAGCTGGATGCAAATAGCACTAAGCCAGTCATTGTGGCGATCTATATCCTCCAGTCGATAAGCTGGTGTCACTGATAAAAGCTGGATGCAAATATCACTAAGCCAGTCATTGTGGCGATCTATATCCTGCAGTCGATAAGCTGGTGTCACTGATAAAAGTTGGATGCATATAGCACTAAGCCAGTCATTGTGGCGATCTATGTCCTCCAGACGAGACGGTCTATCGGTTGATTGCATTTATCGTATCAAAAGCAATAACAAATATTTTTTCTTAATGTTTATGCATCGGTAACCCTATTAACCAGTTTACCAAATAGTGGGATAGTCCGGTGTTTATCAGAAGATGTGTAAATAGACCGAGTTTGTGGTCTATATCAGCGTGCGAGCTTTCAGAACGAGGTTATCTACTGACCCGCATCTAACCATATTCCCGTAAATATACGGCGATGTTTGTAAATACGTTTGTAAATATTGTATTTCATTGGTATAGATGGTGAGAGTGCGTTCGTTATGAACCTTATCTACATAATCTTATATCTGTCGTTTCGTATTAAAAATTAACTATGAATTGCTTTAACAGTGAAGGAAAACATCGTGAGGAAACCTGCATGCCTAAGAGTTTCTCGAAGGTGTGTTAAATTCGCAAACTCGCACTGGGCTAGCTTGGTGGACCGTAGCCCTAAACCCTCTCAGTTTGAGAAGAGGCCCTTGCCCAACAGTGGGACAGTTTCTTAACATGGCTAATATTATTATTATTATATTACTATTACAATCCATTTATATCATTACGCCAGTTCCCTTGCGGGATAGGCAGAGAATACAGAGTTCTAACAGGTTCTATCCTAACAGACCTCTCTGGTTTATATATCATAGATAAGATTCGAAGCTTCATTTTTCACGTACAGGAATTGGGCATGGTTATACTCTTGACATAATGTTCCGTCGAATATTGTTCCTATTCTTTTTCTGTAAATAATTCTCAAAACAGAACTTAGTTACTATGTTACAAATGAAGGTGAATATTATTCAATTAACTACTTGTTTTACGTACCGTAATGAATCCCCAAAGTTTCGGATCGATTTTAATACGATTAATTGTCTGGAACCTAAGAATGGCGGGACTAGACTGAGTTGGAGATAAAACAATTGTCATAAATAAATTAATGTGTGAGCAAGTAATCTTATATAGCTTATAATATTAGCCCTGTTAAGAAACTGTCCCACCGTTGGGCACGGGCCTCTTCGCAAACTGAGAGGGTTTAGGCCATAGACCACCACGCTGGCCCAGTGCGGGTTGGCGAACTTCACACACCTTCGAGAAACTCTTAGGCATGCAGGTTTCCTCACGATGTTTTCCTGCGCCGTTAAAGCAAGTGATAATTAACTTTTAATACGCACATGCTTTCGAAAAGGCAGAGGTGCGTGTCTGGGTTTGAACCCGAGACCTCTGACGTTGCAGTCCAACGGTCTAACCACTAGGCTATCACTTCTATGGTAATCTAATTAATACGATATTTTCAATCACCGTTACGCCTATATTCATATTCCCTGAGTGGAGGTGGCAGAGGTGTACTATGTACACCCACTTTTCGCCAAAGATGTTAAGTCTCATGTAATAAGGGGTGAGGTTATTGCCTTTTTACCGGGCTCAATTACAGACTTTGGACTGGTACTAGGAATATTTCGATTGAAAATTAACGTTTTTCCGACCTAGGATTTGAAGCCCTCGGACCTCGTGATCACTACATTATTCGACACTAGGCTAACGAGGCAGGCACGATGATTTCACTGTGAGATTTTCCTTTGTAGTTATTCAGTAGTAGTTGAAGAAGGAGCATTCGTTGTAAACTCTCTTTTTGCGTCGGGAGTAAAAAACTGCGTCCTTTAAAGCATAAAATGTAGTATAATCCTTTAAGAAATTACAGATACTTATAACCTAATGTTAAAGTTATACCTACCTCCTCTAGGACGTAGGGCTTCTTTCACCACTCTCGAGTAAACTCCGAAGTAGATTAATCGACAATGAAAGTTACAAGCAAGCCTATGTACGAATTTCACCATCTCTAAACAGCCCTGTCCGATGCGACGGTAAAACAATCCAGTTTCAATTTCTGAGTGACCCTGTGTCTTTTGAGTCGATAAGTAACTAACCAACTCTTTACTCGAACGTGGTAGAAGATACCCTAATTGCGAGTCAAATAATCTATACATATAAAATTACTTGTACCGAATATCTATCTACCTATCTATATCATCACGCCAGTTCTGTTGCGGGGTAGTCACAAAGCACAGAGTTCCAACAGGTTCTTTCCTTACAGACCTCTCTGGCTTCCTCCACTCTCATAGTTCGTCTCATACACGCTCGCCGGTTACGGAGACTCTTGACTTTGTACTGAATATAAATATAATATTGCACCCTTGCGGGGTAGGCAAACAGAACAGAGTTTCGACAGGTTCTTTCCTTACAGACTTCTCTGGCTTCCACTCTTATAGTTCATCTCGTACTCACTCACCGGTTACGGGGACTAGCGCGATGGTTAAGATAGACCAATATATAAATATAATAGGCGGTACGATGATTTTTGGTGATGATAGTACCCAGTGATCTCAGTGGCGTGGGGTTCGAGATGCCTATATTCAGCAATGGACTACTGTAGGCCGATGATAAAGAAGGTGATGATAATATCGAATTGGATATTGTTTTCTTTAAATTTTACTCTCACCTAATGACATTCGTAGATAATAACTTTTCTCCAACCGCACCATTATATGGGAATCTGCACACAGCATAAATTCTGCCTCTTTTGCTATGGATCTATAAAGCCCGATTTTTTACCATCTTAATAAGGCAGATGCCTTCGTATGAAATATTTTGATCTAAATCCTACTATAATTATAAATGTGAAAGTTTGTATGTTTGTTACTTAATCACGCAGAAACGGCTGAGCGGATTTGGATGTAATTTGGCACACAGAGAGTTTATTACCTTTTTTTTTTTTTTTTTTTTTACGGGGGGAAATGCCTAGCGCATACCCCCGGGCCGAGGGCACGGCCCGGGTGGTTATGTGGGGCTCGCACCCACTAAAACCCCCCGGCGTCCTACTGCCCTTTTGCCGGGCCACAGGAATCGTCACTGGCATGACCTCTGTAGCACCGGTGGGCTCGGTCCGCAGATAGGCGCGGACCTCGACAAATGTAGGGGGGAGTTCGGTCTCCCCCTACCGCCTGTTCTAGGCTGCGTGGACGCAGCGCTATGACGACGCGGGCCTGCTAAGTGCTAGGGCGCCGGGGTGCCCCCCCCGACGCCTGCAGGCCGAGATTACGGTGGGCGAAGGTCGTTCCGGGCGTAGTCCCTGCGCCTTCGCCCAACGCGCCGTCTGCGAGCGGGATTGGAGGTCGTCTCCTCTCTCACCCGCTCTGCCTCCTCCTTCGCGGACATGACGGCCTCGCAAAAGGCCGCCATTGCCGCCCAGGCGCTCTCGCTCCCAACCATGGATGATAACACGGTCGGGAGCGACAGCGCCTGTACCCCTGCACCGAGCGCTCCGGCGATTTATTACCTGGATTAACACATGTGATATATTTCAACCCGGAAAAATGTAAGGTTCCTGTCTAAAATGTCAACTCGGACAAAGTCGCGGGCAAAAACTAGTTTACTATATTTATTTGAAAAGGTTACAAGGCACTTAAAGCCATTTGTCTAGCCAATCACAGACGTCACATATCATACCCATCGATCCATTATTCAACCGAACCATGTTAATATTTCATGTACAGTTATATATTTTAATGATATTTAGCGTTAGTAAAGGTTAGCATGTTATTCATAAATATTTAAACGCCATTGAACTTAAGGTTACCTTCGCTCTGTACCACGTCATCAAAACACCTAAGGAATTTTGAGGGTTGTTATAAAAGACTGATATACACACGAAGTATTTAAGCTAGATGTGTTTTATGTCTTTGTCCATTGCATCTTTGACATGTTGTTTCAAAATGTGTAGTGTCCGACCGAAGCTTTGGCGTCGGCTTTGGCCAACTTCAGCCAAAAATACCACCTTTCCCAAAAAATACCACCTTTAGCCAAAAATACCACCTTCAGCCAAAAATACCACCTTCAGCCAAAAATACCACCTTCAGCCAAATATACCACCTTTCCCAAAAAATACCACCTTTAGCCAAATATACCACCTTTCCCAAAAAATACCACCTTTAGCCAAAAATACCACCTTCAGCCAAAAATACCACCTTCAGCCAAAAATACCACCTTCAGCCAAATATACCACCTTTCCCAAAAAATACCACCTTTAGCCAAATATACCACCTTTCCCAAAAAATACCACCTTTAGCCAAAAATACCACCTTCAGCCAAAAATACCACCTTCAGCCAAATATACCACCTTTCCCAAAAAATACCACCTTTAGCCAAATATACCACCTTTCCCAAAAAATACCACCTTTAGCCAAAAATACCACCTTCAGCCAAAAATACCACCTTCAGCCAAATATACCACCTTTCCCAAAAAATACCACCTTTAGCCAAATATACCACCTTTCCCAAAAAATACCACCTTCAGCCAAATATACCACCTTTCCCAAAAAATACCACCTTTAGCCAAATATACCACCTTTCCCAAAAAATACCACCTTTAGCCAAAAATACCACCTTCAGCCAAAAATACCACCTTCAGCCAAATATACCACCTTTCCCAAAAAATACCACCTTTAGCCAAAAATACCACCTTCAGCCAAAAATACCACCTTCAGCCAAAAATACCACCTTTCCCAAAAAATACCACCTTTAGCCAAAAATACCACCTTCAGCCAAAAATACCACCTTTCCCAAAAAATACCACCTTTAGCCAAAAATACCACCTTCAGCCAAAAATACCACCTTTCCCAAAAAATACCACCTTTAGCCAAAAATACCACCTTCAGCCAAAAATACCACCTTTCCCAAAAAATACCACCTTTAGCCAAAAATACCACCTTCAGCCAAAAATACCACCTTCAGCCAAAAATACCACCTTCAGCCAAAAATACCACCTTCAGCCAAATATACCACCTTTCCCAAAAAATACCACCTTTAGCCAAAAATACCACCTTCAGCCAAAAATACCACCTTTCCCAAAAAATACCACCTTTAGCCAAAAATACCACCTTCAGCCAAAAATACCACCTTCAGCCAAAAATACCACCTTCAGCCAAAAATACCACCTTTCCCAAAAAATACCACCTTTAGCCAAAAATACCACCTTCAGCCAAAAATACCACCTTCAGCCAAAAATACCACCTTCAGCCAAAAATACCACCTTTCCCAAAAAATACCACCTTCAGCCAAAAATACCACCTTCAGCCAAAAATACCACCTTCAGCCAAAAATACCACCTTCAGCCAAATATACCACCTTTCCCAAAAAATACCACCTTTAGCCAAAAATACCACCTTCAGCCAAAAATACCACCTTCAGCCAAAAATACCACCTTTCCC
Source organism: Phalera bucephala (assembly GCA_905147815.2). Taxonomy (NCBI): domain Eukaryota; kingdom Metazoa; phylum Arthropoda; class Insecta; order Lepidoptera; family Notodontidae; genus Phalera; species Phalera bucephala. The sequence goes on from LR990621.1 coordinate 26,422,612, forward strand.
AAAAAATACCACCTTTAGCCAAAAATACCACCTTCAGCCAAAAATACCACCTTTCCCAAAAAATACCACCTTTAGCCAAAAATACCACCTTCAGCCAAAAATACCACCTTTCCCAAAAAATACCACCTTTAGCCAAAAATACCACCTTCAGCCAAAAATACCACCTTTCCCAAAAAATACCACCTTTAGCCAAAAATACCACCTTCAGCCAAAAATACCACCTTCAGCCAAAAATACCACCTTCAGCCAAAAATACCACCTTTCCCAAAAAATACCACCTTCAGCCAAAAATACCACCTTCAGCCAAAAATACCACCTTCAGCCAAAAATACCACCTTCAGCCAAAAATACCACCTTTCCCAAAAAATACCACCTTTAGCCAAAAATACCACCTTCAGCCGGACCACGGACGATTTGGCGCAGTGGTTAAGAGCTTGAGCTGCTCCGCCTACTGTGTCGAATAGTCGCGGGTTCGATTCCCGCACGGGACAAATCTTTGTGTGATCCACAATTATTTGTTCCGGTCTGGGTATTTGTTTGTGAATTTTCATGTTTGTAAACGCACCCACGACACAGGAATAAATCCTAGTGTGGGGCTACGTTTTTAAAAAAAAAAAAAAAAAAAAAAAAAAAACCACCTTCAGCCAAAAATACCACCTTCAGCCAAAAATACCACCTTCAGCCAAAAATACCACCTTTCCCAAAAAATACCACCTTCAGCCAAAAATACCACCTTCAGCCAAAAATACCACCTTTCCCAAAAAATACCACCTTTAGCCAAAAATACCACCTTCAGCCAAAAATACCACCTTTCCCAAAAAATACCACCTTCAGCCAAAAATACCACCTTCAGCCAAAAATACCACCTTCAGCCAAAAATACCACCTTCAGCCAAAAATACCACCTTCAGCCAAAAATACCACCTTTCCCAAAAAATACCACCTTCAGCCAAAAATACCACCTTCAGCCAAAAATACCACCTTCAGCCAAAAATACCACCTTTCCCAAAAAATACCACCTTCAGCCAAAAATACCACCTTTCCCAAAAAATACCACCTTTAGCCAAAAATACCACCTTCAGCCAAAAATACCACCTTCAGCCAAAAATACCACCTTCAGCCAAAAATACCACCTTTCCCAAAAAATACCACCTTCAGCCAAAAATACCACCTTCAGCCAAAAATACCACCTTCAGCCAAAAATACCACCTTCAGCCAAAAATACCACCTTCAGCCAAAAATACCACCTTCAGCCAAAAATACCACCTTTCCCAAAAAATACCACCTTTAGCCAAAAATACCACCTTCAGCCAAAAATACCACCTTCAGCCAAAAATACCACCTTCAGCCAAAAATACCACCTTCAGCCAAAAATACCACCTTCAGCCAAAAATACCACCTTCAGCCAAAAATACCACCTTCAGCCAAAAATACCACCTTCAGCCAAAAATACCACCTTCAGCCAAAAATACCACCTTCAGCCAAAAATACCACCTTTCCCAAAAAATACCACCTTCAGAGCAAAAATACCACCTTCAGCCAAAAATACCACCTTCAGCCAAAAATACCACCTTTCCCAAAAAATACCACCTTCAGCCAAAAATACCACCTTCAGCCAAAAATACCACCTTTCCCAAAAAATACCACCTTTAGCCAAAAATACCACCTTCAGCCAAAAATACCACCTTCAGCCAAAAATACCACCTTCAGCCAAAAATACCACCTTCAGCCAAAAATACCACCTTCAGCCAAAAATACCACCTTCAGCCAAAAATACCACCTTCAGCCAAAAATACCACCTTTCCCAAAAAATACCACCTTCAGCCAAAAATACCACCTTCAGCCAAAAATACCACCTTCAGCCAAAAATACCACCTTTCCCAAAAAATACCACCTTCAGCCAAAAATACCACCTTTCCCAAAAAATACCACCTTTAGCCAAAAATACCACCTTCAGCCAAAAATACCACCTTCAGCCAAAAATACCACCTTCAGCCAAAAATACCACCTTCAGCCAAAAATACCACCTTCAGCCAAAAATACCACCTTCAGCCAAAAATACCACCTTTCCCAAAAAATACCACCTTCAGCCAAAAATACCACCTTCAGCCAAAAATACCACCTTCAGCCAAAAATACCACCTTCAGCCAAAAATACCACCTTTCCCAAAAAATACCACCTTCAGCCAAAAATACCACCTTCAGCCAAAAATACCACCTTCAGCCAAAAATACCACCTTCAGCCAAAAATACCACCTTCAGCCAAAAATACCACCTTTCCCAAAAAATACCACCTTTAGCCAAAAATACCACCTTCAGCCAAAAATACCACCTTCAGCCAAAAATACCACCTTCAGCCAAAAATACCACCTTTCCCAAAAAATACCACCTTCAGCCAAAAATACCACCTTCAGCCAAAAATACCACCTTCAGCCAAAAATACCACCTTCAGCCAAAAATACCACCTTCAGCCAAAAATACCACCTTCAGCCAAAAATACCACCTTTCCCAAAAAATACCACCTTCAGCCAAAAATACCACCTTCAGCCAAAAATACCACCTTCAGCCAAAAATACCACCTTCAGCCAAAAATACCACCTTCAGCCAAAAATACCACCTTTCCCAAAAAATACCACCTTCAGCCAAAAATACCACCTTCAGCCAAAAATACCACCTTCAGCCAAAAATACCACCTTCAGCCAAAAATACCACCTTCAGCCAAAAATACCACCTTTCCCAAAAAATACCACCTTCAGCCAAAAATACCACCTTCAGCCAAAAATACCACCTTCAGCCAAAAATACCACCTTCAGCCAAAAATACCACCTTTCCCAAAAAATACCACCTTCAGCCAAAAATACCACCTTCAGCCAAAAATACCACCTTCAGCCAAAAATACCACCTTCAGCCAAAAATACCACCTTTCCCAAAAAATACCACCTTCAGCCAAAAATACCACCTTCAGCCAAAAATACCACCTTCAGCCAAAAATACCACCTTCAGCCAAAAATACCACCTTTCCCAAAAAATACCACCTTCAGCCAAAAATACCACCTTCAGCCAAAAATACCACCTTCAGCCAAAAATACCACCTTCAGCCAAAAATACCACCTTTCCCAAAAAATACCACCTTTAGCCAAAAATACCACCTTCAGCCAAAAATACCACCTTCAGCCAAAAATACCACCTTCAGCCAAAAATACCACCTTCAGCCAAAAATACCACCTTCAGCCAAAAATACCACCTTCAGCCAAAAATACCACCTTTCCCAAAAAATACCACCTTCAGCCAAAAATACCACCTTCAGCCAAAAATACCACCTTCAGCCAAAAATACCACCTTCAGCCAAAAATACCACCTTCAGCCAAAAATACCACCTTCAGCCAAAAATACCACCTTCAGCCAAAAATACCACCTTTCCCAAAAAATACCACCTTCAGCCAAAAATACCACCTTCAGCCAAAAATACCACCTTCAGCCAAAAATACCACCTTCAGCCAAAAATACCACCTTTCCCAAAAAATACCACCTTCAGCCAAAAATACCACCTTCAGCCAAAAATACCACCTTCAGCCAAAAATACCACCTTCAGCCAAAAATACCACCTTCCCCCAAAAATACCACCTTCAGCCAAAAATACCACCTTCAGCCAAAAATACCACCTTCAGCCAAAAATACCACCTTCAGCCAAAAATACCACCTTTCCCAAAAAATACCACCTTCAGCCAAAAATACCACCTTCAGCCAAAAATACCACCTTCAGCCAAAAATACCACCTTCAGCCAAAAATACCACCTTTCCCAAAAAATACCACCTTTAGCCAAAAATACCACCTTCAGCCAAAAATACCACCTTCAGCCAAAAATACCACCTTTCCCAAAAAATACCACCTTCAGCCAAAAATACCACCTTCAGCCAAAAATACCACCTTCAGCCAAAAATACCACCTTCAGCCAAAAATACCACCTTTCCCAAAAAATACCACCTTTAGCCAAAAATACCACCTTCAGCCAAAAATACCACCTTCAGCCAAAAATACCACCTTCAGCCAAAAATACCACCTTCAGCCAAAAATACCACCTTTCCCAAAAAATACCACCTTTAGCCAAAAATACCACCTTCAGCCAAAAATACCACCTTCGGCCAATCCGTCGGCTTCGGTCAAAATGGGCCGAAGTTTTGGCTGAAGCCGAAGGTTTCCAGCAAGCGCCGAAATTGAACAATCTATTACAATTTACGACTTAAGAATGCTTTTAATTAAATACATGAACGGCTTTTTGGCGGGAAATCGAAGAGTGATGTTGTCAATTTGTTTTAATTACCAAAACTTGTGTTATTTCGAATTATAATGTGTAATGTTGAAGGAATATTAACCATTATGTATTCATATATGTACACGTGTGAAGGTAATTGCATAGAATAACAATAATCCAGAAGCCGCGTTCAGACGTAATTGCACGACGCGCGGTGAAGCCAAAAAAACAAACGTCCCGCACTCACCGCACTTCTCACCCGCATCATGTTTCTAGTTAAAAATGATTTACTATTTTTTGGGGTAAATGTTCAGTAAGAGATTATAAAATCATTATTGTTTATTTTTAGCGGTAACATGTATCTTTATACATATTAGTGGTCGCCCATTGGTCGAAATTCGACCATAATTAATTTAAATTATAAGTTTGAACTTTATTAAGGTTTTATTGTCAAAGACTATATATACGTCTATAATCACAGATTTCCGCCAAGGGTACACTATTAATTTGCCTATTTTTTTCAAACAAATTATAAGAAATTTAAATTAATTTTTTTTATTAAAAACAAACAATATTAGTCTATTCTCAATTTAAAGTGTATTGTGTCAAATACATGGTAGTGTGTGAAATGTGTTTTTTATTGACCTAATGTGTTTTTTTAGGCATAATTAAAAAAACAGAATTAGCATTCTGCACTCCTTCTCGATATAAACTATAAGTGTGGGAAATTTCATACTCCTCAGTCAGCGCAATTTTCGTAAAAAGGGATACAAAGTTTTTGCTTTACGTATTAATATATTGATTAACAAGAGAAATATACGTAATTAAGTAGGTTCTTAAAATGAAACGCTATTCCATTAGCAGTAAGTTAATAATGTTTATTTTTTTTATAAGATAATAATAATTTTTTTATCTGTGTCGTTGCGTTACAATTTGCCGGACGATTCAGCGCAGTGGTTAAGAGCTTAAGCTGCTTCGCTCACTGTATCTAATTGTCGCGGGTTCGATTCCCGCACGGGACAAACTTTGTGTGACCCACAATTATTCGTTTCGGTTTGGGTATTTGTGTATGTGAATTTTCATGTTTGGATCCTACACTAGGATTTATTCCACAGGAATAAATCGGACTCGAACACGCGACTATTCGACCCAGTGGGCTGCTTAAGCTCTTAACCATTGCACAATTCTTCCTCGTTTATGTTATTAGTATTGAATTTTTGTTATTATTTAAAACTGCAGTGTCTTACATTTGTAATAATTTAATGTAGGGTTCCATAAAATAAAAGGGCCTCTGTTAAGTGTTTCGTTACCTTAAAATTTCAAGAACCGCTGGTCTTAAGAAACCTGACCAGGTGCTTACTAAGCGCTGTGACACAAATTATGGCTTCCAATGAGTAACTCTAGCTGATTAACCGTATAATCTACGGCCACCTAGAGCCTGGCTAATACAGCTCGGGTTTCCAATTAGTAAGAAATTAACGGGTTGTTTATTGTCTATGAGCAGTGTTGGGCATTTTTTAATTGTAGGATCAATCAATTGAAATTACATTTGCAATTAAATTCATTACCCTGGCATACTCCGGATTAACAATGATTTTTGAGCATCAAATACCTCAGTCCCTTCCGCGATCATGGGTGCTGTAGAGCACTAAAATCGATGAAATCCGAAATATTTTAATTGCAACTTAATTGTTTCACGATTAATTTTTGCCCAACTCTGTCTATGAGAATATCATGAGTTTTGTAATTGCTCGTCCCTTTGTAACAATGGGACCGGACATCATGCTAAAAGTCGTCCAGATTTCAAAATAACCCAATTTTAAAACCGAATTCTCCTTGAGTTGTATTCCTCCTGTCTGAGGGAAGTCACGAACTTCCACCTCCCAGAAGTCTGGCTCTTAGGATGTTTCGCCATTTTACCCTGTCCTCGGCGACATGCAGCGCGTTGTACTGTAGTGTCCAAGATAGTGCGAACCTGGTCAAACCAAAGTGTTAGGCTAGGACCTAGCTAGGACGGTCCCCCGCTAAGTGTACAAGGTACACTTAGCGGGGGACCCTCCTCTGCATCAACATCAGCAGGGGGCCTTCGGGGTTTCGGACGCAAGGGGCGGAGGCCCTGAGCGTCCTTCACGAGCGATCCCGAGGAGGACGGTGGAGTGGTGTGGCCCACGTCGCCATGAGCACCGCGTCGTTGCAGGGGGGAGCGTGTTATTAAATCTCCCTCGATAGCGGGCCTTTCAAAGCGCAGCACAAGAGGGGCTCTGATGCGTTCCATACGGAGATGCCGGAGCCTGTTTCCAAAGTGCTGATGTCGGCCACCCTGGAGCTTTTAGTCGGTAGGAATCTGACACGCTCCGCGAGCTTCCCCCGGGGCTCGCGGAAGTCCTATGCAGGATTTTCCCCAGGTAAAAAAAGGACCTCAAGGGCTTATGACCGTGATATTTTCTACATTGTCTCAATCTATTCTGTCAATAAGGCCAGAGTACTCCGCGATATGCTTGAGAGAGATGATAAAAAATATTTGATAATACAAAAAAGACTGCTTGGGTTGATGGCGGATGATGCGGCTAGAGATCGTGGTGGTCCTGGATACAAAGTGCAATTGAGTTTTTTGTATCGATAAAATCTCTTCTCGAGTCTTCAATTATGCCCGGTAAAATGGTGATGGGCTCGCCCCTTATTACATAGAGACCTGACATAGTCGGCAAAATGTGGGTGTAAGTACACCTCTGCTACCCCGCTTAAAGAATGTAAACGAGACGGTATTTTAGGTTCCGTAAGTTAGGTCCAATAAAAATTTTGAAGTATACGTTTTACTAGTTAAGTAGGCCTTCGAAGCTGTATTTTAAACAAGTTGTCCCTCTCAACTCTATAAGGCATCAAATTCGATAAGTCTTCTGTGCCTAAAGCGTTCTGTCTGTGTGTTCTGTGTTGTGACATGTCTTAAAACCACCTGGGAATTACCATAGGTTTAACGAACTAAGTGATGGCATGTTTGCTGACACGTGTCGGCTCTCTGCACTGTACACACGGCTAAATGAAACATAAATGATAAGCGCACGTGTAAACGTTTGTTAGTGTGTACACGCCTAGGACCCTTATTCGCTGTGACCAAACGTGGCGCGTTACGATAACTTTGTGAAATAATCGTGTAATGATATCTTATATTTCATTACACGATTATTTTACAAATCTATAAACTTCCTAGGTCGGACAAATGTAGTTTCTCTAAGGAAAAATTCCAGTATGAGTCCGGAGTCTGGAATTGTGCCCAGTATATGGCAATAGGTTCGCCTCCCATTACATGGGACCTAACGTCGTCGGCGAAAAGTGGGTGTAACCAGTACACCTTTTGCCACCCGCTTGGGGAATATAGGCGTGACGGTGCTTATTCGTGCAGTGGTCGTATCGTCCACGGCTTGCTCCAGTGGTTAAGGTTTAGTCGCTCCGCCGACTCGAACGAGTAGTCGCAAGTTCGATCACCGCACGAGGCAAATGTTCGTTTGACCTACAAACATTTGATTCAGTCTGGGTGTTTGTATATGTCGCAATACAACAATAGTGACTTATCTCAAATAATCAAATTTTTTGGAAAATAATCGAGTCCCTTCAGAACCGAGCGGCGCGGGTATAGGGAGGGAAAGTGAAACAGACCGAAGTATCGTATTTCTTAATTCTACCATAAAAACGCCGGTGTTTTAATATTCACCAGATAAAGCATACCTTTTAATGGCCTTCTAAGACCGTAACTTGATTTCTTAGATTTTTGAGTTAAGTCTATACCGTTCTAAAGGTGAAATGTGTATTTCATGTTTGTAAACGCACTCACGACAGGAATAATTCCTATAGCGGGGCTAGGTTTCCTTTTAAAGGTATTCTGTATGGATCATTCGCTGGATTACTATTAAACGTACATTTCACGAGGTAACGTAACAAGCCGCGTTACGTGTTTAATTGGCAAATAAGGACCCTGTTTCAATTGTTACTCTATGTAATGAAAGTTAAATAAAAGGTACTGCGTAGTTGGAGCAGCTAATCTAATCTATGAAATAGGTATTATGTTTAAGTGTTAGTAGCACTGTAGTAGTAATTGAACAAGACTTTACTTCAACAAGGTCCAGGGTTTATGTCCCGATTCACATCTTTTATGTATATGTATTTATGTTAGGATTTATCTTGCTAACAAATGGAAATAGAAGTTTGGAGGAAACCACCGTATTCAAGATACGATCTTGCTAACAAAAGACAACAATGCAAGATGAGAAGCAATCCCAATTTTTTTACTTGGAAAAACCCATCATGTACTTCCGCGTGTCTCAAGAGAAGCTCGCGGGTCATTGCGAACTTCTAAGGACTAAAACCTCACGCTGGTCGGCAATCGACACTTCTTAGACCCCAAAACAAAAGTTTCTATTGCTCATCGTTTAGAATCAATATGTAAAAATCCATCTTTTTCTTTTTGTGTCAATGGATCATATTTGTTCCGCCAAATGAGTTAAGTTCGAGTCGCGTTTAGTGAACTTATTGATCTCTATCTATGTACAACATCACCCCAGATCTCTTGCGAGATTGACATAATGTACAGAATATCAAAAGCTAAAAGCTAAACTTACTATTGCCACTTCGGATTTTTCTCCGACCTCACTTATGAATACACTTAGTGACAGTGGGATACGACGGTTGAATTATCCACGCTGATTACTTACCTGTAGTATAAGCATTAGTGAACATAATTACCTCCATCCGTCTGGTCCAATAAGTGCAGGATATAATGATGTCCATTGCTCGCAGCACCCACGACTGTGACACGAGAGTCCTCAATTGCAAGATTACTATCATTTACAGTAGGTTTGTCTTAATGTCCCTTAATGGGACAAAGTGCATTGTTTACGTTAGATCAGTTATAGTACCTTTCTTAAAGATACTGTCCCTCAAATTCATTCCTTTTTTTCCTTTAAAAAAAACGTTTCCCATCCACATAAGGAATTGTTTATGCAACCCAAATAAATTTTATTCAGTTTGGCTTGGTGGTACACGCTCACCGGGACCGAATGAAATGTTTGTAAATGCGCACACCCTGTCTTTAAAATAATACTACGGGCAAACATAAAAATATATAAATAGTAAAAAGAGATTTTTAAAAGCAAGCTTTTATGCAGCCAACTAATGGCGCATTGTAATCATTAGCCTTTTCTTTCTTGACTATTCTTAAGTCCTTCAGCCTATTTAAATAAAATACTTTTGATTTTGAATTTAAAACAGGCGTTCCAAATTAGATGTACAACGTTTCGTGTCTATGCTGTTGGCCATAGAGGATTTTTTTCGCCTAGATTCAATCCTAGGTGTAGAATCAGGCCATGCTTACTTTAAAAATGAATTGTCATCGGACCTGAACCAACGTGTCAATCAACTCCGTAGGATAAGAGGAAGTGATGCTTGTTCAGTTTGTAAGATTTGACCTAAATAAACAAATATTGCAAGTTAAATAAAAGCTTGTAAAAATATTAGGTTCGCACCTTTATAGTGCGCTTCATATATTCTAACTAGTTTTAAAGTATTCTGAACTCCTATCATTTACCTTGGAGCATATGTCGCTCTTGCAAATGCCTCTAATGGGTTTAGGATTTGTTATCAAAAGCCACTACGGTATAATTCTAAAGATAGGCATCCCTTGAGAATAAAGTGCAGTTACCTCTTTTACGAGACAGTCTTGCAGTTACTTGTTTTTACGAGACAATCTGTACCTTATTATAGCATCTGCATTGAATTCGGATAGAACGTCGAATTTAAAGATCCACAGTAATTGAATGTGGGAATTTATCGTCGGAGCCGTAATTGAAAACCGCATCAAAGCTGATGTGCTGCACCGTGGTATACCGAATAATTTCCACTGCGGTAATAATGATGTGGCTACTGGGTAGCCGTATAAAGATTGAGGTCTAGATATTAAGACAGAGAATATCAGAGACTCAGTGACAGACAGAGATAGGCAGATAAAGATATAGGATAAAGTTCTATTTTTACAAAACGACGTAAAAAGAGAGAACTGAAATGCGTAAGCTTTTGATGGAGATTGGTTAGTTCCGTTTGCAGATTCTAGAGCCAATAATGGAGATACCGTGCAAAAGATGGCCTCGGCGGTGGTTTTTAGTGTGGTAAAAGTCAGATATACCTCAGCCCTCCTCACAAAGGATTGAGAACCTTCTGGAGATTTTTCTATGCAAAAGACAGACTTATGATGAAGTCATAATGGATGAATTGGAGAGAATAGGAGAGTAGACTGTTAGGTTAAAATTAAACACCGTAAAGAAAACTACTTCTCCAAGAGAATCTAACAAGTTATCCAAAGGTGTATAAACATCTGCACACGAGCACGAACCTGATGGTCGAAGTGCATGTTGTCCTTTACAACGCCCATGCGGAATGCGGATCGCTCGCGAAATTAGACAAACGTACGTTAACACACGCACGCGAGTGCAGGTGTGGATACTTCGGAAAAATGCTCCCGAAGGCCAGCAACTAGCTGAACCGAATACAATATATTGATTGGTACTTAAGGTTAACAAATAGTTAAACAATGTACCTAGTTGAATTGGCCATGGATATATTACAATGGATTGAACACTGCGAAAAAAACGTGATGACAAGGATACTCACTTAGAGCCCTACGTCTCTTTCTAAGTAGGGTGACCAAACATTCGTACGATTATGGAATTGTTGACATATAATTAACGTATAATTCTCGGGCACTGTTAGGCACTGAGTAGTAGTCAAAGCTTTTTTGATTAAATTGCCCATTTTCTTGCTTACTGTAATTTTTTTGCAGAGTTTGTAAATTCGGCTCCAAATATCGCAAACATTAAAACGTTTTTCTGTATCTGCAACGGTTGGAATAACTGCCCTTACAGTCCCATCTTAATCCATTCTGTATATAAGGACGAATTGAGAACCTTGTTCGTTTTGAACTCGATAATAAATGGTTTACACCGTATTTAAACCATATCATAAATAGGTATAGTCCGTATTAGTTCTACCTTATGGTCACCGTACTGCATCGTAATGGGTGCGAGCGTGACACCGGACTCCAGGTTATTGTTCTCACTCATCATGGTTTCTCGAGTTGTTTAAATAATAGAAAATTTAATGTTGCTTCTGCAAGTAAATGTTTAATTTTCTTTAGCAATATTTTGATAGCACTGAATCCATTGTAATATATCCATGAAATTGACTGAAGGCCTGTAGTCTTGACATAGATAACGATCGCTAACTTACCGATCTCGATCGATAAGTCTTAACCAATTTCGTGTGTGTGTGTGTGTGTGTGTGAATGATGTACGCTGTTGGCCGCGAGGCCTTTACAGCTTCACCGGACTTAAAGGCGAGCGTGCAACCACTACGCTCTAGCCAGCCAGAAGGGCAAGAGGCGACATACTCGCGGGCGCCTCGAAGAGGCGCCCTCGGTTGGGACAGTCGCTGTAGGGGGACGGGTGCACTACTAAGTGCACCGGTCAACCGCCGGCTATGGGAGGGGATCTACTACTACGTCGTCGTCGTCGCCCGTATTCTGAGCGGAAAGAAGGGATGACAAAGCATCGGGGGGGTCGGTGAGAACATGTCGCGGCCGTCGGTGGCGGCAGGGGTCGGGGGGGGGAGATCGTAGTCGGCGGTGGCTACGATTAACGGATTCGCATGGGTAGATGCGTTCGCTAAGTGACGTGTTGACGCCTTTTTAATAAGGGCGCGAATAGGTTCGAGACCTAGATCGGAGTGGAGGTCGACGTTCCGTACGAACCAGGGGGCTCCTACGGCTTTACGGAGAAAGCGGTTTTGAACCACTTGGAGTTTATCGATGTGAGAGGGGGCCGAATGCCCGAACACAACACACGCATAAGTCATGATGGGTCGAACACAAGTTTTGTAAAGTGTCACCTTATTTCTAAGGGGCATTTTACTCCGCTTGCAGATTAACGAATGGAGACGACCGAGCACAAAAGATGCTCGGTTACGGACCCGCTTGATGTGCGGGCCGTAGGACATGGTACTGTTTAGGGTGACCCCTAGATATTTGACCTCTTTGACCCAGGGAATGGGTCGGTCGAACATGGTCACTTGGCCGAGATTACTTCTAGGGCGGCGCAGGGAGTGGCGCGGGGCGGCACCTCTGGAGAAGAACACCGCAGCGCTCTTGTCCGGGTTCACCTCAATACGCCACTTCCTGAACCAATTCCCTAGGGAATTGGCGGATGCCTGAAGGTTTCTGGTAATGAAACCCTTATTCCTATGCGAGACGTAGAGAGCGGTATCATCTGCGAATAGGGCTAGATGCGCCTTACTCGAACGAGGAATGTCGTTCGTGTAAAGGCTAAACAGGAGCGGAGAGAGAACTAAGCCCTGTGGAACTCCAGCACTGATGGAGTGAGAAGTGGAGCGCGTCATTTCGACGCGATAACGGAAGGCGCGATTCGACAAGAAGTCTCGTAAGATGAGCACGAGTCTGTCCGGTACACCCAATTGGTAGAGCTTATAGATCAAGCCGTTGTGCCAGACTTTGTCGAATGCCTTCGCGACATCTAGGAAGAGGGCGCCCGTGTAGATGGGTTTGGGTCTATTGAGACCGGAGAGGATGTGCTCCGTGATGCGGTGCACTTGGTGGACGCAAGAGTGTTTGGCTCGAAAGCCAAACTGCTCGTCGATAAGGATACCCCTGGACGTTACGAAGTCTTTGAGCCTCTTAACCAATTTCTTTTAACGACATTAGTAGTCTCTACTGTAAAAGCTATCGCTTTAGGATCTCTACAAAAATCAATAGCTTTAACATAAAGATTACCAAATGCAATTTAAAAAAATGTTAAAACAAATTTATTAGGACTTCTCTGCCGAAACCGGTAATCTATGTATCGGATATATGTATATATCGGAATTAGTTGTCTATGTCAAGACTAGATGCAGGTGAATTAGTTAAATGATGCGTTCGAAGAACTAGATGGCGGGCAGGGTCTGGTGATGAAGCCGGAAGGAGGCCATAGGATTAGGAACTCCTTCACTAAGCATGGCATATCCGTCGTGATTTTGCTTATTTTTAAAAAGATCCTTTTAAATTATAATTATTCTGACTTCTGTTTGTAGCAAAATAAAAGCAATAAAAACGCGAGCAGTCGCATATTGTTGATCTCCACCGCTTTCCCGTATTCAAACAAAATAGTCAGATCTATTTCCATCTTTCAATAGAACTCTTTAAGCCACTAAATAATGCCTCTCATTAACTATATTCTCGGCTCTTTCATTAAATCGGAATAACAGCATTATGGTTATGAAAACACGATCATTTTATCATTGACGTCAAACGTGGTCAGTTCACTCGTATTCAAATGATTTATATTTGTATTCAGTGGGATTACAACTTTGATATATCGTTTGCTGAATAGCACAAACCGGCACAAGTCAAAACAGGAACAGAGGAAATCAAACTTTAAAGTGTTTGAATTAGAGTAGGTAATTGATTGATTAGATTTATTACTTGAGTCGTTGTTAAATTCGGCCAAATATATGCAAGTACGTGGTGTTAATTAAATGAATTGCAGGCACTGTTAGTTTTGCAAAAAATATTGCTTTTTCAATTTTCTTTTTGCAAGATTAACTAATCGGATACATAAAATATTTATTACAGTAGTTTACGTTGTTCTACAATTGGTTAAGAAAACACTTTAAATAATAATGCCATTTAATTCAGGCAACTGAAATAATATAAAAATATTTTGTTCAACTTACAGGCCCACACATACTAACATACATATAATTTATAAAAAATTATAAACTAAGTAACATGTGACTTGTGTGAACATTAAAAACGCATTCTTTTGAAATAGTCACTTTATGCCTTAATTCAATATTTTAAACTTTGTGGCTATTAATCTACTGAAACACGCACTTTTCAATTGGTAAATTGGCAGCTGCTCTTTTGATGAATTTTAAAGGACTCACAGGTTGCATGGCATTTAGAGCATGAGCATACAAGTTTAAAAGAAAACAATGTTCTCAGTAATTTTTTTTATCAAGAATATTTAAAGCACTTTTCCTTTGTGTGGCTTAACTATGGAACATTATAATATCATCGTCATCATCATCACTTTCAGCTTATTCCACCCACTGCAGGGCATAAACCTCATCCCTCTTACGCCACATATCCCTACCCTGAGCCAATATTAGCCAGGTCTTACCTACGCACTTGGCCCCATCTCTGTACTGGCCTTCCTCGATTGCGATATTCCTTTCGTGGCCACCATACCCACTCCACCTGCCATCACCACATCTTGCGACGTGTCCTTCCTACCTCCACTTGAGTCGAAATATACGGGATCTGACGTCTTCCACTTTAGTTCTTTTACAGATCTCCGTAGATATTGATTGACCATGTCCAGTTTTCACCGACCATATATACAGATGCGCAAAATCCGAAACTGGCAGTATCTACCAATATAATCAACTATATCTTTGACGACACGTCCACCGTCAAATATAATTAAACTGCCGTATTTTTTTTAGTTTTTGGTAAATGCCGCTACTCTTATTGATAACTCTGTATAATACTCTATCGCTCTGTATAATTTGTAAATTTTGTTGATACACAAACAATTTTTATTTTATTTTGATTAGAAATAAACATGTTGTTTACAAAAAGGGCAATCGTACCTGCCCCTTACAATGTCTTACATATGCCCCAAATATATATCATTGGCTGCGGTCCGAATGACATATCGATATTAGTGCTTATACACGCGTGCCAAAACAGCGTCGACAACTTAGCGCGCTTACGCTGTTTTAGAATTCTCTCTCTCTCTCTCTATTATCACGCTAGATCCCTTGCGGGGTATGCAAACAATACAGAATGCTCCGTGTTAGAAATAATGATTTGGACCGCAGCCAATAGTTAAATTTCCAAATTTCATAAATTGATTATTTTTTACCCTTTACTTAGTATTTCTGACTCACACTTTCCCCGATCTCTGACCTGAGGTATTTTAACCTGCACCCGTTGCAAGGTCTTTGATATTCTCGACCGCGTCGAATGAATCACATACAAATTGCTGCGTACGGTTCTTTGTCCCACAACGTATATGGCAGATTAGTCATTGCGTCTAAGAAATAACTGTTGGCTTGGATAAGCTACGAGTATTGCGCTTTATTAAGGACGCCTTAGTTGTGCTGTGCCAGGGTATAAGAAATATAGAAGAGTAAGCTGGCTTATTATTGTAGTTTTTTTTAATCTTTAGGGGAAGCCTTAGGCTACCAGTGGTCGTCTTTCAGACTGATGATATATTTTTAATATTACCACGCTACTAGAAGACTAAACAGTTAAGACAGATAGTAGAGTTTTGACAAAATTCACGCAATGTTTTATGCATTACAGTACCGTAAACGTTAATTACTGCAGCGTTAAAATGGTGAAAACCAATTTACCTGGTTTTGTCATTGCATAGACCATATCAGTGCCTTGGTGCGTTTTATCCTGAAATTGTGACGTTAACCTGTGTATTGCACTCTATTGTTACAAGCTTTTATTTAATTTGCACTGTTCGTATGTCTGTCTGTCTGTCTGTCTTTCCGGTTTAAATTGTCTAGAGTCTGATAATGGAGCCGGAACGTGATCAATAGAATTATCCAACTACTCAACATAACCCCGTCGCTTGTTATTAATATAATATTTTTTTTATATAATTGCCCTAATTATTGTGAGCCCCGAGAATTAATGATCTTTTATGTTTTCGTGGAAAAACGTTATTATAGGCGTTCGTTGAATACTTTTTTTCTTATTTTAAACTAGTTTTCGCAATTAACTCCGTAAGTTACTGGCCTTCATATAATTTATTAATATGGTGTACAAATGCATTCTTGATTGTGGCATTCATTGGTTGATTTGCTGGCTCGTCTTCATTTGTCATCGCACAATCGATAATCACATTCAATTATGTTTCTTTATTTGCTTTTAATCGATCCCTCACATTATACCAAATCGATTAAAATTGCGTCCTGTCATTTTAATTATGAATGCTGGTCTCATTTACTTGTTTATGTTAGCCTTTGTACTTAAAAAGTGTGAGTTTTTGAACCATACTTTGGGCATTGAATAATACCTAATGGTATAAGAGAAAAACATGTAGTTTTAGATCGGAGTCGATCTTCTGATTTTGCGTTCTCATTCCAACTACTACGCTATAGTTTTCAGTAGATCAATAATTAGAGCGGACAAAATATTCTTTTATTTACGTTGAAAGGCAACAAGTGCTTAGCGGAACTCACCTAAAGAACAAAACCTCGGTATCGTCCATGGGAACCATGATGGATCCTGCCTGGATTACAAGAGTTCCAGTTTTGCAAATGTGTGAGAAAGTATAAATAGTCAGCGCCATATAATAAATACGACAGAATTACTTTCATCTTCTACTAGATAGATAAAGGTGTAAACTTTAACACGTGTTTAAACACCCATGGCATACATATTCAAATGTGCACCATGCCCTATTCCCGTAAATCCCGTACTATCGTCGCGCACAACCAAGGAGAATTGCTTCCAATCAGAAAGCCCGTCCTTCTAACTCGTGCACAAAGAAAATTAGCATATAAAGGGTGGGTCTTATTACACCAATTTAGATATTACGTGGCATTCCGGATTGCGACTGAAATAAACTGGTGCAGGCAGGTCGACGCTCCTGGCACAGCTTGTGAGAACAGTTAGTGCGCTTGGAGTACCGTTGTCCCAAATGAGCGACAAACAAGATAATGCGAAGAGACACAGTGCGAAAATGTCAAATAGAAGAAGAATCAGGTATTTCCACTTGCGTGTACGATAGAAGGGAGTGAAACGAAAAGTGACGTTTTTGTTTCAGAACAAAAGTGCAGGATTATCTGCACAAAACATTGGTAGAATTATCTCAACGTTAACAAAGTATAAGTATTGTATTTTTATTTTATTTTTTATATATTATATATGTATATATAGCTATTCGTATATATTTTATGTTTATATAATTATGGATATGTATATTATAGATCCATATATATTTTAATTCAGTTAGTAAGATTTAATATTTATTTTTTTGCTATTTCTATCTTTCTTTCTCACCCAACTCGGATTTGCACCTGCTTTCACTAGTTTCTGCATCACCCAAAGGTAGACTGGCAGAAAATGCCTAAGGCATTAAGTCCGCCCATGTACCAACTGTGCATAAAGGATAAATAAATAAATAAATAAAATAAAGCATAAGAAGGGTCGATGAGGGCTTGCTGTGAAAGGTCAGGGGTTTTCACCCCTAAAGAAGGACCCGGTACGTAGTCCATAGCGATTACGATAAAGATGCTGGAATAATTAAAGATATTGGCAAAAAGCACTTCGTCGGTTTTTCATAAGATTTGTATGGACTTAAGACCGCAGTGGAGCTCTGCATTGCGCATGTACAACAGGGATCTGATAGCTTTGCGGAGGAATTCTGACAGGATAACCTGATGACTATCGATATGCGGGCCGTATGGCTCTACACTTCACATGTGAATGTCAGTGACTAGATTAAGTGCCAACATTATATTACGAATGGGTACTTAGGCAAATACACACGTAGTGATATGGGCAAGAGTCGATTGTTAGTATGAACTGAGCTAGCTGTTCTACGCTGTGCTCCTGGGCCGGCCTCGATTCGTCCAATTTACTAGTACAGATTTATAGTTATGAAAATTCAAATGGACTTTAATTCTGTACGAAGAGTGAGAGTTGTGTACGAAGTCGAGTGGTAGCTTTCATTAAGCTATAATTAGTTTTTATAGGCATAATTGCAAATTCTAATCATCATTAGTAATTCTCCAAGTAAAGTTTTTAATAAGTACTTAAGTATACTAAAAACACTATGTTTATAAATTTGTAATCTTAAAATTGTCTCATTAACTAGAAAAATTATGTCTAATGGTTCTTCTTTTAAAGAAGAACTTTTACAACAAGAGTTGGTATATTCTAATCTTTAACCTCTCCAGTTTTATACCGTTTCCCGTAAGGTAAACCATACTTCGGAATTGAGTCAAACCCACAACCTACGATTGTAGTGGGTCGGCCTGCACTTAGTGTAACGGTGTACTAAGCAACCAGGGTGTAGCAGCCAAGATTGTTGCCAAGCCAATTACAGACCGCTTGTTAACTCGCGTTTTTTGCTGTATAGATCTACGGTTAGTTGACCAAGTTTATTCACGATCGGCTTATGTAGGCTACTTTGACGGCTTGTTTACTAACAACGTGCAGTACTGCGTAATATCACAGTGTTAGTTTATATATATCATCACGCCAGTTCCCATGCGCGGTAGGCAGAGTGTACAGAGTTCTAACAGGTTCTTTCCTTACACACCTCTCTGGCTTCCTCTACTCTAATAGTAGTGGTGTTAGTTAACAAGATAGAAAACCAATATAATACTGCTGATCGATAATAAACAAGGTGAATGATTAGTTAACCTTGTAGTCGATTTACACCGCAAGAAAACGTGTTAACCACCGGCTTTAGCCTGGCTACCGCAGAAATCTTTGTAGTCGGCCACGCGGAAACGCGTCTAGTTGCCGTAACAAAGCATCTCAGAGGTGTGTGTCATGAGCATGCCTTCGTGTGATCCGCAAAGATTTGTTTCGATCTGAATATTTATTTCGATTTGTAAACGCATTTACTTTATTATGATTAATACCTAGGGCAATAATAAAAAAAATGTTGGATTGTACGCGCAGCAATTATAATGATGTCTTAGTATTGTCTTATTATTTCTGTGATTGTAAGTCTTATATGAGCGCGGATTCGGCAGCAACCATGTAAATTGACTGCTGTAACTGACTGCTCAAAAACGTTGTCTGCTGTAGTCAAGCTGCCTAATGCGCAGCCAGCATGGGACGATTCGTTGGTACTATTAAATGGTTCTATGGTATACCACAATCATGTGTAACATAGAATTTTGTTACAGTAAGTCAACGAATTGCGAAACTGCGTCATTAGTCTAATGGCGCATAGTGCGCCGGACGATCACGAGGTCCTGACTTCAAATCCTTGGACGGATAAAGTATGTTTTTTATCGAAAAATTCTCAGTCGCACTCTGAAGTCTAGAATTGTGGAGTAGGCTCCCTTATTACATTAAGACCTCCACAGTACGCCTCTGCCACGTCCGCTTCTGGAGTATACGCGTGACAATATAGACGAGTTGCTAGCTTCTCAAGTGGAAAGGTTTATTATGGCAATTTAGCTATTACACTCACCTCGGAATCGCCGACGTAATCTGGTGCGCGCGGGAACTCGGTCGATGCTCCTCGGACTCGCAAAGCCGAGACCGTGCTTGGATTAATCTAGGTTTCCATACATTCTGTATTTGTGCAAGTATGGACTGTATGTTGTCTAAAGTAAATATTTTTTTTCGAATATCAATGAAACAATTAAATGATATGTATTAATTGTAAGAATACAGTAAGAAGCCAGTAGAACATAGCTGTGGACGGCTGTTATAATTATCAGAAGATTGAAACGTTCGTATCACTGCGTGACAACGGTATTTTTAGATATCACCAAGGCAACGTTCAGCTCTGTGATCAGTGATGGAGCGTTTTATGAAATTTCTATATTCGCGCGTCTTTGTGCTTGGGAAGGCCCACTAAGCTGTTCTCGGTTACTACACAATATAATACTTATTGAGCGAATTTGGTGCTCACAAACCTGTGTGTGCCTTATCAATACGCAGTAGGACCGCGTGTTGGAGTTGACATATGGTCATCTCACCTCAATTTGTTAGAGAACGTCTTTGTCTAACAGTGTGACAATAAGCTGCGATAGATTTCGATGGATACAAAAAAGGACGCACGGCTTATCGTCGGCGACGAGTGAAAACCTCGTAAGTGTCTAAAACGAAATGCACACCCCGACAGTCTTGCAGTCTCTCAATTCAAAATGGCAGACTTTATAGATCAATTGACGATTCTCGACAGTTATAGATGGCCTAATGAACTATCATACTGATTTGAGTGCGTTCAAGTTATGCGATATGTACTTTTCTAACTATATAGAAAATAATTTTATTCTGGTAAATTGGAATTATGATCGATTCACGAGGTTTTCACGTGTCGCCGATGTTATATCCTTAACAAGAGCAATTTGACACTGCTCACTGTATTTCTCGATATTTCGTTCCAACATTACCTATTACTATCCCAAAAGTAACATTTACCACCTCATGCCGTCATCGACAAATGCGATCACCCATTGCACAATCGTCTGCTTACTCAACTATTAAAACTAACTGCGGTAATAATTGTTCCAGCTAAATAGGTCGACATTTGTAACGGAACCAGGCGTTTCATTTTGGGACAGTTTGTGTATGGATACGCGGAATCCGTAAAATATATTCTTCAGTTGATAAATTAGGGTAATGCTAATAAAATGGTTATGTTGATTAAATAACTTTTACATGTTTAATGGTAAATGTTTCTCCTTTTTTATTCACTCTAACAAAGAATAGTATAATCTAGTGTAATTTGTTTTAAGCGCCAGTTGTTGTGGCGATCTTTAAGGAGGCCTTTGTCCTTTAGATGATGTTATTTGGATAATGATAATGAAATAAAACAGCTCACTATAATGTGTTGAGTTCACATCACACCGTCAGAAATCCCAAACAAAGCAGAACAAATAATAACCCAGTATCTTACAACAATAACTCACCCTGTTTATCCCTCATGTGATAAAGGATATTAATTGTTTACAATAGCCGTTATAGCGGGTCTGTATCACCATTACACTTTAATGGTGATAATGAATAACGTTTTCCTATAATACTGATTGTAATTTCCGCCTATTGTCCACAAAATACCGTTCTTATTTGGTACCCAGAACAGTGGAATTAACCTCGCTTTTTATGATTTTTTCCGTTTGATATCCTGGGTCCTAATCTCATAAATTCTTCGCATAATGCTTTCATAATGAAGTAGAAACAATGACTTCTGTTTAACCAAAAAAAACAACCATTGATCAATCTATCAGCCAAAAGATGCTCACTGTACTGACAAGCGTCTATCCTACGGATTGCTACGGCGACAACTGGCTTAGTGTTGGACGCAACCAACGTTTATCCTTGACCTTCACCAACAGCCTTGACCATTTTTTTTCTAAATAACGTAGCCCTATCCTAGGATTTGTTCTTGTGTCGTGGGTGCGTTTACAAACATGAAAATACGCATACTCAAATACTCAGACAGAATAATTGTGAATCACACAAAGATTTGTCCCGTACGGGATTCGAACCCGCGACTTTTCGACCCAATGGGCGGAGCGGCTTAAGTCAAAACCATTGCGCTAAATCGTCCGACACATATTCACATTCTTTTGTACTCATAGTACGTACGTTAATTGAACACAATGTTGACGATTCAGATGCACTACTTAGTCTATCTGTTTCAAAAATAGATAGCCACTTTTTTGTTATACTATTATTAACAAAAATAAATAAATAAAATAAAATATTTATGCTAAAATAGGAACAAATACAACATTACTATTCTAACAAAAATCCTTTTAAGTTTTTCCTCCTTTTACAAATCCTCCATAACTCCAAGGATGTCCGATCACACGAGCTAGTGGAGATTTCAGCTCAAAGCAGATAGGTCTGGCCTTAGTGAGAGGGATGCGGGTGGCGCTGACCTAGGCCGGAGGTCAACCGAGGTCATGTTGCGAACTGGGTCGCAGGCTACTGCTTGTGTACCGATAGGTACCAAAATAAACCGCTTTGAATTATAAAAGATGCTCACTAGGTAAAGTTAGCGTTTGATAAACATCGGATGGGTAAACGTTTTGGTATTTATTGTAGTTTGGATTTCGTGTACCTATGGAATATTTAGTGAAATAGATAAAGTTTAATACATTCTATTAGAGAATCTACTGCGTTTTAATAGTTTCTTCTCTTGAGATTCAATCCACACATAGCACGATAGATTTCGTGTTGTGCTCACCGCATATCTCATCCGGGCTGATTTGTCTCATGCAGTTATTATTCCATTTAATAAGCCAAACGGCCGATGTCATTAGATCAACCCGTCATCAAATTGCCGTTTTTGTTTTGGAATTAATAACCACATGCCAGATTCAAAAACAGGAACGTACTTTCTGTCTGTTAAGTACAGAAAGAAAGTACGTTCGAAGTAAAATAATATAAAATTGAAACAATCCAAATCCAAATATAAGATTAGGAGAGGTATTACCAAAACGCTGATACGGATTACTCCATACTACGCATATAATACGGTAATACTTTCATTTCAAATGAACCTTTTCCATAAATCAGTCTAGACGATAAAAGTGAACGCTTTCTCTTACATTTATATGTCGGTTTATTACGATGACATAAATGTACGACAGACGAGATAAAATCGCTCGTACGTCCCCAGTTTGTTTACACCCGCATTTATGAAAATGCGACATAATATTTTATGAGTGAAGGAAATAGATATATATATATATATATATATATATATATATATATATATATATATATATATATATATATATATATTAGGTCGGTGAAGATAGGAAACTAAAACTTCAATATCGACGTATGGAATTATATGCTTGACTGAGTACCTATAATAATTTCGGAGAAAAACATGTTGGCTACTTGTCTATTTTTGGACCCAAAAAAAAACCTGCTTTGTTGTCGTAGTGACGGCTACTATGAGGCGGCTGGGGAGGTCCTGAGTTTGCATTCTATATAAGACGAAGTGTTATTGTGACAGTGTTAGTGACGAAGGTTTTCTACGGAAAAAAAAGTTGCAATGGCTTAATTTGGGCTCGATTTAAATTTTTTGGATTTAAAATATTGACGTCAACTTAATGAGATACCAGGAGAGCATAGATCGAAGAAAGTAATATAGATTTAGACAGCATCTCAATGCGGGTGCAAGGGGAGGCAGCCACCTAAATTGAAAAAGTGTGTTTCAGTAATGACATCAGCATAAATCATTAAAATGAGATACCAGGAGAACATAAATCTAAGAAACTTACAAAGCTTTTGATAGCACCTAAATGCAGGTACGAGGGCAGGTCACCCAAAATTAAAAAGTTCATGTAATGACGTCAGCATTTGCCAATGAAATGAGATAGCAGAAGAGAATAAATCACGGAAAGTAATAATATAATATACCTACTTTCAACAGGATCTGAATGCAGATGCGAGGGTAGATCACCCAACACTAAAATAATAAATGAAGTTCATGTAATGACGTCACCGTATATCAATAAAACAAGATACCAGGAGAGAATAAATCGAAGAACGTAATAATATAGGTTTCGCCAGCATCTAAATGCAGGTGCGCGCGAGGTCAGGAGGTCAACTGTCGAGGTACGCCTCCCGCTAAATATAGGTCATCCCGTTCTTTGTGTTGTGTACAAACATTCTTGTTGCGTTCTTTTTATGATTTAATTTTAGAATTCCGTGTTTGTATTCGTATGTGGGGGCATTGTATGATAGTGCATTAAGGTTAGTTTAATAAATCAATAGCGTACAGACTATTATGGGAGCGTTTTATATAAATAATATTGTGGTAGTTTGTGTAACTACACCGCTCTAGGTAGGTTACGAAGGGGTAAGTGTTTCGGGCATTTGTAACATTGACATTGTGCATATTTCAAACTTGAACAGGTTTAAAGAAATAAAGACCATGCATTCAACTCAGAGTAAGCCTATTGCTTCACGTGGTGATAATATATCGGGAAGTGATGGGCAGGCCCTACGTATGGGGAACTATGACCTGGTTAAAGTTGCGCGTTAAAGCGGGATATATAGTCAAGCCGATCGTTGCGGCATATCGCACAGGATAAGACACCGCCCTCGCCGGCGAGGTCGAAGAATCCCTTCTTTCTATTTTCTCTTTTTTTTAAAACGTAGCCCCACATTAGGATTTATTCCTGTGTCGTGGGTGCGTTTACAAACATGAAAATTCACAAACAAATACCCAGACCGGAACAAATAATTGTGGATCACACAAAGATTTGTCCCGTGCGGGAATCGAACCCGCGACTATTCGACACAGTGGGCGGAGCCGCTTAAGCTCTTAACCACTGCGCTAAATCGTCCGTCAAGAATCCCTTGCCCGCCGGCCAGACAGAGCACCACGGCGAGACACCTAGTATATGCCCTCCGACATAGCGACTGCCCAAGCCGAAGCCGTTCCTCCTTTAGGCGTCCTTGTGCTTGTTGCCCCTTTGCCTATCTGACTCGAGCGTAGTGGTTGCAAGCTCGCCGTCATGTCCGGCGAAGCTGTGAAGGCCCCGCGGCCAACAGCGTAGATCACTCACACACGCACATACACACAAAAAACTCGTTGTGGTGATCTTTGGGAGGCCTTTTTCCTGCAGTGGATGTCTAAGATGAAGCTGGGCTACTTGGTAGATATTAACTGGTTTCACTCCTATATTCATGTTTTATTACATGTACAGAATCTATGGACGTGATAATAGTATTGTTGCTATTCGATAAGTATACGATCCTACACCTGTGAGCCTAGCCAAGTTGCCAATGTTTTTTATGTATCTATTCTCTTTCCGCAACCGAAATCGCCTTGTTCTGACCATGTGACTTTTCGTTGTAAAATGTCATTCCCGTACATTTTCTGTTTTATATTAGCGTTAACGACTGTAGAAAACCCACTTGCCTATAGGCTCTGTGGTCCTACCCAAGTTACAAGCGTTTTGTATCTGTTCTCTTTTTGCAATCGATAGCGCCTTGTCCTGACCATGTGACATTTCGTTGTAAAATGTCATTACCGTCTGTTTTCCGTTTTCTATTAGCGTTAACGACTGCAGAAAGTCAACTTTGCTATTAGAGAGGTTCCTGATGAGGTGGTATATTCAGTAAACATATTATAGTAATTTTGTCATAACAGATTATATTATTATATATTATATTAACAGATGGTATCGTCTTCTACAATAGCTTTGTTGACAAAAACTTATATGAGATTGTTAATAATTATAATTCAAAGTCGCACAGCGGGCTATGGAGCGAGCTATGCTCGGCGTCTCTTTGAAGGATAAAATTCGTAACGAGGTAATCCGACAAAGAACCAAAGTTACCGACATAGCTCGCAGACTCAGTAAGCTAAAGTGGCAATGGGCTGGTCACATCTGCAGAAGGACCGATGGCCGATGGAGCAAGCGTGTCCTAGAGTGGAGACCGCGACTTGGTAAGCGTAAGGTAGGACGGCCCCCAGCTAGATGGACCGACGACCTCAAAAAGGTCGCTAGGACAGACTGGATGCGGAAGGCGGAGGACCGTGTGCAATGGCGCGTGTTAGGAGAGGCCTATGTCCAGCAGTGGACTACGATAGGCTGATTGATTGATTGATTGATTGAATACTGGTATACCTTATACGTCCTTGTCGTGAGGTACCGCCGTCTCTTTAATTTAGTCGTAGTTTTAAACTACAGTTGAGCTCCAGTATGTTGAGAATATACTTTAAACGGATGGTTGTGATTTTTCCTATTTTTAAACTGAATATAAACTAATAAAACTGAAGGTTGACCCTGTAACTAAATCCCTACCTTTAAGCGAAAAATTTGACGTTTATAATAACAGTAATACGACGTTAATAAACTGCAATAAAACAAACCGACATACTTCTAGACGACTATTTTAGTATAAAAATATTTTAGTATAAAACTCAGCTTTCTGCCCATCCCACGACAGGTCTGGCGTGATATAAAAATAGTAGGTACCTAAGTACTAACTAATCCTTTTTAAAACGACAAAAGAGCTCCATAGATATCATATCCACTTGAAGCGTTCGGCAATTCCATTTCTCTACTGAAAAGAGTGAATGAATAATTCATCTGTAACATAGCTATACACTATAGAAAGCAAAATGAATGAAGTAAAATAAGAGTGCCGTGGACTGGTTCCCAGTGACACAGCCCCATTAAAACTGACCTAGTTAATGTAGGGTAGCGGATGAACGAACGGAGCTTAGTTTACGACAAACAAAAATGTTGTTAGTGTAGGACTACGTTTAAAAAAGTGTTCTTTTCTCTATCTATCTATATCATCATGCCAGATCCAATGCGGGGTAGGCACAGATTACAGAGTTCTATCAGGTTCTTTCCTTACATACGTCTCTGGCTTCCTCTACTCTCATAGTTCGTCTCAAACACGCTCGCCGGTTACGGAGACTCTTGACTTGTCCTTCAGATAAGACTCTGTCTATTTGTTCATGGTACGATAAACTGTCATGCCTATATTCCCCAAGCAGAGGTGGCAGTGCTGTACGGTGTGTGTGAATAATGTACGCTGTTAGCCGAGAGGCCCTTACAGCTTCGCCGAATAAGAGGGCGAATGTGCAAGAACTACGATCCAGCCGGAAGTAGTGTAGAAATCGCTATGTTAGATCTTAATTTAATAGGAGCCATAGAACTCCAAATTCTACAATCAGGATTGTCTCCAGACGAAAGAACTCTTCAACGGCCAACAGCATAAACACGAAATTTTTTGCTCCATTATCTGTCGGCATAAAAGCTTGTTTTAAAAAAAGTAAACTCTTTTTTGTACTATAATTATATTAACCAGCGTATATCAGATAGATATGATAATTGTATGGTTTCGTACATATAACTTTGTTTGTAATTAGTTCTAATTGGCTAACGCCTCAATTTTATTCTACGCGAAACGCATCGTGTGTAATCAACACTCAATACTAACTTTAACTGTGAATTGTGAACTATGAACAATAAACTGTGTTTTACAAGTTTATTAGTGTCCAACCCTTCGGCTTTGTTTTGACTGAAGCCGAAGGTTTCAAGCAAGCACCGAAATTGAACGATCTATTAAGATGAAATAAAACTATTTTACGGATTTTAACGCGGTTTATTTTTTTTTTTTTAAATCCGTAAAATAGTTTTATTTCATGTGTAATATTCGCGTAAATCTAAGAACTCGATCTATTAAGATTTACGACTTACGAATGCGCGAGAGCGCCGCGGAACAGGCGAGGCGCGGGGGGCAGGGTTTACATTGCGTTGCGCCGGCCAGCCGCCATTGCCAGTAAATAACCAAATCAAAACAATTCGTTAATACAGTCTACATAACTTTTTGAAAAGTTTGCCAATCATGAACCAAATTTCTAAGGGTTATTAAACTTTCAGCTTTGGCCTCAGCCGAAGGTTTTGGCAACGGCCTATTAATCGGCTTCGGCTAAAAATCAACCTTCGATCGACACCACAACTCTTAAGCGCCGTAGTCTTAAGTATGAGAACTACCCAAACTCTACACAAATATTTTGTACTGAACATAAGTATTCCTCAATATTAAAATCTTTAGAATATCCATTCAGAATTTAAGACTAAAATATATTTCATCCTTTTGTAAATAACTTGTGATGTATGAATGTAATCAACAAACGTCCTCTAGACCTCTCCCAATAATCACCACGAGCGACGACCGGCTTTGTTGCTGTACCTTTTACCTGCGACCTTCGCCAGGTCACCGGCCCATATTATGAGGGCCTACCTATTCAACATCTACAAGCTGTAACATAATTAACGCAAGACCTGAAAGTAGTGTGTTCTAAATCGGTAGCTGAATTGATTCGAACTATTTTTAATGTAATTTACATATTTTTTTTAATTTAAAAGAAAAACGCTGTTACTCCTTCAGTGCGCTATAACAAACTAATTTTATTCTTGATTCAAAGCAATACAGATATTTCAAATGCATTTCTAAAACGGCCTTCTCAATGCGCACACATTCACATATAAGTTTCATTGTTTATTGGGGTATACAAGTACTTAAAATCTATCTCTCTATCTATCTGTAACATCACGCCAAATCCCTTGCGGGGTAGGTAGAGGGTACAGAACAACAGGTTCTCTCCTTACATACCTGTCTGGCTACCTAGTACTTAAAAAATGGTAAAAAACTTTAAATTCGGAAATTTGGTTTTCGTTTTTTTTTAACGTAGCCACACACTAGGATTTATTCCTGTGTCATGGGTGCGTTAAAACATGAAAATTCACATACACAAATACCCAGACCAAAACAAATGATTGTGGATCACACAAAGATTTGTCCCGTGCGGGAATCGAACCTGCGACTATTAGATACAATTGGCGGAGCGGTTTAAGCTCTTAACCACTGCGCTAAATCGTCCGTATTGAATTTGTGACACAATTATCTAATCGGGGTGTCTGAGGTCTTGCTTTATTTACGATACACATTTTATATAATCAACTATTATATTTTTACTAAAAATATCTTATTAAACCAGCAAAACTTATAGCGGTGATAAAACTATTTTTTCGTAATGTCCCAGACAAGGCCCTATTCCGTGACCTTATTATTCGGGAATTTTGCCAGTAGATACACTAGGTAGAACTTTATATTATTAAAGGATAATAAAGTAAACTGAAATATCTTGCACATAATCATTATAATTTTATTATTTTACGAGTGGATTACGAGGTAATCAGTCTCATAACATTTATCACAATATCCTACTTAGATCCTAACTATATAGAAAGCAAGAATAATTAGGAATTGTCAAGAATTACAATAAACGTTTATATTTTTTCACTCGAATCTATTGACTAGTGAATTATCCAATTTAAAAGATTAATCCCTTGCCAATTATTTCTTGATCGATAAAAAATATAATGCGATATTTTTTACAATTTTAAATTTTGAATCCCAAAGAATTAATAAAAAAAAATCTGTCTTATCCGATCGCTCTGATTTGACTTTACATCTGCTATTTGAATAAAAAAATATTTGCAATTAAATAAAAAAAAAAAAGTTTTATCACTTTGTGTTTTTTTTAGATAGAAAAGGCTACGTACAGAAATGTTTAGGATCGGTACATAGGTGGGTACTTAGCATATTGTACATGATGCTAACTATACTTTGAGTACTTAATAAATTAGGGCTAATAAGAAAGAATCGAAACACCTATTTTAATTAAAATTAATTTATAAGTATGACTTAGTTACTTTAAACTTGTTATAAACATTATTAATCAGATATCGTTTTGGATCGCAGCTAACCACAGTCACCTACCTAAAAACAATAGACAAACAAATCTTATATTTTATTATGCATTAGTAAGAACGTACTACAAACACAAAACTCATACATGACTATTCTAATTTTCTGTTCTTAATATACATACTTTCAATTTGTATTGATTTGTACCTTTAATATATCACAAGAGGCCATAAGAACAAGAGTGACCTGTTAACAAAGTGATTTTGAAAAGCCGTAAAGCATTTTTTTAAGCCAAACCTGATAGATCGTGTCTTATCTGAAAGGCAAGTCAAAATTCTCCGGAACAGGTGTGTATTATACGAACTGTGAGAGTCAAGGAAGCCAGAGAGGTCTGTAAGGAAGAAACCTGTTAGAACTTTGTGCTCTCTGCCTGCTTGGTTGGCTGTTCTGGTTCTTATGGCCTTATTCACAATACAAAGCTATTTGTTTAGGCTAAATAAAAATATTGTCTTTGAGAAAGAGACATGGCTGTGTAGAACGGAATGAATGGAGTATTGTAAAATTCCGATATGGTGGTCGGCTTATCTATATTCTATCTATCTATCTATAACCTTATCTATATTATTACGGATATAGACTTTTTCACGTTTCCCTTTACCGTTAACAAGTGATCTTATTATTATACAAAGTGTGTGATTTGGCATAATAATACGGGTTTATAACCTTAACCAAGTACTCAGCAGTCGCCCAACTTATTTAATTTTAACATTTAATGATCACAAAATTGCTTTTATTCTTCTCCTTTGGGCTTGCGCTCAAACTGTACAATATCTATCTGAAATTCTTCCGGAAATGGATTCTCTGTTATTTCTTCTTTGATAGTGCATATGTTCTTCTCTCTCAAAGATGTCAAAGGCTCATTGGAGCCCGTCGAACTAGCAGAGGAATACGCTGGGGACGCAACGTTACTTGGACCCAACGCTGGCATACAACTAAAAGCCGCCGAATTAAAATTTGGATTGTCAAATTCTTCCAATTCCGCATTCGAAAATAATTTAGCCAGTTCCATTTTCAACACTGCCTGTTGCCTTAACGAAAACTTTTTAAACGTCTGTGCGTAGCTTAAAAATAAATAATCTATGTCGTCGTGATTTTGTTTTTGTTTTCTTTTTTTATTGTTAGTGGCAACTGGTTCGTTTTTTTTTCGGCGTTTTGCAGGTACATGCGGCGGAGTTAAAGGCGATTGCGTTGCATCCAATATTAGGTAGTTACCTGATGGTGAGGCTGTCTGGAGGGCAGGCATTAAGAGATCTAGGGGCGGTGGTGATTGTGACTCTTGATTCGGGTAGGATTTTAGTGCTGCTTGCGATATAACGTTCAAGTTTGACAATTTTCTTGACGCATGGTAGGAATCCAAAAACTTTAGATGTGCACCCCATATGTAATCGATGACGTTTTTGCCGGTGCCGGACGCTTTCTTTAAATGCTTCTTGTATTTTATGTAGCTGTCCTTTATTGTCTTCCATTTTTGTTTAACCGATTCGCCTGGGAAAATGTTATTTTAATATTAGATTATAAAGTACTTACGTAAATATTTACTTTATTTTTTATTTAAAAAAAAACGTAGCCCCACACTAGGATTTATTCCTGTACCGTGGGTGCGTTTACATACATGAAATTTCACATACACAAATACCCAGACCGGAACAAATAATTGTGAATCACACAAAGATTTGTCCCGTGCGGGAATCGAACCCGCGACTACTTAATTAATGTGGAAGATAATTTTGCCATATTACGCCTTCTTCTCAATGATTAGTTTTAAATAAAACTGTTATAAGGATACAATACAATGTACAATATTGTAAAAATAACAAACTTATTATATTATGAATAAAATTATTGCGTAGGTACACTCGCGCCACTGAGACCACAAGTTAAATAATATGTAGTGAGAACGCGCGCAAACAGTACTTACTATCAGTGGTACTATGTCCCGAAAAAGACAGCACACGAGAATTTCTCTATATTGGCACGAGCACTTTTACAATGCGCGTTAATCAAGCGCTGGAATGAAACAGATGTTTAACCCAACATAGTTTTAAAAGCGCTTACAACGCTACAACAGAGCAATGTCAAAGCGCCCGTGCGAGCGAGGGGTTACACTGTTTACGCAGCTCTCCATTCATACAGTCGCATTTATGATCTTAACAACTCAATAATAAGTTTCATTTTACTCAAACCACAAACAACATAACTTTTACTGTCAAGGTTAAAAAGAGATAAAAAACTTACTAGTCTGATTCAACTCCTCCGCGATAGATTCCCATGCTAAAGTCTTCAAGCCGATGTTCTTGTAGTCCCTATGGGCTATGTCGTAAAGGTAAACGTGTTTTCTAACCAACTGGATCAAACGTTCGACGTCCATTTTTGATGGTACGGCGCGCAACGCGACGCGGTTCACCCCGATATCTGTTCACGACTGTTCCAGAAGCAATCGACCGCGCTACCGCTCCGCCCCGCCCCGCCCCGCCACGCCACCGCCCCGCGACGGCGCGACGGCGCGACGCCGCGCTTGCTCCGCGCCCAGCCAATAGGGAGTCGCGTCACGCCGACAGCGCGCGGCGGGAGCTCCAACGTCACGCACGTTATTGTTATACTCGAAGGGAGACGCAAAGGCCTCCGTTTTGCTTTCACGCTTCATGGCGTCAGCGGTCCGAATGATGCTAAGAATATTGGCGTGATTATATTGAATATTAGCGTCATTCCGACCACAGCATTAAGACTATAAATAAGGCTGCAAATATACTACAAAAATCGACTTGCTTAAATGTTAGTCAACGTATAGAACTAAAAAAATACTCCGTTTAAATTGCTAGGTTTTCAACTTAACGTAGTAATGAGTGTAATAGGTTAATTTAAACATTATTTTACATTACAATAAATAATAGTATTGATAAAACTTTATTATTATTTCATATCAATAAATAATTGTACATGTATATTAATATAGTTCAGTATCTTAAATTTTATCAATATACTCGCAACGCGTTTCCGAGTCACCTGTGACCGCGGAAAAAACTTTTTAATAGTTAAATTAAAAAGTATAAAATAATTTAAAAGGTAAAAGGTGGGGTTTGTGCAATGTTACAGAGCCAATTCATTTTCGAGTCCGGAACGACCAAAAAAAAGGACACGCGACGGCGGCGTCCCTTTCTTTCTAAACTTAATATCTAAGCTCACCTTTTTTTACTTGAATAAGATACCTGAAGGGGCTATAACCAGGATTTGAATTCGTGATTCTATTATATTCTTAATTTAGACTAAGGCCTCCACCAATTTCACTACTGTAAATCTAATAAGCTAGGACCTTAGTGATTATACATGTTTTATTATCGCCAAGTCCCGTAATAGATTTTATTAAAGTAACTATAGAGTTTTTTGCCCTTCTTCTCCACAGGAATGATATTCCGAAGAGGTGGTAAAGTCTTTATTATTTTTCTGACGATTCATAAATACTGTCTATAATGGTTTACTTCTATATATCTCTCTACGCCAGCTCCCTCGCGGGGTAGGCATAAATAATTAATACTTTAATAACTAATTCTAATAAAACCAAATCAATTAATTATCTGTATCATTGGTGCATTTACAAACGTGAAGCAGATATACACGAACATCTACTAGACAACAAACATTTGTGGGTTACGCAAAAATTCACCCAGTGCGGGCATCGAACCGGCAACTACTCGATCCAATGAGCTACGCTTCGCTTGGCTGCGTTTTAACCGCTCGACCACGGCTATCTAAAAATCCACTATAGATTTACCTCATTAGAAGAAGTAAACAGAAAAAGTAGGGGATAATAACTTTCCGCCTCTGCATATTGGAAGACAAACGGATTATACGTTATCATAATGATCAATAACATAAATTAATTTTGCAAAAAGCATAATCTCTCCTCTATCTGTATCGTCACACTAGATCCCTTGCGGGGTAGGCAGAGAGTACAGAGTTCAAACATGTTCTTTCCTAACATACCTCTCTGGCTTTCTTCACTCTCATAGTTCGTCTCATACAGGCTCGCCGGTTACGGAGACTTTTGACTTGACCTTCAGATAAGACTCGGTCTATTTGGTCATGGTAAGATAGTCTAGGTCTTCCCCGGTACTTCCATCTTCAACTTTCGCATTGTATATATGTTTTGTCATTCTTTCTTCAAAAAGCATAATGTCGCATGATATAATGATGTTGATCCAGCCTTCACGATTGACAAAATTGCATATTAATTAAGGTGCCTGTCCACTAAGTGTGTAAGAAAAAAATGCAAGAAATCTAGCGTAATAAAATACTTGCATAAATGATATTACTAGTTCTGCTGTCCTAACGATAAACGAAGTAAATTTCTTCTACATTGTTACACGTCGAGCCTATATCCATGTGTTTTTGTGTCCACCGGATTTGATTCCTTAAACATCTGATGCAAAGTGGCAAAGTCATGGCCACAGGAAACATTAAATAAGCAAACTCAACATGCTACTTCAGCATGTGTTTGGGTTTGGATGCAATTGTTAGGTCTCGGCCCACAGTTGCAGGGTCAATGGACATTTTTTAACTGTCCAGTATCAATCCATTTTATTACTTATAAATGTTTTATAGCTTCGTCAAATCATAGTTATTTGACCGTGTGTGATATTTTTAAACTGCTTTTTACTAACGTGTGCATTTTACAGTCCAATTTCATAGCACCCGTATTTTAATGTGCAGACGGTAAAAGAGCCGTAACGCTCGACACTCAGATACCATGCCTCCACACCCTCTAGTTAATACGATCATACAGTGCATTAAAGATGTGCGGAGTCAAGCTGACCGACCGTATTCGCAAGAGCATAGTAAGAAATCGAGTAGGTATAAAAGATAGTATCGGTGAAAAGATGAGAAAGGGTATGTCTCTGTTGGACTGCAAAGTCAGAGGTCTCGGGTTCAAACCCAGGCACGCACCACTGTCTTTTCGAAAGCATGTGCGTATTTAAAATTAATTATTACTTGCTTTATCGGTGAAGGAAAATATCGTGAGGAAACCTGCATTCCTAAGAGTTTCTCGAAGGTGTGTGAAGTTCGCCAACCCGCACTGGGCCAGCGTGGTGGACTATGGCCTAAGCCCTCTCAGTTTGAGAGGAGGCCCGTGCCCAGCAGTGGGACAGTTTCTTAACAGGGCTAATATTATTATTATTATTATAATCTATATATAGAATCTATGTACGGTTTCCTCAAAATCCGTTCACGTTCGTAAATTTTAATTTATAGCACACCGTTGAATTGATATCCTTGATTTTTTCTTTACCGTTATTTGTTGAATTCGATTACATTTTATACCAAGACTTGCACATTTTCACATCACCTTTCGAGTGCATCGTCGAATAAGTGTAATTCATTGCGTCACAGAGTTATTTTCGTCTTAATGAAACTGTTGAAACACAGTTGTTGCACGGCATTTTATAGCATTGAATCACGGTTCCTTGGGGTTGGATTAGTGGAGTAATAAATCTTATACTAACGGGTGTTGTAAGTGATGCAGGAGATAAGAATATCAAGTTCTTAATCAACCACGGAGTTCAGTTAATTGTAAGTAAATAATTTGTAATTGGATGCCTTTTTGGGGCTTGTTCCCAGACTTCCACTGTTACTACCAGACTATTTTGATATACTACTCGTATGTAATATTCATGATATTTAAGCAATATACAGTACAGACTAGGAATCAAATAATAGCTATATTAGCTTCGTGGTACAGACAATAACTGTTCCATTCGTTTGCAGAAAAGAAGGGTTTGACTTATGACACTTTATGCTATAGGGATCATAAAAAAGATTTTATCGTTGCGTTTTTTGTTTTGCATTTAGTTTTTTTTTCATTATTTCTTTTAACCGTAGCCCCACACTAGGATTTATTCCTGTGTCGTGGGTGCGTTTACAAACATGAAACTCCACAAACACAAATACTACAAATAATTGTGGATCACACAAAGATTTGTCCCGTGCGGGAATCGAACCCGCGACTACAAGACACAGTGGGTGGAGCGGCTTAAGCTCTTAACTACTGCGCTAATTCGTCCGTCAAAGTTTGTTAATTTGTAAAGATAATAATAATAATATTAGCCCTGTTAAGAAACTGTCCCACTGTTGGGCACGGGCCTCCTCTCAAACTGTGAGGGTTTAGGCCATAGTCCACCGCTCTGGCCTAGGGCAGGTTGGCGAACTTCACACACCTTCGAGAAACTCTTAGCATGCAGGTTTCCTCACGATGTTTTCCTTAACCGTTAGAGCAAGTAATAATTAATTTTTAATACGCACATGCTTTGGAAAAGACAGAGGTGTGTGCCTGGGTTTGAACCCGAGACCTTTGACTTTGTAGTCCAACGGTCTAACCACTAGGCTATCACCACATTGTAAAGATATATTTTATTATTACCGTTTTTATTAATTCGCTTTGTTGTCTGCGTCATGGTGATCTTTGCGTTCGGCCTTTGTTGTGCAGAAGCCGTTACTTGGCTGCTGATAATGATGGTGAGGAATTTAGCAGTATTATTTTAATCATACTTTGACTGCGAAAGTTTGAGAGTTTGTGGTACACGTCCTGAACCCTTCCTGTCTTTAGGATAATAAAATAGAGCCATTAGTGGCCCAGAAGGGGGACGAAGTCCCAAAGGCAGACTTACTACACCCATTTACTACATCAAGATTGAGGGGTGACATTATGATGGTGGCCTGCAAATGGTAAAATAGACTAGCATAGGACCGGAACGAATAGGGTGATAGAGGAGAGGCCTACAGCAGTGGGTAGATACAGCCTGATCGATAATCATGATGATAATTACTTACTGCCCGTGAATACTATTTTTGTTTGAAACTAACAATTTTTAGACCCGGTGCATTCATTTCTTTGTTGGCTTACTTATCTACTTTCGATTCAACATAGTATCGTCATTATAAACCACAAAATTTCACATCCATAAGACTTTTGCAATACCCTTTTACAGCATTGAAGACTATGAGAGTCGCTAGCATGAAAGTATTTTCATAAAACATCACAGAACATTCCCCGCGAGTTTTTGCAAGTAAGTTTTAATATATTAAAATTGTTCTAACGACTCGCCGGAGAAGCAATAGAAGTGTGGTTAATGAAACAAAAGCTGTGCTAATCTACATTAATTTAATCTTCTGTAACAGACATGCGGTTTGTAGGTAATGCCGTCCTTCGCGGACGAAACGATCGTTCACCTCTATTGATTTTAAGGGTTGTTTGTTCATCTTTTATATTTTTTTCCAAGTGCTACTAAATAAATCAGCCTATTAATAATATTAGCCCTGTTAAGAAACAGTCCCACTGTTGGGTACGGGCCTCCTCTCAAACTGAGAGGGTTTAGGCCATAGTCCACCACGCTGGCCCAGTGCGGGTTGGCGAACTTCGCACACCTTCGAGAAACTCTTAGGCATGCAGGTTTCCTCACGATGTTTTCCTTCACCGTTAAAGCAAGTGATGGTTTATTTTACTCACGCACATGCTTACGAAAAGACAGAGGTGCGTGCCTGGGTTTGAACCCGAGATCTCTGACTTTGCAGTCCAACCGTCTAACCACTAGGCTAATTCTTCTTGCCTAATAATATTACTGAGTATTATAATAAACCAACATATACTATCCCTCTGTTCAGCAAAGACCTTCTCTCACATAGGGAGATTAGGTCAGACCTACTCCACCACGCGGACCCGGTGCGGATTAGTGGAGGCAGGTTAGTGGCTACCTGCTATCGATATTTATCCAGCTGTGATGCTAATTCCTGTAAAAACGATCCTAACTCCCGTAAAAAGCACAGTTCCCGCGGAACTCGAGACGACCTAACTTAACTTTAGCAACTTTAGTGCAGTGGTTAAGAGCTTAAGCCGTTCCGCCCACTGTGTCTAAGAGTCGCGGGTTCGATTCCCGCACGGGCCAAATGTTTGTGTGACCCACAATTTTTTGTTTCGGTCTGGGTATTTGTGTATGTGGAGTTTCATGTTTGTAAGCGCACCCACAGGAATATATCATAGTGAGGGGCTACGTTTTTAAAAAAAAACTGCTTTGTACGGGATAAAAATCATTAGCCTATGTTTGCTAGAGGTTTGCACATATCGAGGTGAAAGATTAGGTCATACTTCATCAGGCGAACCTAGTTCGGATTGGTGGAAGCAGCTTTGTGGCTATCTTCTAATGAAACTTATCATGCAGCCTATAAAACATCTATCTCGCCCTAACGACTGCCAGTTTGAGTGACGGCTGACACCAACAGCTTTATGTGTCTTTCGCAGTACGGAGACCGTCGAAAATGGAAATGTCAGAAATGGTTACCCAATGCAAATTAGATAATTGCAACGGTTTATTCCACATTGAATTTCAATAGATAATCCGAGTGAAGTTGTTGTAGTTGCCTGATTGGCTCCCGTCATTTTGGCAATTTAAACTGGAACAACTTCGCGGAGTATGCTGGTAGTCGAGAACAACAGATATGATTTAGTGGGGTTATTACTGTTTATCTTGACCTTGGTGTGTATACTGAGTGAAATTTAACAGGTTACGCAATTGAAGAAAATGCCTTGGTTACATTTTTAAACACAGAACGATGCTTAA
This sequence comes from Phalera bucephala, assembly GCA_905147815.2. Taxonomy (NCBI): domain Eukaryota; kingdom Metazoa; phylum Arthropoda; class Insecta; order Lepidoptera; family Notodontidae; genus Phalera; species Phalera bucephala. The sequence continues at coordinate 26,460,547 of LR990621.1, forward strand.
AATACTCCCGCGGTACTTACCCCATGCTCTATGTGGGAAGTGGCAGCAGTGGCATAATTTAAAACGGATTTAATACTATACCATACCATCATTAGCCGAAAGACGTTATCTGCAGGAAATAGGCCTCCCCCAAAGATCGACACAACGACCTGCTTTGTACTGTATACTATCCTATTGATGATATAATAAATTCTCTCCGATCCCCCCGATGCTTTGTCATCCATTCCTTCCGCTCAGAATACCGGCGACGACGACGTAGTCGTAGATCCCCTCCCATAGCCGGCGGTTGACCGGTGCACTTAGTAGTGCACCCCGTCCCCACACAGCGACTGTCCCAAGCGAGGGCGCCTCTACAAGGCGCCCTCGAGTATGTCGCCCCTTGCCCTTCTGGCTCGAGCGTAGTGGTTGCACGCTCGCCCTTAAGTCCGGTGAAGTTGTAAAGGCCTCGCGGCCAACAGCGTACATCACTCACACACACAGATATAATAAATGTGAAAGTTTGTATGTTTGGATGTTTGTTACTCAATTACGCAAAAACAGCTAAACCGATTTGGATGAAATTTTGCACACAGTTTATTACTCAGATTAATACTTAGGACACTTTTTTTCCCGGAAAAAATTAAGGTTCCTGTCTAAAGTCAACGCGGACGAAGTTGCGTGTAACTAGTATACCATAAAATAAATTTCTTTCCATCAAATATGTATTTTTTGCTTTCTTAAGTCGGTTTTCTTTTTTACATTACTTATTTTACGATTTTAAGTGATTACCAAATTAGTTATTAATAGTTATATACCTATATCATATTATTCTGCTTAGTTTTACAGTTAGATACCTACAAGATTGACAAAATACCCATTTGCTGTTTGTTATTAAAGACTTCCATTGTCTATCTCCGAAGATCTTCATCAGATTATAATATATTATACATTAAAACGTTCCCTTAGAAAATATGCCTTAATAACGAAAACCCCATCCAAATTGACGGACGATTTAGCGCAGTGGTTAAGAGCTTGAGCTGCTCCGCCCACTGTGTCGAATAGTCGCGGGTTCGATTCCCGCACGGGACAAATCTTTGTGTGATCCACAATTATTTGTTCCGGTTTGGGTATTTGTTTGTGAATTTTTATGTTTGTAAACGCACCCACGACACAGGAATAAATCCTAGTGTGGGGATACGTCTAAAAAAAAAAAAAACGGTTCAGTAGTTTTTGAGAAAATCGCGGACATACATACATAATGGTCGAATGGAGAACATCTTTTTTTTAAAGTCTGTTAATAAATACCGCTAGACTTAAGAAGGATTGGGTTGGTCACCTGACCTGAATGAGCGCCGGCTTAGTAAGTATCGAATGGGTCCAAGAACACGGGCTTTGTCATCGTTGTAGGCCTAAAAAACGGTGGCGCGATGATATCGATGCATATCGGCCTAAATGGCCTTTCATTGGCCGAGCATAATACTGTTAGAAGAAGGAGGGGGGGGGGGGACCTTTTCCCAGTAGCAGGACACCATAGGGTAGTTGAAAAAAATAATAGCTGGTATAATAACGACTATAATATAAATATTTAAAACACTATCAAGCCTATATTCCCCAAGCGGGGATGGCAGAGGTGTACTGAGTACACCCACGTTCTGCCGAAGATGTTAGGTCCCATGTAATAGGGGGCGGCTTGCCCCATATACCGGGCACAATTCCCGTCTCCGGATTCATACTGGTAAGTTTTCGTTAGAAAAACCACATTTGTCTGACCTAGGATTTGAACCCAGGACCTCGTGATCACAAAGCGATGCGTTTTGCCACTAGACCAACGAGGTAGTTCTAAATTTTATGTTGAAATAAAAAAAATAGCGAGTTTAGTTACTTGTTATAAACAGCATATTACCTCAATATACCAATACTCGCATATGAATCAGCTTCATATCAAACACGTTCCCTTTGTTGGATCAATATGGATATTCAAATTAACATTGTATGCGTCTGCGGGAAGTGGCATTGTAATAAACATTTGCAAATTATGAGTAACAATATAAGTGAAGGCAATATACTCGTATAAATAATTTATTTATGTTAGCATGTTAGGGGCAAAGATCGAAGATCTTCTCCAGGGCCTTCAGTCTCGATATAAATAACGATCGCCATCTTACCGATTGCGGTCTCAAGTAAGAAAACTTGACTAAGAAAAAATCCGTATGTAATAATATTTTTTTTAGTTCTCAATCGCTATCTAATATCATCTCTTGAAAAACATAAAGAAGCGTACCTAGGAGGTGATAGAACTAAAAAGCATAAAAATACTATAAAAGCTTAACTCTATTCACACCCCAGAACTAATAAATTATAGTTTATAAAATCTTTTTGACTGCCTCGTTGGTCTAGTGGTAAAGCGCATCGCTTGGTGGACAAATGAAGTTTTTTAACGAAAAAAAAATATTCCCGGCATGTGTCCGGAGTCTGGAATTGTGCCGGGTATATTTCAATAAGCTCGCCCCCAATTACATAGGACCGAACATCGTTGGCAAAATGTAGGTGTACTCAGTACACCTCTGCCACCCCCGATTAAGGTATATATAGGTGTGACGGTGTTTTTAAAAATATACTTTATAGAGAAAACGCGAAGAAGATGTTTTGCTAAGTTGAGGAGTTCTTATAGCCACCTTCCGGCTTCTTCGTCGGACCATGTTCACTCTCTAGGTCTATAGCACTTGTCAAAATAAATCTAAGGAATCCAAACATGATAAGGTTATATTGTGTAGTTGACCTGTTGCTATGACCTCCTCCTAGCTTCATCATCAGACTCTGACCACCGCTGTTGTCAATATAACTTTCTAACGAACCCAAATACTACTAATAATAATTCTATCTTATTAACCGACTTCAAATAGGAGGAGGTTCGATGTTCGGTTGTATGTATGCTTTTTTTTATGTATGTTCAGCGATATTTCCGTCAATTGTGGACCAGTTTTGATGTTTTTTTTTGCATTGGGTTCAGTATAGCTTCAAGGTGGTCCCATTTTAATGTCATTGGCATTGGATCTTTGACTTAGAAGATACACCAGGGAACTCTTTAACGACAAACAATTGGCATGTGTAAATTGAGATATTATGGGCATTACGTCAATCCTATAGGTACCCTACTATAGAACTAACAAGTATATTAGCCAACTTCAAAAAAGGAAGTTCATAATTCGTCCTTTTTTTATAACTCCTTTGCTTATGAAACGATTTTGATGATTCTTTTTGCATTGGGTTCAGTATAGTTTTGAGATGATCCTATTTTAATGTTATTGTTATTGGACCTTGGACTTTGCAGATACAAGAGGGAACTCTATAACGGCGAACAGCACGAATGTATAGATTCCGTTATTATAGTCATTATATTAATCCTGTAGGTACCTTACTGTACAACTCAGCAAAATAATATAATATCGGTATATAAATATTACTAAATATTTCACTCGTCACTTAAAATTGTAAAATAAAAATCTTTTAAAAAAAAAGGTAGACCGACTTCAAAAAGCAATAAATAAATATTTGAAGTCGGTGCCAAGTAACCGACTGCACCAACCAGCACCGACGTCAAATATTTATTTTTTGCTTTTTGAATTCGGTTTACCTTTTTTTAAGTTTTTTTTTAGTTGAGTAGAGCCTACCTATCGCCACCTTTCGGTTTCAGCATCAGACCCCCGGATTCCACCAGAGCTATAGTACTTGTCAAGACAAATTTAAAGAGCCTACACATTAGATGGTTCCTATGGCCAACATCGGACCATTATCAGCCCCTTTTATTGCATAAATTTCAGCTGAATCATATACGTGAAAGTTCTCTAAAAGTACATCACAATATTTGAAGCGGGAGACAGACAGACATACATACGTATGAACAGAGCAAGCTAAAAAGGATAAATAAATATAAATGTTTAACTTTTAAACAAGGATGCGGATATCAGCGACCTTCAAGTAATCAAGACTTAATATATGTATAAAATATACTATTTTGTGGTTGAGTAATAGCACGCTTTATTTTACGTTGAATGAATACTGAATGAGTTATCGTCAATGATCTATGTGCTGCTAGATTGGGTAAATCAAAATTCCAACTGTTTTATTTAAGGTCGTGATTCACAAGTCGTTCAGTCACTTTATTATTAGTAATAGTGACCTATCTATCTATCTATCTATCTATAACCTCACGCCAGATCCCTTGCGGGGTAGGCAGAGAGTACAGAGTTCCAACAGGTTCTTTCCTTACATACCTCTCTGGCTTCCTCGACTCTCATGGTTCGTCTCATACACGCTCGCCGGTTACGGAGACTCTTGACTTTTCCATCAGATAAGACTCGGTTTATTTGGTCGTGGTAAGATAGTCTGGGTCTTCCCCGGTACCTGTATCCTTCCACTTTCACATTGTATATCTGTTTTGTCATTCTTTCCTCTGGCATTATTTCTATATGCCCGAACCAACGAAGCATGCCCTTTCTCATCTTTACACCGATACTATCTTTCATACCTACTCGCTTTCTTACTACGCTGTTGCTAATGCGGTTGGTCAGCTTCAATCCGCACATCTTCCGCAGAGCTCGCATTTCTACCGCATATATATTTATATTAATAGTGACCTGATAGATAGATACCATTTTTGTTCTACTGAGTTGCGGTTCGTGATCCACAAGTTGGTCAATCACTTTCGCATTTTAATTATCAGAAGTGATAGTAAGAATCTCAATCCGGAATGGCAAACTACGTTGTACTATATTGGGCGAATACGTGGAACAGAACTGGGTTTTGAACACAGTTCTGTTCCACGAATTCGCGGCCTAAAATCCTCGAAAAGTCCACAGTTACATTGGCATTTGGAATTTCTCAGTAAGTCTGAAGGTCTGGAATCCACCTCGACGAAATTATTTACCTCCTTACTTGCTTTTGCTGGCGTACTTTTGATCACATCTGTAGGGACCGTATACATCGCACCAAAGTTACGAGTAACTTCCGATAGATGGAGCTGAAGGTTAGACGAAGATCTGCCATACACGTCTAGAACGCGGTATGAAAGTTCGTACAGTGTTAACATATACACCAGCCCTACAAGGTGCGCCTTGCTGGAAGATCTTCCCTTTGACAAATCCTGTTACAATGTTCCTGCGTTCCTGTCACACGCCTTATCAAAACAAGGCTATCAGTTGCAGCTCGAAATACATAAGTTGTTCGCAGTTAATTTCTTACACATCGCGAGAGTCAAGGTAAAGTTCTTGACCTGCACCTCAAGCCCGCATTCGCACGGGCGCTTTTACAACGTGCTTTTATGAAGCGCGATTATAAAAATGTACCGTTAGTAATTTGTTTTGTTCCAGCGCGTTAACGCGCTATAAAAAAGCGCTCGTGTATATGAAGCTGAGTGTAAGAGGTAACAGAACGAAGGCGTGGTTCTGTACAACGCGCTATCTAGTGTGTTTTACATCATCAGTTGCCATGGACCTTTGTTGCACTCGCGTCCGTCAACATCACTAACATGCATTATATTGAGACCTCGACATTTTTTTAAACTTTACTTATAATCTAAAGAAACACAATACCGATTGTGTTTCTTGTCACGCACACCCACACACACAAGTGTGTGGGTGTGCGTGAATGATCTACGCTGTTGGCCGCAGAGCCTTTACAGCTTCACCGGACAAGAGGGCGAGCGTGCAACCACTACGAGAAACAATACCATCCCGCCTTCAATCCCCGAGCGGGGTTGGCAGAGGTGTACTGTGTACGTATACCCACATAATGCCGTCATTGTACAGTACCAAGCTACTAAAGGGCATTTATTTATACCAGGCAAAAATCCAGACTCCGGACTGCTGTCAAAAGATTTTTGGAAGGAAGACCACACTTGTGTCCGACACAGGATTTGATCCGAGGACCTCGTGATCGCCACCGCACTAAACGTCCGCCACTAGACCAACAAGATAGAAACTAATCGAAACATCTCAAAGTTAGACAATAACACATTTAATGCTAAGAGTCTTCTACATTTTAAATTATCATGCCAAACCCTTTTGCGGGGTAGGCAGAGAGTCAGTCTTAAGAGTGTACATTTAAAATTAAGGAGTCTTCAGCAGAACAAAATATGTTTTATGTGTTATCGTAAAAGTTGATATTAATATTTGCGGATGGTTCAATATTATAAATGTTCCGACCACACTAACCACTCGCCTCGGTCTTTTCCAATTTGCGGCTTACCGTATCATTCGTATGCTGTTTTCAGTAGCGTAGCCAAACACATAGTTGTATTCCACTTCACAGGAATTGCATTTTTTACTTATTATTAAGAGAATTACGGTCAATGACCTTTACATTTTTTTTTTAATTTTCCTTGGCTTGTCTTTTTTTTAATTACCTTGACAACAATAAGTAGGTTACCCGAAGGACCCAAATTCAGGGTTTTTTTAAACTAATTCAGATATAAAAAATAATAATAATATTAACCCTGTTAAGCAGCTGTCCCACCGTTGGGCATTGGCCTCCTCTCAAACTAAGAGAGCTTAGGGCATAGTCCACCACGCTTGCCCAGTGCGGGTTGGTGAACTCCACACATTGTGAGGAAACCAGCTTGCCTAAGAGTTTCTCGAATTCAGATATAATTAATTAAAATGAAAAAGTCATCCATACAAGTTTTAGAGCATATCTTTTTTCGTCACAGGATCAGACACCGACCTCGCCGGCGAGGTCGAAGAATCCCTTGCCCGCCGGCCGGTGCAGAGCACCACGGCGAGACACCTAGTATACGCCCTCCCCCATAGCGACCGCCCAAGCCGAGGCCGTTCCTCCTTGAGGCGCCCTTGAGCTAGTTGCCCCCTTGCCCTTCTGGCTCGAGCGTAGTGGTTGCATGCTCGCCCTCTTGTCCAGTGAAGCTGTAAAGGCCTCGCGGCCAACAGCATAGATCATTCACACACACACACACACACACACAGACACCAAATCTTTTATCGTATACATTTGCAATCTACCATTGAATAGAACATTTGCATTTGCATCAAGATAGAGTTATTTAAAAGAATTATTTTGGAAAATTGAATATGTGAAATTAATTTTTATTCCATACATTAAATTCACGACCTTTTTATCATCATTTTGATGTATATTTTTCATAATAAATTTTCTCGCAGAACACTCATTAACCATTTCTTGTAGAACCTATTTTTGGCCTGTGTCTTTTCGAAAGCATTGGCGTATTACAAATTAATGATCATTCGCTTTAACAGTAAAGAAAAACATCATGAGGAAACCTGTATGCCTTCGAAAAACTCTTAGGCATACGCCTAAGAGTTTTTCGAAGGTGTGTGATGTTCGCCAACCCGCACTGGGCCAGCGTGGCTGACTATGGCCTAAACCCTCTCAGTTTGAGAGGAGGCCCGTGCCCAACGGTGGGACAGCTTCTTAACAGGGCTAATATTATCGCGTTACGCGAACTTAGTGAAATGATCGTATAGAGGTATGTATAAATGAGAATATTTAAAATTATTTTCCGTATACGGTATTCCGTATATATATAACTTGTATCAGAAAACGATTCGGTTAAACCATATAAGTGTGAACTTACCGTAAGTAACTTACTGTAAGTACCTTACGTTGTATGAAAAACAAACCAATATGCAAAGAAATTATCTATGTTTGTCTTAAATGTATGCAATTTTTAGTTCTCTACATCAAATATTCAAATGTATGTTTGTCTCGTAACTAACGAGACACATTTGGGTCTCTAAGGTCGTCGGAGAATCTAAAGCTGAAAACACCAACGGATTCCACCAATTTCTTTCATAAATCCGTCACAGTTCAAGCTGTCCGCTTGTGGAATGCATTGCCTATATCAGTTAGATTTGCACAGTCGTCAGATTCTTTCGAAAAGATGGTCAAAGACCACTATCTCTCTGCTTGCTGATAAAATACGTTGCATCAGTCAGTCCCTTTTTGTTATACTTATCTGTAAGTATGTATGTAGTTATAGTTATATATGTTTTGTACTTATTTACGTATATATGTATTTATTTATGTTTTATATATATATTTAAATATTCATATATACCAATAAAAGCGTACGCCACTAACTGCCCTGATTACTTTTCTTTCTAGTATTTGGTATCTAACCAAGTTGTCTGGAAGAAATTGTTCTTAGCATTAAGACCGCCTATTGTATCAGTGTCTTATTTCACATTTGGTTTTATTATTTTGTTGGTGGGCAATAAAGAGTATTGTATTCTATTCTATTCTGACCTCTGAATCTTTTTGTTACAGGTATATATGAACTTAGCTACAAGGCAACCTACCCGGATGGCAACCACCATGCAGTTCTCGACCATATCCTTGTACTAATACAGTAGTAATTTGAGTGAAGATTTTTTTTATTGAGGACCGGTCAGCGATTAACCTCTATCTCACCTGATGGAAAGTGATGATGATGCCGAATTTGTAGCTCGTTGACTCTGTAATATCCTATTCACTCTGAAATAGGCTGAGGACGGAAGTTGGACCGAGTTGTGATCTATTAGAACCTTCTCCTTGTACGGCAACTCTGAGCAATATACTGCGACACGACGAAGTTTCAAAATAGTGCTCTTAGATAAACAGCTCGGTTCAGTGGTTAAGTGCCTAACCCGCTCCGCCCGCTGAATCGAGGAGTCCCGGGTTCGATTCCCCGAATGGGACAAATCTGTGTTACCCACATTTTTTTTTTATATGTAGATCCACACTACGTATTATTACTGTATCGTGGGTGCGTTTACAAACATAAAATTCACATGCACAAATACCCAGACCGAAACAAATATGTGTGGGTTACACAAAGATTTGTCCCGTGTGCGGATTGAACCCACGACTACTCGTACCAGTGGGCGGAGCGACCCAATCATTTAACCATTGGACCAAGCCGTCTGTCATCCTATAAATTTGTATCGGTCTGAATGTTTGTGTATGTAAATTTCATGTTCGTTCATACACGACACAGGAATAATTCGTACAGGGGGCCTACGTTTAGAAAAAAAAGAAAAATAACTATTACGCATCCCCGATCGAAAGCCTCACGGCTTTACAATCCGTCACATACCCACAGCATAAAAATAAGCACCGAATAAAAAGTACCTTCAAATCTGAAGGACGCGTCATTACCGTTACATTGAGTGCGTTCTTATAACAGTAGTTTCCAGTACTTTATGACTCCTATGCCGCCACATTTACTAATTAGGTGTTCCGACCCTGTCCCGCGGCGCGCCTTTGTTATCTGCACGGCCTGTATGCAGCAAGACCCTTATTTGCTATAACCAGTTAAAAACGTAACACCCTGCGTTAGGATGATTTCGTGAAATGATCTTTATAATGGTACTCCAGTAGCTATTCACACGATTGTTTCAAGACGTTATCGTAACGCTCCTCGTTTGGTCATTGCGAATAGGGGTCCTGCAGGCGGTAGCATGTCTTGCCGGTTTGTTCTTCTTTCGTCCCGCATTCGAACCACATTTTATTACTTTATCGGCCCACAGTACATTCCTTATTCAGCCCACATTATTTTCCCTCTTCGGCTCGTAATGATTTTTTATTTACAATTTTGTTCCTGTTTAGTCCCATTTTTGAAACTTGTTCGTCCCTTTTTTAAAAGCTTTTAAGCAAGATATTTCCGTTGTGTTTTGGCTTTAAAACTGATTTTTTACAAATATATTTTTAAATAATATAATTATTATTGGTGGAGGAAGCCAGAGAGGTATGTAAGGAAAGAACCTGTTGGAACTCTGTACTCTCTGCCTACCCCGCAAGGGATCTGGCGTGATGATATAGATAGATAGAGAGATAATTATTATTTACAAATATATTTTTAAATAATATAATAATTTTCATTAGACGACATTATCGAGGCCGACACCATTGCAATCGCGAACAAGAATGTCTTAACAAAGGTATATATCATACATAATATATACGTTTGTTAAATAAGATGTCTCTGTCGTTACAATTGGGGTTAGACCTCTTTTGTACCAGCTCGAGTTCAATCAGAAAACGTTTGAGTAGTGAGTTTTTTGTAGATAGCGACCAGCGTTAGCTCTAGGTTCAACCTATCTAGTTGCCCTGGTGAAGTTCTTTTTGTGAATCTTCTCACTTGTCATATTTGTATCTATAAACTATAAGAATATTTTTTATTATTAAGCTTTACTCGTATTGGATTCATATTAAGTTTCGGCCTGGTTTGTTTGTAATTGCGACTAAATTATGTAGATGCTAAATGTGGAAGCTTGTTATTAGAATTTGTAATATGTTTATATTTTTATCCCATCTGTATCATTAGTCTGTAAGCTTTCCTAAATATAAATAAAAAAAAAGATGAATATCAATTACTGCTCTATGTACGAATGTAACGTGCCTATAAATTTGATACTCAACGATTATATTATTATTAAAAGGCCTCACTTTTTCCACTCTACTATGTTATTTGCCATCTTAGGCCAGTCCTCGTTTTCCTTCCTCCGTCCTTCCTCGTCTCAGCTTGCGCTTTTGTAGTCTGCCCCGGACTGTCTGCAGACTGCAGCCTGTCGACCCTTTCGCGTCTCGCCTGCTAATAATTCAGCTTATTATATCGACGTCAAATCGTCTCGATCACCTACTTATGATGCCGCGACTCAAGTATTTTGTGTTTTAATACGTTTTTTGTATATTTCTTATAATATAAGCTAACGTCTGTAACGGTATTTAGTACACAGAAATGCTACCAGTATCCTAAATTTAATCATTTATATCGTCATCATCGTCAGCCGAATGATGTCTACTGCAGAACATAAAGCTCCCCCAAAGATCGCTACAGCTTTGTGTTGAACGCATCTACTTTACCTGCGATCTTCATCACCAGATCATCGGTCCATCTTGTGTGTGCCTTGATTTCGCTGCCGCATACGTCGTCCTCGCTAATTATCGGTCCTTCCTCGTCTCGGGTCGCGTCTTTGTTGTCTGCCCTGGGTGGCAGTCTGCAGCCAGTCGACCCTGTCGCGTTTCGCCTCCTAATAATTCAGCTTGTTATTTCGACGACAAATCGTCTCGAGCACCTACTTATAATGTTGTCTCCTGTATTTTGTGTTTTGATACGTTTGTATATTTCTTATAACTAGTGGTCACCCATAGGTCGATATTCGACCTACTCTTCGTCGTTTGCTGGTTATGTTTGACATTCAGTAAGACTATAGACAAATAATATTAAAGACAAACAATATTAATCTATTCTCAATTTGACGTGTATTGTGTCAAATACGTGGTAGTGTGTGTAATGGTTTTTTTATTGATTTAATGTATTTTTTATGCATAATTTTAAAAAAATATTAGCATTCCCCACTCCTTCTCTATATAAACTAGTATGGTAAATTTCATACTCCTCCGTCCGCGCAATTTTCGTAAAAAGGGGTACAAAGTTTTTGCTTCACGTATTCATATAATGATGATATTCAAGCTAACGCCTCTAATGGTCTCTAGTACACAGAAATACTGCCAGTATCCTTATTTTATGTATTTACATCGTCAGCCGAAAGATGTCTACTGTAGAACATAAAGCTCCCCCAAAGATCGATTCACACATCGCTACAGCTTCGTGTTGTACGCATCCACTTTTTTTACCTGGGATCTTCACCAGATCATCGGTCCACCTTTTGGGTGTATTTATTTTGCTGCCGCATACGTCGTCTCTAATATAATTAATATCGTTCCTTCTCCGTCTCGTGGCGCGGCTTTGTCTGCAGTCTGCAGTCTGTCGACTCTGTCGCGTCTCACTTACTAATAATTCAGCTTATTATTTTGACGACAAATCGTCTCGAGCACCTACTTATATTGTTGCTACTTGAGTATTTTGAGTTGCTAAATGTACGTGTGTGTAATTCTTAAGGAATACGGTAGCGATATTTGGAGTATTATTTACTTATAGTTTACGGCATACTATCAGTAAGTATTCTAAAGAAATAAAACTATTTTTCGGATTTTATCGCGGTTTATTTTTGATTTTTAAGTTCCCGACGTTTCGAGTGCTTTGCAGCACCCATGGTCACGGGAGGGACTGAGGTGTTAGACGTCCAAAAGGCATAGTTGTTCCGGGGTACCCTCAAACTTCTTAATTATTTTTGTCGGGCCGATCTACGCAGAATGACCTTACGGTGTCTTGAGGTCTTGCAGTGTTATGCTTGGTTTTGGATTTGATTATATTAATTACCGGATCCCAAGTCGATGGAAGCACCCAGCCATCTTCTCTATTAAAATTATTTTTTTTTTAATTTCAGTAGCCTCGCGAACCATCCTTGGTAGGAATCGGTTTTCTTTCACGAGGAATTCTGGTCTATCAAATCTGATGTTATGGCGGGTGCGGTCAAGGTCAAAAAAAATCAAAAATAAACTGCGATTAAATCCGAAAAATATAATTTTATTTTATGTGTAATATTCGCGTAAATCTAAGAACTCAGTAAGTATTCTAATGTTGCACCTGCCATTTAAATCGATTCTCATAGAATTTCTACTTATAAGACATAATTTTTTAAACTTCTACGAACCTTAATTAGTCGCCTACGGTGTCAAGTTAAATTTGTGCAGAATTTTATGTTTCTAGGCTCATAGCTTCAAACCTGCACGTCTTATGCTAGTCATATAGTTCCAAAATTCTATTAATTCGATAATTTAAGCAAATTTATGTATTTATTCACTAAGTACAACTATTATTACAGGATGTTTCCTGATACAATAGTCAACTTACCTAAATATTATGTAATTACATTAATCCATCCATTATATTATAATACATAAACTTATTGACTATTTAATATATTGTACATATTATTCGATTTAGCGCAGTGGTTAAGAAATTAAGCCGCTCCGCCCACTGTGTTTAATAGTCGCGGGTTCGATTCCCGCACGGGACCAATCTTTGTGTGATCCACAATTATTTGTTCCGGTCTGGGTATTTGAGTATGTGAATTTTCATGTCTGTAAACGTACCCACGATACAGGAATAAATCCCAGAGTGGGGCAATGTTTAAAAAAATTTAGACAAATATCCTAAACTATAAGAAGTTTATTTTATCTTAACTACCGCAAATAGTATTGCATCTTCCTATTAAAAAATACATCCTGATTAGTTATCTGCCTCTTATTCTTTTTACTTTCCTACACGTGATTCTCATCATATTGCCTGTGCTAATGGCTAAAAAACACTTGAATTTGCGAAGGGCCTTATTTTCTGAGTCAACCTGTCTGTAGGTACCCAACTAATCCTTTGTTGTCTGCTCTCGGCACGGGCGGCGTGTCTGGCCACTAACTGGGCTTGTTACCCGACGCGACAAATCGTCTGGTTCTAACTGTTTCCAGTATTTTGTAATAAGGAATCCAGTTTGCGCTTTATTCAGCATTGCATTTCGTAATTTAGCTTTGTTTGAAACGGGTCTGTTATTTCTGTTAGATAGGATTTATTGTAATTTAGTTTTGTTAGAGAAATATGTGAATAAGTCAAGAGTCTCCGTAACCGGCGAGCGTGTATGAGACGAACTATAAGAGTGGAGGAAGCCAGAGAGGTATGTAAGAAAAGAACCTGTTGGAACTTTGTACTCTCTGCCTACCCTGCAAGGGATCTGGCGTGATGATATAGATAGATAGAAATATGTGACATAACCTAAGTGTTCTAGTGCAGTGCAAAAGACTCCCCCGTTATATCTCCACAAACTGCCGCTTTGGGCCATATATGGCCATACTTTGGTCGTGAATTCGTTTAAATCTTCACATCTCCGCTTTATCCGCTCCGATTTATGTACTTCATCGTCCGTGACCGTCTTCAAGTCTTGCAGATATTTTATTATTTATTTATTCTTTATGCACTTATGTACATAGGCGGACTTAATACTGGAAGCATTTTCTGCCAGTCTTACTTGAGGTGGTGCAGAAACAACTGTGGTAGGTGCTAAAATATGAAAATTTAATGAAAATGTAAAAATAATAAGAACTAATATAACTATATATAATACGGTAATATCTATCTATCTATCTATCTATAACCTCACGCCAGATCCCTTGCGGGGTAGGCAGAGAGTACAGAGTTCCAACAGGTAATTATAATACGGTAATATAATATACATAAATATTACATATGTATACATATATAATAATATATAAATTTAAACCATTTGTTTTGCCACACACACACATTACAATTAAAATAAATAATAAATATAAAAGTACACATAAGAGTTGAAGTCGATAAAGTGTGGCAAGATAGCCAGCTCAGTATTCGCTGTGCATATATGCACAACACTGATTTTCAGCTGGTCCCTGACATTTGCATAACACATATTAGCGCGTCCGGCTTAATTGAAAATGAAAGAATCATTTTAACGAGAAAAAAGAAACAACTTTTACATTGTGTTTGCGATTAAGCTGTTAACTTGGTTCTTAAATTAGAGATCAATTGACATGGCTCTCATCTAAAGAAGCATTGATTTCTGCGTCCATAAGAGTTCTTTAGCTATAAATTATATTATAAAATATATTATATACATACAAATATATATTGAGTTCTTAGATTTACGCGAATATTACACATGAAATAAAACTATTTTACGGATTTTATCGTGGTTTATTTTTTTATTTTTAGTTCCCGACGTTTCGAGTGCTTTGCGGCACCCATGGTCACGGGAGGGACTGAGGTGTTAGACGTCCAATAGGCATAGTTGTTCCGGGGTACCCTCAAACTTCTTAATTATTTTTGTTGTTGTTGGTCCGATCTACGCAGAATGAGCTCACGGTGTCTTGAGGTCTTGCAGTGTTATGCTTGGTTTTGGATTTGATTATATTAATTACCGGATCCCAAGACGATGGAAGCACCCAACCATCTTCTCTATTGAAATTAGGATGTTTTTTTAATTTCAATAGCCTCGCGAACCATCCTTGGTAGGAATCGGTGTTCTTTCACGAGGATTTGTGGTCTATCAAATCTGATTTTATGGCGGGTGCGGTCAAGGATATGTTCACAGACTGCAGACTTCAAACGTCGGGAACTAAAAATAAAAAATAAACCGCGATAAAATCCGTAAAATAGTTTTATTTCACATACAAATATAATTATACTATACATGAAACAGATACTCTGACATAGCGACATAAACATTTTGTTTAGTAGATAGACCTGCAGATTTTTTTTAAAGTGAGACCCAACTGAACCCAGTTATGTCCTTAGGCAATTCATTCCATAAAAGGATAGATTGGACAAAGAAGGAAAAGTGAAGAAGGCGATTATTTGAGATAGATATCTTTACGCATATATTTACATAATATGCGTAAAGATATCCTATACGCATATATGTAACTCATTTCCGCAGTAGGCAAGAGTCCATCAAACGAAGGCCTCATTTCTTTTTTTTTTTTTTTAAACGTAGCCCCACACTAGGATTTATTCCTGTGTCGTGGGTGCGTTTACAAACATGTAAATTCACAAACAAATACCCAGACCGGAACAAATAATTGTGGATCACACAAAGATTTGTCCCGTGCGGGAATCGAACCCGCGACTATTCGACACAGTGGGCTGAGCAGCTCAAGCTCTTAACCACTGCGCTAAATCGTCCGTCGAATTTATATCAAGACACTCTTGTGGAGCCAAAACAAAAACCAAGATACTAATAATTTAGGACCTCTTGGACCTATGTCCCAAAGCATGCTTTCCAAAAGGTTTTATTTTTTGAAGAGGAGTGGATTTCTTTTGTACGTTAGTAATATTTTACTTTTATCCGTATGATTATGTTAATTTGATATCTTCAATTATATTTATTTCTCGAATTTATGTGTTATATGGATATTGAGTTTGATTCACGCATGCAATAAGTATTTGTGTGAGCTAGCATACATTTTTGTATAGCATATGCAATTATTACTGTAAAATATTTATTTTTAATACCACTGACTGATTCTCAGGGAAAGCAATTTTAATCGGTGGGTCTAGAAGCATAAAATGTTACACTGCAGTTTATTATCATGTTTTGGAAAATTTATCCTCTAAGAGGTTTAAATAGGGAGTCCAAAATTACCGATAGAATATCCCATTAGGCAGACGACTAGTATATCAAAAAAGTAAGGAGGTTTACAATTCAGTTTACCTGCAAATATCACCTCATTTCTTCAGTTCACTACGCATCTAATACGAAGTTACTTTCATACTAGTACTACTCATTATGACCACACACGTGTTCACATGAGAGATATACCACCGGGTTCAACAGCCCTCCACACAAGTGCATCTATCACGCTTATATTGCATCTAATAAAGAGATAATTGAAGTTGTGTGGGCGGGTGTACGCTGCGCCGGCTGCCAACGAACCCCCGCCGCGTTCAATCACAATTGTACAGAACAAGCAAAAACGCCTCAATCATATTTAACTTGACACGTGGTTTTAAACTTTAAAAACTTTAGAATAAAATTCAATTACCAATGTAATTTTATAAATGGGACATTATTTTTATATGTCCAAGTACTACATGACATCAGCGAAATTTTGAATCGATTAGACCTTAATTAGTAATATTCTAATTATGATTGTAAATTAAGGAACGATTGTTATTGTTATTGTGAGACGAACTATGAGAGTCGAGGAAGCCAGAGAAGTATGTAAGGAAAGAACCTGTTGGAACTCTGTACTCTCTGCCTACCCCGCAAGGGATCTGGCGTGAGGTTATAGATAGATAGATAGATAGATTGTTATATAAGGATTGTGGTTGGTAACGATGTGCTGGAGCAAGTGAATGAGTTTGTATATCTTGGATGCGCCTTCAGTAAGGATGGGAAATACACCGCTGACATAGAGAGAAGAGTGAGGGCAGGGAACAGAGTGAATGGTGCGATGGGAAAGCTACTCGGGAGCCATAAGGCGCAGCTGGCCATACATAACGGAGTTCTTGTCCCAACACTGTTATATGGTAGTGAGAGCTGGGTATGTAAGAAGGAGAATGAAAGTAGGATAAATGCGGTAGAAATGCGAGCTCTGCGGAAGATGTGCGGAGTGAAGCTAACCGACCGCATTAGCAACAGCATAGTAAGACAGCGAGTAGGTATGAAAGATAGTATCGGTGTAAAGATCAGAAAGGGCATGCTCCGTTGGTTCGGGCATATAGAAAGAATGCCAGAGGAAAGAATGACAAAACAGATATACAATGTGAAAGTGGAAGGATGCAGGTACCGGGGAAGACCTAGACTATCTTACCACGACCAAATAAACCGAGTCTTATCTGATGGAAAAGTCAAGAGTCTCCGTAACCGGCAAGCGTGTATGAGACGAACTATGAGAGTCGAGGAAGCCAGAGAGGTATGTAAGGAAAGAACCTGTTGGAACTCTGTACTCTCTGCCTACCCCGCAAGGGATCTGGCGTGAGGTTATAGATAGATAGATGGAGATTGTTATATATTGTATTAAACAAAGTACTAGGCACCAATTTTAGTTACAATTCCGATAAACTGTAACTTAATTGAAGCCGATCTATTCTTTAGTAGAATGCAGTACGAATCAGCTTGGTTGATCGACGCTGGTTAAGATTTGGTTTTACAGAGTTTTCTTGGGTTCAAGCAGCTTACATTGGAATGAAAGCTTTTGTAGACGTGTAACTGAAACCTCTAGAAGAACGTACAATACAAATACCAATGTGTAGGAGCTAAAAGGTCATAGTCGAACCTAGGGGCAGTGTTGGGCACTAATTGTTTAATTGTTCAATTGTAGGACCAAACAATTGAAATTTCAATCGTAGAAAAAATCAATTGCAATTGACGATTGAAAAATTAATTGTTAATTGTAGGGTTCACAATTAACAATTGATCAATGGTAATTGTAAAACGTTGCAATTACCATTGATCAATTGTTAATCGTTTTTTGCATGTTTACGATTAAACAATTAACAATTAAACACACGACAATATATTTTAAACACATCCAAGATGGCGGACGTGACTTTTGAAGTAAAATGGGTGTCATTTTTGGGGTTTCAGGGAATACTGATTGCAAGTAAAATACGACGATAAGACTTTTAAAGTAAAATCAATATGGAAGTTACATTTGGGATATTAGGGGATGCTGATTACGAATATCACGTTAATTTCTGGATCTAAGATGGTGGACGTGACTTTTGTAACAAAATCAATATGCATGTCACTTTTATGGTTTTGAAAGAAGTTGATAACGAATATAATGTTAATTTTAAAATCCAAGATGGCAGACGCGAGTTTTTATGAAAATCGATATGGGTATCGATTTCGGGGTTTTATGAGATGCTGATTACGAATATGGCGTTAGTTTCTGGATCCAAGATGGCGGACGCGACTTTTTATGAAAATCAATATGGGTATCGATTTCAAGTTTTAGGGAATGTTGATAAAAAATATAACGTTAATTTTAAAATCCAAGATGGCGGACGCGGCATATGATGTAAAATCAATATGGGTGTCACTTTCTGGGTTTTAGGGGATGCTGATGACGAATATGGCGTTAACTTTTGAAACCAAGATGACGGACGAGACTTTTGGAGTTAAATCGATATGGGTTTCATTTTCGGGGTTTTAAGGGATGCTGATAACAAATATAACGTTAATTTTGAAATCCAAGATGGCGGGCGCGACTTTTTATGAAAATCGATATGGGTATCGATATCGGGGTTTTAAGGCATGCTGATTACGAATATGGCGTTAGTTTCTGGATCCGCCATGGGCGTGACCTTTTTTGTAAAATCGATGTGTTTAATTTTTGGGGTTTTAGGAGATTCTGATAACGAATATAACGTTAATATTGGAATCCAAGATGGCGAACGCGACTTTTGAAGCAAAATCAGTATGGGTGTTATTTTTGGGGTTTGGGGGAAGCTGATAAAGAATATAGCTTTAATTTTAAAATCCAAGATGGCGGATGCGACTTTTGAAGTAACATCAATGTGGGTATTATTTCGGGGTTATATCCAAGAGCGTGCTCGTTGCGACCCCTGCCAGCCATCTAGGCTGGGTCGTCTCCCCGAGGCGACGCGTGTAGTCTAGGGTACCACTGAGCGGTCGTGCCAGCAAGGGGGTGGGTATCTTGCTGTCCCATCGCCTGGCTTCTGGAGTGAGAGACTATGGCCTGTACGATGCAAGATTCTCTGAGTCCGTTTGAAACCTAAGTCTCACTTGAGTATTTTTGGATGCAGCATACGCTTCCGTAAGCTTGTCGACACACCAGGAGCTTGAAAAGTTTTGGGATAATGTCAGGGAACTTTTGAATCTGACTGATGTGCAAATGAAAAGGTGATTTTGTGCGACGACCTGAATAAATGGGCGGGAACCAGGTGGCAACCTTACGACGTTGCTCTAGGTCCTTATCGTGATAAGAGAGTAAATGATGCGGGTAAGCTCATTGTAGATGCATGTTTGGAAAGAGGCCTTCTTGTGTCAAATACGATATTCCAACATAAAGCGATTTATATTACGTGGAGAAGAAATGAACAGAAAAGCATGATAGATTTGATGAGTAGATAACCGTCTCCAGAGCAAACTTTAAGATATCCGTGCATATACCTCTATATGCACGGATATCTTAAAGTTTGCTTTCCCACTCTTGAATCGGAACACTATCTCATAGTTACGTGGTTTAGTGGTTTGTTTAGAAGAAGAGGCACTGGCGAGAGCATATACCCTTCGGAGGCCATAAAAGAATTATAATTGAAAAGTTGCAAGAGTGAAAAGAATGTATGAAGATCTGTTCATACAGACTGGTCCGGGAGAAGCTTTTGACAGCAGGTACTTCGGACTCAAATATAAATGAATGCTAAAATAGCCTGAAAGAGAGTCTGTTAGAATCCGCGAAAGAAGTATGTGGTTGCTCAAAAAAGCAAAGCACAGCGGAGGGTGGGACGGAGAGTTACAAAGCTTCGTAGAAAGTAAGAAGAAAGCGTGACAGGACTGTGTTTCTTCTTTGAATGTAAATGACAGTATGACAGAGCTGAAGAAATAAATATACGGCAATGCAAGAGTGCCACCAAAACTTTAGTGAAAGAAAAGTTTGAAAGAACTAGTGCGATTGGAGAAAAAAGGCTCGAGGTGATTCGTCAGGCTTAAGCCAAAAGGCGTAGCAAGCCATGCATTAAGGAGTGCTTGTCCTAACGCTGTTATATGGCAGTGAGGGTTGGGTATGTAAGAAGAAGAATGAAAGCAGGATATATGCGGTCGAAATGCGAGCACTGCGGAAGATGTGCCGTGATTGACCGTATTCGCAATAGCATAGTAAGAAAGCTTGTAGGTATGAATGTTAGTATTGGTGTAAAGATGCGATGGGGTTTGCTTCGTTGGTTCGGGCATAAAGAATGTCGGAAGAAAGAATGACAAAACAGATATCAAATGGAAGGATGTAGGTACCGGGAAATATCTAGACCATCTTACCCCGTTTGATTGGTTATGACGAGTACTATAGATCCTAAGAGTTCCGTTGGCCACCTTCCTGATCCATCATCAGGACGTGGCCGCCATCTGAGTTTAAAGTACTGGTCAAGACAAATATAACGATCTAAAACACGACGGAGTTTCTAAATCTCGAACTGACCAAGACATGTTGGTCTAGTTTTTTCGACCCGCAAAGTCAATTTGTTTTCTTATCACAAATTCAATTTGTCATAAGAATTCAAGATAAACAATAGCAAACAAGGAGCAACAATAGTGTTAAATAAATATACAACGAGAAATATTAAAAATCAATTTTTATTTAAATCAAGTATCCGATTTAATGACACATAATTAAAATGTTTTCTGTATATTCTTTGAACTTTTCAAACATTTGATCTGATAATCTATGACTTTTTGGTGAATTGGTCATAGTAGCAAAAGAAAACAATCATTCAACTGCTGCGGAAGCTGGTAATGGCGTATTAAATTTTATAAAGACTCTTTTTATTTCTGGGTATTTGTTCAGCAGACTTAGTTCTTCACATTCTTCAGCAAAAAAGTGTAGAATTAATAGCTCAGCCTTTGTTATAGGCATGTTAGTACTGGCAGCCGCTGTAGGTGACACATGAATATTACTATCTGAGTCAGAATCAGATTCAAAAAATTTTTCATTACGACTTTTAGTTGCTATAATTTGTTAAGGCTCTTCATTGAGTTCTTTTGAAAAAAGATTCTGTACCTTTGTTTGGTCTTGATTATCTAAGCGAGAAAGCCACTTATTTTTAAAACGGGGATAAGATACAGCAGCTATTGCTGCATGTTCTGCCTCAGCAGTGTTAAGGTTAAAAACCTGTTTAAATCTCGTTTCAACGCTTACTCTGTACGCCTCGATTAAAGGTGCACAGTACATCAAATTGCCTCTCCTTTCAATTTTTTGTATTTTTCTTATCAATGCAAACAGACATGGCAATAAAATGCCATAATAGGCATTGGCATAATATCTAGTGCTTCTGCTACTGGTGCAGCACATGTCAAATATTCTTTCAAGTAATCAAATTCAACATCTTTTATGGGATTACTAATATTTAAAGCTCTAATTTTTTTTCTTGAATTGATATAATTTGTTGAAGTGATCAGTCATATAGGCTATTCCATCTGGTTTCACCCGGTTGACTTAATGTGTGTTGTAATATATCTTGTATAATTTCAGCTGTTTTTGGACGACCAGCTGCATTCCATAAAGAGTTGCATTTTTTTAATGTGGTGGTATGTATATGAGATAATGGAGTACCTATGTCATTTAAAACTTTATTGGCATCAACGGTAGCACATAAGCTTAATGTATGCGCACAGCATCTTAGATGGGCAGGCAAAAAAAAACTTCGGATTCTTCTTCGTCCAGACTTCAGTCAGATTCCACATCTATTTCTTCAAACAAAGAATCTTCTGGCTGACTGGTTTTGTCACAACTGATGTTTGTAAGTTCCACGCCAAAAGCGCGAAATGCTTTTACAAAATTACTGCCGTTGTCAGTAATGGTTGCAACTACCTTATTACCGTTTAAGCCAAATTCTGTATAAATTTGTTTAATTAAATTAGTAATACGATCGTAACTATGAATGCCTTTGAACCGCTGACATGCTAATGCTACTGAAACACGTTTCAAATCTTTTGTGATCCAATGTGCAGTCATACCTACGAAGCTTCTTTTCTTTCCCGATCAGATATCAGTTGAAGTGCACACGAAACCAACAGCCTTCAGTTCAGATTTTATGGCAGACATTTTTCTTCAAAATATATATTTATTTATACGGCGACTCAAACTTCGACGGCTTACAACTTTCAAATTCTTATCGGATATCTTCAAGTTGCTAAACATCTCTAAAAAATATGGGTTTCTATAGCCCTCAATGGGATCATAGAATCAATAAAGAAGTTTATCATATTTTGGACAAATTTTTCTTGTGTATATGGCTGCACCTCTTCAACTTTTCTTAAGCCCCTAGTCGGTATTTTTTTTGGAATGTTTGCACCTTTTTTATTAGTTTTCTTTGTTTTTATGTATCTTTTATATTCATTCACACAATCTTGTCCATGTTTCCGTTTGAGGTGACTCAGAAAATTGGATGTACAGTTGTCGAATCCTCTGATTTTAGTAGTGACAGGCGAGCATTTAGTACACAGAGCTGTGATTATATGTGCTGTTGATTCTTCTGGTAAATATTTGAAAAATGTACCGTCAAGTAGTGCAAGACGCGGGGGTGAAAATATCAACGTGATTGAGCTCGGCCCTGAAGACTGCCCATCTCGATCTAACTGTTCATTAATGTCCGTGTCCAACGTGTTAACTGACATATAACTATATTCCTCTTCATCTATAATGACTATAATGACTATAATATCCAAAAAGTGTGGAAATATTCGTTGAAATATGCGAATATACTTAATAGAAATGAATTTAAGTTCCTACAATATTCCTGTGTGCGCACGATTCACACTCACACTGTCTATGTTTGTGGAAATTAGTATAGTTTAAACAACTGCTACTAAAAGTACACACACAAAAGTACTCTGAAGTGAGATCGTGTCGAAATATACGCGATACTTTGCTCTCCGCAAAAAAGTTATGACAATATTTTCGTCCTAAATCCTCAGGCCGAATGAACAGAGACACGCGGGATCCCAGTGCGCGGGGTATGTGGTGTGCCCTACCACAGTGTAATATAATACAGTAAAACATCTTAGTACTTATGGTCTGAATCAAACTCACGCACACAGACGCGCGCTCTACACGTCTTCTCGATAGTTTTATTGATATTTAGAAACTCATGTGGTTTTTAACAAATATACTTATATACAATTTCCGAGTAATCTTTCATAAACACTCTCAATAACAATGAGATTCGAGAATACTTATATATAATGAGAATACTTATTCGTAAAATGAGGAAACAGGTTTCTAGAAACAATTTTTGAAAGACGGACGATTTAGCGCAGTGGTTAAGAGCTTAAGCTGCTCCACCCACTGTGTCTAATAGATGCGGGTTCGATTCCCGCACGGGACAAATCTTTGTGTGATCCACAATTATTTGTTCCGGTGTGTGTGTGTGTGTGTGTGTGAGTATGAATGATCTACGCTGTTGGCCTCGAGGCCTCTACAGCTTCACCGGATTTTAACGGCGAGCGTGCAACCACTACGCTCCAGCCAGCCAGAAGGGCAAGAGGTGACATACTCGAGGGCGCCTCTTCGAGGCGCCCTCGGTTGGGACAGTCGCTGTAGGGGGACGGGTGCACTACTAAGCGCACCGGTCAACCGCCGGCTATGGGAGGGGATCTACTACTACGTCTACGTCGTCGTCGCCCGTATTCTGAGCGGAAAGAAGGGATGACAAGGCATCGGGGGGGTCGGTGAGAACATGTCACGGCCGGCGGTGGCGGCAGGGGTCGGGAGGGAGATCGTAGTCGGCGGTGGCTACGATTAACGGATTCGCATGGGTAGATGCGTTCGCGAAGTGACGTGTTGACGCCTTTTTAATAAAGGCGCGAATAGGTTCGAGACCTAGATCGGAGTGGAGGTCGACGTTCCGTACGAACCAGGGGGCTCCTACGGCTTTACGGAGGAAGCGGTTTTGAACCACTTGGAGTTTATCGATGTGAGAGGGGGCCGAATGCCCGAACACAACACACGCATAAGTCATGATGGGTCGAACGCAAGTTTTGTAAAGTGTCACCTTATTTCTAAGGGACATTTTACTCCGCTTGCAGATTAACGAATGGAGACGACCGAGCACAAATGATGCTCGGTGACGGACCCGCTTGATGTGCGGGCCGAAGGACATGGTACTGTTTAGGGTGACCCCTAGATATTTGACCTCTTTGACCCAGGGAATGGGTCGGTCAAACATGGTCACTTGGCTGAGATTACTTCTAGGGCGGCGCAGGGAGTGGCGCGGGGTGGCACCTCTGGAGAAGAACACCGCAGCGCTCTTGTCCGGGTTCACCTCAATACGCCACTTCCTGAACCAATTCCCTAGGGAATTGGCGGATGCCTGAAGGTGTCTGGTAATGAAACCCTTATTCCTATGCGAGACGTAGAGAGCGGTATCATCCGCGAATAGGGCTAGATGCGCCTTACTCGAACGAGGAATGTCGTTCATGTAAAGGCTAAACAGGAGCGGAGAGAGAACTGAGCCCTGTGGGACTCCAGCACTGATGGAGTGGGAAGTGGAGCGCGTCATTTCGACGCGATAACGGAAGGCGCGATTCGACAAGAAGTCTCGTAAGATGAGCACGAGTCTGTCCGGCACACCCAATTGGTAGAGCTTGTAGATCAAGCCGTTGTGCCAGACTTTGTCGAATGCCTTCGCGACATCTAGGAAGAGGGCGCCCGTGTAGATGGGTTTGGGTCTATTGAGACCGGAGAGGATGTGCTCCGTGATGCGGTGCACCTGGTGGACGCAAGAGTGTTTGGCTCGAAAGCCAAACTGCTCGTCGATAAGGATACCCCTGGACGTTACGAAGTCTTTGAGCCTCGCCAGAAGTAGGCGCTCGTATATCTTGGCCAGGGAGTTGAGGAGACTGATAGGGCGGTAGCTCGCGGGGAGATTGCGAAGTTTGCCGGGCTTGGGAATGCCTATGACGTCCGCCTCCTTCCACTTAGCGGGGAAGGTGCAGTTCGCCATGGCGGCGTTCAATATGGCCACTAAGAGGCAGATGAGTTGGGCAGGCAGGCATTTCAGAACGCGATTCGAAATGCCGTCAGAGCCGGGGGCTTTTTTAGTTTTGAGACCCATAATTAGATCTTCGACCTCCGTTTGGGTGATAGGAGGTAAGGAATCGACGGGGGGGAGGGATGCCCTGCGCTCGACTTCCCTGTCGACCGCGTCGACGTGGGACTGGTCGACGGACTGAGAGCTGGGGGCGCACTGGCTCTCGAGGGAGTCGGCGAGAAGCTCGGCCTTTTCGTCGTCGTCGAAGGCTGGGGGTGCGCCTGAAGGGCGGGACAGCGGGGGCATGTCAGTCGTGGAGTCGGATTTGAGGCTACGCGCCAGCTGCCAGTAGGCCAGATGCGATGGCGCGATGCCCTCTAGGAAGTCACCCCACCGTTCCTCCCGGACCTCCGCGACACGACGATTTACCTCTCGTTGTAAAGCGCGCATCCGGGCCCGATTGGCTTCGGTGGGGTAGGAGTCGTACGCTCGGATAGATATTTGTTCCGGTCTGGGTATTTGTGTATATGAATTTTCATGTTTGTAAACAATATTTAAGCATAAACATTAAAATATAAACGTTTTCATTATGCTGTTATTACACAGTCCCTATGGTAAATTGTATTACGCTGCACTCATACGAAAAAATACAGGTTTATAACCACTGCAGTAGATAAGTTTTAATAAATGAAAAAACAAAAAGAAAGGTGCTAACCTTAACAAAGTTCTGACGAGGAGTGTTGGTAATTATACCACGAAAACGGCTTAGATGAGTTACTGGATAGATAGATACTGTGGCATTACCGACCGACTCTAGCTACCTACGCACGTGCCCTTTGTCAGCTCGTGCCGGTGCCGAAAGGCGACGAGTAACTAGGGTTGCTACGTGTAGTTTATTATAAAGTACGTATCGTACGTTATTTAGGGTAAGTATACCTTGTACTTTATGAGAACTGTAAAGTACGCGAAGATACTTTATTTCGAATAGTTTGACCTTTTAAGATTCATTTTACATAAATCATTAAAAAAAAATGATCGCAATTAAAAGCAAAGTAGATGATGTCTGGTGTTAAAATCCGAATCTATGGTACAAGATTTAAGAAAAAACATTATTACATCTAACTTCTCTATCTTAAAGAAAATAGTAAAAACTATAAGCACTTCTTAATTCTTACTATATTTCTCTAATCTATTCAAGTTATTATAGACTGTCAACATGCTGTGAAGGAGCAATGATAACAGTGACTGAAAAGTTCTGAAAGTAATAATAAATATGTTTTTAAACAAAATATTAAAGTGAAATAAATAATACTTTATTTTGATACAATGTATTTTTTTGTCTTCCTTTAAAAACCAATGTACTTAATTTGCTCAAATAAAAGGTGGCAACCCTACTACTGACGCGCGCGCACTTGTCGGCTCGTGACACTGCCGAAAGGCGACAAGTGCGCGCGCGCTTCTTTAAAGTTTAGGTACCTTTTTATAAACAAACATTTGGTTACCACGGGGGGTTGGCATAGGGGTGCAGTGTATTGGCCGAATTTCGAATGCTTAATGGAACTGGAACTTGTAAAATATTCCATTTTTATATGGACAAAATAGAATACTTAATTTTTACAAGCTTTTATTTAACTTGCACTGTTCGGATGTCTGTCTGTCTTTCCGGTTCAACTCTTCTGATCCTTTTCTCAAGCACTTACGGTATCCGATTCAGCTGAAATTGGCATACGTATGTAAGTTCGGTGACAAAACAATAATATGGTACCATGGGGATGGTCTGATGATGAAGTTGGAAGGTGGCCATAGAAACATGTGAACTGGACAACATAATCCCCTCGTGTTTAGGTTGGTTAGATTGATATTGACAAGTACAAGTAGATTGATATTGGTGTGAAATTAATATGGATATCATTTTTGTGGTTTTAGGGAATGCCGATAAAGAACATAGTGTTTAATTTGCGCGATATTCGTAATCAGCGTACCCTTAAAACCCAAAAACGATGCCCATATTGATTATTCATAAGAAGTCGCGACGCCATCTTTGATCCAAAAATAAACGCCATTTTAGTTATCAGCATCTCCTAAAATCTCATAGATGATTATGTCTCCTTTTGTCTTGAGTCTTTTTAGAAGGCAAGCATTCACTCAAACTTCGTACTCCCGATTCAAGCCTTACAACACCAGACAGAAGTGTGCATTGTACACTCCCACATTGCGCCAACGTTAGGTGTGCTTTTTTTGATGATTAATTGTTAATTGTTTAATCGTAAATGTGCATAAAACGATTAACAATTGATCAATTGTAATTGCATTGTTTTGCAATTACAATTGATCAATTGTTAATTGCAAAACATTGCAATTACAATTGATAAATTGTTAATTGCAAAACATTGCAATTACAATTGATCAATTGTTAATTGCATAACACTGCAATTACAGTTGATCAATTGTTAATTGTCAATTGTTTAATCAATTGATTTTTGCCCAACACTGCCTAGGGGTACGAGCAGTGTTGGGCACTAATTGTTTAATTGTTCAATTGTAGGATCAAACAATTGAAATTTCAATCGCAAAAAAATCAATTGCAATTGACGATTGAAAAATTATTTGTTAATTGTAGGTTTTCACAATTAACAATTGATCAATGGTAATTGTAAAACGTTGCAATTACCATTGATCAATTGTTAATCGTTTTTTGCATGTTTACGATTAAACAATTAACAATTAAACATACGACAGAAAATATTTTTAACACATCCAAGTTGGCGGACGTGACCTTTGAAGTAACATGGGTGTCACTTTTGGGGTTTCGGGAATAATGATTGCGAATATGGCGTGAATTTTTGGAGTGAAGTAAAATCAATATGGGTGTCACATTTGGGATATTAGGGCATGCTGATTACGAATATGACATTAATTTCTGGATCTAAGATGGTGGACGTGACTTTTCTAACAAAATCAATATACGTGTTACTTTTATGGTTTTGAGGGATGTTGATAACGAAAATAGTGTTAATTTTAAAATCCAAGATGGCGGCCGCGACTTTTTATGAAAATCAATATGGGTATGGACTTTGGGGTTCTAGGGGATGCTGATAACAAATATAAAGTTAATTTTAAAAGCCAAGATGGCGGACGGGGCTTTTTATGTAAATCAATATGGGTATCGATTTCGGGGTTTTTGGGGATGCTGATTACGAATATGGCATTAGTTTCTGGATCCAAGATGGCGGACGCGACTTTTTATGAAAATCTATATGGGTATCGATTTCAGGGTTTAGGGAATGCTGATAACAAATATACCGATAATTTTAAAATCCGAGATGGCGGACGCGACTTTTGGAGTTAAATCGATATGGGTTTCATTTTTGGGGTTTATAGTTTATCATATTTTGAGCAAATTTTTCTTGTGTATATGGCTGGACCTCTTCAACTTTTCTTAAGTCTCTTGTCAGTGGTTTTTTTCCGAATTTTTGCACCTTTTTATTATTTTTCTTTGTATTTATGTACCATTTATGTGCCACCAGACCAACGACAGGTGGCAAAGCGCATCGCTTTGTGATTACGAGGTTCTGGGTTCAAATCCTAGGTCGGACAAATGTAGTTTTTCTAACGAAAAATTTCCAGTATGAGTCCGGAGTCTGGAATTGTGCATACCGGGCACAATTATGCACAATGGCAATAGGCTCGCCCCCTATTATATGGGACCTAACATCGTCGGCGAAACGTGGGTGTACTCAGTACACCTCTGCCACCCCCTCTGGGGAATATAGGCGTGACGGTGTTTTTGTAGTTATGTATCTTTTATATTCATTTACACAATCTTATCCATGTTTCCGTTTGAGGTGACTCAGAAAATTGGACGTACAGTTGTCGAATCCTCTGATTTTAGTAGTGAAAGGCGAGCATTTAGGACACAGAGCTGTGATTATATGTGCAAGTGCAAGACGCGGGGGTGAAGATATTGACGTGATTTAGCTAGGCCTGAAGACTGCCCATCTCGATCTAACTGTTCATTGATGTCCGTATCCGACGTGTCATCTGACATATAACTATATTTCTTTTCATTCATAATGACTATAATATTCAAAAGTGTGTGGAAATATTCGTTGAAATATGCGGATATACTTAATAAAAATTAATTCAAGTCCCTACAATCCCAGTCCTACAATCAAGTCCCTCCTGTGTGCTCACGACTCACACTCACTCTCTATGTTTGTGAAAATTCGTAAGTTTAAATACCTACAACTATAAGTACACACACAAAAGTACCCTGAAGTGTGATCGTGTCGAAATGTAGGCGATACTTTGCGCACCGAAAAAAAGTATTTTTTTTTCTTTAAAAAAAAAAAACGTTTCCCCACACTAGGATTAATTCCTGTATCGTGGGTGCGTTTACAAACATGAAAATTCACATACACAAATACTCAGACCGTTATGACAATATTTTTGTCCTAAACGATCGAACAGAGACACGCGGGGTCTCAGTGCGCGGGGTATGTGGGGTGCCCGACCACAGAGTACTATAATACAGTAAAATATCTTAGTAGTTACGGTCCGAATCAAACTCACGCACACAGACGCGCGCTCTACACGCCTTCTCGATAGTTTTCCGCATGTAATAAGCCGCGGTGGCAGTGCACGTCCGAGACGGACACTTTTTTAACAACTAACATTAGAACGTTCTGTGAAAAAATAACCTGTTCGAACTCTTTACTCTCTGCCTACCCCACAAGGGATCTGGCGTGACAATATAGATAAATAGAAAATTAATACAAATTTAAATATTTTGTCTTTTTGTGCTATTAGGCCTTAATATTTAGAATAAAATGACCACTTTAAACTTATTAGTTACTTGTATGGTTTCTCAATATGTATCTATTATTAGAATTAAAATAATGGCCACTCGAATCGCCAAATTGATATTTAGTAACTCATGTGGTTTTTACCATATATACTTATATACAATTTCCAAGTAATCTATCATAAAAACTCTCAATAAGAATGAGATTCGAGAATATTTATATATAATTAGAATTCTTATTCGTAAAAGGAGAAAACGTGTTTCTAGAAACAATTTGCAATAAAGGTAAATAATATATTCTTGAGCATAAAAATTAAAATTATAAACGTTTTCATTATGCTGTTATTACACAATGTATATGTTAAATTGTACAACGCTTCACTCATATCGAAAAAATACAGGCTTATAACCACAGCAGTAGATTAATTTTAATAAATGACAAAAAAAATCCAATAAAAAGGTGCTAAACTTAACAACGTTCTGACGGGAGTGTAGGTAATTATGCCACTAAAACGGCTTAGATGAGTTACTGAATAGATAGATACTGTGGCACTACCGACCGACTTTACCTACCTACGCACGTGCACTTTGTCGGCTCGTGTCGGTGCCGAAAGGCGACGAGTAACTAGGGTTGCCACCAATAGTTTATTATAAAGTACTTTATGAGAACTGTAAAGTACGCGAAATTTGATTTTTTAAGATTCATTTTACATTAATCATTAAAAAGAAAATAATTGATCGCATCAAAAGCAAAGTGGATGATGTCTGGTGTTAGAATCCGAATATATGTTAAGCTAGATTTAAGAAAAAAACATTGTTACATGTACAACTTCTCTAACTTAAAGAAAATATTAAATACTATAAGCACTTTTAAATTCTTTCTCCAATCTATTTAAGTTATCATAGACTGTCAACATGCTGTAAAGGTGTTTAGCAATGATAATAGTGATTGAAAAGATCTAAAAGTAATAAAACATATGTTTTTAAACAAAATAGTAAAGTGTAATAAATAATACTTTATTTAGATACAATGTACTTTTTTACCTTCCTTTAAAAACCAATGTACTTTATTTGCTCAAATAAAAGGTGGCAACCCTACTACTGACGCGCGCGCACTTGTCGGTTCGTGCCGCTGCCGAAAGGCGACAAGTGCGCGCGCGTTTTTTTAAAGTTTAGGTACTTATTTATAAACAAACATTTTGATAGCACGGGGGGTTGGCAGAGGGGTGCAGTGTATTGAACGAATTTCGAATGCTTTTATATGGAACTGGAACTTGTAAAATATTCAATTCTTATAGGGACAAAATAGAAATACTTAATTTTTTACAAGCTTTTATTTAACTTGCACTGTTCGTATGTCTGTCTTTCCGGTTCAACTCTTCTGATCCTTTTTTCAAGCACTTACGGTATCCGAATCAGCTGAAATTGACATACGTATGTAAGTTCGGTAACAATACAATAATATGGTACCATTGGGTTGGTCTGATGATGAAGTTCGAAGGTGGCCATAGAAACATGTGAACTGGACAAAACCCCTCGTGTTTAGGCTGGTTAGATTGATACTGACAAGTACAAGTAGATTGATATTGGTGTTAAATTAATATGGATATCATTTTTGGGGTTTTAGGGGATGCTGATAACGAATATAGTGTTTAATTTGTTCGTAATCAACCCATATTCGTAATCAGCATACTCTTAAACCCCAAAAACGATGCCCATATTGATTATTCATAAGAAGTCGCGACCGCCATCTTTGATCTAAAAAATAACGCCATTTTAGTTATCACCATCCCCTAAAATCTCATAGATGATTATGTCTTGAGTCTTTTTAGAAGGCAAGCTTTCAATCAAGCATCGTACTTCCGAGTCAAGCCTTACAACACCAGACAGAAGTGTACATTGTACACTCCCACATTGCGCCAACGTTAAATGTGCTTTTAACACCTACATTGCGCCGACGGTTTTTCGATGATTAATTGTTAATTGTTTAATCGTAAATGTGCATAAAACGATTAACAATTGATCAATTGTAATTGCAATGTTTTGCAATTACAATTGATCAATTGTTAATTGCAAAACATTGCAATTACAATTGATCAATTGTTAATTGCATAACACTGCAATTACAATTGATCAATTGTTAATTGTCAATTGTTTAATCAATTGATTTTTGCCCAACACTGGGTACGAGGCACTAGCTTCTGAGAATATGGTTAAATATTGACTGTGGTAGGTCTGCATATAGGCTGGCATATGTATTAATGATAACAACTACACCTTAAAATATACTTACACTTTGCATTATTAAAATAAAAACAAAATGATAATGCGCAGAAATTTGTACCTTATTTGGCCTAGACCTTAGCGTCGGAATATATATTATTTCGTTTTTGACCTCTATTTTAAAAAGGTTAAACAGGCCACTTATACTTTTTACATAGACTGAAAAGTGTTACCAATCATTTATGATAACTAGTGGTCGTCCATTGGTCGAAATTCGACCACAACTTTTTATTGATTTAATGTATTTTTTTTTCATAATATAAAAAAATATTAGCATTCTGCACTCCTTCTCTATATAAACTATATATATATAATATATATAATATTAGCCCTGTTAAGAAACTGTCCCACTGTTGGGCACGGGCCTCCTCTCAAACTGAGAGGGTTTAGGCCATAGTCCACCACGCTGGCCCAGTGCGGGTTGGCGAACTTCACACACCTTCGAGAAACTCTTAGGCATGCAGGTTTCCTCACGATGTTTTCCTTCACCGTTAAAGCAAGTGATAATTAATTGTAATAAACTATACGTGTGGGAAATTGCATTCTCCTCCGTCTGCGCAATTTTCGTAAAAAGGGGTACAAATTTTTGCTTCACGTATTAATATAATGATAATTACGAATGACGATAATATGAAGGTAGACTAATTGTTATCATGATATTGCAATTGTCATACTTAATTTCTTATAGGTAGTAATGTATCGAATTTTAAAAACGTTGTTACCAACTAACCTACACATGTGTCACAACTAATAATTTTATGCGGCTAACTAAACTACGAGTACTATATTACAAATGGAGGACGCGACGGGCGCCATATCTAGGTTTAAATCACAGATTGTTCTTTCGAAATCCTCTTGCATTTGTGTTACAGCCAACCGCTCAGAGTCCGGTGCATGGCTGTCTTTCAGCTTATCTTGAATGGAAGGTTAAATATGAAAGTATGGCGGCTCTCCGGTCGACAGAAATATGACCGTTTTCTACTTAGAAGTAAAACGCTGCACGTTTTGTTGGTAGCGTTGAAAAATATTTGTTTTAGATTTGTAATGTTATTCTTCTTTGTAGTTTTTATTAAGTATACGTTTTTTCATATTCCAGTAAATTTTTACAAGAGTCACTTCAGAAAGTAATCCTTAAAAACATATTTCAACTTAATGTGTAAATATAACAAAAAAACGTCTTCCTGTACGGAGTCACCACTCGAGAACCTTTCAATCCCAACAATTATGGTATATTTTTTTCTTATGGCATATGCTACAAAGTTAACATTTTGGATAATATAAGCCACTGTAAGCTTTTGAAATGAACTGACATGTCCATGCTCGCACTTAAAGACAAAATTGCATATTTCCCCTGAAGAACACACCAAAGGCCAGACTAAAAGAATAAAACTGACCAGCCCCAAAATGTAAACAGCAGTAAAAGGCAAGAAAGTAGACATGAAAATTATTAGGGAGGTTAGGTAAACTTACTTCTTCTGACGGCTTAGTAGCTAAGGAGTAGCATCAATGAAATTCCTTCCTCAAGAATGAAGAAGGAGCGCTATCGTACCTACTTGCAGTCGATAATATAGCGCCCCTTCTTCATTTGTGATACTAGAAATTATAGTATATAAAAGTATAGGCAGGTAGGAGTCTTCACGTTTTCATCTGTACCGACCTGTAGGAACAGGTGCTCAAATCATTGAGCCTGGAATTGCTATCGCAAATGTACTCCGAAACGACAAACTGTTATTGCACCCAATACAGGTCAAATAAGTCCCCAGACATGTCGAAGGTAGATTGTTACCATTTTATTTTAGGTTTAGTGCCCTACCCATTGGAATATCACTATTTTACGACCCACCGAGTACGGGATCACGGACTTCAGACGGAGGCTTGAGTAAGTTTTTTTGAATAAATAAAATTAAAGAGAAAATAGCGCTGCGGGCTCTCGATGATCAAGATTAATCAGGTTAGTCTCAATAAGTCTAAGATGGAAACCGTTCCATTTGCAAGCGACTCCGTGGTTCGGATGGCACGTATAAGCCGTTAATCTCGGTTACTACTTTATGTGGTCATCGTTAAGTAAAGTTGGAAGGCTTAATAAATTCTAAAAGCGGGTAGCTACAAACTTGCCTAAATCATTATGTCGGCGTGGTAAAATATGAGCAATACTCTCTCACTTCAATGTGTCAAAGAAAGCCTTTACTCACTAATAAAAAATAAGAAAAATCCCTCAGTGGTACACGCACTTACGTAGTTACTAAGAAGAACAGTCTTCTTATCTTCTATCTGTGGGGGTTGTTTAAAGCGACTAGAGGAGTAGAGAGAAACAAAGATGCGTCAGTATCAGTATTAGCTTTATCATCACCAGAAAGACGTACACTGCAAGGCTCTCCAAATCCTGCTTTCAGCTGCAACCTTCACCAGGCCATTGGTTTATCTTGTGGTAGACCTGCCACTCTATAGCCTCCTGTACGTGGTCGTTATTCTAGGGGTAAAATCAATGAGACAGTAAAATGTATTGTGGGATGCATAATCTTCAGTGCAGTGTGACAGAAGCGAATTCGGTGAAATTGCTTTGATTTTTATTACTGGTGAAACTGCCGGGTTCGGGTGGATCGTGTGGTCTCGGGTACGTCTTTAGCGTTCTAAAACGGAATTTTCGAAATTTCATTTAGTCTGAATTTTATTGTGATCCACTCGGTGGTATGGAACCTATAATATAAGATTTATTCATTTTAGAATGAAGAGATTCACGCAATCTGCAGATATTTTTATAGAAATATTCAAGGTCCAGATTTAACTGCTACAAATACTATATTACATAATATTCCGTATCAGAAAAAGTTAGATTTTATAAATATTTATAGGTATGTTCACGTAA
This sequence comes from Phalera bucephala, assembly GCA_905147815.2. NCBI lineage: Eukaryota > Metazoa > Arthropoda > Insecta > Lepidoptera > Notodontidae > Phalera > Phalera bucephala. Next base: position 26,495,632 of record LR990621.1, read on the forward strand.
GCTTAAATGTATACGAAACTCCATACACAAATCAGATTTCGAAATGAGATTATCCAACATTCTCGACGTACTCTTGAGTAATTCCAAAACTCTGAAGCTTAAGCGTTTCCTTCGGATAACCAAATCACTTTTACGTATGTTCTTGTACTCGTATGTGTCTAAGAAGATACGTATCTATTCTCTTATCGATTTTTATACGAGGATTCAACGATTCAAACGTTAAAATCCATCGGTCTTTGCATTTTCATCTCGTCTGGATGTTCCGATGTTTATCTTAATAAGGTGTTGTCTGTGGTTTTAGCGAGAAATAGAAGAGTATTTTACTCATGTTATAGCGGCTGTGGTGGTGGTGATAGTATCTTTGTGCTTTTTTTTTTGATTTTAAATGTTTTTCGGAAGTTAGATCCTCTCCGATTTGGGAACTTTCAAAATTAAACAATGTAAATTGAAAACGACCTTTTTAAAAACAAGTTTTTATAACAAAATCATAACAGAGATATCTTGCTTAGTTGAGGAGTTCCTATGGCTTCCTTCAAAATTCATCATCAAACCTTGGACTCCATCCGAGTTTAAAGTACTCGTTAAGACAAATCCAACGATCCCAAACATGGCGGGATTATATTGAGTAGTTGGGTGATTCCATTGGTTACCTTCCAGCTTCATCATCAGGCCCTGGACACTATACACTATAGTACTTGTCAATACCAATCTAACAAGCCTAAACACGAGTGGGTTACGTATAGTTCACATGTTCCTTCCTACTACATCTGATAAAGACCAGCTCCATGGTACCACATTATTGCATTATCACCAAACTTACATAAGTATGCCAAATTTCAGCTCAATCGCATACCTACAAGTGCTTCAAGAATAGATCACAAGATTTGAACAGAAAAGGCAGACATACGAACATGTTAAATAAAAGCTTGTAAAAACAATCACATTAAAATTGTGCACTGTTTAGACTTTTAAAACTCCAAAGATTGTAAGCTTACTTATTACTTAAAAAGATTCATTGGCAGTAAAAAACAATAAGACCACACTTACAAAGTTTCTTTAAATGCTTGCTTATCTATTAGTCACACTTGAATAGGCTAAAACTTCAGGCTGGGTCCCTTACGTGCTCTTCATATACTTAAACTAAGCAATTCAAGTGGAAATCAGTTTAAGAGCAACATCGAATAGTTCGCAAGTGGTTAAAATGAGTTTTAAGTCGGTTGTATGCCTTAATTGAAAGGAGATTGATAATAACGAAGCTCTGCTATCGAAATACTGGGATAAGGCCTTCTTTCACAAATCGAGGTGAGAGGGATTTGTTCATACTTAACCACACGGATACAGTGCGGAATGGTGGCGGCAGGTTTGTGGCCATTTGCTGTTGGAACTTATCAAGCCGCCTATAAAGCTTCCAACTTGCCTTAACGACTACCAATTGGTTACAGGAATCAACTTCTTAACGGGTCTTCCAAAGTACGGAGTCGCTCTAATGCCAGAAACGGTCACCCATCTTAGACTGACCCAGCTGAATGCTCTTTAACCTCAGTGATCGCTAAAACACAACTGCCATAGTGCTACAAGGGGTATTATAAAGCATATCGTATATGATTATATTTATTAGCTGCAAATCCGGTCCCAGAAATACCTGAATATAATTATATGACTAGTTACTGAATATTAATATCTTCGACAGACAAATCCACTTGAAAAGTTCACTTGAAAAATTAGTTTTACTAGTGGTCGCCCGTTGGTCGAAATTCGACCTACTCTTTCATCGTTTGCTGGTTATGTTTGACATTCAGGAAGACTATAGACAAATAATATTAAAGACAAACAATATTAATCTATTCTCAATTTGACCACAGACTTGAACAATAACCAAAAGAGTATATATGCGCGTGTGTGTGTGTCAAATACATGGTAGTGTGTGTAATATTTTTTTGATTGATTTAATGTACATTTTATGCATAATTTAAAAAAAAAATATTTGCTTTCTGCACTCCTCTATATAAACTACAAGTGTGGGAAATTTCATACTACTCCGTCCGTGCAATTTTCGTAAAAAGGGGTACAAAGTTTTTGCTTCACGTATTAATATAATGTAATTGTATATTTAATAGTATATTGTAGATAGGTGTAACACGTAGGAAAATTACACTCTGTACTCTCTGCCTACCCCGCAAGGGATCTGGCGTGAGGTTATAGATAGATAGATAGACGTAGGAAAATTCTACTTAAAGTTAAACGGAATCCATTATAAATAAAAAACAAATAGTCACGCCTAAATTCCTTAAGCAGAGGTGGCAAAAGTGTACTTACTTTGTACACCCTCATTTCACCATCTATCAATAAACATAAAAGTGATGAGAAAAAAGAAATGTGAATGTAACTCTGTTTGTCTGTTAAATGGTTACGCTTAAACCGCTGAACAGATTTTAATATACTAATTTGTATTTTGAGAAAGGAAATGACTAGGTAGTTCTTTAAAAACACAACCAACGTAGTCAAAGTCGCGGGTAACTATATTTTAATTAAATTTTGTCTTAAAAATCATTACAGACCAAGCAATTTTCTTTAAAGGAAGCGTTCTAGGCCCGCCACATATTCCCACCGCTGTAACTCTTGTAAGCCAGGATTCTGGTTCAGAAGATTATATTTATAATATCAACCTATACGTCTCACTGCAAGGCAAAGGCCTTCTCCCACAAATCGAGGTAAGAGACAGTGCAGATTGGTGGAGGCAGGTTTTGTGGTCATCTGTTATTGGAACTTATGGTTTATGGTGGTTGTATTTATCTATCTATCTATATCATAACGCCAGATCCTTTACGGGGGTAGGTAAAGAGTACAGATTTCCAACAGATTCTTTCCCTACAGATTTCTCTGGCTTCCTTCAGGTAACATTTAGTTAATAATGATACTTATTTCTCTCTGAAGACGTTTCACTAATATTTATCGTGGTCTCGTTCTCTCCAATAACTTATACCATGGCCCGAGACGAGTCTCAAGGGCGAGAGGTCCTCGCCTCCGCCGTATTTATATTATGATCGAATGATTCATTTGATTAGGCGATACTCTGAATAAAAAGCTTCTTTGTCAGTTATCTCGATGTATGCCGAATTGATTGTGATGTGTCTGTAACTGGAGCTTGTATTAACGATATAAGCGAGTTAGATAGTTTGGATCTCGGTAACCAGCGTGTGTATGAGAGGAACTATGAGAGTAAAAGAAGCCAGAGAGGCCTAATGGCGCATAGGGCGGCTGGCGATCACGAATTCCTGAGTTCGAATCCTAGGTCGAATAATGTGCTTTTTCTACCGAAAAGTTCCAATAGCAGACTCGAGTGCCTGATAGTAGGGCAATAGTCTAACCCCCTGTCACATTGGGACAACATCGTCGGCATTCGTCAGCGATATGTAGATCAAGTAGTTGTACTCAATACACCTCTCCTACCCCGCCAGAGGAATAAATGACAGTTTTTTTATTATTCCCATGTAATAGAAGCCAGCGTATTGCCATATACCGGGCACAATCTGAGACTCCGGACTGATACTGGGAATTTTTCGATAGAAATGTAAATACATCTATGTCCCCTACCTGAAGGTTACCTGGAAGAAATCGCTTTAAGCGATAAGGCCGCCTTACTCTACCGATAGCTACATCCAATACTTTTCTTCTATCTATCTATATCATCATGCCAGATTCCTTGCGGGGTAGGCAGAAAGTACAGAGTTTCAACAGGTTCTTTCCTTACTTACCTCTCTGGCTTTCTCCACTCTCATAGTACGTCTCATACACGCTCGCCAGATACGGAGACTCTTGACTTGACCTTCAGATAAGACTCGGTATATTTGATCATGGTAAGATAGTCTAGGTCTTCCCCGGTACCAACATCCTTCCACTTTCGCATTGTATATCTGTTTCGTCATTCTTTCTTCTGACATTCTTTCTATATGCCCGAACCAACAAAGCATACTCTTTTTCATCTTTACACCGATACTATCTTTTTTTTCTTTCTTTCTGTATTTTTTGTGTGCAATAAAATATATTTTGTTGTATTGTAAATTTGTCCGACCTAGGAGCCTAGGACCTCGTGTTTGCAAAGCAAAATATTCGCCACTAAAACAATGAGGCAGACATTCGTTTTAGTACTGCGTTTTACATAAAAGTATTTTATTTTTTTACTTAGATACATTTATTTAAGAAGGTACCTATATTATTTTCTCTTTTTGAGGTGAGATACGGCGACATCGCCGCGATTGCATGCACCAGCGTTATGTAGTGCAATGTCGCTTTTATTATGCAGAAAATATCTCAATGCCAATGCCAGCACAATTTCGACTAAACGTGATTGTCTGGACGTCTACCGCGAATGTTTTTGCTACTTTGTACCAATCCAAATCTGTAGCAATAGCAATTTATTTTGAAGTTTTTTTTATATGATGAGGACGACTATTCGTGAGTGCTATATATTCGTGCAATGGAAATTTTATCTGCGGTCCTAAGTGATGTTTGAGCAATACTTAATTCGCACGTGACTGCGAGCGCAGGTGTGCGGATCCGTTGTATTTTGCCTTGCAATTGAACTAGCGAAATGTACCCACGTGAGCCAAGTTCGTCGCCATTAAACTCTTTGATGCTTACAAATTTACCGTCAGAGCCGCGACAGATAATTGTGTCCACCCGAAGAGTTAGGCTCACAATGACCACTTTCTCAAAATGTCAAGTCAAAAATCTTATTTATCATATTGTCCACTTCCCGTAATGTCCACTAACACAGCAATTTGTAGAACTCCTTTGTCGAGATTTGACATGACAAAGCGAACATCTGTCGAGTCTCGATAATGTGGCCCCCGCTTTACAAATATAAAATCTGTAAGCATCTGCAATCGGCTATTTTGTTGTTTTTCGAAAGCTCCATGGTAGGTCCAAACGCTTTTATCTGTACTTACGATCATGTCGCTTTTTGGACGCTCGGTGCATTAATTGAACATTACGCTACGCTGTTCGATCGTAGTTAATCGTCAAAACGCGGTGAAGTCGCTAAAATGCGCTATCTTGATACCGCGATTAATCGCAGTAAATCGTCAAAACGTGATGCAGCCATTATGACGCGCGATGTTGATATCAAAATTAAACGCAATTAGTCGTCAAAATTCGTTGCAGTCTCCAAATTTCTTGATGCTGATGCCGCGATCGAACGCAGTGGCGGTCAAAACGCGTTGCAGTCGCTAAGACAATCGATATTGATACTGCGATCGAAGTTAGTAGCCAAAATGCGTTACAGCATCCATGCAGACCGATGCTAAAACTGCTTAAAGTAATGTGTAGCTTATGACTCGAATTTATGAATATAAATCTACAATCGCTATTTAAGACCTAGACTATCTTACCATGACCAAATAGACCGGGTCTTATCTGAAGGACAAGTCAGGAGTCTCCGTAACCGGCAAGCGTGTATGAGACGAACTATGAGAGTAGAGGAAGCCAGAGAGGTATGCAAGGAAAGAGCCTGTTGGAACTCTGTACTCTCTGCCTACCCCGTAAGGGATCTGGCGTGATGATATAGATAGATAGCTATTTATAGCATTTGCTATTTCTAAAGGTTCAGCGTGAATTATCTATTTCACATGCATTACAGTGTACTGAAAATTGAATTATCCGTTACCGACTTATGCATTTGGCACGGTATTGAATATATTATTCTACGCTGAAAGCGAATTGTTTAGTACCTACTGAATGATAGATTCTCGTATTTACTTACGCGAATGCGTTGCAGTGAACTAAGTGGAATTGGATCAATGTTCTATACGATGGCTCATCCGCATATTTGATAGCAAACGTTTTCTATTTACTGTAACGGTGTAAAATAAACATCGGGAGCAAAGCGTGAAAGCCCGAATAAATTTCGATGCGGCGTGGCGTGGATCACATTGGGACCAGAGTAAATTCTTCTTCTTAGCGTTTCGATGGCAAACATGCTATAGTTATATGGAATCAGCCTAGAATGCGGGCATATTGCCTGCATTGTCGGACGCAGCCATCAAATCCTGCTGCGTACACGTGTTAGGGGATGCGGAGCACGATATAAAGTGGGACATCGTTTGGGATACGCCGCACTAACACCCTGGTACCGTCTGTGAGTCCCCACCTGAAAATGTTTTGCTTGCGCCGGCTGACCTGGGTCCGTAATTTATTTCCAGGTGGAAGACTCTAAGCAGGTGAAACAAAGGGATTTGGTAGGGATATTTCTTCCTTCCAGAGTAAATTGGTAAAATACAAATGTACTTTGTACAAACTAACATCCTCGGTCAATAGATTACACCAAACTTTTATGTTTAGTTTGTAGCAAAGTAATGTATTTCGCAAAAAAATACTAATATTATGCCTAAATAAAGGTAGAAATATGTTTTTGGCCAAGCTTTCCCACAAATATTTGTGTCGATTTGGTTTTTTGCATGTGAAATTTACCTTTGTAAACGCACCCAAGATACAGGAACAATTCTTTTAAATTAAAACTAATATTTTTTAATGTAGAGTTTCACTAGATACGATAGAGACATTCGTGAACTCTAATTTTTATTAAGTCAACTAAATGCGACTTTGGGCACCTAAAGTGCCACTTCATTTACGTTCACTCACGTTCACTTTAGGAGCCCAAAGGCATACCAGTCACCTTGGTAATTTGCCGCATCTTTATTAAGATCGTACTTATTTCTTAAATATACATGGCTACGCTGAAGGCAACCATAAAAACGTTGAAATTTTAAACATAAGTGCAATCGTAAAACAAAACCATGAATCATATCGGATTTATAATAATAATAATTTATTTATATTTCAAGTTCAAGACTCATATTTGTTAGTAATATTTCACTTATAAACTATGTTAGTATTCTTATTATCTATGTACAGGTATGTGAACCACCCCTCATCCTAGATGTTGAAAGCCAGCAGCTGCGGTTCACATACAAGCAGTCTAGTCTGCTCGCTATACAGCTTAGGATGCTGTTGGGGCTGGCCCGCACACGGCGCACCAGGGAAGCGCATTTCTTACGCATCGTTGCAAAGAAACAATCGACACGGGCATCAGCAAACATCCCCGATGCACTGCAGAAACGGGGCAGCCCCATCAGAACCCGAAACGCATTGTTGAATTGGACTCGAAGAGCGCTGTACGACTTTTGAGTATAAGTCGCCCACAGGCTGCACGTGTAAAATGAAGTGCAGTACGCACGGAATAACGTTATTTTAACTTCCATAGAACACCGTGCGAACCTGTGAGCTATCATATTAGCTCTAACCGACAGCGCCCTTCGTTCCCTTTCAATGTCTTCATCGTCCTTGAGGTTGGCGGTCAAGATGTGCCCTATGAATTTAAAGTTAAAAACCCTCACTAATGGTACTCCATTCAGAATTATAGGAGGAATATTTTCAAGGCAACGGCCGCCAGCCTCAAAAACCATGATCTCGCTTTTAGTGACGTTGTAGACCAGTCCGTGACGAATTGAGTATTCTGCACAAATGGCCACCAACCTCCTAAGACCACACACCGAGGCACTCAGCAGAGCCATGTCATCGGCGTAGCTGATATTGTTGACGCAAACTCCATCAATGTGACAGCCAACTCGTTCTTTGCTGAGTGCCTCGATCAGCTCATTAATATAAATGTTGAAGAGCAAAGGTGAGCTCAAACCCCCCTGTCTCACACCGCACTCCAACCCATATGGCTCAGACAAAACGCCGGCCCATCGTACTTGATTGATCTGGCCTCCATACCAATATTTCAAAACATTTATTAGTTCTGGAGGTACTCCAGCTTTCACCAATTTCCTCCAGAGAATATCGTAGGAGACCAGATCAAATGCTTTGGACAAGTCTAGAAAGCAAGCATAAGTAGTCGTTTTTCGATCCTTATAATATTTAGATCCTTAAGACACAAGATGGCACTTTCAGTAGATAGCCCAGATCGAAATCCGAATTGATTATGGTGTAGATCTACGTACTTATTAAGCTGGGTGTTAAGTAGGCTGTCAAACACCTTCGCAACAACACCTTTATGCATCATGTTCAAAAGAGTGTACTTTTTGATGAGAATATTAAAGAACAAATTATTGTTTCTTGTAAGCTCAGTTAAGGTAGAGACATACTCCTGCAGCATCATCATACTATGCGTCCGCGTGCTAATATTTTTAGCCTGTTTTACTGCTCCACTTCTGAGCAAAGGCCCCCCCTTTATATCTCTACAACTGTCGATCTATTGCCATTTCGGGCCACAAATGACCGTAAAGGTCTCGTAATCGTCTTCCACTTTTTCCTAGGTCTACCTCGTCGTCTGCGAACACCGCTGGGTATCCAGTTGATGACGGCGTTTGCCCACCTCCGCGAGTCCATGCGTGTTACGTGGCTAGCCAACTCCCACTTCAGCTTTGCTGCTTTTATACCGTAATACGAGTAATTGAGCGCAGAGTGGTGTTTCTGACGTAGTCGATCCGTTTCACACCTAATATACTGCGCTCCAGAGCTCTTTGGCAAATCTGGAGTTTGGAATTCTGTTGTTAAGTTAACGACCATGTTTGAGCACCGTAGATTAGAATGGGCAAAATACACATGTCAAAGAGTCTACGTTTAGGGACATGGGAAGGGCATCATAAAATCCTTCATGGACCAATAGCTCTTCCAGGAGTTTTCAATCCATCTGTTGACTTCTTTTTCTTGCCTGTTCTTAAACGAGACTGATATATTGAATGTTTAATTTGTCCTTTAAATAAGATACAGTAAGACATAGAAAGTAAGACATAAAACTCGCTATCGTATCTAAATGTTATGCCATAGTAAAGATTTGTAAACAATGAAGCATCTTAGTGTGAACGGTCCGAATAAGGGTCAAGCACACAAACGAGCGCTACGCAGCTTCTCGGAAAGTCACAGCCTTAGAGCATTAAGCACTTGATATCTCACTTTCTAATTACAGAAGTAAATGTGATAGTAACAGATAATCATTACAGCGCTTCACCAAATAAGGCGTACACTTTTTAAAATATCAATTTTATAAAATATGTACCATTTTAAATCTTTAAGCTGGTACTTCCTTTTATTCAAAATCCTCTATGGCTCGTACGACATTTGACATTTGTTGTATGTTATTTGATACTCTGAAGTTCTTACAAACTATCAGAAAAGCTAGTTTTACACAACCGGAACAAGCGACCATTTAACATCCCATGCTAACAGTCGGCGGTCTATTGTAAAACTAATTGACATTACTCGTATGTTGTGTGTATACTGGATACATTAAAACGTCGTTGTGCACTCTTTTTATTTGATCAAATGTAATGTTACACTTGTATTGTATAGTAGTATTGTATAGTATATAAAACAGGGTTGTCAATTTCATCATCATCAGCCGAAAGACGTCTACTGCAGGACAAAGGCCTCCCCCAAAGAAAAACGACCGGCTTTGTGCTGTACGCATCCAGCTTTTACCTGCGACCTTCACCAGGTCATCGCTCCACCTTGTGGGGGGCCTGCCCACTCCACGTCTTCCGGTACGAGGTCGCCACTCGAGAACCTTTCTGCCCCACCGGCCGTCAGTTCTAAGAGCGATGCCACTTAAGTTTGGCAATTCTGAGAGCTATATCGGTGACTTTGGTTCTCCTGCGGATCTCCATATTTCTGATTCGATCTCGCAGAGAAACTCCAAGCACAGCTCCTTCCATTGCCCTTTGGGCGACCTTGAGCCTTCTTATAGGGCCCATCGTGAGTGCCCATGTCTCGGTGCCGTAAGTCATCACTGGCAACACACACTGGTCAAAGACTTTTGTCTTGAGACACTGCGGTATTTGGGACGAGAAGATATTACGTAGCTTCACGAACGCTGCCCAGCTCAGTCGGATTCGACGATTGACCTCTTTTTCGAAGTTGGACCTACGTAAGAAAGAAAGAAAAATATTTTTATTTTCTGGAGAAACCAGGGCCACACACAATATTACAAAATGTTATTAATAATAAAAGCAATAATAATACCCAAGTCTCGCCAGCAAAAGGGACCCTCATTCAGCTATATGCAGTGATAAGGCAATAGTATTACCCTATCACAGCGCTGGTTTTCAATGAGGCCCCAAGTAACGTGCAGACATTGAGCCTATGTAAAAGAAAAAAAAAAAACAGTATACCTGTCCCTTTCTCACAGCACGCTGCGGGCGCGACATTCGGCTGCCATACCGGGCATGAGTCGAGCACGACGCGAGCCGCGAGGCGGACATTACAAATTATCTTATTCAGTCTACAAAACTTAACTCCCAATTTTTATGAACCGTGCCGTTCTTATATTGTGTATTAATTTTATTATGTATTTAAAAAGTGAAGAGAAACATTACATTTATATGTGAGACGCACCATAATACCTTATAACAAACTAAACAACAGATGAAAAATAAAATTACGCAGTACAAATATCGAGATGCCAGGAGACTAAAACAATACCATCTTTGCGCTCTCGCTGACTGGACCGTGATACCACCTTGCCCATTGGTTACAACATTGATGTAAGTGCACTTTTTTTTTAATATTGTGTTTGTAAATCAAGTAAATATCGTTTAAATAGGAGCTTAAATGTTTGTTTTGTTTTTAGGGACCTAATAGGAGGCGGTATATCGTTCCAGCAGCGAGTGGCGGTGTACTTAAAAGATCCTCTAAAAGCTGCTGTTCTGTGTAATGGCACTGCCAGCGGTTTTGTTATAGCACGTATGGAGTTTAAAAGGTTATTACTTCTCCATTGGATTTTCCTATTGAGGATGTTGCGTTTAAAACACCCCAAAAAGTAAACTCGCTAGATGCAGGCTCCTTCTGGCCGCCATTTTAAGTACTTTGCCTTCATTTAGGAAGGGTGTTACATGGTTACGAGGTGGAATATCAAAGTAAAACCTAGCGCAGGCATTTTGAACACGTTGAATTAAACGAGTGGTCCGTGATAGCAAACATGGGCCGTAGACTATGTCACAATAATTAAATTTCGCGAGGACCACACTATCTACAAGCCTTTTCCTTAATGTTACACTAAGATATCTTTTAAATCTGTATAATAATTTAAGTCTATAAAAACTGTTTTTAGCACGTTGCATATATGCTCCTCAAAGCGAAGTTCAGGGTCCATTATCAGTCCTAAATTACACACTGCGTAAACCCTGCCAATGTTTGTGCCTCTGATTTTGATTTCCGGCTTGGCAGCCTGAATGGAGTGAATTTGATTCCTGCTACCCAAAATAATAAACTTTGACTTCGCCGGATTAAAAACCAGTGAGTTACGCTCCGACCAGGAAACTATTCTTCCGAGCTCCTCATTGATTTTTTTTTACTGCTGGTAGGGTTTCGCTTGGTTTAAATGACATATATAACTGGATATCGTCAGCATACATGTGGAACTTACAGTAGTGAAAAGATTGCACTATACATAATGTAGAGTAAAGGTCCCAGTATCGAACCCTGCGGGACTCCACGCGTTATCGGCAGGGGCGAAGAGGATATAGAGGATCCATCTGTTTTTTGTAATTCGACATACTACGTTCTTTTTGAAAGGTAACTATCAAACCATTTTATTGATTCACCGTCAAAACCATAGTACCTCAATTTGGATAATAATAAAGATAAATTAATAGAATCAAACGCCCGCGAGTAGTCTAATAGTGTCAAGATAGTGCCTTCACCCCTATCTCGAGCTTCCAAAATATTACCGACAACATCAGCCAGTGCAGTGGCAGTTCCACGTCCCTTCCTGAGCCTGATTGAAGCCTGATTGAAGATCAGGGAGAATATTGTTCGTTTCAAGATATTCTGTTATTTGCAAGAACACGACACGCTCTAATATTTTTGATAAGCAAGGTAGTATGCTTATGGGGCGCAAGTCCTGGTTGTTTAGGGGATTGTTGTTTTCAGGTATAGGACGAACACTCGCTCTACGCCAAAGGTCAGGAAACCTATGTGTCCTGATTGATTTGTTTACGATAGCGGTAATGACTTCTAGCGACTGGGGTAGCGTGAGTTTAAGCATTTCCTTGTTAATCCCATCAGATCCTAGAGCGTTAGTAGAAATACTCTTTATGATTTTAAACACAGTGTCTTCATTAACTAACTTAAATGAGAATATTGATGTACCAAACCTATTGTATTCAAAAAATGTAAGCTGTGAGATAGTAACTTCCTGTTGTCCCGGGACGTCCAAAAAAGCACCTAATTGGACTGTTTGTCCCAGGTATACATATTGGTCTACAACTTCGAGTGTAGAGTCTCCAACCTACACAGGGGTAGGTACGACATGGGTGTTTGACATGATTTTCGTCTTATCCATGTTCATTTTAAGACCCACTTGTTGAGAGACACTGCTGAGGTCATCGAGCATAGTGCCGAGGTCTTTCAGGGTCTCAGCCATGACCACGATATCGTTGGCAAATCGAAAGTGAGAGATGTACTCGCCGTTGATATTGATGCCATGTTCTCTCCAGTCCAGAAGCCGTCTTCCAGCGTGGCGGAAAACAGTTTTGGGCAGATGACGTCTCCCTGTCTCACGCCTCGCTGCAGTTGGATGGGGTTTGAGTTCTGGCCGTAGAGACGGACTGACATCGTGGCGTTTTCATACAAACTCTTCAACACTTCGATATAACGGTGGTCTACTTGGAACCGCTAGAGAGACTGTAACACAGCCCATGTCTCAATCGAATCAAAGGCTTTTTCATAGTCCACAAACGCTAAACATAGTGGCCGGTTATACTCCTCTGTCTTCTGTATAACCTGCCGCAGCATATGTATGTGGTCTATGGTGCTAAAGCCTTTTCGGAAACCGGCTTGTTCGGGAGGCTGGAAGTCATCGAGTCTGCGTGTGAGACGATTCGTAAGGACTCTCGAAAACAGCTTATAGTCGTAACTTAGAAGTGAGATGCGTCTATAGCGTCTTCAATAGGGTTTTGTCGCCCTTTTTGAATAAGATAACCACCACACTTTTGTGCCATGACTTTGGCGTTTTGCCCTCGACAATGACGGAATTAAAGAGCTTCTGGAGAGCTTTTAGTATCGGCTTCCCACCAGCCTTGAGAAGCTCAGTTGTCATACCGTCATCGCCTGGCGCCCTATTGTTTTTAAGCTGTTTAAGAGCTATACTAATCTCGTACAGACCCAGATGATGCCCGGGATATCTTTGGTATAATGTCGGGTCAATCTGGCTCTTGGGTCTTTGGCAGGATTGCTAACAGGGCGTGTTGACATGTATAACTGTCCGTAGAACTTCTCGACCTCTCTCAGGAGTTCAGGTTTGGAGGATGTAATCCTGCCGTCTCCGTCCCTCAGCTTATTTAACCGACTTTGCCCAATAGACAGATCTCTAGCAAACACTTTGGAGCCCTCGTTCCGCTCTATAGCCTCTTTGATTGTGCTGGTATTGTAATCGCGCGTGTCGCGAATCAGAGACTTAGAGATCTGCCTATTGAGCCGCCGGCATGCAGAAGCATTGTCCGGAGAATGCAGGACCATCCTGCGTCTTTCCTCCATTAACCTTAGGGTATGGTCTGAGAGCTTTTTGGTTCTTTTTGGACGGTGGGCTTTGTAGAACTTGTTCCCGACCGTATGGACAGTTTCCACGATGCTGTTATTGTAATCGTCCAAGTCTACGCTGCAATTCGAGCTGAAAGCTATCGTGGTTCTGGATTTGGACAGGGTCTGGACGGAGCGCAGACCTCATCAGTTTGGACCTTTCGAGCTTGAAATTAATATTCAATGTGCCTCTTACCATTCGGTAATCGCTACCTGTTTTGACCGAGTTGATCACGGAGACATCATTGAATATTTGCCGCTTTGTCGACATGATAAAGTCTATCTCATTTTTTGTAACGCCATCGGGACTCACCCAGGTCTACTTGCGGTGTTCCCGCTTCTGGAAGAAGGAGTTCATCATATAGAGTCCCTCCTTCTTCATTAAGTCCGCTAGCATCTGCCCCCGGGAGTTCCGTGGTCCAGTACCAAATATCTCAGCTCATAATCGCCTCGTCTGCCCAGTTTCGCGTTGAAGTCCTCCATGACAACCGTGTAGTGAGATTTCGAGGTATGTAACGGTATTCTTACTTTTTTAACGTACTGAGTTCTTAGATTTACGCGAATATTACACATGAAATAAAACTATTTTTTCGGATTTTATCGCGGTTTATTTTTGATTTTTAGTTCCCGACGTTTCGAGTGCTTTGCAGCACCCATGGTCACGGGAGGGACTGAGGTGTTAGACGTCCAAAAGGCATAGGTGTTCCGGGGTACCCTCAAACTTCTTAATTATTTTTGTTGGTCCGTGTCTTGAGGTCTTGCAGTGTTATGCTTGGTTTTGGAATTGATTATATTAATTACCGGATCCCAAGTCGATGGAAGCACCCAGCCATCTTCTCTATTGAAATTAGGGTGTTTTTTAATTTCAATAGCCTCGCGAACCATCCTTGGTAGGAATCGGTGTTCTTTCACGAGAATTTGTGGTCTATCAAATCTGATGTTATGGCGGGTGCGGTCAAGGACATGTTCACAGACTGCAGACTTCTTTGAGCGACGATGTTTTAGGTCAGCTATGTGTTCTTTAACCCCAGTTTTTACCGGTCTTTTTGTTTGTCCTATATAAGAGAGACCACATTCACAATCAAGCTCACACTTGACAGATGGTAAAAATTGACTGATCTTCTTCGGCGGCTTATAAAATGTTTTAATTAAAGCACGCTTCAAGATATAGCCAATCTTGTCCGTGACTCCTCTCATGTAAGGTAGTACTGCAGGGAGACGCTCGACTGTGGCTGGTTTCACTCGGTCACTGTGACGTTGACGTGGGACTCGAAGCTTATTGTCGTGCAGGACTTGCTTGACATGTTGAAGCTCGGCAGCCAGATGTTTCTTGTCACAGATCCCTTGTGTTCTCTGAAACAAAGATTTACCCACCGTTTAGGTACCTATCAGTAGGCAGAGAGTATAGAGTTCCAACAGCTATAAAAGAGCAATAATAACATTGTCTTCAGCACCACAGTTTGTTACTTTGCAAGGTAAAATATTCAAAATATCTCCAGCCTTTTCCTAAATCTTCAACTATCTCTAGTAAAGACTGAAGGTATATGGAATTTGAATAGTAAATCGATCTATACGTTACTATTGCTACCTTCTTCACCGTGATGATATAGATAGATAGATAGACCTTCTCTCACGAATTTTGATGAGAGAGAATAACCCATACTCCACCACGTGGACCTAGTGCGGATTGGTAGAGGCAGGTTTGTGCCTATCTACTGTTGGAACTTATCAAGCTGCCTATAAGGTTTCCAGTAATAAGCTATTAACGACTACGCGTGACTTTCAAAGCACTGAGATGCCTGTATGTGAAAATTCCAGAAACAGTTACCCATCACAAACTGATAGACCGAATGCTGCTTAACCTTGGTAATAGCTACGAATACCACGGACACGCAACATTATGAGCGTCTCCTGTGAAACTTTTACACATCATCACGGCTGTATTCCCCAAGCGGGGGTGGCAGAGGTGTATTTAGTACACCACATACAGTACAGTGTGTAATAGTAAGCGAGCCTATTGCCGTATACCGGACACAATTCCAGAGCCCAAAGAGCAGTCCTAAAGGTGATGACCTCGAAACCGTTTAGGTACCCAACTACTGATCTCTACCATGAGTGCCAAGTTCTCACTGTAAGGCAACTTTATATACTCCGAACAATATTAAAAAAACATAAGTCACTAATCTTTAGGCCGCAATTGATTAAAAGTAAACGCAGAAATCATCCAGTGTGTAATATGGTAAAACACAAAACGACCTCGGCGAGCCACCAATACTACGTCTTACATGCCCGACTATACAACAAAGTCCACAAAACTTTGGATATTTACTCTTTAAATTATAGGGAAGTAAAATGCAAGGTTACAAAATGGCTGAAAACTTTAAACTATAGTCATACCGAAATGCTGCTTAACAGTATGCTTTAAGCACATTTGATTATGTAAAGAATTGCACTCCTATATTAACCTACATATCACTATCAATACCACATCTACATAAACTCACATCTCACACACGTAACACAATACACACATCACACACGTAACATAACATACACACATCACACACCACCACACATAAAAAACTCAGACAAGTTAAAAAAAGGATTCCTTACCGTAACTTTAATTAGTGTTATGTAACCTGTGAAGGAACACTGACTCCCAAAACACAGGTTGTTACCTAGTTTGGAAGGCAGAGGTTACCAAAATGTATGTCATTAATTACCAGTCTGTATTTAGCCACTAGGAATCTTTGTATTGTGATCCCTTATTACTGGTACTGAATAAATTATTATTAAAATTATTATTATTATTATTAATTCCAGACTAGGAAGTTTTCGTTAGAAAAACTACATTTCTCCGATGTAGGATTTGAACCCAGGACCATGATCACAAAGCGATGTGCTTTGCCACTAGAACAGAAACTTTCACCCCACTAATAATCTCAAGTTGGCCTTTTTTTGCCACGATAGCCTACGAAATCTGTAAATGATACATTTTACACAGCAGCCCTATATCGACTGCATATCGGTGTTGGTTTATGTTTCGTTTGAAATAAAACTATTTTTTCGGATCGGATCGATTATATCGCGGTTTATAGTTGTTTTTTTTTATTTTTTTACGTTCCCGACCTTTCGAGTGCTTTGCAGCACCCATGGTACTGCAAAGCACTCGAAAGGTTCTCTCGGGAACTTAAAAAAAAAAGGAAACCGCGATAAAATCCGAACAAATAGTTTTATTTCATATGTAATATTCGCGTAAATCTAAGAACTCAGTATATGTTTCGTTATTCTATATCGGTGTCAGGGCAATATATCGTACTCGCGTGCCGCGTTATAACTAACAAACCTATACCTATAGGTCGGTATTTAACTATACCTGCGAATGTATCAAGGTTATGTGAACGGATTATCGCGGTTATCTAGGTTTTAGACCGTCTGGTAGCACTTGGCAACAACCAGAAAATGGTGTTTTGCAAGCAATTTTGTAGGGTAATATGTGTATTGTGTGTTTTTGTACTTTTTGTACAATTCGAAACGAGTCGAGAAACGATGCGAGATTTTCGCATGAGCAAAAGTTTGACGACGCAAACTAGGTCGAAACTAAGAAAAGAGGGACATTGTAATTTTATGTCTGAATCGAGTTAATAGAGCCAGTAAAGGCTCTACCTTCAAATCCAATGAGAGAATCCCTAAGGCCTCGGACACGAAGTCAGCAGGAGCGGGGCGGCGGCGGTGGCGGCGCGGGAAGCGGCGCGGCAACGCTGTACCCGGTCTCGAAGCCAGCGGGCAGACCGCACGGCGCTAGAGCGGCGTAGTGTTGTGTTACGAGAAATTAGTACCTAAATTAGACAGTCTTTGCTGTTCCATATTGGTGTTCTATCAAAAATCATTGTAATAATTAGCTCCAACACGTCGGCTAGCATTTTGAAACTTCGATCTTTAAAAAGCAAAAAGAATACTACAACTCAACACTACGTCAATGCAGACGCTCGGGCACCGCTAGATTGGTACGCACCGCTCGCACGCCGCTCGCCGCCCGCTCCCCGCGCCGCTGCCTTCGAGGCCAATTCCATATAAATGTATGCATTGAAACGCGCCGCTCTCCGCGCCGCCGCCGCCACCGCCTCGCTCCCGCTGACTTCGTGGCCTAAGGACATTTGTCGCTAAAACTGATATTTTGTGTTCAAACACGCGAATACTCTATTAAGGACATACCGCGAGCGACCATTTATCGACCGGGAGAGAGACAGTGATGAATATATTTACATATGAATAATAAGGGACGGATATATTGAGCGCGCGCTCAGAAATAAACGACGTATGGGCAAAAACAAATTTTATCATTTTCTTAAAAAATACACTATTAAATAAAAAACTGTTTTGCAAGATCTTTGCTACGATTATTATCTAAGTTTTTAAATTAATTCTATTAACTAGTTCTTAAACGTGTCGCGTTAATATCAGAAAAAGTAAAGTTATAGAGAGGACTTTAGATTTTTTTTGTATCGAAATAATCTTGTTTTATCAGGTATTCCTTTTACCAGACCTTAAAATATGGAGTTAAAATGTATTTTTCTAAATATTAGATCTAACCAATATGAGTACTTGAGTACAAAACACGTGTTTTTCGCGGTAGCCTCTAAGTGTTCGGACCACAAAATTATTACGATTACGGGGTACCATGACGTTTTTTGCAGTATTATTTTAATCTTACTTTGCCGTGGAAAGAGACATTTAGATATCTATAATCCTTTTTTTTTAAACGTAGCCCCAATTTAGTATTTATTCCTGTGTCGTGGGTGCGTTTACAAATATAAAAATTTACACACACAAATACCCAGATCGAAACAAATAATTGTGGATAACACAAAGATTTATTCCGTGCGGAAATCGAACCCCCGACTATAAGACACTCTTAACCACTGCGCTAAATCATCCGTCGATACTGCTAGAGACGTGTTAAAACAATACTACTAAAGACATCTTGGTTTTCTCGACTCACTGGATGGAGTACTCGCGTATTCCAACCATGTATATTTGTAGTTGGTTCAAAATTTAGAATCCATTTTCAAGCAGACGTTTCGAGGTACGAGAACAGACGCGAATGAAGTCAGCACTTCGCAGTTATTCCATTAGGTTCTCCCGGCTCACTCCCTCGGGACCGCTCGCAAGATGGATACGTTATCGGCAGAACCCGTCTCGTATTCTCAAATACCTACAGACTGTTGACTTGTATCCTTGAGAAATTTACAGTGACAGCTCTACTATACGCTATAGTACTACTCGCTAATGGTAAACACATATATATGAAAAAAACACAGGTAACTAAAATTAGTTATTATTAATTTATTTTATGAATACATAATTGACTGCCTCGTTGGTCTAATGACAAAGCGCATCGCTTTTTGATCAGGATGTCCTGCGTTCAAATCCTAGGTCGGACAAATGTAATTTTTCTAACGAAAACTTCCCAGTATGAGTACGGAGTCTGGAAATGTGCCCGGTATATAGCAATAATCTACCCTTATTACATGGGACCTAGCATCGTCGGGGAAAAGTCGATGTACTTAGTACACCTTTTCCCACCCCTTTAGGGAATATAGGCGTGACGGTGTTTATTTTTAATTATAAATACAAAAAAGATTGCATGGATTGTGGGCCCGGGCGTGTGGTGACTCGCCCGGCCCACAATCCATGAACACCGAAGAAGCACGAATCTATATGACTATTGGTTGGTAGGGTATTCATCACTTAAACTACGGATACAGTTAACAAAAAAAGTATATATCCACATCTTTTTCTTATAGCAAAGTCAAATTCTAATGGTTTTGTTAAAGAGATAGTGGTACGCGCCCTGATCTGATCATATATTTGGTCTATGTCCCGTTGGCGTCTTCCCTTCCATTCTGTCTATCACCGGTAGTATTTCTGGGTCTGTACATAGCTACATACATACTAAACATTTACCTCCTCTTATCTCTCTCTCGGTCCGCGGCATGTACTCACCGACTCTCCCGATGTCCTTACATCCCTACTCTCGGATACAGATACCGCACATAGGATCAGACACCGACCTCGCCGGCGAGGTCGAAGAATCCCTTGCCCGCCGGCCGGTGCTGAGCACCACAGCGAGACAATTAGTATACGCCCTCCCCCATAGCGACTGCCCAAGCCGAGGCCGTTCCTCCTTGAGGCGCCCTTGCTAGAGCGTAGTGATTTCACGCTCGCCCTTTTGTCCGGTGAAGCTGTAAAGGCCCTGCGGCCAACAGCGTAAATCATTCACACACACACACACGCACGCACGCACGCACGCAAGCACGCACGCACGCACATACACACGCACGTTCGCACGCACATACACACGCACGCACACGCAAACACACACACGCAAACACACATACACACACACACCACACACACTAAACATTGGCTGTTAAGCCAACTTAAAAGCCTGAGGCGTCTTAATGAGTTCCGATAGGACATATTCCACTACGGTTCACCCAACACCACGGCTATCCATCTAGCCGTCAACCATCAATCTGCGCTGGATATGCGTCAGACAAATTCTCTCTCACCTCAATTTCTTAGAGAAGGACTTTGTCCAACTGTGGAACTGCACAGACTGATTTATTTTATGGTAAGTATAGTATACACATTTAGATCAACAAACTTTGTATATACGTGCCTGCTTCACATATTTTCGTACAAAATTCCTATGAGAAATCTGCGAGGTGGAGTGGTGGTAACTGTGAGTCAATACTACAATTGTGTTTGTTTGGCATTGGCTCCGACGGTATCCGCCAATCTCAAGTGCAAATGTTCCTTCCCAAATCCTAATCGTGGAAATATCGTAAAAGTGCTTTCAAATTGTGTCCTCCTATTGTGAACTCCTAAATTCTTAAGTGATTTTTTCAAATGCGTCGTTTTATTAGTGGCATAGAATTCAGATGGCTTACACGAGGTATCCCAAGAAAAAGTCCTAGATCGGTAGATGTGTCTTTTTTCTGTCGAAAGATCTGTCCGGAATCTGCAATTGTACCCGGTGAATTGGGATTTAAAAATCGACGGTCAAATGTATAGCTCTGTTCCCCCCGCTTGTGAAATTCTATATTTGTACGAAATTTGGAATTGTGTCCGATATAATAGCAATAGACTCACCCCATAGTACCTTGGCACCAAACATCCTTTGCAAAATGTTGGTGCACACGTTACACATCTGCTACGCCCGCTGGAGGAAGATAGGCGGCATAGTGTACTACCTGTAAGATGGACCCGGCGTTACGCGGTCATCGAACTTCGGATCGTCCTATAGCAATCCGATCCCACGAATCCATTAGTAACACGGATTTTTGATTTTGTTTGTTGCAATATACATTTTTTAACATTGAAGGTACTCCTAGTGTAAATTTTTAGATGAACAGAACGCAAGCTTGTAATTTTCGTATTTTCCAAGTATGTGTGGGAAATTCACTACTTATATCGGTCGATCTAAGATGGGAGGTCACCTATTTGTTGCATTTCCATTTTGCACTTTAGGGGGCGAGACTACACACCGAAGGTTTCGATAGAAAAACTACATTTGTCCGGCCTAGAATTTGAACCCAGGACTTCGTAATCACAAAGCGGTGCGCTTTGCCACTACACCAACGAGGCAGATGTTTACCTGCCTCTTTGGTCAGTTAGAAAAAAAATCTATAATATTATAAGGAAGAAGGTTATAGGGGAGTTTTGGCGGGAAGTCGAAGAGTGATGTTGTCAATTTGTTTTAATTTCCAAAACTTGTGTTATTTCGACTAATAATGTGTAATGTTGGTGGAATATTAACCATTATGTGTTCTTATATGTGCATGAGTGAAGGTAATTGTAACAAAGTGATAAAACGTGCCTTTTCGACTTCCCTCAAAACGGCAGTTGCAATTGGTATGTAAAGTATCCACCGCTTTACCTACTATCCAGGGTGGGGTACTTCATTAATTTCATTATCATCGTTTTCATCAAATTCCATCGGGGAGTCGAACCAATTTATACAAACACGATTATATATCTCACTGGACACTGGCAAAATACACTTAAAATTAGTGTGAAGCCATAACTTGAAGAAGAAGAAGAAGGTTATATAATTGTTTCGGCTCTTAATATAGAAGTTCTTAAGCCACATTAATGCTTTATCAGGGTGGCCACAAAACTGCCGCCACCACGACGCAATCCTCGTGGTGGAGTATAATCTAAGCTTAGGATTTAATCTCTCTCACCTCGATTTGTGAGACTTTTGCCCAACAGTGGGACAGTACTGGTTTATTACTGTACTGTATTTCAATTACTATCCTGTTTTTTCGATTTAATGGCGCATAAGGCGCGTAGCGATCACGAGCTTCGAATCCTAGGACGGACTAAGTGTAATTTTTCTATAGACAATTTCCAATATTAGTCCGGTGTCGAGAATTGTGCCCGTTACATTTTCATTATTTCTTTCATAATTTTCGATGTAATTACAATCTATACTAATATTATAAAGAGGAAAGATTTGTATTTTTGTATGTTTGTAACAAATAAATTCAAAAACTAGTGGGCCGATTTCAAAAATTACCATTAGGAAGCTACCTTATCCAGAAGTAACATAGGCAATATAATATAGACCCGGTAGGTGGCGCTGTTGTCGACAGGGTACGAAGTCGCGGGAAACTGCTAGTATTAAATAATTAAGCTCATGTTCTAGTTCCAGTGTGATCATTTAGGAGTGAGATAGTTGGACTAAGGGCCTCTTTCACCGCCCTCGAGTACAATCTGAAGTAGACTCATTGACATTGATTAAACTTTCAAGTTAGTCTCTATACGAATTTCACTATCTCTGAGTAGCCCTATCCAACGGGTAACTTAGTTCGAAATGCCGAGTAACTCTAATCGACAATTAACTAACCAGCACTTTACTCAAGGGTGGTGAAATAGGCCCTAATGATAATATTATTAAGGAGTAAAATCTAAAGGATTTGTGGGTGTGTGTGTGTGTTTGAGTGATATACGCTGTTGGCCGTGAGGCCTTTACAGCTTCACCGGACTTAAGGGCGAGCGACTAAAGGATTTCTGGACGGACCGTTCATGAGTATGCCTATTTGATTTTAATCATAGTAGAGGAAAGTTCAATTTGGCGCAGTGGGTAAGAGCTTAAGCAGCTCCGCCCTCCGAGTCGAATAATCGCGAGTTCGATCCCGCACCGGACAAATATTCGTGTGGTCCACAAGTATTGTTTTCGGTCTGGGTATTTGTGTATGTCAAATTGTATATTTGTAAACGCACCCACGACATAGGAATAAATCCTAGGGTGGGGGCTACGTATTTAAAAAAAGGATATGACCCGCACCAAATAGCCATTCCAAATAGCCAGAAATTGATGCCCTATAGATACGGTATGCTACCAGCTACCTGCACGATGGTGATCGTTTCCGTCGCGCGGTCATCGCTCGGGTCCCAGGCAGCCGGCGGCGACGGCCGTTGACACCGCTTTGTCTTGCACCGATCGAATACGGTGCAAGGCAAGCTTGTCTGCGAGCGCACGGCTTACACCCTCAAATGGGCTTTGGATGCGGTAGTTTATGTAAGTAGCTGTTACCTGCTGCACGCGTTTATCTTGTAATACCTTTCTGCCTACCTAGGGGTCTGCCGTGATTCTATAGATACAGAGAGAGTGAGAGAGATTTTAGAAAAGGATATAGTCATTTACGCCTCTCGCTATATAAGCGTGTTTCTTCTGATTCTTCCTAAAAACACATCCAATATATATAAACACGTACACTGGCTCAAGAATTTAATCTGACTAATAAAATACTTAACAAACGTTGACATATGCAAATAAATAAAAATTGATATATAACACCTACCGCTGCTTCGTTATTAAAGTTAACAACGGTGTTATAAAGCCATTAACTTAATTACTAGCTAATGAAACTTGCACATGAGTTCTTGTGTCACAAGGTGGTGTAAACGTAACGGCTGTTTATTAAATTATGTTACAATGAATGCATTAATAACCAGTTCGACCGCTCGACGATCCAAAAAATTGTAAATACGCTTTTAAATTTGTATAACTTGACAAAACATAACTGCTTTGTAACAGGTACAAGTAAAAAGGACATTTTATTTAAATGGAGCGCAGAAATGCGTTGAAACTTGACAATTACGTTTTTCTATAAATATAAATTGAATCAAATGAACAGAATAATAACTACAATAAAATTTCCCATTTCAAAATAAGTAAAGTACATCGATAAATCATAAAACTTTTCTTAGTGTTCGAAAACAACGCAATGCTTTTCTAGTAGGTTTGTTATATCTTGAAAAATACCATTATTTTTTTTAGTTAAACTATTCCCAAGCCGTTTACATATCTAAACGTGTCCTTATTAAAGACACACTCTTCTTGTTTTAAGGGACTTCAAAAAAGAGGAGGTTCTATATTCGTCTGTATGTATTTTTTATGTATGTTCACCGATATTTCCGTCAATTGGGAACCGATTTTGATGATTCTTTTCCATTGGGTTCAGTAAAGCTCCAAGGTAGTCCCATTTTAGTTTTGCTGGTATTAGACCTTGGACTTTGAAGATACACTAGGGGACTCCTTAACGACAAACAATAGAAATGTGTAAATTGAGATATTGTGGGTCAATCCTATAGGTAACCTAATATAGAACTAAGCAGAATGTTAGTCGACTTCAAATAGGAGGAGATTCATAATTCGTCTGGGTTTTTTATAACTTTGCTTGTGAACCGATTTAAATGATTCTTTTTGCATTGGATTTATTATAGCTCTGAGATAGTCCCATTATAATTTTATAGGTATTGGACTTTCCAAAGATTAATACCGATAAAATAAAATTATACTTTGAAGATACACCAGGGGACTCCTTGACGGCAAACAGCACGAATGTGTAAATTCAGTTATTAGGAGTGTTTTATCAATCCTGTAGTTACCTTACTGTACAATTAAATAGAATATTATAATATAGGTCTACAAATATAAAAAAATCGTTCACTCAACAAAAAACGAATATTTTAAGTCGGTGCCGGTTGGTGCAGTAGGTTACTTCGCACCGACTTCAAATACTTAGTAGTAGGTTTACCTTTTTTTAAATGTTTTTTTTTTATTTTTAAATTCCGAGCAGTTCCTCCAATTTTATCATATTGGCAGTACTTGATAGTTGCATAATTTTACTTCAGTTTCCCACAGGCCAACATCGCCAGACGTTTTACATAAGTTTTCACCAGCGACGTGTCACGAAGGTTAAATTTATGCGTCTGGTCGCCTCCTTCATGCCGTCTAGTATCGTGTCGACAAAGGTCCTTCGGTCTCGTTGCACAATGCACATTCAGTTGTGCACGCGTCACCTGGCCGCGTCGGTCGCTCGCGTAGCCTGCGACGCCTATTTCGCACATCCGAAAAGTTTTATTCATAGTTCTGTGACACTGACGGATTGCGAGCTTCGCCGCTGAGCAACCGAGGTGTGTTTCGTTTTTTTTTTCATATTTCTGATACTGTTGCCCACGACTTTATTTTCACAGATGATAGCCTATGTGTTATTCTGATGTATAAACTATATTATTTTACAGTTTAATCAAAATCCGTTTGGTAGTTTTTGTGTGAAAGGGTAACAACCATTCTTACATGAGGATGGATCTTCACAAACTTTCACATTTATAATATTAGTAGGATAATATCGGATTGCCTCGTTGCTTTAGTGGCAAAGCGCATCGCTTTGTGATCACGAGGTTCTGGGTTCAAATCCTAGGTCGGACAAGAGTAGTTTTTCTAACGAAAAATTCTCAGGATAAGTCTGGTATTGTGCCCGGTATATGGCAATAGACTCGCCCTCGAATAGAGGCTATTACGTGGGATTTAATATCGTCGGCGAAAAGTGGGTGTATTTAGTACCAGTCTGCGTAATATAGGCGTGACGGTGTGATGATTTTTTTTTTGATGAATAAACGGTATATTTTGATTGTGATTGCAAAAAAAGTCATGAACTAAACATCATAAACTCATTTTGTTTGCTATTAAAGCGAAATAGAAACATTACAATAATATTTTAATATCTATCTATCTATATCATCACGCCAGGTCCCTTACGGAGTAGGCAGAGAGTACAGAGTTCCAACAGGCTCTTTTCCTTACATACCTCTCTGGCTTCCTCTACTCTCATAGTTCGTCTCATACACGCTCACCGGTTACGGATACTCCTGACTTGTCCTTCAGATAAGACCCGATGTATTTGGTCATGGTAAGATAGTTTGGTCTTCCCCGGTACCTACATCCTACAATATGTTCATGAATAAGGTCAGATAATTCTAAACACTCCCAAAACGTTATAAAATAACTAGTAATTCTAAACATCTACATGAAAAAGTTGTATAATAACTATTTAAACATATTTATTTAAATAACTATATATGAATTGATTTTTAAATATTATTATGAATAAGTATAAGGTTTACATACATAATATTAAATTCGAAGAAAAGAATTGACAACATTTTCTACGCCAGCAAATATTTACTGGGTTTATCATTTAGTTATCAACTTCGATATCGATCTCAATAAAAACAACAAGTTTCAAACAATAATACGTAGACGATCAAAAAGTTATTAACGAAATTTATAAGTAGGCACTTTAATATTGATCTTACAGAATAAAGTTGAAACAACTTGTGACTAGGGGCTTAAAAACAAGACTATAAATTAACTTAACGTTTCCCTTTTGTCCTTTTGATTTAGACTCGCGAAGCGTTTAATTAATAAAAAGACGCTTTCAATTAGAGTAAAAAGTATGATTATTTTATTACTTTTCTAAAACTATTTTAATTCTAGTAATACTATTGCAGTACTACCTACCCCGCAAGGGTGATGGCGTGATGATATAGCTACATAGACTACTGCAGTAACTGTAAGCTCATAAAGTTCCGTCCATTATGTTTAGTTTTTTTTTACATGAATTATTTATTAAATTTTTTTAGGTAGTGGTTTCGTGGTCTTATGATTTAAAAGTGCGCGAAAACCTCAGAACAAAGAAAATTCAATACTGAATCGTTTATGACTCCAAAAAGCAAAAAATAAATATTTCAAGTCGGTGCCAGTTGGTGCATTCGGTTACTTGGCACCGGCTTCAAATATTTATCTTTTGCATTTTTAAGTTGGTCTCCCTCTTTTGTTAAGTTTTTTATTTTACAATTTTTAGTAATGCGTAAATATTTTTTTAATATTTGTATACCTTTATTATATTATTCTACTTAGTTCTACAGTAGGTTACTTACAGAATTGATATAACACTTATAATAACTTAATTTACCCATTCGTGCTGTTTGCCGTCAAGGAGTCCCCGGGTGTATCTCCAAAGTCTAATGTTCAATACCGATAAAATTAATATAGGACCCCTCCGACCTATATTGTACCCAATGTAAAAGGATCATCATACTCGTCATAAACAAAGAAGTTATAAAAAAACTCAGACAAATTATGAACCTCCTCGTTTTTTGAAGTCGGTTAATATTTTACTTAGTTCTATAGTAGGGTACCTACAGGATCGACGTACTACCCATAATATCTCAATCTACACATTCGTATTGTTTGTTGTTAAGGAGTTCCCTGGTTTATCTTCAAAGTCCAAGGCCAAATACCGATAAAATTAAAATGGGTCCACCTCAGAGCTATACTAAATCCAATGCAAAAAGAATCATCAATATCGATTTATCAGCAAAGAAATTATAAAAATCCCAGACGAATTATGGACCTCCTCCTTTTTTGATGTTGACTAACATTCTCCTTAGTTCTATAGTAGGGTAGGGTACCTATAGGGTTGACGTAATAGCCACAATATCTCAATTTGCACATTCCTATTGTTCATCGTTAAGGAGTTCCCTGGTGTATCTTCAAAGTCCGAGGTCCAATACCAGTGAAATTAAAATGGGACCACCTTGAAGCTATACTGAACCCAATGCAAAAAGAATAATCAAAATCGGTGTACAATTGACGGAAATATCGTGAACATACATAAAAAACAAACAGACGAATATAGAATGTCCTCCTTCTTGAAGTCGGTTAAAAAAAGAATATTCCGTGGTGCAAGCGGTCAACTAATAGCACAAACATGTGTTTGTAAAATTATTTGATTATCTACGGCGACTTTTTCAGCGAAACGAAGTGTCTACCAACAAAAACTGAGACCGCAGACAGAATGTTCAACGACTTATATCACTGACCGTACAAATGCCCTTGTACCAAAACGATGTCCTCACCAAAGAAATTGGTTTTTAGACAAACGTAATCATTATCAGCAGTGGTAACTGCATACCATAGCAATGTAGGTTCTTTGTTCAGATATGGTATTATATTCTGGGGATATTCTACTTATAACGAGCGTGTATTTATATGCCAAAAAAAATGCATACGTGCTATTTGCAATCTACAACGAACAGATAGTTGCAGACCTTTCTTTAAAAATGTATAAATCTTGACTATGCCCTGTCTGTACATACATGAAATGGTAATGTTTATAAAGAAAAATATTAGCTTATTTGAACACTATAGGAGTAAACGACAAGCATACAAAATCAGCTGCCCAACTCATAAAACAGCAATGTTTAATAAAAGCATGTTTTGTATGGGACCTCGCATCTACAACCATCTGCCGAAGCATATACTAGAAGTAACTGATGTAAGTATTTTTAGATGTAGACTAAAACGACTTTTAGTGGAAAGGGCTTACTATCATGTTCACGAATACCTTGTTGACAGTATATTATGATGTTTTTAATTACGCAACTTATCTCAATTGAATCATGAGTCCTGATATTATTTTCTCACTATTATAATTAAAATTACGATAATTTACATTAATATAATTGTTATCATTAAAACAGACACTTGGTATTAATTCAATTTTACATATTTTAGTATATATTTAACTTTTAATTAAATAATTTATAAATGTCCGATACAATTATTATGTTTTCTTAATTGTTAGGTACTTTAAGTTCTTGGATTACATTGCATGCCTAAAGGCAGAATATGGCGTACGACCATTGTAATTTTAACATCCACTGTAACCCATTTTCGCAAATAAACTGATTTGATTTGATTATTTGACAAAACGCCATATTTAATTGGTCGACGAAAATAAACATTTCCAACATACGAGCACAACATTTTCCATTATCTTATTGTGGTGTCAGTCAACGGTCAGTAATGGTGTCTATCTGCGCTTCGATCGTCGGCTGTATGACGTCAAATATCGATTTCCCTTAAACCCATATATAAAAGCACCATGTATGTAGGTAGTACACTAATATTTATTATACACTGGACTAGCAAGAGTGGACAACGATTGACCCTTATCTCACCTAAAAAGTGACGTAGGTGCCTATGATGTGGCTCACTGACTCTATAATAGCCTATTCACTCTGAAAAAGGCAGAGGAGACAGAAGTTTCGAATCCGAATTTGTATGATCGGGCTAGACCCGCTTCCTTATAAGGCAACATAACGGGCAAGAAACTCCACGGTTGCTTATAAATAAGAGTTTTACAACTCTTTGTCTGTGTGTGTGTGTATGTGAATGATCTACGCTGTTGGCCGCGGGGCTTTTACAGCTTCACTGGACAAGAGGACAAACGTGGAACCACTACGGTCGAGCCAGAAGGGCAAGGGGGCAACTAGCTCAAGGGCGCCTCAAGGAGAAACGGCCTCAGCTTGGGCAGTCGCTATGGGGGAGCGCGCATACTAGGTGTCACGCCGCGGTGCTCTGCACCGGCCGGCGGGCAAGGGATTCTTCGACCTCGCCGGCGAAGTCGGTGTCTGATCCTGTGTGCGGTATCTGTATCCGAAACAAGGGTTGTAAGGGCATCGGGACGGTTTGTGAGAACATGCCGCGGACGGCGCTAGCTAGCAGCTGATAGAAGGGGAGTTAGGTTCGTAGTCGGTGGCGGCTATGATTAGCGGATTTCTATGATTGGACGCGTTCGCGAAATATCGGATTGTAGCCTTTTTAATAAAGGCGCGAATAGGTTCGAGACCGAGATCGATCGTTTAGAATCATCCATTTGAACAACATTATTTTAAATCCATTATGCCGATCGAATTATTAAATTATTCAGTTGTTATTCTTTTTTCAGAGAAGCTGACAGGCTAATAACAATCTGTGATAATGTAACATGTTATACAAATTGCGAATTACAAGCGCATTGCGTGCCTGCGTTTGAACCCGAGACCTCTGACTAACCTAACCACTAGGCTATAACTGCCCTAATTAGTATGCACCTAATAAGTTTTTAAAGCCTAATAGACAGTTTGTCTACTACAAATATGGAATCTAGACCGGTTGTATCTACAAAACGTGTTGTATGAATTTACAAAACATAGTTCGAGTAACTAGTGGCCAACAATCAAGCACAAAACTATCAATTTACAATAAAACTAGAGAAACTAGTGACAAACATACAAAAATATCTACTTATTGTTAAGTGTAGATAATGAAGGCAAGGTTAAGTTATTAAGCCATACAACAGTTTGACAGCCGCGTGTCGCAGTGAAAAAAAAAAGTGCAACTACCTATGAGTAAATCAGGTTAATTTAGTTATAGCAACTATCAAAATACTAATAATACTACTAGTAATCAATCAAAGAAAAAAATGACGGACCAGTCCCCACCATCGGCACCCCTTCAGGGATCTTGAGAAGCAGCCATAACTTTCTTCAACATCCACAATTGGCATTACGTTAACTTCTTCACTTCGGGCCAAGGGCCTTTTCTCACAAACCGGTATGAGAAATATTAGGCCATACTCCATCAAGGGGACCCAGAGTGGCTGGTAGAGGCAGGTTTGTGGCCACCTGCTGTTGTAACTTATCAAGCCGCCTATAAGGCTTCAAACTTAGCTTAACGACTACCACATTAAGTGGTGTCTAGGACCAACGGCTTAACGTGCCTTCTGAAGCATGGAGACGCTTGAATATAAAAACGCCACAAACGGTCACCCATCTCAGGAAGAAGGAGCCCAATGCTGCTTATCCTTGGTGATTGCTTAGAACACTGGTCGCACAATGCTATGAGCGCCTCTGTTCTCATTATTTATTAATAAACTTAGCATAAAGCCGGGTATTGTTACGCAAGAAGCGTTTCAGCAAAAGGTCAACCGAAGTCCAGTAATCACGCAATTGACCAATCAGTAATGAAGGTGTAATACATTTAGAATCGGGACCAATTACATTAAATAAGTCCCAGAAGAGCACTAAAGTGAATTGAACCATAGGAACACGGATTGTTTTAAAAATTACTGTAAGTGGAATGACACAGCTAAATTGGAAAATCAAAAGAAAAAACAATTATTTGTATTGGGCAAAAAATCATACTAATATAATTTTTTTAGTTATAGGATGCTTAAAAATTAAATATCACTTCCTTTAACGGCGAAGGAAAACATCGTGAGGGAACCTGCATGCCCTAAAAGGAGGCCCGTGCCCAACGGTGGAACAGTTTCTTAACAGGGCTAATATTATTATAGGGCAGGGCTATATTATACATATAAAGGATGCTTATATCAAGTAGCTAAGAATGAAAGGGCTGTTAATAATGATGGTGATGATACGTGGTAGGAAACAAATGAATCATGTAATGCCAAAAGCAGTAACAGTTATGAAAAAAAAATTGTGCAAACCTTGACTTCTGTCGGCCGAACCTTAACTAAAGTCGTCTATCTATCTCTATCTATATCATCACGCCAGCTCCCTCGCGGGGTAGGCAGAGAGTACAGAGTTCCAACAGGTTCTTTCCTTACATACCTCTCTGGCTTCCTCCACTCTCATAGTTCGTCTCATACACACTCGCCGGTTACGGTTCAACTAAAGTCGTCTTTGGGTAAATCTAGATTTCAAATACATAAAAATAATAATGAGTCTACTGCTTCTTATATTGTCAAGAACCACGTCGTCCAACCTTCACTCTACAGAACTGGCTAAAATTCTATTAATTTTGTAGAAATCTTAAATGGCTATAGGAATTTATAAAAAGTGGACTTTCGAAATTGTTTTTAACTATTTTACTATCGCATTAAAAAGTGAAAACTTTTCGTCTTCACAAGGACGGCATGCAAACGCCCACCAATTATATATAATTTCGTAATTGGTGATAACCACATCATCATCTGTCTGTCTGTCTATCACGCAAGATCCCACGCGGGATAACAACATAATAAATATAAAAGCTATATCATCCTATAAACTTTACTACCTATAGTCTATTTCAATTAAACTTTAAAACTTTGTGAACGAACCATCACCATTTTTAGATGTTTTAGTTGTGATCGCAATCCATAACAAGTGTTATATAAAGGCGTCAGTATTTCCAAAGACATTGAAATAAAATGCTGTTAGCAAGAAATCATCGTTTTTATGTTGAGTAAAAAAAGTTTTCAAAGTTTTAAAGTTTTATTGGAATAGACTAAAACTCATTACCGGTATGGTAAACAGTAATGTTTGACTCGGGTCGATTCCACACAATCGGTTCCCATTATCGTTTTTAATTAAATAGAATTCTTTATTTATCACGTGGAGTGAGAAATAGACCACTATGTAAACAAACATGAATGAATTAAGTGACTCAGTTCACCGTAAATACCGTTTTGAAGCATAAATTTACTTAACCATTATCGAATTAAGGATATTTGTTATGTTCGTAACTGGAATCAATGCATCAACAAAACACGAACTTGATGAAAAATTAACCGCTAAAAATAACTAGATAAGTGTGAATAAGACTCGCGCTCTGAGGGATCCCGTACAAGAGGCAATAGATGGCAAGATTTTAATTTTTCATAGATTCAAAATCGTTTTTTTCAGGTTTTTGCTATGATATAGTTAAAAATTTATTATTTTCTGATTATTCCTTTAACTTGTATTGTATGAAAGCTTACTTCTTGCTATATTTCATGATTCTAGGTTAACGAAAAGTGATAAGTGAATTTATATAGCCGTATGTTTTGACTGCATTGACTTAAAAGCTTCAATTTTTGCACCACCAAGGGACCACAGACATTAATATATGACATTAATTTTAACTTAATACCTCTACCTGATCCTGAGAAAAAGGCCAAACAGACGTATGGAGAAGACAGAGATCCCCGAGTGAACCCTCGTTTATACGGGCGCTTTATCAACGCGTTGTGCTGCAGCGCTGAAAGCGCTTCTCAAAAAAATGTACTGTTAGCTATTTGTAGCATTATAGCGCTTGATTTACGCGCGTTAAAAAGCGTGCAAACGTAGGGGTCCGGTTTTGCCAAATGACGAACGGAACGCTAAAAATGAACGAAATTTCGTTCGTGGAATGAGGTCGAGTGCTTGTAATAACCCATGCAGCTGGTGACCGATATGATATGAACGTGGATTGCAGTTCCGCACTCGACATGCCCCAGTTTTTGCCTCATGGATCAGTTTAAGTGACTGTTGCGCCTGTCAGATTTTGCGGAACATTTTTGCGAGAGCTCTGAATACGAAAATTTGATTGATGGTATTTCTATGTTCCTTTTTTCCTGTTTTGCGAATTCATTCATTTGAGCAATGGGTAAATATACAAGAACCTCGCAGTTGAATTTATTTAAAATCATTTCAATGCTTTTCTATCGTGTATTGGAACAAGGTTTTTCATTCAGTATATAATTTACCACTAGCTGGGATTTTTCGAGGGTTCATTAGCTTGTTAGCGTTAAGTAGAAATTATCCTCAATTGAATAATTATATTTCCTTGGATATCGAATTCGTTAAGAGCGAGATGGCAATATAATAATTATATCGCCATCTCGCTCTAACTTTGTAAATCAAATTAAAGTTTAGCTCTTCTTAACCTATGACTATGTAGCTACTAGCGAGTTCATACCTAATTTGATCAGGCTCATAAAAGTGATCTGAATGTCAGTGTCCTACGAAAGCGAATATGATAGTATTGTCTACTATTTCCAAGACCTCGTATATCACTTGTGGTATATTTCCTATCGCGGCGGCGGTACAAATCGATCTGATTGCCCACACAACACAATCGCCGCGTACACGCCACTCGTGTCAAGGACCAAACTAGGCATGGAAATTATTGCTACTTATAATTCATTTGATGAAATTAAAATTTCATATTACAGTGATTTCACGTGTGACTTTTCACAGACAACGATTTTGTTTCGCTAAGAACTAATGTTAAAAAGCAAAGTTCACTTGATACTGTTTGCTACTCAATTGAAGAATGCAAAAGGATCATCCGAACAGTACGCGAATTCATATGAAGTATCATATTAGCCTGTAGCGACCCCTATACATCGCTACAAAGCTGTGACTACCTACCCACAGTTAGCTGACCCCGCCAAACTCAGCACCAGTCTGGCTGGAAGATCTCCCCTTTGACAAATCCTGCCAAAAGCCCAATGCTGGACCAAAGTCCCCCTAAACATCGCCATGACGACTGTCTTGCAGTCGACGTCATAAAAGACGAAGCTGATGGTGATGATGATCATGATTTTAGCAGCCATTGTGAAAGAAAATAGCACAGCTGTAACGAATGTTAAAAAGCATATGATTTTTCATATGTTACCTTATTGGCCCATGCCTAGACTAAACCAGATCTTTGCGGCAGATATCGCGCAGGTCAAGGTACCCAGATTAGCTGATTGGGACCTTCCTATTCATGTTTTAAATCTCAACGATTGTTATCATCTGGCTTATTGCTGTAGGTTTTTTCGTTGGGTTATCACGTTTGTTTTGTAGGAACTACAAATTTTCGAGATATTATAATTTGTTTTTACGCGACGGCTCCAGAATTTTATGCAGCTTGGGTTTTTGATGGCTTTTTAATAATTTGTTTAAACTTTGGTACAAACAAAGAATGAATCCTGGATCTTGGGTAAAATATCACACTGTAATAAAAAGATCACACAAAAGTTTGTCCCATGTGAGGATTAAACTCACGACGCCAAAGAACTGACTATAATAAATAAGCAAATGTCTAAGGCTAATTGTATGAAATAAAATGATCGCGAAAATCATTCGAGAACTTATTATCACGGGAATTTAGGATAATGCGTAGATAGTTGAAGATAGGTTTTATTAAATGTAGACACTCGAAATATTTTTACTACTCAACATTTCTTAACCACACATGAACTAAACAAATAAATGTACTAATATGTAAGCTAAACCCCTTCCTTGTTTTGTCATATATTCTCTCGCTAAAAGAGTCTACTGGTCCCGTTCGTCTATCTTATTTAGTAACTGTCATCTCCAACGATGTCATCTTACACAAAAAACTGGTAACACTGAAACGCACTTAGATATACCAGACATCGAAGCGAATATCTGGGCTCCAATTCTACTGACATATTCCGCTAAAACCGATTCTTTTCAATCGGCATCAGAATATTTTTATTAATGTGAACCAAATACCGTGTTAGGCATCACACTAAGTGACTGACTTAGAAATACGGAGCACCGTTAAAAAAATCAAAGTAGATGTCAATTCCCGTATATTTCAATTCAAGTGAAGATGGGCAGGAAACGTCGCAAGATGTCGTGATGACAGTTGGAGTAGGTTTTTCCACTTTCCAGGTAATGACAATGGAATCGGACCTTACTTCGTCAGACTATTTTTTAAATTACATCATATGTATTCAAAATTTAATGGCTCCGCGTGGATTACTCCGAATAGCTAACCATCACGTCACCACCTCCGTAATTTACATGTTTCCAGTTAATTTCTACGAATTTGACCCGTTCACTGAAGCGTAGAGGCGGGCCGATCCTTTTTTACGAAACTCCCTCGCACCTATTACACGTTCAAATTTTCCCCTTGTGACTAATTTTTATCGATATCTATCTATCTATATCATCACGTCAGATCCCTTGCGTGACTAATTTTTATGTGTATTAAATTTCGTATTAGAAATTAAAATACGAGTTTATTTTATAGTTTTTAATATTCTGTTATCCCTTTTCCGTGCCGACATCAGTTAAATGGTTTGTATGTTTTATATACTCGTATACAAGGTGTAACATAATAAACGCCAGACCTCAGACACCCCGATTAGAGAACATCCGAAAACGAAAACCAAATATCCAAATTTAAACTTGTACATGCGTGCATTTTGAGAAATACGTTTTAGGAATGCATTTGAAATCTCCTTATTGCTAAGAATCAAGATTAAATTTAGTTTTTTATAGCGCACCGAATGAGTAAAAGCATTTTTGCAAATTAAAAACAAATGTAAGATACATTGAAAATTGTTGGAATCAATTTAGTTACCGATTTAGAACAAACTACTTTCAGGTCTTGCGTTTATTATGTTACACCTTGTATATATACAAGGTGACAAGATACCTTATCATAATTACCAAAGGATACTTTCTCCTCAAATGACTTATTCGTAAGATAAGAAATACACACTGGGCCCTTATTTGCTATGACCAGTTAAACACGTAGCGTGGTGCGTTACGATAACTTTGGAAAATGATCGTTTAATGGTACTTTAGTAGCATACGAAATACCATTCCACTATCTTTTCAAGAACTTATCATGACGTGCCGTGTTCGTTCGTAGGCCATTATTGGCCTTGGTGTAGTAACTTTCCTGCAAAGACATCGTGACATTTTCTGTCGGGCGTACAAATGATCTCAAACACTGCTATTAAATCATTGCTTTAAAATACTGAGTTTTTAGATTTACGCGAATATTACAAAAACTATTTTTCGGATTTCATCGCGGTTTATTTTTGATTTTTAAATTGCCGACGTCTCTAATGCTTTGCAACACCCATGGTCACAGGAAAGACTGAGATGTTAGACATCCAAAAGGTAATTAATATAATCAAATCCAAGCGTAACACAGCAAGACCTCAAGACACCGTGAGCTCATTCTGCATGGATCGGACCAACAAAAATAATTAAGAAATTTGAGGGTACCCCGGTACAACTATGCCTTTTGGACGTCTAACACCTCAGTCCTTCCGTGTCCATGAGTGCTGCAAAGCATTCGAAAAGTCGGGAACTGACAAATAAAAAATAGTTTTATTTCATATTGCTTTAAAAATTGAATACAACCATACTTCGATCGACTATTTGTGTTTGATGTATTACTATTTGGGGACTATATGTCCTACTATTGTGCAATTATTGACGTGATGGTGCTTATTTTATTTAACTTTCCTTGCTCGTACGTTTATCTGTCTTTCGGTTCAAAATGTGTAATCAATTTTGCTGGCACACGATTCTGTTGATTTTTTTTCGGTGACTATTCATTATATTGTACCATGATGCTGGCAACCATAGCAAATTTTGTGTTTGTGTGGACTCCTTAAATTTGTCTTAACAAATCTATAGCATTGAGATAGTGATGGTTTCCTAGATGGTGATGTTATAGTCCTCGCTATAGTCCTAGATGGTTATGTTATAGTCCTAGCTGTAGTCCGAGTTGGCGATAGGTTATTAACTAAACAATATAGCTCTTTCAATGTATTATTTCATAATTCAATCTTACGTAAACTTGTCGGTCATTACACTATGAATATATTGTTTTATTTCAATTATATATTCCGACGGTTATGTTTAATTTAAAATCTATTTACAATTGCAAATTGTATCGATTCCTTAAACTCGGGGCGATGGCCGCGTGTAAGGTCACATCGAGATCGGACGCAGCGTGCGATTTCAATGTGTCCATAACGATTTAAAAAGAAACACTTATACTCACCAAAACATCTCACCAATATATATTTGTTGGATGTATATCTATCATTTTTATCATAATTCTATTATGTTCCTGC
The DNA here is from genome assembly GCA_905147815.2 of Phalera bucephala. Classification (NCBI taxonomy): domain Eukaryota; kingdom Metazoa; phylum Arthropoda; class Insecta; order Lepidoptera; family Notodontidae; genus Phalera; species Phalera bucephala. Next base: position 26,533,041 of record LR990621.1, read on the forward strand.
CCCACTTGCTGCCTCGTTGGTCTGACTGTCTGGTGGCAAAGCACAGCGCTTTGCGATCATGAGGTCCTTGGTTCAAATCCTAGGTCGGACAAATGTAGTTTTTCTAACGAAAAATTCCCAGTATGAGTCTGCAGTCTCGAATTGTGCCCAGTATATATATAATTGTATAGGCAATAGGCTCGCCCCCTATTACATGAGACCTAACATCGTCGGCGAAATATGGGTGTGCTCAGTACTCCTCTGACACCCCCGCTTGGGGAATATAGGCATGACTTGCATTGTAGTGCGTTAATTAATACGATAATTAAGACACTACACAGCTGTAGCTAATATTTAAATGGTGTAATTATTAGTGACATTAGAATTTTAGCAATAATTCGGGTAGCCGTCATAATGGCACTCCTTTAACGTGTTAATTTTTAACGCCATTTTTATAGCACATTTTGGAACAGTTATTTTGAATAATAAGTAATGCAGGTGGACCAGCAGCATTCAGAAAGAAGTGGTTTTTTTTAAATAATACTAGGATTTATGCCTGTGTCCTGGGTGCGTTTACAAACATTAAAATTCACATACACAAATACCCAGACCGAAATAATCCTGGATCACACAAAGATTTGTCCCGTGCGGGAATCGAACCCGCGACTATTAGTAGTCTAATAGTCGCGGGTTCGATATTCTCAGATTGTAGTTGGCGGCGGCTACGATTAACGGACTCGACGTGAATGAGACGAACTATGACAGTCGTGGAAGCGCGAGAGGTCGGTAAGGAAAGAACTTGTTGGAACTCAATGCTCTCGGGTAAGCAAAGAGCACAGTGTTCGCTAGGATCTGGCGTGATGATATAGATAGATAAATGCTGGAATATTATGACCTTGCACCATCGACGCTATAAGAAGAAGATGATGACAATTATTCTGATTGATTAAAAATCTGCGGGTAATCCGTTCAAAAGACATTTAAGTCTAGAAGTCATCATTTAAGTTTAGTAGTCATGCAAAGGTTAAATATATTTGTATATCTTACCATTTCATGACAATTTTGACGCATTACACCACTATCCCGTAAATATTTCTGCAACCAGACGGAGAATACATTCGCCAGAAAAAAAAACACTTTTTACATCGACAAGGTTTCCAAGCTACGTGTTTTGATTGGAAACTGTTTGGGGATTGTCCTCAGGCCCCTCGAGAACTCAAACTGTAGCTGTCATGATTGAATCTCGCGAGCCGGCTCCGAACTTGTGAGGGCCTTATTTGCTATGACCCAACGCGTCGCCTTACGATATCTTTACGAAGTCATCGTGTAATGGTATTCTATAAGCCGCTGGGCTGGACGATCATTTCGCGGAACTATCATAACGTACCGCGTTACGTGTTTTATTGATCGTAGTGAATAAGGGCTCGGATCAAATATTTCTCGACACTTGTTTACACGGCTATTGACCTCGAGAAGGCATGAGAGGCTTTTTCAGTAATTGGCAAAGAAAAGAATGGTATTGGTTCATTCTACTCTTGTATGATTAGCTGTTTTTGTGTAGGAGATGTAGTGACATTGATTTTTAATGTTTAGGGCGACATGTACTGTACACCATCCAATTCTGATACATCACCATCTAATAAATCAAAATCTAATAAATAAATCGGAGGTTTTGTCTCATTTACTTATCAAAATTGTGGAAAAACGATCTAATCTTTCTCTTCAATCTAATAGATAAAAAAATGCCTTTGTTTGGTACTTTCAAAAGCTTAGGTGCCGCTTCAACCGTTTCCGAAACCAGTGTCGAAAAAAGAATAAAAATGTTCTTCCAAAAGCCGGTTTCCAAATAAGCATATCTGTAAAATTAGCATGACCAATGATATAATAGGTTCGCACCTTTCGTGCTTTTGAGTTGAATTCAGAATCTAAAATACTTGAATCGTATTACAATGGGACAGATGTGGTTCCATATACATATTCGTACGTACGTACGACGTATTCGCCTAATCGGTGAACATTGCAGATTCTTGACAGCTGTTGTTCGCTCTGTTGTGCGCATTTTCGAACGATATTATTATCCCGCCCCGCCCCCACATGCCCGACTAAATCTCTTTCGTACCTTCTTCAGGTTCACGGCTGCCTATTTACGTTTCGCGTGCCAACTTTATTAATTAGTACTGTAGTGTCACGTATTAACGTGACCTTTTACGATATACGTATCTCTTAAAAGTCGGTCGAACAATCAGCTGTCGAATGGTCTAGACTCGATGGTCCGTCGATAACGCGCGCGCCGATATCAAATGTATTATTGTTATAATACGACTGCGTATTCGTGACGTGGTATCGGAAGAAACTTTTTACGCAGTTACGAGAAACCAAGAACATCGACTGATCGCCGCCCACGCCGACTAAAACCTTTCGATTTAAAATGTAAACGTGCACATTACTGTCATAATTAACATCGACGTGTGTGTGCGATGCGACGCCTTCAATTTTACCACGAAATCTAGTACAGGCGAAATCGACTAATCTACTCAATGTTTACGTGTTCATTCACACGCGTTGCATTGTGTGCGTGTGGCGTCGTTGCGCCTGCGCAAAGCGGCTCGCGACCGAGCCCTCTTTGTTTGTTGACAAGCCGAGTGCTGAACTCAACAAGCGAGCGATTCTGTTCTGTTCGCGTGTAGACGTCGCGCGCGGCGGACGTGCGTCGCGTCTTGGCTCCACTTTGTTTAGAACTATCGTGTTATCGCATACGTTGGCTAAATTTAGTGCAAGTTCTTTTAAAGATTTTTTCCACTTCTGCGCAATATTTTCATGTGAAAAGTGTTGTTTTGTTTTGTTGCCCTGCCCTGTCAGCGTTCGATTTAGAAGATTTCTTCCACATCTAAAATTACGCACTCGCGAGTGTGCCAGAAGGTAATTATTTTTGTTTTATTTTTCTTTATACGAAACAAATACTACGTGACGAGAGCAAAAGGAAAACTATAATCTGGGTATTGTACCTATCGCTCATACATAATCTTGATCGTAGGAAATTATATCAGTGAACTCATCGACAGAATACTTATCAATGCCTGTTTAAATGCAAATGCATATCAACAATCATTACGTATAACATGAGTGTTTATGCAAACATTAGTAGGTATATAGATATCCCGGTGATTAATGTGAAAACGAAGATGCAAAAGACGCTACACGGTTATTAGGGGGCTCACTGTCGCCCCATGATTTCACTACTAATGAGATGCCGACATGCGGACAAAAGGCAAACTTTGTGTGATTTCCACGCTTCTGTTGCGAATAGATACAGTTATAATTTGGCCGGTCCTCGTACAAGCGCCTAGCGGTATCTCTTATAGTCGTCTGCTGGCCTGGTACCTCGTCTCTTGAGTAACGGTACATTTATTGCACTGTACGTACATAGTATCTTTAACACATACATTATTGTTAGTCCTAGTGACACGATGATTCAATTTTTGCGGTCAACTAAACTCGGCAGATACGGCCAGTTCACTGTTATGATTACAAATTGGACAAACATTGTCGCTTGATCATTTTACACACAAACTTCTAAAATGTAGTTTGAGATCCCATAATAAGCTTCCATTTAAGTGACATCTCATCCAAAAACAGCAGCCAACATTTCTGCGATGGTTTCTAGTAACCTTCAATTTTGTCGCCCCCAAAGTCTGGCCACACATCTATCTTAACAATTTGATCACGCCATTGTTAATTTTACCAACTATTGTTCTATGACCTCCTAGTACCTGTGTCTCGTAATGCCCTTTTAACTTTGGTCCATAAATCTTTCTTTCTTATTTTGGTGCCCCGACAGTAAACATAAAATTTTAATGTGTGTACACTATCCTGATTATTTTATCATAAGTATAAATACAATAATTTGCATACCTTATGCATTATTTCTCAAACTCTTTCTTAACTCTCTCCCTTTCTTCTGTCGCGCTTTTCAAACATAAAAACTTACAGTACTGTAATTTTATTGCTTACCCTTTTAAATTTGTAAGCTTAAAATGTTGCTGTACAGGAATTTTTCATCTTTTGAGAAGTCAAACAAAAGACGATTTGGTTACAAGTATTTTTATCTTTGCAGGCAGAACTTCGTCCAAATGCACAATGAACACAATGTTGTACATTTGGTCCTTTCAACCAATAAGCTTTACTTAGTTTCTTTGAAACTTAACACCTTTTTCATTTTAATAAATTCTGTAAGCTATTGGTAAATAGTTTTTTTTTATTAAACATCTTTGTTCATTCATGAGATATTTCTTTAGATTTTTTAAAAGCAATCTCTAATACTTCTCTAAAGTCGGGATTCGTTGTTAAAACTTGTCGAATGTCTTGGCTCATTCTATTCTGTTGACCCCATGAACGGTCACTATTCTTTTATATGCCGCGACTGCGATAAAAATAATCTCTAGTGAAAGTTGAATATTAATCTTATCTTTATAAACGTATTTCGATGTTTATGTAGGTTGGGTCTAGTATAAGAGGAATTGCTTGTATAATAATCTGCTTAATTTGTTCCTTTAAGTATTTTTAAGCTTACCAACCCCTTTGTATAAATTTAGGAATGCCTAGAGACAGCTGTCTATCGATCTGTATCATCACGCCAGATCTTCCCTTACTGACCTAGAGGCAGCTATTACATAATAACAGTTATAAACGTCAAATAAGCAGGGAAGTCTTTTGCTTACTTCACGAAATTATATGATTTGTTGAAATAAATAATAAGCATAAAGATGCCGTTATTAACCTACACTCTTCAATATGCACACGAGTTATAATCACCATTTGTGGTGAACAAACTCTCACTGAATATCTCAGAGCCAAACGGTTCACACGAAATCGCGAAAATAACGGAGCTTTAAGTGATTTGGCGTTTAAACAACTTGTAGCTACCGTCTTTAAAACAAAATCTGTGGGGTCAGGATCTCTAAATCTTCCCAAGAATATTGATGATTAAAATCCTTTAATTCGTCATAACAGGTTACTAGCAGCAAATGAATTTGTGACGATCATTTTTACATGAAAGTTCTTGGATAACTCATCTTATTGAAGGTTAAATTTTGTAGCAGGCCACGTTTTGGGTAGCTTTTCCACGTATTAAAGGTTAACAAAGAAGTGATTCAGAACAGAACAAGTTCGTTTTTGGTTACAGTATGACGCCAAAATATTGGCAATTTTCCAATGGGCACGAACATCAGTCTTCCTTAATACCTTAAATCTTTCGTAATTAACTAGAATTCGCGCTACAATGAATTCTTGCAACGTCTTAATGTAAGATACAAAGATTCTGAAGGGCGTATGTGCACCGACGAGACGATGTGTTCTTCCTCGGTGCCAGCCCACGACTGCACGAAAACGATAGCACTGTAGGCTCGTGACATAAACTTCACAACTAATCTGCAACGCTATCTTTGGACGAAAACTGTCGCAGCGAACAATCCAAATACAAGCAGCAAATAGCTACCGTGAAACCATTATATTGGATCCAACTTTAGATAGTCGGCGGCAGTAAACATTTTTGACAAGACAGTTATATTCATAGCTGGCTAGTAAGTGGAATATAAATTTCTATATCTTACCCGTTTTGGAGACCAAAACTTAGTTTAAATGTCCCAAAGCTATCTACATAAATATTAATAATCCTAGTAACTTAAGAGTTAAGTTAAGAGTTAAGTCAACATAACTATTGTTTCATATAAACTACCACATGGAAGGGAGCTATAGCAACATGATACCTAAGATGTTGTTCATTGCACTCCATGGACCGGCTCAGTCGTTGTACGAAATCACGAATTTGTAATAAAAACGCGTAATAAATCCTTTGTGTTCGGCCAACCGTTGTGACCCGCTCACCTCCTTGGAACTGGCAACCTTGAGATATATTTAGAGGCAGTGACAAAGTTTTGGTGATTGTTGCTATGAAAATTGAAAATTTAAGAATTGAACTATAGAACCTGATGATTACAGAAGTTGATGCTACAAATATTTATACTATTTCGTGAGTGGAATCAATATATCAGTGAGAGACTGTTGATATGCATAATTTAGTCAGCATGTTTGGTTTACCGGATTGGTGACGACAATGTATATTTTTGGGACAAAACTATCTTGCTGTTTGCAATTTGAATCAAGCGATTGTTATATGGATATGTTGCCATTCTTTTATCAGTAGAATGTTGCAATCTTGTATTGGTTTTGGGAAAAGAATCACATAGGTAGCCAGGTAGAAGGCATTTTGATAGATAAACATAATTTTTTTGGTCTGAATAAAATTTTATCAATCATAAAAGTTTTATGCATCCGTTCATTCCACAATAAGCGCAACAAGTTGTTGTTATCGTTATTATTCACAGTTACATTTGACATTGATCGTGTATTACCAAATTAATGTCGAAATTCAAGTTATTAAAGTGAAATCTCCGAGGAACTGTTTCGTTTTCCATTATCATAACGGGTATTTTACGTTCGTACCGTTGCGCTGTCCCAGGAAGGCAAAATAATTGAAGTCTTAAGAAGTAATTTTAAGGAACAAACTCGTCCCTGTGATTTGGCTCACTTCCAACGAGTTTAAGGAAAATATTTACATGACGGCGACTTGAAGATTCCAAAACCCTTTGTCGGATACAAACTACGTGCTCGCTCTCTATGTTATTGCGCCTCAGATCTAAAATAAACGTGGTACGTTAACGTTCATTACAATGGAAGCAATTTCAATGATCTTATTTAGATATATTTCATTGTATTGTAACAAATAGAAGTAAAAGTCTCTTATTCTTGTACAAAACAGTTTTATCCTATGCTATTTTAACTTCTGCGAACTCAACACATTACATTACATCATAAATGACGTATAAACATAAACTTTGCAATTTATTTTCATTGTTTTCCTGGCTATGTTATACTTCCCGAGAATCTAAGAAGAAAATAAAAATTCAATGGAAACATTACGATTAATTTAAAAAACGAAAAATAACGATTGTTTAAAAATGCATTTTCCTTAGAGCAGAATTCAATTCAGCAAATCTATTTGTAGAGCATTTTCATCGAGACGATGTTATGTACTTACATAATATTGTTACTGTAAAATTTGCAGCATCCTCCCGTCTAGACGTGCGTGCATTAAACTCGAAACTACTCGCTCTTTCCACCTCACTCCCGTCTGCAATACCGCTTTCCTTATTGCCACCAGCATAGGAATATTTTATATCAGAACAGCGTCTGGAGTTTTAAATTGCTGTGGTACTCTTCCTCCAAAAGTATGTGTATTGACTCTTAACTTTCAGCTATAAAATGAAACGACTGGCCGTGGTGTTTTTAAATTGTCTGGCCCATTGTATCCTGTCTAGACTGGCGGTCAGTCCGTTTAATGTTATTCAGTTGTACGTTCGAACCTTGGTCTATGTTTATACACACACACACACACAAATTGACTGTTCTTTGTCTATTTTTTGCTTGCCCTTTTTTACCTGACATTCATCTTTTACTTTTATTGTATTTTATTTCCTTCTCTATATTGCGGTGTACTACTTATGTAATTCTAAATTGATTATTTTCTTTCCAAGGTTTTGCCTAGTTTACCGGTAATATTTAAGTTCTCTTATTACGAGGTCATTATATTTGTATCTCCAAAATTCACTGATTTTACTAAGACTATTTAGGCTTATGTAAAAATATAGAGCCTACGTATAGAAACTTTGCGAAAACTTAATGGTATATATACAGAGTCACTTGCTAAGGTCAATTGCTGAAAATGAGGAAAAAACAAGGATCTAAAGGTGAAGTTGCTTGTTGTGCAATCAGTGTTGTTTTTCTGAAATTATTTGCAGGGCGTTATGGCTTCTAACAATTCTATTATAGTTTCTTATGGTCCAATAACTTTTACTTTTGCTAAGGTATCTTATTTGTTTACTCCGTCAGTTATATTTTTCGACTTTTAAGTATATATTTATTCTATGAGTGTCTCGTCTCTCTTCGGAATTGGTACCTCGCAAATAGTCTATATCTTAAAATCCACTCCCGTCTTCGTTCGCTGCAGACTCATTTACTCCTTCATATAATTTAACGCTCCTGATGCAGTATTCCCGACGTTGATTTGTGGATTTTTATGGATGCAGTAACTCTACTGAATTTTATTTTTGAGATAAAAGAGTATATTAGATTTTTTATTGTTAATTTATTATTTTTAGAAATGCGTTTGTTTTGTTAAATAATGCTCTCAAAGAAACTGGGCGTTAAAAATACATTTAAAACATTATATCGGATGCCAGTGTGAAATAATATCCAATTAAGGATAGACGGTTCACCAATTATTAAGTTTATGCAACATGCCGTTCTTGTAACCATAAATAAGACTTCCATTACTTAGTTTACATGAATTGATATCTACAATTTGGTCAGCATAAAGCAAACGTAAAAAAATCATCATCACTATGAAGCCAACCAATTTTGAGTGTAGGTCTCTGCTATGACACTGAATTCCTTTTGGTCTTACGCTTTCCGCACCCAATTCTTTCAAGCCACTTTCGCCAGATCTTCAATCTTGCTGTAACTATTAAAATAATAATTTAATAAAACGGTACCTTTTCTTATAGGGCCACCGCGAATAAAACGTGTTTTTGTACTTCATGCACTTCAAGAAGTATATGGATTAAGACTTAATATTTAGAAATATGATTTTTGACTGTATATTCTAGAACACTATCTACTATTTACTAGAATACTATTAATAATAGACTGCCTCGGTCTAGTGGCAAAGCGCATCGCTTTGTGATCACGTCATCCAAATCTTAGGTTGGACGAGAGTAGTTTTTCTAACGAAAACTTCCTAGTACGAGTCCGGAGTCTGGAATTGTGCCCGGTTTATGGCAATTGGCTCGCCCCCGATTACATGGGACCTAACATCGTCGGCGAAACGTGGGTGTTCTTAGTACACCTGTGCCAGCCCCGCTTGAGGAATATAGGCGTGACGGTGTGTGTGTGTGTTATTCTAGAATCTGGCGAAAGGAATACACGATTAAACGAAATTTTATCGTTAGTGTAGTTTTTTTAGAAAATGATATTTTCGAGCGCGCGCTCAATATACCCGTCCCTTATTATCCTTTTGTAAAGTAATTGCATCACTGTCACTCTCCCGGTCGATAAATGGTCGAGCGCAGTAGGCCCTTAAAAGATAAGCACTAAAATTATAGTGTTTTAGCAATTCGTGATTCTAGACACCGTCGCAAAGTCAAACAGATACAGTTTATTATCAAACGCAGTAACGCATATTATCTTATCTTAATGTTGGCTTACCGGACCGAGGAGACCTCTGGCGCACTTCGACCCGGTGGGATCTTTTGTGCTGTCCTTGCCCTAATGCTCTTACGTACCTGAAGTGTCCAATACTCCCTGTATTAGGTTGTAAATTCCAGCAGGGGGGCAGAGCCGTAGTTCTTCTGGGTTTGGATAGGTCAATCCCAGTAGCTTCATTCGCCGCGTAGCCAGAGCGTCGCAGTGACAGAGGACGTGCTTCATGGTTTCAGTTTCTGTACCGCAGCTCCTGCATACCACGTCGCCGCATAGGTTCATCTTGTGTAGGTGTTCTTTCGTGCTATAGTGGCCTGTGAATGCTCCAGTTATTTCCCTTAGTTGTAGTCTACTGTATTTTAGTAGTCTCTTGCTGTCGCTCTCACACAATGCGGAGAGAAATTCCTTGGAGTGTCTAAGCCCTGTGTGTGTTTCCCATTTTTTCCTGTGTTGTTCTTGGGCATAATTGAAGAGTGCGCCTCTGTATGCACCGTATTATAATAATTGTAGTTACATTATGCCCGAAAGCGGTAGTTTTATTGTCGTTGTGTTTTTATGTCATCCGGTGTTATTTAATATTAGTCGTGTGTAGTAATCTAGGTATCGAATAAGCTGTTTAATAGTATTTTAATGAAACGTGCACGCAGCAAGTTTGTATAGTTTTTATTTTATAGTTTTTAGTTTTAAACTAAATGACGCGTTAAACAAAAGATCACGTACAATAGAATGCTCTTGGGATGCCGATTCCGCCCCAAAAAAAATTTTTTTGTTGGGCGCTTAATGCTCGATCCAATATAATTAAAATGGTAAAAAAAGGGTGAATAAATCCATGAGTTACGAACAGTCGGGCTAAGCACGGACCACGCAATCACAGAATATTATTTTCTGCGATGGCGCTTGTCTGAAATTTCTTTACTAAAGCATTATGGATTAAGAGTACATTATTTGGACTATACTGGCACGGATAGTGGCAATGTGCATCGCTTTGTGAACTGTAGTTTTTCTGACGAAAAATCCCAGTGTGAGTCCGGAGTCTGGAATTGTGCCCGGTATATGGCAATAGGCTCGCCCCCAATTCCATGGGACCTAACATCGTCGGCGTAAAGTGGGTGTATTCAGTACACCACTGCCATCCCCGCTTTGGGAATATAGACGTGACATTGCTTTTTTTTTTGTTTTACTATTATTACTTTTTTATTTCTCTTTAAAGGTATTTTAAAGTCAAATAAAATTATTGTCATTAATTCTTTAAGTCGAATGTCTTTAGGCTTGATTTCGTAACCCAATTTGAAGTGGATTCCAGGATATTTTTGTTCTTTACTGTAAGGTTATAAATCTGGTGATTAATGCATATTATACCGAGGCCGGCTGACTTAAAGATTTTGGGGGCAATAACTGGCGAAGATACCACTAAGGTTCACATACTTCAAACTTTTTCAATAGCTTCTTCTAGTAATTTTACACGTTATTATGCTAGTGTTGTAAAAACGCTCGAGTCGACGCTTAAAACGCTCGCGCCTTCTACGTGTTTCAATGCTCGTAAGCGTCGACTCAGCGCTAAACGCACGACTTTAGCGCTCAATTTTACAACACTATATTATGCTCAATACGGGGTAGAAATTCGAAAGAATGTATATTTATTACTGTAAATTTTAATTTTAAAGAACACTGTTTACTAAATACCGCAGTTTGTCGCCCACCTGATAGAACAGTGTACATTATTCTCCCATACATCACAACAAAATGTAGCTGGAAAAATATATTTTAAATGAGTATCCGTGAAATTTTCGCCCTTTTCTTCCACACGAATGATATTCCGAAGTAGTGGTAGAGTCTGTTACTTTTCTGATGATTCATTAATACTTTAATGGTTTACATGAATCAAAAATATTCTGATTCTGATTGTTATGATTGTTATGACGATTTTTCGAAACTCGTTCAATCTGAATCAAGTCAGGTGGTTTCAGATGAAACTAGATCAATCTGTATGATCGCTTTTGATTGTAATACCACAGAACAATGGGAAGATTGAGTTCTGTAGTGGAAATAAATTGTAAGGAACGTGTGTTGTGCAATGTGTCGCGTGGGTTTAATGTTCCTTATGTGAATATGAGCTAAGTGGGAACGGTTCACTTTGACGGAGAGGTCTTGAAATTAAACATTGATAAAGTTTACTAGTATAATTCTATATAATAATAATATAATATTAGCCCTGTTAAGAAACTGTCCAACCATTGGGAACGGGCCTCCTCTCAAACTGACAGGGCTTAGGCCACAGTCTTCCACGCTGGGCCAGTGCGGGTTGGCGAATGGCACACACCTTCGAGAAACTCTTAGGCATGCAGGTTTCCTCACGATGTTTTCCTTCACCCGTTAAATCAAGTGATAATTAATTTTTAATACGCACAGGCTTTCGATACGTCAGAGCTGCGTGCCTGGGTTTGAACCAGAGACCTCTGACTTTGCAGTCCAACGGTCTAACCACTAGGCTATCACTGCTTGTCAGTATACTTCTATTCAATAAAATTAATTCTTATTAACACCATGTATAATGAACGTTATCCTAGAATTTTATTGTCTTTCAGAAGTAGTAATTTGTTAGTTTTTAGTTCCTTAATAGATTCCTTATATTTATAATCTTACATAAGACATAAGGTAATTTTAGGTAAGAAGTCCCACGCACTATCTGTTTGTAGTTTTACCTATAATTTACGCCGCATAATCAGAATTCAAAAGCATATATATATTGCTATCTGAAGAACTTTTAGAAATGATATATAATGTATAAATTTTCAAACAACTTCTTCGAGTTCGGAGTCTTCGTAACCGGCGAGCGTGTATGAGACGAACTATGAGAGTAGAGGAAGCCATAAGGTATGTAAGGAAAGAGCCTGTTGGAACTCTGTATTCTCTGCCTACCCCGTAAGGGATCTGGCGTGATGATGATATAGAATTTTCAAACAATCTTACATGTTTAATATTGAACATATGTTACTTGAGTGTTATTAGACTCAATATCCGGCCATGCCGTATATAGTTCTAGTATTATTTAGTACATGACTAATGCTATCAGCCCATCAATAATACATTTTTCTGTATATTTATGTATGTGAATTTTCATGTTTGTAAACACACCCACGACACAGGAATAAATCCTAGTGTGGGGCTACGTTTTCCTAAAAAAAAAAAAAAAATAAACCTTCCTAGAAAAAACATTGTATTGGGAAATAACTTGCAAGAACGCTTGAACTTGAGAAAGAACTTGTCGCTTAAGCAAACTTTATTTTATAGGAATTATTTTTTTCTAATAAATACTTAGCAAAATATCGCTCTATCTCAATGAATCTATGTTCAAAAACACTAACAACTTTAAAACGTTACATTTGAGAAATATTAAGGTATATGTTGTCCCGAAGTTCGATCCTCAATGTCAAGCCAACAAAAGAGAAAATTCATAGGTATCAAATGTCTAGTCTAAATTACTAGTTACTACTTATGACATTGTATTTTATACACTTCAATAATAACTCTAAAAGTAGGAATCCTCGTTAACTTTGATGGAAAATACTCTAATACCTTTTTAATGGTAATACCAAAATATATTTAGCGTATATTCAATTTAATATACATTTCGATCATAGTTAAATTTATGGCGGTTTTAGAACTACAAATGAGTCAAATTATATTTTCTGCTACGTGCCATTCTATCGGAAGCAAACCCTAGGGAGGGACTTCGGTCAGCATAAAATGGTGGTCTATTTTTAAAATGGCGTCACGAACATTTTGCTTCGTTACTTCATTGAAACTTTATTATCCAAACGACATGCCCTATACGTTTTCACATTTAGAAATGCTGTTTTCGTTAATGGATCTTTTTTACCCTATATTCTCTTATTACGATGAGATTTCTACTCATTAAGAGGAGGATTTACGCCATAATATTTGACTACTTTTGCCCAGTGCTGGCGGATTTTATGCGTAACTACCGGCCCGTCCTGGCTTCGCACGGGTGGATATTTATTTCTCATATAATATAAACCTGTTTTCTTTTCTATACTAATATTATGAAGATGAAAGATTTGTATTTTTGTATGTTTGTAACGAATAAACTCAATAACTACTGGACCGATTTCAAAAGTTCTTTCACCATTAGAAAGCTATCGTAACAAGAAGTAATATTCAATCATGATTCAAGATTAAAAGTGTAATCATAATCGTTGAACATTACAATATGTTATTGTAATCGTTAATCATTAATACACCGTCACGCCTATTTACTTTAAGCTTGGGTAGTTATTCATTAATCTGATTACATTTTGCCCATCTCTGGGCTATATAACATAGACTCGGTAGATGGCGCTGTTGTCGACCGGGTACGAAGTCGCGAGAAACTTCTAGTCTGAAATAAACAAATTAACATCATCACACTTACATCCCCTAAACGTGGTTTGCAGAGGTGTTTTGTATACACCCACTTTTCCTCGATCATGTTAGGTCCCATATAATAGGGTACTGCCATATAATAGGGCACAATACCAGACTCCGGATTGACCCGAGGAATTGTTCGATAGAAAAACAACATATGTCCGCCCTAGTATTTGAAGACCATGATCGCAAAGTGCATTATTTGCCACTAGACGAGACAGTCTACCACAATGTCTTTATCGAAGTTATTTTATTTTTAGTTTTCCGTGTAAAAAGACAGAGCTATACAGTATGGTTGCCAACGCCAATCCGCCTAATTCCCCAAAAATCTAAGTCAAATTCCCACCACATTCCGATTCCCCTCAAATTCCCCACGAAATTAGTTTGTTATTTAGGGTATTTTTTCAGGTGGCTTTCTTGTAAATTAAGCAGTAATTGTAATTATATCGAATAACATATTAAAATCAGCTCTTGTGACTTTGACAATTATAACAGTTGTAGCACATTAACAAATTATATTTTATGGCCAAATATAAACACTACTCGAATGGCTCCTTGTCACATGTCACCTAATGCCACCTTGCGAGAAAAGATCCATGAGTTAAATACTCTGTATAGGTAATAAGAAAAATATATTTTCCGAAAGCTCTCAGCCATATATGAAACAAGATTCTTAATTAATTATATCTCTACCATCCCGCGTGACAAAACCTCATCTTTTGTCCAGGAGGTGGCATCCAGATTAAATTCCCAGGAAATAATATAGTTAGAGAATAGAAACAAGGGATGTAAATTGAATCATTTTTCATTTTTAGCCTTATATGTCGAAATCCCCGGATTTTCCCCACATAATGTCAATCCCCACTAAATCCCCAGTCGACTTGAGATTACCCGCGATTTGGGGAATTTCCCACAAAGTGGCAACGCTGCTATACAATGCTTATGTCTACATCTCTTTCGTACCACAAAGTAATTATAATAGCTTCCTTAAAAAGAGTATTATACAATATAAAAAAAATGGTTATTATACGCCCTATTTACCTATCTACGAGAGTTGCTGTTTATTCAATATTTTAATTAGTTTATATTTACTTTATTTCTCGGACCTCCACACTCTTGATAGCCCACGATATTTATTACATTATCACGGGGGAAAATAGGTATAATTATATGAGTTTTATTACGTCGTTTAATTATAACTGGAGTACCTATAAATGATTACAAACAGTTTGTAATTTACTTCTACAGAGCAACACTCTGCTATCGTAAACGGACAAAAATAATTTATTAATACTGTTTTACCTACAAACCGATAATGACGATCGATCATGTTAAATAGACGATTAAATACGCGAACATATCAAAATCAACAGTTTTTTATTCATGTAGACCAAAAGGCACTTATGAATAGTCAAGTAGAGAAAATTATTGATTACTTAAGACTCTACCACCTGTTCGGAAAGTCATTCCTGTGGAGAAAAAGGCCAATAAACTCCACGATTACTCTTTTTAAAAATGAGAGTTTTACAATTCTTTTTGTATACATCGCATTATTGGAGTATGGGAGAACAATTCAGAACAAGCTGAATAGATGTGCTTCAATCAATCAATCAGCCTATCGCAGTCCACTGCTGGACATAGGCCTCTCGTAACACGCGCCATTGCACACGGTCCTCCGCCTTCCGCATCCAGTCTGTCCCAGCGACCTTCTAGATGTGCTTAAGTATAGATTAAACATAAGTGTACTTATATTCATGGGGATTACATTCATATATTTAATGAGCACTGCCATACATATTACAAGGTGTCAATTTTACTAAAATATTTCTCAACAATGACAGTTCGCTGTTTTTAACCGACTTCAAAAAGGAGGAGGTTCTATGTTCGGTTGTATGTATGCTTTTTTTTTTTTTTTTTTTTTTTTTTTATGTATGTTCAGCGATATTTCCGTCAATTGTGGACCGATTTTGATAATTTTTTTTGCATTGGGTTCAGTATATCTCCAAGGTGGTCCCATATTAATTTTATTGACATTGGACTTTGGACTTAGAAGATACACCAGGGAACTCCTTAACGACAAACAATAGGCATGTGTAAATTGCGATATTATGGGTATTACGTCAATCCTATAGGTACCCTACTATAGAATTCACTGGTCACTTAAAATTGTAAAATAAAAATCTTTTATAAAAAAAGGTAAACAACAAGCAAATAAATAAATATTTGAAGTCGGTGCCAAGTAACCGACTGCACCAACCAGCACCGACTTCAAATATTTATTTATTTGCTTTTTGAAGTCGGTTTACCTTTTTTTATAAAAGATTTTTTTTTATTCTAATAGCGTACGAAAACAGTTAAAGGACGGTGATTCGGTGATCGGCGGCGGTTAAGTTTCGGTTTTAAGGGAACTTTGTTAGTAGTTTTTTTTTTTCTTTTAAAAACATTAGCCTTACACTAGGAATCAATCTTGTATCGTAGGTGCGTTTTCAAATATGAAATGCACATACATCCAGACTAAAACAAATATTTGTGGGTCACACAAATACTTGTCTCGTCCATCGTTCCAGATCGATCCCGCGACTACTTAATCCAGTGAGACTCCTCGATTCAGAGGCCCGATAATGGATGGCTTGACGTCGTCGATGTGAAGTATGAGCAAGCCCCCTACAAGTGGAACTGATGACCTGACAAAGGTCACGAGAAAAGCTGGATGCGGAAACGAAACCAAACAACCATGTAATTACGAAGATCTCTGATAAAAGGCCTATGTCTTGCAGTGTACCTGCTGATAAAGTAGTATCACAGTTAACATATATAAGCAATTGACCATCTTTGCACTGGTGGTCCGAATAAGAATCAAGCACACAGACGTACGCTCCACGCGGCATCGCGGTTCCCCTCCTATCAGCCACTACCATCGTCCGCGGCATGTTCTCACCGACCCTCCCGATGCCTTTACATCCCTTGTTTCGGATACAGGTACCGCACACAGGATCAGACACCGTCCTTGCCGGCGAGGTCGAAGAATCCCTTGCCCGGTGGAGCAGAGCACTACGGCGAGACACCTAGTATACGCCCTCCCCTATAGCGACTGCCCAAACCGAGGCCGTTCCTCCTTGAGGCGCCATTGAGCTAGTTGCCTTCTGGCTCGAGCGTAGTAGTTGCACGCTCGCCCTATTATCCAGTGAAGCTGTAAAGGCCCCGCGGCCAACAGTGTAGATCATCCACACACACATACACACACACACACACACACACACTCACACACACACACAAGCGGCTTCCCGGACGTGTCCAACGGGTAAGTCCTTCTGAGAGCTGCCGAGAAACCGCGTAGAGCGCGCATCTTCGTGCGTGATTCTTTTTGCTGATACTAAGATGTTCAACTGTATATATAAGTTAAATGTAGTATGTCACCATACGCTTGTATACAGATTATTTGCATAACGGACGAGCTGACATCGACCCGTGTGTGTCATCATTCAAAACTTATTAGAACAGCTGATTCACTCTGTACTAACAGCTTTGGTAAAACCAAATCGCATGCGCATACGTGCATGTTTGTTGCTCAATAAAAGATCTGTGGGTCACATAATATCAATCAAGTGCCAACGTCCAGACCACTAGTCTCAGTTGTAATCAGACACAATTAGGTACATAGGTGGATATCCCCGACATGATTTAAATATGACTATACTCAGTCAAGCTAGAATCGCGAAAAGGCTTGCGCGCCCTTTGGCATTTGTTTATTTATTATTCATGCACTTATGGCGTATAGGCGGACTTATTACTGGAAGCATTTTCTGTCAGTCTACCTTAGGGTTGTGCAGAAATAAGCGTGGTACGTGACAAAATACACAAGATGCAAAACGCTAACAAAATATAATACAAATAACAAAATTAAAAAAATAGTCATAACAATCTCTTTGTATAAGTATATTATATGGCTGTTACGTCGGTAGATATAGTATCTAGAGCATTTATTCAAACGCGACGCGTTACCATAACTTTGTGAAATAATTGTGTTATGTATACCACCGAATATGGTATTATGTATACCACAGAAGTGCCACTGAACGAGCATTTCACGAAGTAGTTCGTGTTTAATTGCCCATAGCGAAAAAAGGCCCAGCTGTCCTTAAGCTGTGAATCAATCGATTGCTGCGTTGGTTCTGATTCATTCACCCCCAGCGCACGCGGCGCGCCCGTGTGGGAGCAATGTACTCGCAACGTGATTTTCGGTTGATTGGGTTATACGCAATCTGTGGGGATTCAGTGTGAAATTAAGTCTTTGTGATACTAATGGTCTATCAAAATGGAGGATTTTACTTTGTTTGGATATTATTTATTATAAATAAATATAGATTTTTGGATACTATGTTTTTTTTCGTAAACCTTGTAAGTTTTAATACTAATATTGACTTTACGGATAGTTTGGTCCACTTGTTAAGAGCTTAAGCAGCTTCACCTACTAGATCAAGCAGTCCCGGGGTCGATCCCCACACGGGGCAAATCTATGTATAAACCAAAAATATTTCGGTCTCGGATGTGAATTTCATGTTTGTAAACGCACCCACGGATACAGGAATAATTATATATACAGGAATAATTCCTGGTGTGGGGCTACGTTTTTTTTAATAAAAATTAAATAAATTATATTAATATGGACCGTTGACCTATTGAAAACCGCGAGCGAAAGCTGGATAAGTAAATCACGAAACCGGTCGTCGTGGCGAATTTTGAGGGAGGCCTACATATTATGTCCTGCCAATGATTATAAAAAAAGGAAATTTTAAGTAGATTTTCTTAGGTAGGTAGGGTAATATAATCGACACCCGCCAAATACAGCGGTGTTTATCAAGTCACTGCACACGCACGCGGTCATCAACATTCACAAACATCCGAAAATACACCTCTACTTTGTGCGTCCATGAAATGTATAATTTTCGTCCACTCTCGTATTTCTGCAACACAGTAGTAGGAATATATTTACAGTGTGGTAGTAACCGATGTATACATTTATTCAATTAAAATAGAGACAGACTAGCCTTTCGAATAGGACTGCCCAACCTATGATTTTAAGTGTAAATAACGTATATTTTAAAAAATGTTATTATTTAAATGTTAAACATCGTCACGCCTATTTTCCCTAAGCGAAGGTCGCAGAGGTGTACTGTGTACACCCACTTTCCGCCGATGATGTTAGGGCCCATGGGGGTGAGCCTATTGCCATATACCGGGCACAATTTCAGACTTCGGACTGATACTGGGCATTTTCCGTCAGAAAAACTACATTTGTCCGAACTAGGATTTGAACCCAGGACCTCGTGATCGCAAAATCGTCTAGATTTAGATTACCTTTTACCCGACTACGCTAAAGCAAAAACGAAGCGTTATTTGATATTTGTATGTATGTTCCACAGTAGCGCCTAAACTAGTCATCCAATTGTGATGAATGAGGTGTCAATCGATTCGTTATCATGATCCGGGTGACATAGGGTACATTTTATATAAACGAAATTATTTTGTGTGTGTGTGCGCGTGTGTGCGTGTGTGCGTGCGCGTGTGCGTGCGCGTGGCGTGTGCGTGTGTGTGTGTGTGTGTGTGTGTGTGTGTATGAGATCAACGCCGCAAGGGCGCCTCAAGAAAGAACGCCTCGACTTGGTCAGTCGCTATGGAGGAAGGTCAGCTCGAAGGAGCTCGCCGGCTAGGTCGGTGTCTGATCCTGTGTGCGGTATTTGTATTCGAAAGAAGGGAAGTAAGAGCATCGGGAAGGTCGGTGAGAATATGCCGCGGGCGGCGATAGCGGCTGATAGGAGGGGAGTCAGATGCGTAGTCGGCGGTGGTTACGATTAGGGGGGATTCTGATAGTAGGACGCGTTCGCGAAGTAGCGGGTTGTCGCATTTTTAATATAGGCGCGAATAGGTTCGAGACCGAGATCTGAATGGAGAGAACGAAATTAAAATGACGAAGCTTTCTATGTCATAAACTAAATAGCATACCTACATAAAATGGAGTGCGATACTCTATATTTGAATTAGTTTACAACCCAACTCGTATGCAACACATTTTATAATCTAGATTACGTCTACAGTTTTGACTTGTTTAATTTAAACGAAAAGAAGAATCATAAATGCTGCAATAATAGTTTAAAATTTTGTTTCGCAAAGTTTTTTCTTTGCCACGGATCGTTAAACCCAACCATTTGGCTACATAAGAAACGACTCTACCGACTCTATGAAACCAATGGCTTTCGTTGTAAATGTAACAAAAACGTGTTTAGTATTGTAAATTCATCGTGGGATCACTTAGATGTCAAAGACTTTTATTGTGCTTTATTACTTTCAAAAACACACACCGTCACGCCTATATTCCCCAAGCGGGGGTGGCAGAGGTGTACTAAGTACACCCACGTTTCGCCGACGATGTTAGGTCCCATGTAATAGGGAGTGAGCCTATTGCCATATATCGGGCACAATTCAATATTATTACCTTCCATCTCACTTAAGATCATATTTTGAAAGAATGACTTAAAACATTTCGAACTATGTGTCTATCAGCCTATCTAGAAAGACGTCATTGGCTTAAATGTCCATATTACACCACAAAGCACTATTTCAAACAGCTTTCTATTCTGTGGGGTCCGTGGGCTATTAACTTATTTCATAACATCATATAGGAAAAGCCGTTTTTAAGGTGCTCTGTCTATTTATTTATTTATCTTTTTAAAAGCTTTTATTTAAATTGCAATGTTCGAGGCGCTCGTAGCGCTGTGTGACTGCGGTGTTCTTACCGATCACCAAGGTTAAGCAGCGTTCGACTCGGTCGGCCTGAGATGGGTAACCGTTTGTGGCATTTTCATATTCGAGCGTCTCCGTGCTTCGGAAGGCACGTTAAGCCGTTGGTCCCGGTTACCACTTAATGTGGTAATCGTTAAGCCGAGTTGGAAGCCTTAAAAGCGGCTTGATAAGTCCAACAGCGGGTGGCAACAATCCTGCCTCCACCAATCCGCACTGGATCCGCGTGGTGGTGTATGACCTAATCTCTCTCACCTCGATTTGTGAGAGAAGGCCTTTGCCCAACAGTGGGCAGTATAGGCTGATATTATTATAATGTTCATATGTCTGTTTATCTTTCCGGTTCAAATCTTGCAATCCATTTTTCAAGCACTTGCGGGTATGCGATTAAGCTGAAATTTGGCATACGTATGTAAGTACGATGACAATGCAATAATATGGTACCATGGAGCTGATGATGGAGTCGGAATATGGCTATAGGAACATGTGTACTATACAACGTAACCCCCTCGTGTTTAGGTTAGGTTAGTTAGATTCCCCGAGGAGGACGGCGGCGTGGTGTGGCCCACGTCGCCGTGAGCACCGCGTTGGTGCGGGGGGGAGCGTGTCATTAAGTTTCCCCCCGAAGGCGGGCCCTTCAGAGCGTGGCACAAGAGGGGCACCGGTGCGTTCCATACGGAGATCCCGGAGCCCCTCCAAAGTGCTGATGTCGGCCACCCTGGGGTTTTAGTCGGTAGGAATCCGACACGCCCCGCGAGCGTCCCCCGAGGAAGTCCTATGCAGGATTTTACCCAGGTAAAAAAAAAACGAAAGGTTAGTTAGATTGGTATTGAGCGGTACTTTACAATCAGATAGTGTTCAGGGTCTGATGATAAAGCGAAAATGTGGCCAATGGAGCCACACAAGTACTCAATATAACCCCGCCGTGTTTAGGCTCGTTAAATTTTTCTTGACGTATACTTTAGTCCCGGATGGTGTCCAGGGTCTGATGATGGAGCCGGAATGAAACCATAGGAACTCCTCAACTAAGCAAGATATATCCGTTATCTTTTTTTGTTATAAAAGTTTGTTTTTGAAAAGGTCTTTTTAAATTAAAATTATTACAACTATTATTACTGAAATATGCGTATATAATAATAGTATATATGTATTTGTCTATCTTCGGCTAAAAGATGTCCATTGCAGGACGTATGTCTAATAATATTGATGTTCTTTCAACTGATCATCGCGATGTTTTCCTTCAGTTACAACACTTGGTAATCGTTAAAAAATACATTTTATTTAAATGTTAATGTTCACACTAGAGTATTATAGTATAGTGCCCACGCATTACATTTTGTGGTTGACGAGTTATTTTTTATTATATTCTCTCTATCTCTATCTATCTATATCATCACAGCCAGCCAGATCCCTTACGGGGTAGGCAGAGAGTACAGCGTTCCAACAGGTTCTTTCCTTACATACCTCTCAGGCTTCCTCCACTCTCATAGTTCGTCTCATACAAGCTCGCCGGTTGCGGAGACTCCTGACTTGTCATTCGGATAAGACCCGGTCTATTTGGTCATGGTAAGATAGTCTAGGTCTTCCCCGGTACCTACATCCTTCCACTTTCGCATTGAATATTAGTTTTGTCATTCTTTCTTCGGACATTATTTCTATATGCCCGAACGAACGGAGCATACCCTTTCTCATCTTTACACCGAAACTATCTTTTATATCTACTCGCTTTCTTACTACGCTGTTTCGAATACGGTCGGTCAGCTTTACTCCGTACATCTTCCGCAGAGCTCGCTATTCCCCCGCATTTATCCTACTTTCATTCTCCTTCTTACTTACCCAGCTCTCGCTGCCATATAACAGCGTTGGGACAAGCACTCCTTTATGTATGGCCAGCTGCGCCATTTGGCTTAAGTGCCGGCTCCCAAGTACCTTTCCCATCGCACTATTTACTCTGTTCCCTGCACTCACTCTTCTCTCTATGTCAGCAGTGTATTTCCCATCCTTACTGAATGCGCATCCAAGAAATACAAACTCATTCCCTTGCTCCAGCACTTCGTTACCAACCACAATTTATTATATTTATACTTCTAAAAGAAGAAGAAATATCATCAGTGTCATATGGCCCTGGCCATTTTCACTGTCAAATAAATCACAAACAAGAGATACAATGTGACGTTTGCATTACACTAATTTACTTCATTAATCAATATTACTGTCAACTAATCCTCAAGAGCCAAAGCAGACGTTCTTATTCCAAACTCCACAAGTTTCTACAGATATAATATACTTAACATAGATTATATTCGTCCTAGAGTTCATTAGCACTTGCTATTTTATTCGTTTCAACCAATCACATACCGAAGAAATGACGCGATGGTAATGCAGCGGAAGGAGCGCTTCACATCACTTTCAATGGAAATCTCAATCTTGCTTTAAAAAATTACAGCACTCTTTACCATGAATGACCCATGATTCACACGAATTGTTTTTTTAATGTCACACGAAAGTAGGACAAAGTACTCTATTAGCGGTCGCGCCGCTCACAAATTAAAACATAAAAATATTATAAAAATTAGATTCGACGCCTATACAAGGTCAACTAATATTACTTTTAAATGTGGCGCTACGTAGATTACGATGGAGGTGACCTTGTAGCGTCGGGTTATTTATTTGATTTGAGAATAAAATAGCGGTGTTCAGACAAAAATACCCATCACTGACTGGTATGTTGTTGTAGATGTCATTGACTTGTTAATCAATTATTTCGTGACGTCTGTTTACTTTCTCATGTTTGATGCGACACGTGTTTAGTGTATTTATCTACGCAGGACACTTTGTTATGAAGTGATTTCAGTATGCATACATGTATACTAATGAATGTGTCTTTGAGAAGGTCGAACTTTGAATCTAAGATGTACGTACATTTATTAGCATGATTAACGTTAAATAAATCATTCCAATTAGAAGTACGCTTTTAATTGAATCTGATTGATTATTGCGATAGAGATTTCTATCTAATTATTTTAATCATATGACACCTGTGTACAGAAATAAATACCCAATCATACGTATATAATGTATAAACCAGGATTGGAAAAAATACACGGACATAAAAAAGTTTTTTTTTTTGTTTTATTTGTTTAAAACAATGTTTAATTATTTTTTTTATTTTAGGAAAATAGTTTTTTATTGTCTCTCATTAAAACATGCCAATTGTAATTATTTATATATATAGGAACGTCAATATGATGAAATCTATTTCGTCGAGTGGGATTAACTAGTTCCTATAATTTTTGATAAAGATCGTTGTTGATATCAAAACAATAAAAAGGATAATAAATAAATAAAAGTATTAAAAATATTTTCTATACGAACGTAAGCATGTTTTATTTGCATATCTAGTACTTATTTAAAACGTGTTTAAGTCACATATCAAAAACAGTCGAAAGCACTATTTAAATTTATTTTAAAATTAAAACCAAATGTTTTTGTAACAAAACTCCATGATTAATCTATAAAGTTTTTTTTACCCACAATGGTCGTCAAAAACTGGAAGTTTCTTAAACCATTAAACAATTAAAAATACAGTTATTTTAATACGCCGTAATTAAATGTATAATTCTTCGTAATATTTAATAAAACAATTTACAATTTTAATGGTCTATAATTCAAATAAGATTTGGCCAAGATGTAAGCGACGCGGAAGCGTGGACGGGATATACGAACCGGTTTGACAAGTCTTCGGTCTAGTCGACGAGCCTACCTTACTCGTTCTAGTTGAAACTATGGGCTACCTCTAGATTAACTGTTTCTACCCAAGGAATAGAGCAAAGCCTTTTATACATCACCGGTTTATAAATCACCGGTTGTTCAAACTAAGTTAGTTATACCTATGTGTCAAATATAAATATTGGCATTTAAAACGTTAGTGTCCGTGAAACAAAATTGTATATCCCAAATAATCTACACTAATACAATAAAGAGGAAAGATTGGTATTTTGGTATGTTTGTAACGAATAAACTCAAAAACTACTGGACCGATTTTCATGATTCTTTCACCATTTGAAAAAGCTACATTATCCAGAAGTAACATAGGCTATGAAACATAGACCCGGTAGCTGGCGCTGTTGTCGACCGCGTACAAAGTCGCGGGAAACTGTCCAAATATAAACATTAACAAATACGACTTAGTTCAAAGGATACATCAAAATCCACTAAAATCTCAATCGTTAGCGATGAAAGAATGCCAGAGGAAAGAATGACAAAACAGATATACAATGTGTAAGTGGAAGGATGCAGGTACCGGGGAAGACCTAGACTATCTTACCATTACCAAAAAAACCGAGTCTTATCTGAATGAAAAGTCAAGAGTCTCCGTAACCGGCAAGCGTGTATGAGACGAACTATGAGAGTGGGGGAAGCCAGAGAGGAACGTAAGAAAAGAACCTGTTGGAACTCTGTACTCTCTGCCTACCCCGCAAGGGATCTGGCATGATGTTATAGATAGTGGTAGTGGTAGATAGTTAGCGATTGGTTTTCAAATTAATCTAAAAGGCACAAATTTACCAAAGAATAAACCATAGAGATCTCCTTCGTCTTAAATGCTTTAGAGTTTAGAGTTCTTAAATCGCGCATCAAACAAAACAGCCGATTTTACTATAATATTTATTTTTGGATAAGGCGAAACAACAGGCGTAAATCTAAATCAGTGTAGGTAATATTCCTAATGTGGCTAGAACCCAACAAAAAAGGATATGACGACAGCAAATTGGATACAAATAAGCAATATTGTGCCAATGAGCCAAAGTTATTTTACTGATAATTGCGTTTTATTAGGTTAAGAATAGAGTTTTAATTCAAATACTTAGTTGAACTTTATGTAAATGATTTTGCTTGTTCAATTATGACCAATAAAAACACAATAGATAATAGATTTGTGTGTTCGCTCACTGATGTTACGATTAGTGTATAATGACGGCGATACAGACCGTTCCGCCTATATTCAACAAGCAGGGGTGGCAAAGGTGTCCTGAGTACACCCACATTTCGCTGACAATATTAAGCATTAACGTGATAGGGGACGAGCTTAAAGCAATTACACCGAGCACAATTCCAGGTTACAAATTACGACTAATTTTCGATAGTAAAAGCACGCATTGTCCGAAATATGATGCGATCCCAAGACCTCGTGATCCACACGTGATAGCTATTGGCGAAAAAACAAATTTTAATAAAAATAGTGCCATAGTTTTTAAATTTTCAATGAACATATACGCCATTGTTTGACGAGTACATCGCAAAGTTTGAAGCACTTCTTATATACGTCGTCACCGGTACTATATCCGACGGATTATCTTCCCGATTCGTCGACTACGATAAAATTGTAACTATGTTGTAGCGTTTTCTACGCGTTTCAATGCTCGTAAGCGTCGACTCAGCGCTAAACGCTCGACTTCAGCGCTCATTTATACAACACTACTCTGTAAGCCAAAAACGCTCTATAGATCTCCAAAAAGAAAATCAATACAAGCCGTCTAGTAAAACTTAAGGAAAGTCAAATTATTATGTTGAAATCTATTATAATTTGAACCAGACTTATTACACTCCTTAAATTATTTACTGAAATTAATTTGAAGCGCTGACGAATTGTAATTACAAGCTCTTGACATTCAGAAAATAGTTTTTTATTAGGTAGGTGTATTTTTAATTTATTTGGTTTCGAAATTTAAATTGTATCAATTTGCATTTGTACCAAATAGGACTGGTTTGAATTTTAAATTAGTTAAAAATAAAATTTAGTTTTTAAACATATACTGATTGCCTCGTTGGTCTAGTGCAACATAGTGCGAGTGGCGTTTACGATGTAACAGGTTCGAATCCTAGCTAGGTCAGTGCGATTTTCCTATAGAAAAAATCTTAATCGCAGTCTAGAGTCTGGAAGTGTGCCCGGTGTTATGGGAATGGGCTAATTTATTTTATTTTAATACTAATCTAATATAATAAGAGGACATATTTGTTTGTAATCTATAAACTATTTGCGATTCCCCCGCTAGTCCGTTTTATAAATAATAAATGCCTTAAGAGAATTTATAGGTGGTTTGAAATCATATAAGAATTTTTTCATTGTTATTTGTTCTGGGGAAAATCATGTATGGACGCAGAACAATGTTCTTTGTGTGTGTGTTAATGACAAACGCTGTTGGCCGCGGGGCCCTTACAGCTTCACCAGAGAAGAGGGCGAGCGTGCAACCACTACGCTCGAGCCCGAAGGGGGCAACTAGCTCAAGGGCGCCTCAAACCATTATCCTTAAGTAACATAGGCTATATTGTATATAGTCCACCACGTTGGCTCAATGCGGGTTCGAGAACTTCACACACCTTCGAGAAACTCTTAGGCATGCAGATTTCCGCACGATGTTTTCCTTTACCGTTAACGCAAGTGATAGTTAATTCTTAAAATGCACATACTTTCGAAAAGACAGAGGTGCGTGCCTGGGTTTGAACCTGAAATCTCTGACTTTGCAGTCAAACAGTCTAACCACTAGGCTATCACTGCTTTCTTATATATATCATATTTATAATATACGATAATATTTAAAGATGTTACAGAATAAACACGTGCGGAGCCGCGTGTGAAGGCTAGTTTTAGTATAAGACTAGAACCTCCTACAACTCTGTTCCGCAAGAGACTTGGCGGGCGTTAGCTTTGAATATATAATTCCATTGTTTGTAATTCTTCTTCTCCTAAACGGCTTGACCGATTGTGATGTATTTTTTCTTATGTATTCCAATGCGAAAGTGGAATAATGTAAATAGTAGAATTAGATACCTGGGAAGACCTAGACTACCTTACCATGGCCAAATAGACGGTGTCTTATCTGAAGGGCAAGTCAAGAGTCTCCGTAACCGGCGAGCGTGGCTGTGAGAGATTGGAGAAAGCCAGAGAGGTCTGTAAGTAATGAACCTGTTGGGACTCTGTACTCTCTGCCTACCACGCAAGGGATCTGGCGTGATGATGTAGATAGGTAGATAAAATACGGCTTGTGGTGATTTTATTTTGTACCCATGAGGTAGGTAACCTGGGTGGTTCTGAGCAACAATTGGACCCGATAAGTGGCGCTATTGACGACCAGGTGCGAAGCCTCGGGAAACCGCTAGTGATATTATATAACAAGATATATTACAGAACTAACATTATTAAAGAATATTCCTGTTACATTCGTAACATCTGCCACGTAATTACTTTCGTGGTCATCCGCTCAGCTGATTTTAACATCTGCCCTTGTCTAAATACTATTTTCGCCGTTATGTCTACGTTAATTAAGTCTACAATTCCATAAAAGTGAAATAGATTAATGGTACTAGTAATTACGCTATCGGATACAGCGGTCAATTCCAACAAAGATTCGTCATTGATTAGTTTGTTAGGTTTATGTTTAATATTTTATTTCTAAAAGCGATCGAGTCTTATCTGGAGGACAAGTCAAGAGTCTTCGTAACTGGCGAGCGTGTATGAGACGAACTATGAGAGTGGAGAAAGCCAAAGAGGTATGAAAGGAAATAACCTGGAACTATGTACTCTCTGCCTACATATAGTAGATAAATAGAAGATATAATTTATAGAACAGAAGAAAATAGACTATATATTTTAAGTTAGAGTGCCAACTGCGCGCGCGCACCAACCTGCTGCAGCGTACGCCGCTTGTGCGGGCGCTGCGCACGCTTAACGTGGTTGCGGGATTAATTGATCTGTTTACGTGCTCGCTGAGCGAATTCACGAAAACCTTATATTTGGTATTATCGTAGAAGATTGTATTAGGTTGTACGTAGATATTGTATTAGTATTTAGTGACTGTGCTACGCTATTGCATTAGGTTATTACCTGTAAGAATAGTGTATTGTTGAGATTAAAATAAATAATAGAAAAAAATGAAATAAAGCCCAATTGGTCATCTCTTTGAGTCGTACCGCGTACGTGCTGAATATTATAGTGGTACTACCACAGAAATCACAATTATGATTTCTGTGGTTGGCCCGCGAAATATTTAGGAATGTGTTCAATGTTTATAACATCACCCCAGATCCGGTAGGCAGAGACAGTACAGACTTCTCTGGCTTCTTCCACTCTCATAGTTCATCTCATACACGCTCGCGGGTTGGAGAAGAAGAGCCGAAGACCGAGCTCAGTGGCATGCTTTGGGAGAGGCATGCCCAACAGTGAACTGATGCGGGTTAAAGGCCAATTCTCTAAATTGAAAGTGTTCACGACATGAACTGCTAATATACAAAAAAAAGTCCAATTGAAGATTTCAGTTAGATATTTATTTTGACTATAGTAGCTGAGATTTACATGTGCTCAACACATGATAAATAGCTTGACATTATATTGATTTTAGTTGATACTGAAATCAGATCTATATTTTAGTTTAACAGAATACCAAATGTGGGTCAATTCATAATTAAATCTCAATTTCGTCAATATTCAGTTTCAGTGTAAATTAAATACGAGAATTGGCCTTCTGATGATGATGACACTTGCCGCTTACAGAATCTTGACTTTTCCTAAAATATAAATTCACTTTCTGATCGAGTTCCAAATATTTTCATCATTTACACTGTTTGATTTCTTAACTCCTCGTACGTTTTATCTCAGTGTGTTGTTCGCGATATCTTTGTCCTATTTCGCGAACGTTCTAGTTTTACTGTTACTTAATACGTTTCTTATTAGATAACGGTTTTATAATCTCTTCTATGTTATTTGATAAGAAAGTATATAAATTATTTGCTATTGTGACGACTTAGTTGAATATGTAACTAGTCTCTGCCCGCGACTTAGTCCGCGTTGAATTTAGACAGGAAACTAACATTTTTCCGGCATAAAAAGTATCATATGTGTTAATACAAGTAATAAACTATTTGTGTGCCGAATTTTTGTCAAATCTGTTTAGCCATTTCTGCGTGGTTAAGGAACAAACATCTAAACATACAAACTTTTACATTTATTATATTAGTAAGATATGCAGAATTGTTCTAGGGGCGTGATATGGAGCAAGCACTAGTTCCAAGGCTTCGAATTCTTAGTTGTGCATAGTGGTATTAAAGTTTGGTCTGCAGGTAGCCCTGGCTCGGCAAGGATATCGCCACTATGTGGGCACAATTGGACTGTTGCAAGATTTTTTTCGGCAAATAACTACACTTCTTCCGAACTCGAATTCGAGCACTTATAATAGTCAAGCGCTTTATGCGACATTATACTAACAAGAGAGAACTGACTCCTGAAAATAATAATTATCAGACCTATCTCAATCGACGCTCAGGGGTTAAAAGCTTCGGAGCGCGGCACAAGGGAGTCATCCGCGCGTCCACTCGGAGAACCCGGAGCCCCTATGACACGTGCCAGTGCCGGCCACCGTGGGGTTTAAGTCGGTAAGAGTCCGACATGCCCCGCCAGCTTCCCCCGAGGCTGGCGGAAGTCCATGAGGATTTAGCCACGAAAAAAAAGGAGTTAAAAGCTTAAGTCGCGTGTTTAACCGTATAGGACAAATCTTTACGGTACCCACAAATATCTGTTTCTGTGTAGGTGTTTGTGAATATGAGTTTCATACACAGAAATCATAATAATAAGAGACATGTCTTATATTACGAATTCTGTGGTTTCATGTTTGTGAACGAACCGACAACAATAATTTCTAGTGAGGTTCTACACCGTCACGCCTATATACCCCAAGCGAGGGTGGCAGAACGGAGTACACCCATTTTTCACCGACGATGTTAGGTCCCATGTAATAGGTGGCGAGCCTATTGCCATATACCGGACACAATTCCAGAATCCGGTCTCTTACCGAGAATTTTTCGTTAGAATAACTGCATTTGTCCGACGTTAGATTTGAACCCATGACCTCGTGATCATAAAGCGAATCATTCGCGTGAGGCATGCGTATAAGGTTCTACGTTTTTAAAAAAAGAAAAAAGCACTTGGCTTTTCACCATAAAATAAACAATTGAACATCGATAATTACTTTCCCAACTTTCACGCACACGATAATAGTTATGTAAACATTTTTAAAAACTCTTTCTGTACACAACACTTAACCTATACACAAACTGCAGGAGGTCGAAACTACCTCCTGGAGTTTATAATTAGCTGGCAATCAATATTAGAGACCACCAGCGTAACAAAACTCGTACACTTTTATTTCCAAGACAGACTACACAAATATGAATAACTAGTCGTTGCCCGCGGCTTCGAAAGCGGTTATGTTATAATTCGGATATTTTTATCACAATAAAATATAGGTATAGAGCTCTCAAGAATAATTAAGCGGTAGGACAGTGAAAAAACATTCACAATCGGATCGGTGGTTCTAAATTCCTACAAATATGACATACTAGTTTCTGCCCGCGACATCGCCCGCGTTGACTTTAGACAGGAACCTAAAATTTTTCCGGGATAAAAAGTATTAAATCAAAATCAAATCAAATCAAAATTATTTATTTGCTAGAAACATGGATTCAAGATGGTATTTTTACAAAAATATATAATGGTTCTGCATGTTTCGCTGGTTCGGCAGCATGCAAATATTAGCTGTAGGTTATACTTACAATATTAAATTAACTATTGATTAAAATTAAACTAAAAATTAATTAAAATTATTAAAAATTACATTAACTAAACTATAAATAACACATTATTATGTTAAAAATTCTCTAATATTATAATAACACTTGTCTACGAGCCATTCAACCAGTTTTTTTTTTAACATTTCACATTTTGATATCCTTTGTGTTAATCCAGGTAATAAACTATCTGTGTGCCAAATTTTATCCAAATCCATTCAGCCGTTTTTGCGTGATTGAGTAACAAACATCGAAACATACAAACTTTTACATTTGTAAAATTAATTGTAGGATAGCAGTCGGAGTTCGATATCATGCTTCGTGTAATGACAATAGACTCGTCCCTTATAACATTGGGACCAAACATCGTCGGCGATAAATGGGTGTACAAACAACACCCATCCCCGCTTGGAGATTGAAAGTACCTCCTCATGTTTAAAATTAGCTGGCAATCGTGCTGAGGACCACCCGGGCTTCATAACCAACTCATACATCATTTTTATCTCCAAGACAGAGATAATACATAGTATATGAATAATGAATACAAGTATTGGTATATAATTAAAGACTCTAATGGTATGTTAGACGTCTGTTTTTTATGTGAAGGCATATAGCCACACAAGGATCTTTTGGCCCGCGGCCATAATCAGAACTAACGCTGTCATGCAATGAAAAGTCACTACATGACATTCTTAGAGTTGCCGTTTGGTTTCAATTTACCCCAAGTTCTCATTTTAATTAGTACCCGTGCGAACTCACCTGCAAAATATCTCCTTAAAAGTAGATATAATACATAATAATAATATTAGCCCTGTTGAGAAACTGTCCCACCGTTGGGCACAGGCCTCCCCTCTAACTGAGAGGGTTTGGGCCATAGTCCACCACGCTGGCTCAATGCGGGTTGGCGAACTTCAAACACCTTCGAGAAACTCTTAAGCATGCAGGTTTCCTCACGATGTTTTCCTTTACCGTTAAAGCTAGTGATCGTTAATTTTTAAAATCGTCAATTTATTGGAAGTAGAAAAATATTTAATTGTAACCCTAATTTCACACCAACGCACCCTGTCAATGGCATCCACCGGCTCAGAGACCCTTGTGGCACTAGATTTTTTAGCAGGACTTCAAAAGAGGATGTAACAACTCTTGGTGGACATTTCTGACAGCCTCTAGGACAGGAAGAAATGAGTTCACATAACTACATAGACCATATTTGATGACGGTTTGATCTAGTGGTTTGAGGGGAGCCACTCGGGTCAATTGGTCGAGTAGTCGCAGGATCAATTCTTGCACCGTACAAATTTTTGTGTGACCCACAGAATGTATTCCAATCACATCCAGATTGGTGGATGTGAAATTCATGTTTGTAAATACACCAACTGATCATGAGTAACAAGACGACAATAATTAGTTTCTGATTTATAAACATTTTAAAGACACGCGGCGATAAAATAAAAATGACTTAAACAAAATACTTTTTCCAATACATACTTAAGCGAAATAGGTACATACTATAAACAAATGTTATCAATTCCTATATTATACATATAAAAAAGGACAGGTCTAAAGAAATAGTATTCTTGAAAGAAAAGAAACTGTTAGATTCCCACAAACGCAGAGCGCTGGAGGTATACCGAGTCATCATCATCTCAGCCTATACTTGTCCACTGCTGAACATAGGCCTCCCCAATCGCTTTCCAGCGTAACCGGTCCGATGCCACCTGCACCCAACGACTTCCTGCGATTTTTACAAGATCGTCGGTCAATCTGGCAGGCGGTCGTCCTACGCAGCGCTTGCTAATACGTGGTCTCCACTCTAGAATCTTTCTGCCCCAACGCCCGTCCAAACTTCGCGCTATGTGGCCCGCCCAGCCACTTCAGCTTGCTAATCCTGAGGGCTATGTCGGTGACTTTGGTTCTTCTACGTATCTCCTCATTCCTGATTCGATCACGTAGAGAAACGCCGATATAGTAGGTAGGTAACTAATCGTAGGTATACCGAGTACACCCAAATATTCGCCGACATTATCCTAATAATGTCGGCGAATATGTAAACGGTAAAATGACAATATTCGCCTATTACATTGAGATAGGTCCCACATTTTACCGTGCACAATACTAGACTTCAGACTGCTAGCTACTGATTTTTTTTCAATAGATTCCTACACACTAACACAGATAATACTAGTCCAACCTCGGATATCATACCTAAAATCTCGAGATTGCCAGCCATGCGGAGACTAACGAAGCATTAATATCTAGAATGTTACTGCTTCGTTGGTCTTATACGTACATTACGTCTTATTTTTTACATTAGGATATAATAAAGGACAAGTTATAGGCTAGGAGAGCGGAGAAAGCCAGAGAGGTCTGTAAAGAAAAAAACCTCTTGTAACTCTACTCTTTGCTCTACACCGCAAGGTATCTGGCGCATTGATTTAGATAGATAAATAGAAGTTATCTTTACTAGCGTTATCTATCTACATGTAAGTACTGTCAATATTTCAGTTCATAAAATGAAAGGCTTTCACAATCTTATCGTGTACACGGCAACTCAACGTGATACAGTTCATTACGTTATCAGCTTTCGAATGTAGGTGTGATACCAAATAAAAGGATTAATAAAACGGGGCTATCACAAAATTACTATGTTCCGGATTGTTAATATATATGGGTCTTTGTTCCTGGGCTGGGGATAAGGAGATAACAAATAAGACTAAAGCCACTCTAGTAAATGTAGTAACTGCTGCTCAAAAATAAATCATATCAAATCATAAACATTCCTGGGCAAAGGTTTTTTTTTCCTCTGCAACGAGCCTATATTCCCTATCAATAACTGCCCACCAATTATTTTTCTTAGGACTCTATAAATAACGTTTCATATAAAGTAAATCTATCTTTCTATAACCTCACGCCAGATCCCTTGCGGGGTAGGCAGAGAGTACAGAGTTCCAACAGGTTCTTTCCTTACATACCTCTCTGGCTTCCTCGACTCTCATAGTTCGTCTCATACACGCTCGCCGGTTACGGAGACTCTTGACTTTTCCATCAGATAAGACTCAGTTTATTTGGTCGTGCTAAGATAGTCTAGGTCTTCCCCGGTACCTGCATCCTTCCACTTTCACATTGTATATCTGTTTTGTCATTCTTTCCTCTGGCATTCTTTCTATATGCCCGAACCAACGGAGCATGCCCTTTCTCATCTTTACACCGATACTATCTTTCATACCTACTCGCCGTCTAACTATGCTGTTGCTAATGCGGTCGGTCAGCTTCACTCCGCACATCTTCCGCAGAGCTCGCATTTAAAGTAAATCATTTTAAGAATTATTGCCCATGTGGGAAATAATTCTCGGATCATCGGAAAGAGGATACTAACCTGAAAAGATATTAAAATGATTTTTGGTGTAACTAGCTATTAGTAGAAATGTAAATAACGAAACTAAAACTATATTTTATAAAATTTTTGCAATTTGCTTTCAACCGAAATAATACCAACAACGTCTTTGCTAACTCAAACAATTCTAGCTTCAGGCACAACAGTGAATTCCTTGAAACGTCCGCCATATTTTAAACTGTGTAGCTATCGATAGCTCGATATATCTGCCCGTAGATATTGAGAACACTTCCAACTAACATTAGCGCACAACCTTACAGATAAACCCCGATATCAATATAAGCTCTTTACATTAAAGTATATTCTTGTACATAAATCGATAGAATAAAAGTGTCCTTCACAGCTATTTACTTGTTGTCTGACATTATACTAAAAGTGAATTAGGTCTGTCTGTTAGATATCGAATTTGCAGAATTAGTTCAGGAGAAGTTAAACGCTAACAACATTTGCTATGGAGCAACGTGCCGTTGATACTGATATTTGTGGCTGAGTTATTCATGTTTCGAATTGCGATAGTGGTCGAACGCATCGCTGAATTAAATCTCAGAGATCATTTTTCTTACACGAACTGTAGAGTCGTTGTTTGAAAATAACCTTTTCGCAATTTACTCAGGGCCCTGTGGACAGGTGATAATTTGACAAATTTGTCTATAAGTAAGCCATGCAAAATCATTTTATTAAACAACACCTGTCTTGACAATGCGAATATGCTGTAATTTTATAACCACATATGTCGAATTGTTAATTTTACTAAATAAGGCCCTGATCAAGGAATTAACAAAAACCACCACCAGTTCGGAATGGTGTTCCTGTGGAGAAGAAGAGTCAAGAGTTAATGAATGACCCCCAAACAAACCTATAATATCCAAAAACCTAATGTTACTCAATTAACTATAGGTATAAATACTGTTGCATTAGCAATATGCCATCAAGCTGACAAATATGATCTTTATTTTGACAATGTTTGCCAACAAAAACAAAAAAACAATATACGTACTGGGCAATTTGTATTGGATGCGATTCTGGCTGCAGTTTTTAAAACCAATGATAATAAGAAACGAAGAAATATTAATATAAGTAGAAACATAACTTAATTTATAACAACAAACATTTTAGTAGATGTTAATTTTCAAATTAACGATAAAATGTAACCTCCTGTCGCCGTTCACGGTCGATTAGGAGCAAATTGAGTGAAAGATGAATTTAATAAGCCTAGCGTTGCAGAGCCTTTCATGTCAAAACTCGCCAGGTGGCAAAACAGTAACCCAAATATGGAGTGTGTTGAGCATACAAATTTTATTAGTATTTGACAAGCCATAAATTTATGTAGGTATCACACAAAGCAGTATGAAAACACATAATGAAGAAGTTGTTTATTGTTTTTTTTTATTTTGTCCACTGCATGAAACCCAGCGAACAAGAAGTATGTTAATTTTTGCCCTAGTTTCGTTAACTTTCGTGCGTGCGTGCGTGAAGTGGATTGCTATTATCAAAAATAATAGGAGACAAACGAAACTTTTATAGATGTCTATTAGAAATATAGATATTAGAATTTTGTATCAATTTTGACCTCACTATATTAAGCAGAAAAATAACACATACACGTGCATATGCATAAGCTAATTATAGACTTCTTTAATTCATCGTGTGTATTCCTCAATCAGTTATGTCTGTCACTTGGACATCGCATCTTCCCTCATCAAGTCTTGGTTGCCTACAGTGTATTAAAATGATTGACACATCTATGATGGCCACTGCTGGTATTGAATAGTAATTATGTTTACGTGTTGTTTGAAGCTATTTAATTAGTAGAAGTATGTCAAACTCATCTAGTACCTATGTAAAAGACAACTTAGTAATCGAGTAAAATCCTTGATTGTTTATTTTCGTGAAACATTTGGATTATCTGAAGTCTACTCAACTTCTCCAAGGATACGGACAAGAGATTATAGTAGTTACTTTCTTTCTTTCAGCTGCACGTTCAAGCTAGTCTCAGATACTTAAAAAATATCCGCATATTTTTGTTTTGTAACTTATGCCGTTCATTTAGAATAATGGCTTGGTGATTTTAAATGGTAGGAACATTGACTGCATGTTTATTATCGTGTCAATGTACCGTTGATCTGTTTATTGTAATGCCACTTTATAATGCGAAGCAGACGCCGCGTTCGGGAGAGCTATTACTGCCGAAATGCTTTTGGTATTCTTTATGCGTCAAATAAATTCACTGCATACATTAACAAAGACACTTGGGGGATATTTGTGGTTTATTTTATATATATATAAATAGCTTTTAGTTTTTTTACGTTTACGTTACGTTAGCACAAAACGTAGTCAATGACCTTGCAGTAAAAAAACACCAACTTTACATCTCAAATTGGTTTCTTCTACTGTGTTCTAAACAACAATATTTTAATTTAGTAGGCTCTCATCAATGAATAAGTTACAATTCTACTTTTGGTGATTGTCACATTCGTATAAAAACAAAAGCCTGATAACGAATGCTTTAAAATATTTTAAGTAAATATGTTTCTAACACAACGAGAAAAGTAATCTTTGCACAAAATATTAGGTCATCGTGTTGGCGTCAAATATTCTCTTTAACATTTGCGGGTTTAATTAGCACATTCTTGGCACAAACCGCTGCCCTACGTTCATTGACATTTTGCTCGCGGATTATAAATATCATTGTATTTATTTCCGCGTCGAATCGTCACAAATAATCGATTATTTCAAAACGAATGCTTGAATCAATTTATTTAGTCAGCGCATTAGTCTTCATCTGTGGAATCGTTTCGTTCAATTGTATCAATTCTCAGCGCGTTTGTGTCTCAATTAATTTATTCTACATCTGTCCTTATTATCGATAATGTTGTTTTGCTTCCTGTTTTAATATAATCTATACTTGCTATGCGAAAAAGCTGTTTTTGAAGTGTAATGAAAGCGTTAAACTCCAAGATCAGGGGACTTACCACAATCTTTATAGCAATATTTATGTTTATAACTAAGTCTTTTTTCACGGAGTACTAAGATTACAATAATAATGCTAAAAAGTATGTGAGCAAAACTGAAGAGCATTCATGGAATTGAACGATATGCTATGATGATTACCAATCAGACCAATTATTTTCTGTAACACATAAACAAACCACGTCACAACATTATGTAGGCCAGTAGCAGAAAATATCATTAGTAACATCTAGAAGTAAGTAGGTGACGGTTTCAAACGATACCCCCTGTGCTTAAATGTGTGTGGTAAAACCTAAATGCCGTGCAATAATTATGCACGTACCTTACAATCAAGTAGAAACTGACTTATTACCGCGGAAGTTGTTTCTATATGTCGACTCTGCAACTGTTTACCCGCACAAATCAAAGGAATCATGTGTTTTCGACTACACAAACGAATATAAACTCTATAGCGTTAACGTTCGATTGAACATCAATTGTCGATAGACCTAGCACAGCCGGTTTCGCTTCGGTCAGATTATGTAAATGGCATACACAGCTGTGAGGCAGGGTGCTCTACTCAATAATGTATTTACTTGATTTCAGTTAAATATGGGTCGTATTAATAAGGTTACAGCGACCATAGTTGATTGTCTGCGGGTAAATGCGCAGCCGTCGTTATCTAGTTGCATAAGAGTAAGGGCTATTGTCTTTATCAGTTGTTGTTGAAGCGTGTTTATTTGATGCAATTGCGCCGTGAACTCGGCCTGACACAATCGTGGTTCGATCTTGACTACTAATATCAATTTGACAAAGGATCAAACACTGATCTTGAAGAATGCGACGGCCCATAATCCCGCTTGCAGACAAATTCAGAACTATCAACTAGTTAGTAGCTATTTAGGAGTTGTGTTAAACTGCAATTTCATTTACAAGATAACAGCGAAATGGCAATGTAATAGCTAACTAGTTGTGTGAACTATTGAAATTGCCAAACTAGTTCAGGAAGTGTAATATCTATGAGCGTCCAGATTGACGTCTAAATCGAATGCTTCAAGAAGTAGCCTAGAGTCACTGGTTTTGTATCCGACACTAAATATCCCATTTCCACAGCGTTCGCTGTTTAGTTTTCTGTTTATAGTTAAGAGTTAATATTTCTAGCTAAATCCTCAATCACTAAATACTAGCTTGCTATTTTCAGTAGCACATAATCCACCAGTCTCTTCTTTTTCTTTTCGTGTCAATGTTTCATATTTGTCCCACTAAATGAGAGGCTTGTTTAATCACGCCATCTGTGGCCGCGCTTGACTCTTCTCTTATACATATGGTGGGGCACAAAGGGCAGACCAGCAAGTGCGACATAGTCTCTATACACCTTAAACGAAACGTAACGGTGGATTCCGAAATAAAGCACTAATGACTCATAAGCATCTGGAAACCACTGCTGAGATCATCTGGAAACACTGTCTCTTACATTATTTATTTTGTAAGCACCTACCGTTATTAGTATTTTATTTTTATTTACGATCCCCAATATTTCTAGGTTTAGTACTGATGCAGTAACATCGCCAACGCTTAGTTTATTTTCAGTGCTCTATAATTAGCCCGACAGAGATGATCGTGAGCAGCCTTGAAGCTAATTTAGCTTTCAAGATCAATACCTGTTTACGATGGGTCGGATCATTCATATCCCGATGGATATTGGCTGGCTTGTCAAATTTAATGGACGGCCATTGAGATAACATTATAAAAATAACGCGTAAGAGGTGGGCTTAGGACGATATACATAGTACGTATTCCGATCATTTTAACAAAGTAGTAGTAGTAATGGTCACTTCTGGTGATAGAGGGTGAGCCTATTATGGAGTCAAATCGCTTTTCAGGTCACTCTTTGTGATGAAGGGCGAGCTATACGGAGTCAAGCCCCTTTTCACTTATACTAGCCCTGTTAAGGAACTGTCCCACCGTTAGGCACGGGCCTCCTCTCAAATTGAGAGAGTTTAGGCCATAGTCCACCACGCTGGCCTAGTGCGGGTTGGCGAACTTGACACACCTTCGTGAAACTTTTAGGCATGCAGGTTTCCTCACGATGTTTGCCTTTACCGTTAAAGCAAGTGATAGTTACTTTTTAATACACACATGCTTTCGAAAAGACAGAGGTGGGTGCCTGGTTTTGAACCCGAGACCTCTGAATGTGCAGTTCAACGGTCTAACCACTAGTCTATATGTGTTGCGTAGCGCTAACTTCAATCCGGCCAAGTTAAATCCCGCGTACCGTACATCTTAGTCTCCTCTTATATGTTTTTTAACCATAGCCCCACACTAGGATTTATTCCTGTGTCGTGGGTGCGTTTACAAACATGAAAATTCACATACACATATACCCAGACCGAAACAAATAATTGTGGGTCACACAAAGATTTGTCACGTGCGGGAATCGAACCTGCGACTAATCGACCCAGTGGGTGGAGCAGCTTAAGCTCCAAATCGTCCGTCAAATGCTCAACTAAATTGTTGTTTTCTTATTTTAATCTGAGCAGTAGAGAGTATTAGACGAGTTATAAATTATAGAGTATAAAACTTATTCTAATATTGACTAAAAAGTAGTGATTATATGCTCTTTGCTATTAACACATTATACTTGACATGACAACCCGGTAACACGGCTTTGCATACAATGGTAAAGGCATCGATTCTGGAAATAGTTAAAGACTTTTGAAGGATACTCACAAAGTTACAGTATTAAGTAATGTATCTAAATTATTTATAATATCTATCCTGTCCTCCAAAAATATCGAATATCGACCCATGTTTTACCGGAAACGTGTCTAAATGTTATAATTAATATATTATATTCAAATAAACATATTTTATTACTTAAGACGGGTTTTGGAGTGGAGACCACGAACTGGCAAACGTATAGGGCGCGAGATGAAGTGACGACATAGCTGGCAGGAGCTGGATGCATAGAGCCGAGGATCGGGGTGTGTGGCGCACTTTGGAAGAGGCCTATGTCCAGCAGTGGCCTAATTTGGGGTGATGATGATGATTACTTAAGTAAAATAGAAAACAAACCGGACGGACGGACGATTTAACGCAGTGGTTAAGAGCTTAAGGCACTCCGCCCACTGCGTCTAATAGTCGCGGGTACGATTCCCGCACGGGACAAATCTTTGTGTGATCCACAATTATTTGTTCAGGTCTGGGACAAATCTTTGTGTGATCCACAATTATTTGTGCCGGTCTGGGTATTCGTGTATGTGAATTTTCATGTTTGTAAACGCACCCATGACACAGGAATAAATCCTAGTGTGGGGCTACGTTTAAAAAAAAAACTTAAAAGAAGAAATTGTACCTACTGTAATAGTAAGTATTTACAAAAAAAAATATGCCTAATCGCTGTCGCTTGGCAGGTAAACGTTCATGGGGTATTCTCGTTTTGTATCGAATAAATACGACAGGGTTTAATAGTTTAATAGACAGAAAAATCTGGAAATAGTTCACAGCATAAGTCGTGTGTAGAATAACAAATTTATAAAAAAAATAAGTTTTCTGTCATGCCTGCCCACTTCATAAATCGACCAATTAATCGGTATTTTCAATACTTCTAATTAACAATATATGTAAGAAGTAGAGAGATGGCAGAAGCTGCGGGCCGTCGCGGGAGTCTTCGCAGTAAATTAATAAAGCAGCATTTTTGGTGTATTTCAAATTATTATATTTTTGACTGCCTCGCTAGTCTAGTGGCAAAACACATGGCTTTGTGATCACGAGGTCATGACTGCAAATCCCAGGTCGGACAAGTGTACTCTTTCTAACGAAAAATTCCCAGTACGAGTCCGGAGTCTGGAATTGTGCCCGGTATATGGCAATAGGCTCGCCCCTTATTATATGGGACCTAACATACTCGGCAAAACGTGGGTGTTCTCAGTACACCTATGCCACCCGGCTTAAATCCTTCTTATATCATTAAATATTTTTATATAGTCGTCATTCGTCGTCTTTCGAATCGTGACTCCCACGACGACCCTCAGCTCCTCCTATCTCTCTACATCTTACTGATATT
This sequence comes from Phalera bucephala, assembly GCA_905147815.2. Classification (NCBI taxonomy): domain Eukaryota; kingdom Metazoa; phylum Arthropoda; class Insecta; order Lepidoptera; family Notodontidae; genus Phalera; species Phalera bucephala. The sequence goes on from LR990621.1 coordinate 26,574,584, forward strand.
CTAATATTTGTAAACGACTAAACGATATTGGCACGGAAAAGATACTGGTATCTCAAAGAGATAATGAAGAATCCTTTCATACCGTTGAAAGCGAACCGTAAAATATTTAATTCCTGCATTCTGACTGTTACGACATATGGGTGCCAAACAAACAAATTAGAAATTTGCCATCACAGTATGGAGCGAAGCATGATTGCCATTAAATTAAAAGATAAAATTAAGCTAGATACTGTAAGGAGCAAAACAAGGGTCACAGATATCACGTACTGTATTAAAAAACTAAAATGGAGGTGGGCAGGTCCATATGATTAGTAGAAACATAGATAAATGGTCTAGGGACATAACAGAATGGTGCCCGAGACAACACAAAAGAAAGAAAGGAAGATAGTTATTCTCTGTATTTTATCTTAACTGTGGTAGCACGTAGCTGAATGAAAGACACACACACGGCTTATTGTGGGTTAAATACAACAGGGGCGGTACGGGCATGAAAATATTCAAAAGTCAAAAATCATTTATTTGTATAGGTCAATACAACAGCACTCACAAACGTCAAAATTATTACATTTTTTACATCTACCACCGGATCGGAACGCGGCCTCCACTGAGAAGTTCCGGCGAGAAACTCAGCGAGCTAGTCTTTTTAACCGACTTCAAAAAATGAGGTTTTCAATTCGACTGTATGTTTTTTTTCTGTATGTATGTTACGCGGTCATTCCGCCAATTATGAATCGATTTTGATGATTCTTTTTGCGTTGGGTTTAGTATAGTTTCGAGGTGGTCCCATTTTAATGAAATAGGTATTGAACTTTGGACTTTGAAGTAACACCAGGGGACTCCTCAATGGCAAACAGCACGAATGTATAGATTCCGTTATTATGGTTATTATATCAATCCTGTAGGTACCCTGCTGTACAACTCAGCAAAATAATATAATATAGGTATATAAAAATAAAAATCTTAAAAAAAAAACTACTTCAAAAAGCAAAAAATAAATATTTGAAGTCGGTGCCAAGTAACCAACTGCACTAACCGGTACCGACTTCAAATATTAGTTTTGCTTTTTGAAGTAGTTTTTTATTAAAGATTTTTTTTTCATTTCATTTGTTTGGCCTTCCTGATAACCATTTTTTTCATAGGATAAATCCGTCTGGGGCCGGTGAATACGTTGACAGAAAATTCTGGAAATATTTCGTAGCATAAGTCGTGTGTAGGACAACAAAGTTGCGAATCCGTTAATCGTAGCCACCGCCGACTACGATCTCCCTCCCGACCCCTGCCGCCACCGCCGGCCGCGACATGTTCTCACCGCCCCCCCCCCCCCCCCCGATGCTTTGTCATCCCTTCTTTCCGCTCAGAATACGGGCGACGACGACGACGTAGTAGTAGATCCCCTCCCATAGCCAGAGGTTGACCGGTGCACTTAGTAGTGCACCCGTCCCCCTACAGCGACTGTCGAGTATGTCGCCTCTTGCCCTTCTGGCTGGCTAGAGCGTAGTGGTTGCACGCTCGCCTTTAAGTCCGGTGAAGCTGTCCGGCCTCGCGGCCAACAGCGTACATCATTCACACACACACACACACACACACACAACAAAGCATTACATATTTATAAACAAAGATAATGACCGATAGGCCCTGGGTCCTTATTCTTTATGTCCAATGAAACATGTAACGCGTCACGTTACGATAACTTGATGCAATGATCGTTTAATCGTACTCCAGTGACATACGCGGTCCTTATTCGTTATAACTAAACGCGGCACGTTACCGCACCACCGTCTCGCCTATATTCCCAAGCGGCGGTGGCAGGGGTGTACTGTGCACACCCACTTTTCGCCGACGATGTTAGTTCCCATTCAATAGGGAGCGAGCCTATTGCTATATACCGGGCACGATTCCGGACTCATACTGTGAATGTTTCCTACCTAGGATTTGAACCCAGGACCTCGTGATCACAAGGTAACTTTACCACAATTTCTAGATATTATCGCGTAATGGTATTGTACGCCACTCTGGAGTACCATCCAACGATCCTTTCACGACGTTATCGTAACGTGCCGCGTTACGTATTTAATCAGTCATACCCAATAAGTGCCCTATACATATTATGTATGTAGAACAGATATTATGCCACTGGAATACACTCAAACGACCGCACATCAAGCGAGTCCGTAACCGAGCCGGCTTTGTGCTCGGCCGTCTTTACCCGATGATCTACAAGCGAAGTAAAATGTCCCTTAGGAATAAGGTGATACTTTACAAAACTTGTGCACGGCCTATCATGACTCTTATCCTTCCGTTTCCCTTACTTCCCTTGTTATGAATATAGATACCGCACACAGGATCAGACACCGACCTCGCCGGCGAGGTCGAAGAATCCCTTGCCCGTCGGCCGGTGCAGAGCACCACGGCGAGACACCTAGTATACGCTCTCTCCCATAGCGACTGCCCAAGCCGAGATCGTTCCTTCTTAAGGCGCCCTTGAGCTAGTTGCCCTCTTACCTATCTGGCTCGAGCGTATTGGTTGCACGCCCGCCCTCTTCCGGTGAAGCTGTAAAGGCCCCGCGGCCACCAGCGTAGATCATTCACACACTAACACAAAAACAATCAAACGATCATTTCACGGCGCTATCGTAACGAGCCGCGTTACGTGTTTAATCAGACAGCGAATAAGTGCCTTAGACATATGATATATGTAGGTATACCTACTGATATGCTATCGCTCCGTCACGAACCCACTAATTGTTTGTTTACAATTATCTGTTGACACATTTTTTTTATTATGTAATCTTGTCAGATAAAAACTACCTACGTTGTTCTTTGTTCCTGAAAATTGCGTATTTAGATATTCTGTCTTTAGTGTCCTAAGCAACGCGTTTAATTAAAGTTCGTTGTTCTTTTTTCTTTAAAGTACGTTCTAACTAAAAGAAAAACTAAAATCTATACTAATACTTAACTACTCTCTAATACTTAGATTAATTTTACTACTTAGTCTAGTGGCGAATAATGCGATCACGAGTGGTTCGAATCCAAGACCGGATAAAGTGTAATTTTTGGAAAAATTTATAATATAACTCCGGAGTCTGGCATTATGCCCGGTATTGATGGCACTAGGCTCAACCCCTATAACGTGCACATATAACCGACGATGTTAGTTCTTAGCGTAATAACAGATTGGCATTATACGGACTATTCCAGACTGAAATCCTACTGAGGATTTTAATAGAAAAACCAGAATTTGTCTGACCTAATCCGAGCCCAACACAATGCATCCTACCAACCCCACATGAGGATTATAAAGTTTACTGTTATCAAAAAACCATTAAAATAAATCTATCCTTATAAATTTACGCAGTCAGCTGATCGTCCTTGTATTTCTCTTTTCATTTAACTAACTATGCTCCGTGATTTCACCCTCCGTTTACCACGAAACTAATATGGTCGCAACGCAAACTAGTTGAAGGGCACCTCAAGGAGGAACGGCCTCGGCTTGGGCAGTCGCTATGGGAGAGGGCATATACTAGGTGTCTCGCCGTGGTGCTCTGCCCCGGCGCGCGGGCAAGGGATTCTTCGAGTTCGCCGGCGAGGCCGGTGTCTGACCCTGTGTGCGGTATCTGTATCCGAAAGAAGGGTATCGGGGTGGATGTAAGGGCATCGGGAGGGTCGGTGAGTACATGCCGCGGACGGCGTTAGCGGCTGATAGGAGGGGAGTTAGGTTCGTAGTCGGCGGCGGCTACAATTAACGGATTCCTTATTTTTTTTTTAAACTTAGCCCTACACCAGGATTTATGCCTGTGTTGTGGGTGCGTTTACAAACGTGAAAATTCACATACACAAATTCCCAGACACACAAAGATTTCTACCGTGCGGGAATCGAACGCGCGGCTATTAGACACAATGGGTGGAGCGGCTTAAGCTCTTTACCACTGCGCTAAAACGCCCGTCGATTGGACGCGTTCGCGGAATATCGGGTTATCGCCTTTTTAATGAAGACGTGAATAGGTTCGAGACTGAGATTGGAATGGAGATCGGCGTTCCGTATGAACCACTGGGCTGGGCACATCGCTCGCCCGCGCTATTACTTCGTTTTCGCTTAGCGTTTTTATGACTCTTTTTTTTTGCTTGGCTCCTAATGATCGTAGATCGTGATGTTAAATATATACCTATAACCGCCTTCCTCAAGAATTGGACTATCAAATGCAAAGTTTTTTTCAAATCCGACTGGTAGTTCCAGAGATTAGGACTTCGGAACAAAAAGAAAACAATCATACTCTTTAGCATTATTACATTAGTAGTTTCTGCCAGCGATTTCGTCCGCTTGGACTTTAGACCGAAACCTAACATTTTTCCGGTTTAAAAAGAATCTTATGTATAAATCCAGGTAATAAACTATATAATATCAGCCTACACTGTCCACTGCTGGGCAAAGGCCTTCTCTCACAAATCGAGGTGAGAGAGATTAGGTCATACTCCACCACGCGGACCCAGTGCGGATTGGTGGAGGCAGATTTGTGGCCACCTGCTGTTAGAACTTATCAAGCCGCCTTTAAGGCTTCCAACTCGGCTTAACGACTACCACATTAAGTGGTAACCGGGACCAACGGCTTAACGTGCCTTCCGAAGCACGGAGACGTTCGAATATGAAAATCCATCTCAGGCCGACCGAGTCGAACGCTGCTTAACCTTGGTGATCGGTAAGAACACCGCGGTCGCACAGCGCTACGAACGCCTATAAGCTATGCGCGTGCCAAATTTCATCCAAATCCGTATAGTCGTTTTTGCGTGATTGGCTAACAAACATAGAAACTTTCACATTTATGAAATAAGTAGGTCAGATAATGACGCTACCTATGGTCTCCACAGCTGATAGATTGTCTTCATATCTAAAGTAATTCCAAATCACCTTGTATTAAGGTTCAGACTTAATCAACTCTAATAACTTTATATAAAACGGTGCCTCAGTTTTCCGTTTACCCCTTACCTAAATCGGGCGTCGTCTAGACGGGTTTCTGTGAAACAAAACAAAAACTGATTGGCATGCCCAACGGAACAGCCACGTGACGAGAATACATCGGCCCGAGTGACTCACGCTAAATAAAGTGCAATGGTAGCCCTACCAGACTTATATACAATGTGTAACATAATAAACGCAACACCTGAAAGTAGCTTTAATTGAATTGATTCCAACAATTTTTAGTGTGTCTTTTGTGTCATTTGCGCTAAAATTTTTTATTATTGATTCAAAGCAATACAGAGATTTTAGTTTCTAAAACGTATTTCTCTATACGCACCACATACTCGTACAAGCCTTGAGATCTTGCGTTATTTACGATACAGCATGTATATCTATATCTATATCACAGAAACCTTACGGAAAAGGCACAGAGTACAGAGCTCCAACAGGTCCTTTCCTTCCAGACTTCTCTGGCTTCTTCCACGTTGCCCTTACATCCCTTCTTTCGGATACAGATACCGCACACAGGATCAGACACCGACCTCGCCGGCGAGCTCGAAGAATCCCTTGCCCGTCGGCCAGTGCAGAGCACCACGGCGAGACGCCTAGTTTATGCCCTTCCCCATAACTATTGACCAAGCCGAGGTCGTTCCTCCTTGAGACGCCCTTGAGCTAGTTGCCCCCTTGCCCTTATGGCTCGAGCGTAGTGGTCGCACGCTGGCCCTCTGGTCTGGTAAAGGCCCCGCGGCCAACAGCGTAGATCATACACTGCCTCGTCTTCGATTCTCACCTCGATTTGTGGAAGAAGGCAGTTTACCCAGCAGTGGAACAGATTTATTTATTATTATGTGTGTACATTATATTTTCTTCATCACTAAAATCGGTTTCTCTTCTTTTTTCAGGTAAGGCTACGTGACCAGCAGTGACCAGCAGCAGACCAGCGTTGTTAGTATAAGAAACCGAAAAAGTACTCTAAAATACAATATTTCCAAGAATACGTTTCGTCGACAGCTCATCAGCGATTTCAATTGAAGCCATGTCTAGGGCCTGACTCAGTTCAGACGAAAAATAATGTTGTTTGTGAACATGAGTCAGTCAAAACGTGGGTGGGATTATACAGTTTTATGTATTATACAGTATACATATGTATAATAAAATAAAAGTAGGTAAGAAAGATAGTATCGGTGTAAAGATGAGAAAAGGTATGCTTCGATGGTTCGTTCGCATATAGAAAGAATGCCAGAAGAAAGAATGACAAAACAGATATACAATGCACTGGCGATCAAACGGTTGACAAACTTGTATAATTAGTCTCTGATAACTTGTATTCATCTATTTATTCTAGAGGTATATCTGAATTAAAATCAGTACACAGTGATTTTGTATAATTAGTAAAGTGAATATGTCTATATTAAATCAAGAAAAAGAGCTAAATTGAATAATTTTGTGCAAAATCTTTTAAATCACAATATTTCTATCGGTGGGTGGATGACAATTACATTTACACTTAGTGCGCGCAACTCTCACGGTTCGGCTCAGCGCATAAAGAACATAACCGTACGCAACCGCGGTAAGTGCAGCTTTCGAGTAATCACGCGCATGATAAGCTAGCCCAGACGGTGCATTAATTCTGCCTACGTTGCCGGTGCCTCTGTGAGGAAAAATATATTGAATTTATCTCGGCAAAGTTTTTTAACATGGCCAGTAGTGGTGAATATTGGGGTTGCTGCACAAATGAAAATGAGACCGCTGCTGATGAAAAATTTATAAAATGTACTACCTGTGTAAAAAGATTTCACTATGCTTGCCTATCCCTAAAGAAATCTCCTAATAAATCTGAAACAAACAAAGCTTGGAAATGTCCAACGTGCTTAAGTAATGCTCCTAAAACTTCCAGAAAGGACTCGACCCCGGTCCGAAATATCTCCACGACTAGAGGCAACAAGAGACCTGCTGTAGGCTCCCCATCCCCTCCATCATCTTTATGCAGTAAAGGCGAAATTCGCTCTATAATCGAAGAGATTATCAAAGCAGAGTTTGACCAGATGCTGATAAAATTTAATACCAGCATAGCCTACTCATTAGCCGCTGAATTGGAGCCAGTAAAAAAAGAAATGCAGGATATTGTGGACTCTATTTCTTTCCTTAACAATAGATTTGATGAGATAGATAAACAACAGCAGTCCGCTAATATAAAGGTAAAAAAACTTGAAGAAGAAAATAAAGAACTCATGAACACTATTAGCGACCTTCAATTGCGTATTAACAACTTAGAGCAACACTCAAGGTCAAACAATGTGGAAATTCAATGCATGCCTGAATCAAAAAAAGAAAACATTTATAATATCGTCACACAGTTGGGCAAAGTTGTGAATTGCGAAATAAAGGAGAAAGATATACTACACTGCACCCGAATTGCCAAGGCTAATCAAACTAACAGCCGCCCGCGATCCATAATTGCTCAACTATCATCGCCTAGACTGCGTGATCAACTTCTGGCATCAATTACCAAATTCAACCAAAATAATTCGCATGACAAACTAAATTGCGCACACCTAGGATTCTCCGGGAACAAATCTCCTGTTTACGTGGTTGAGCACCTTTCACCAGCAAACAAAGCACTTCACGCAGCCGCCAGGATTAAAGCAAAGGAAATGAACTACAAGTTCGTGTGGGTCAGAAGCGGCAGAATATTTGCAAGGAAAGCAGAAGGCACAGAATACATTTTAATTAAGAATTATAATAGCTTGAGCAAAATTATCTAACATATACAAATAATTTATGTTATGTATGTTTACGTGCTTAATCATAGTAAAATTCACTTATTTAAATATTTATTATCAAAATTGCAGAGGTTTACGAACTAAAACTAATACTTTCTATAGCAATTTATGTTGTACAAACTATGATGTAATAATTTTAACGGAGACATGGTTGAATGGTAACATCCTTAGCAGTGAGCTATTTTGCGATAGATACACTGTGTATAGGAGGGATAGGGAGACCACTGGTTTCCAACCTAAAAAGGATGGGGGTGGAGTGCTGATAGCCATTTCGAAAAAAATAAACTCGAGGCGTGTTGAGAGTTGGCAAAGTAAATGTGAGGACCTCTGGGTCACAATAGATATATCTGCTACACGTCAAATGGCTCTGTGCGCAATATATCTTCCCCCTCCTGTGTGTCACGCAACTCTTGAACTTTTATCCAAAACTGTAATGTTATTTTTGACACAACGGAAATACCTATTTGTATAATTGGTGACTTTAACCTGGGAAAAATTAACTGGGATGAAGTGGCTGTTAACTACTCCTTACCTAACACATGTCGTAGCTTACTTGAATTTATGAACGTTTGTAAACTTACACAACAAAACAATATTAAGAACTGTTCTGGACGTATTTTGGATCTTGTTTTGTCGACAATCTCCTTGTGTTCAGTAAGTGAATCCACTTGCCCTTTAACCGTTATTGACAAATTTCATCCTCCCCTAGATTTGAATCTGTCAATGGCAAAGAATAGTAGTCTAGCATACAAAGCACATAACATGAAACCTAATTTTTATAAAGCTGATTACGAACTTATTAACCAACAGCTAAATAAATATGACTGGATTCAAATTTTAGAGGGAGGGACTGACGTAAATGACATGATAATAATTTTCTATAATATCTTAGATACCGTTATAAATAAATATATTCCAAAGCATAAGACAACGAAGAGCCACTTTCCACCGTGGTTTAACAAAAAAATTATTAAAATGTTAAAAGAAAAAAACAAATTAAGACTGCGTTTCAAAAAATACAAAAACCCGCGAGACGAATTAGAACTAAAATTAGTTTCAAAACGATGTCAATATCAGTGTAAGAAGTTATATAACGACTATTTGAATAGCATAGAAATCAAAATTGCAGACAATCCAAAGGCTTTCTGGACACATGTTAAAAACAAACGTGGCGGATCAAGTGTCTACCCTTTGACCATGACCGACGGACAGACCACAACATCCAATGGTACTGCTATTTGTGACCTTTTTGCGGATTTCTTTTCATCGGTCTACACACATACTAACAGCACAGATTTCATACATGGGTCTGACTTCCTGCACTCTTTGCATAATAACAGCATGTGCTTAACATACCCAATATTTGATCTTAAAACTGTACACAAAAGTTTGCAATCTGTCGACACCAGAAAAGGAGCAGGTCCTGATGGGATTCCCCCAGTTTTTATCTCAGCTTGCGCTTCAGCCTTGGCTGCTCCACTAATGCGCATCTATAATCAGTCTTTGGCATCAGGAACTTTCCCTGCGAAATGGAAGAAAGCTAAGGTTGTTCCTATACACAAATCTGACAAAAAAGATGTCATTTCCAACTACAGGCCCATTTCGGTCCTCTCTTCATTCGCCAAGATCTTTGAGTCTATGATCTGTCCCTATATACAGCATCATTTGAGTCTATACCTAAGTATTGATCAACACGGTTTTGTTCCATCGAGGTCTACAGCCACAAACTTGTTAAGTTTTTCGGAGCTTGTCACACAAGCTCTAGACTCAAACAAAGAGATCGATGTTATATATACAGACTTTAGCAAAGCGTTCGATAAACTTTCCCACTCTATACTTGGTAATAAATTGTCAGCATATGGTATATCTGGGCCTCTGTTGGAATGGTTTAAATCGTATTTAGTTAAGCGTGAGTTCTATGTTGTTGTTAATGGCTTTCAATCCACTAATCGAAATATAACCTCTGGTGTACCACAGGGTTCGCATTTGGGTCCCATATTATTTAATATATTCATTAACGATATACCCTGCTGTTTCCAATATTCCAAATGTTTCCTGTACGCTGACGATTTGAAGTTCGCTAGAAGAATAGAATGTAATAAAGACACTGAATATGTACAAGAAGACCTGAATCGACTGATTGAATGGTGTGACCGCAACGAAATGCAACTTAATTTTAAAAAGTGTTACCATTTGAAATTCTCAAAGAGGTCAAACTGCATGTACTCGAATTATTACATTCTCAACCAAAAAATCCAAGAGGTGGAATTGATCAGGGACTTAGGAGTAACGTTTGATAAAAAGTTAACTTTTATTCCGCACATCGAAAGCATTAGCAAAAAAGCGTCCAAGATGTTAGGATTTATAATACGTAACACAAAAGGCTTCCAAAAAAGCACCACGAAGGTTGTGCTATATAACAGTCTTGTTCGAAGTGTATTGGAATATTGTTGTATTGTATGGAGACCACATTACGCCACTCATATGTTAACGCTTGAACGTGTCCAAAAACGCTTTTTGTGGCATCTTGCGTTTTCGCAAGGTAAAGCCAAGCAGCTACCTTCATACAACTCTCGCTTGCAGTACTTCAAGTTACGCTCCCTATCAACACGTAGAGACATAATAGATGCTGTCTTCTTATATAAGTTGTTGAGGAATAAAATTGATTGTCCCGGTATACTGGGCATGTTGCATTTCCGCGCTCCAACTCGTTATCCCAGAAATGCTATCACGCCACTCTGCCCACCATTGCGCAGGACGGTGCTTGGTGTAAATTCGCCAATACCACGGCTATGTAAAATTTTAAACAAGTGCCACGATGTAGTTGATGTACACCATGATAATTTTAACAAATTTTACAAAGTTGTTGTTAATTGTTCCACATAATTATGTTAATTCTAATTTAATTTATTTTATTATTTATTATTAATTTTTTATCATACTTTATTATTCACCTTTACTTTAACCTAAATTTTGTAAACTAGAATATCAAACATATTCTTAGTTTAGTCGTGTATTTAGTTAGTCAATCATACGGTTTGTGCATGCGGTGTTAGCCTGTAAGAAATTGTTACACTTAATAATGTATTCATGTAACTAAAATACTATGTATGTACTAGTGTAAATAATTGTTGGTTAACCTAAATAAATAAATAAATAAATAAATAAATAGTATCGGTGTAAAGATGAGAAAAGGTATGCTTCGATGGTTCGTTCGCATATAGAAAGAATGCCAGAAGAAAGAATGACAAAACAGATATACAATGCAAAAGTGGAAGAATGTAGGTGCCGGGGAAGACCTAGACTGTCTTACCATGACCAAATAGACCGAGTCTTATCTGAAGGGCAAGTCAAAAGTCTCTGTAACCGACGAGCGTGTATGAGACGAACTATGAGAGTAGAGGAAGCCAGAGAGGTATGTAAGAAAAGAATCTGTTGGAACTCTGTACTCTCTGCCTACCCTGCAAGGGATCTGACGTGATATGATGGCGTTTAAGCGCCGACTCGAGCGATTTCACAACACGACTTTTAACCTCCAGTGAACATCTTTCGACTGAAGATAAAAAGCTACTTCTGTTAATACCACAAGATAGAAAAATGCCGCGATATATTCAATGTGGAGTGACAACCTCGTAACAGTTTTATGACATTATATAAATCAACAGAATACACACTATTCACGATTATAATAAATAAAACATTATCATTTATTATTACGTTAAGAGGAAAACTAATTTGTTTATTTACATAGCTCGAGCGACTCCGACAGGCTTCCTTCCAATTATTAATTAAATGAACAATGCGCCAGTCCGTTTGTTTTATTAGCACGGACAAAGTGAAAAGTATTACTCAAATGTTCATTATAGGATTCGAAACACTTTACAGAGACAGACACCTTCTTAAGGGCCTGCTGCGAAAAAAACGTGTTTTTGTATTCCCTGCACTTTGAGGCGCTCTTAGCGCCGTGCGACCGCGGTGTTCTTACCGATTACCAAGGTTAAGTAGCGACACGGTTGACCCGAGATGGGTGACCGTTTGTGGCAGTTTCATACTCGAGCGTCTCCGTGCTTCGGAAGGCACGTTAAGCCGTTGGTCCCGGCTACCACTTAATGTGGTAGTCGTTAAGCCGAGTTGGAAGCCTTAAAGGCGGCTTGATTAGTTCCAACGGCAGGTGGCCACAAACCTGCCTCCGCCAGTCCGCACTGGGTCCGCGTGGTGGAGTATGACCTAATCTCTCTCAACTCGATTTGTGAGAGAAGGCCTTTGTCCAGCAGTGGGCACTATAGACTGATATTATTATGCACTTTGTACGATGCTAGCACCGAACATCGCGTTACGCGTTGTCAGCATTTACGCCGGCACGCGCCGTTTTGACCATTTCGTCACTTAGTACACGTTCAATCACCAATCGGTTCGCGTGTGCTCATAACCATTAAAACCGTACGATTTTAGATTAAGTCAAGTGAATAAACCATAATCGCGCTTAACTTATCTTTCATTTATGAATCATAAATTTCTGTACGGTCACCATACCCCGTACACACAAGAAATATATGGATTAGAACTTTATATTTCGAAATATGATTTTTGACTGTATATTTTAGAACCTGGTAAAAGGAATACACGATTAAATAAATTTTTCTCGACAGAATTAAAATCTAAAGTCATCTCTATTGCTTAACATTTTCTGATTTTAACGTAAAATGCTTAAGAACTTATCAATAGAATTTACTTAAAAACATAGCCAATAATTTCAGCAAGGTTTTTGTAAAGCAGTTTTTTATTTCATAGTGAAGGTTTTTTTAGAAAGTAATAGAATTTGTTTTTTTGTAGATACGTCGTTTATATTCAAGCGCGCGCTCAATATACCCGTCCCTTATTATTATTTTGTAAAGTAATTGCATCATTGTCACTCTTTCGGTCTTAAATGGTCGTCTTAAGCGACTGGCCTGAAATAGCTGCCAACATAGGAGAGTAGAAAAAGGCCTTTGCTCAGCTGGAATATGACATTGCTCGTAATTAACAGACGGCTTGGTCCATTGGTTAAGAGCTTAAGCCGCTCCGCGCACTGAATCGAATAGTCGCGGGTTCGATCCCGCACGCGACAAATCTTTGTATGGCCCACAAATAGTTGTTTCGGTCCGGGTATTTGTGTATAGTATATACAGGAATAATTCCTAGGGTGGAGCTACGTTTTAAAAAAATAATATACATGAAATAATAAACACGGCTGCCTCATTGTTCTATTGGCAAAGCGCATCGCTTTGTGATCACGAGGTCCTGGGCTCTATCCTAGATCGGACAAATGTAGGTTTTCTAACATAATCTTCCCAGTATGAGTCCGGAGTCGGGAATTGTGCCCGGTGTATGGCAAAAGGCTCGCCCCATACTACATGGGACCTTACATCATCTGCGAAAAGTATAAACGTATATATAGACGTGACGGTGTGAATGAGGAATAATAAAAACACAACTTATTAGTGACTGTAGATCTTGAAATGACGCTGCTAAGATCTTTCCTTTGCACTATAATATGGGGTACTTCGCGTCTGCCTTCTTCAAGTTGCAGATGTACTTGCCGATAGTTATCATTTGCCGTGTGGTAAACTGCCTATTCATATGCTTATTTAGTCCCTACACTGTAAAAACATCTAACCAGTTCTACCGTACGTGTGTCACAAAACAATATGTCAAAAAGCGGATACAAACATTTTTATTTATTTATTTATTTATTCTCAAATTACAACAACTATCTTTACAGGTTTTTTCCTAATACGATAGTGTAGTCAACTTATTTAAATACAATATCATTAAATTAGTTCGTCCATTATTTTAGAAACATTAACTTATTTATTATTTAATAAATTGTACATTATATTTAATTATTTTTGAATTATATATTAAATTAAATTATATTATAAGATAAGACATATAAAGTTGCTTTCTGAAATTCGCTCTTGGAACAGATAAATAAGTCAATCCTCTCGGCAACTTTATTTAGTGTGTGCAAAGCACGCGTCAGAGGCGAGTTGGCTAGCAAGCTGGTCTTGGCGCGCGGCACCGCCAGCAGCCGCGGCCGCCGCCGCCGCGCCGCGTATCCGTCCGGCACGCATAGATATTGAGCCCTTTGCTGGGAAAGAATTTGAAAACTCTGCTTTCTTAAAGAGTGACCATGTAGTTTCTTGCCATGTTGTTCTTCTTCTCCACAGAAATGGTGTTCCGAACGGATGGTATAGTCTTAAGTAATCAATAACTTTTTCTTTTTTGACTGTTCATAGGGACTTTTTGGTCTCCATGAAAAAAAAATGATTTTGTTTTGATTGATTTGGACAGACCTCTTGATCAATTTTATAATTAGGCTTCCACGCTGACTCACATTTTACAACCTGAAAAAAAGTGTCACTAAATAACAGTTTAGTGCGTTGCAAAAACCGAAATAAGCCAAGCAATATTTATTTTAATTTTTACTCCAAGTAAAATTCTCTTGATTGAAACATATTACTAATTTATATTGTATAACTTTGGGTAATGAAATGATAAGTTTACGTTATATCGTTTTAATCAACGTAATTGAGAACTGTTAATGCCCCAGGGTCCGTATTAACATTACATTTGTCCAGTGCACAAACAGCTCCAAATAATTTCCCAAGTGTGTCTATAATATAGCAAGGTTGTGAATTGTAGCAAGTATGTAACGTGTTACAGCAACGCCCTAGGGAACAATACGCGACGCTGACCTGTAACGTGTTGTATGTAACGTGTTACAGCAGCACCCGAGGGAACAATACGCGACGCTGACCTGTATCGTGTTGCGGAACTCCAAACAGCTTATATTGCAAGAGTTATTAAATTGTGTTGCCTCATAAACTGTGCTGAATATATAATGAGAATTTGAGTTTAGAAGCATTCTTCGTTAGGTATGAAAATGTTTACATAAATCGTAATTTAATTTACATTCAGCAAAAAGTTGGTAATCATCAATAAGTTTATTGAAAACTAAAATTCATTATGGTCGCCTAAAACGCCTCATTTAACGAATGTATAATCTCAAAAATATAAATTGAATGCAAATATGACATTATGCTAATAAAAAAACAGAAAGTAATTTTTTGTAAAAAATGTCATTGTCCTATTATAACAAACGATATTATGCCCTATGTGGTCGGGCGGTCAAGTTAAGTCTTAAGTCAAGTTAAGTATATTCTTAAATTTTTTCTACCATATTCGTAGCTTATAAAATATGTTCATTATATTGTTGGAACTATTGTAACATTGGATTCTTTTTTCTAGTGAAATAAAGACAAAATCATTCATTGAGGAAGCAACCTGTGCCAATCATTTTTGGTACATTCCGATCATACAGTCTCTAATCACAAATCAAAGAAACTATAGTCGTAGTAATAATGTGTAGTTATACTTAATATTATAAATTCGAAATGTGACTCTTGTTTGTTTGTTACGTTTTCCTCAACCGCTGCACACAAGTTGATTAAATTGGACAAGGAGATGGCTTGCATACTGAGAAGGACATAGGCTACGTTTAGTGAGAAAAAAAATAAAGCAGACTAAGTCGCGAGTAGCAGCTAGTTCAAAAAATAAATAATGATTTTCGAAAACAAAACTTACGGAGACCCCGATCGCTTCCTCGTATAAACAATCTCGTATAAAAAACACCTTTCCCAACCACAAATTCACTGTAATTATATACGTAAGGTACACAAAGGACAATATATCGCCGTCCATTTATTACCCGATTAACATTTATCAACGTTTCGCAACAGCTAAACAATTAGCATTGTGTTCGGGGGTGTTGCTGTAACGTCTAAGGGAAACAATAAGTTGGCTCGCGACGCGTTGCAAAACACCGGAGAAGAAAATCGGTTAACAATATACAATTAAATGCGAGAAACAAAGACTTTGGTATTTGGTATTGCAACATTTTTGACGCTGCTATTGGGGAGGTCAACTACAAGCGCGTTTAAAAAAGTCATGACCCTAAAATCATCCACTAATAAACCATAATTGACATGACATTACAAAAATATTAGACAATATTGGCCCTTGTAACTCCTTGATGGAATAGGATTTTTCCCATTGGCCACTGAGCATACTGTCACCACTGGGTAATTTTGAGGATATGTCCAAATCTAGATCTGCAACTCGATTAGTAATATACGTAGGTTCCTCATTAGGGAGAATATGACTGGAATCACTTAGTTAAAATCCAGATGGGCCTCTGCCCATCACAGGAAGCACCTTGTCCTCTCTATCCAGAAAAGGCAGACATTAGTGAATCACGAAACCCCTAATGCAAAGATTTTTGGATATTGAACTGATAACGGGCAACAAACTGTTATTTTGCTTAAATTCAAACGGGCGGAACCACGAGTTACGGCTAGTTAATGTACAAATGAATAGAAATCCCGCCTTATTTTGATATGATATCCATTTAAGCTGCTTTGTTGTGTCCAAGACATGAAACTGAAACAACTTATTCAACAAGAAGCACTCTTGAAATTTCACCAATAGCTCCACAATAGCAGTAAAAAGTACTATTGTAAAATGATAACTATACAATATTAATTTTATTGACTCACTATCACGCCTGTATTCCTCAAGCGGAGGTGGCATAGGTGTACTGAAGATATTAGCTCCCAATGTTTTAGAAACCGAGCCTATAGCTAGAACCGATATCTCTGAATGAAACAAGAATCTAGACAAACGTCGCGACGGATGTTTTAGAAACAATCCATGAATGTTGAGAGAAAAGTATGTGTGAATTAATTTGTCGACATTCAGTTTCATTTACTCACTAGACTTTTCCCGCGGGTCCGTTCACGTGAACCTAGTGCATTAAAAATATTTAATCTGACCATCGATCAAATATTGGTATATTAATATATCGATAGATCTGGCTTAAAAACCAGTTAGCTTAACCTCTTCCTATTATCCGGCCACATATTTCGGAGAGGTCAACCTGTATCTCTTGTTCTACCTTACCGATTTTGGCCAAACATATTGCAACACTATTTAAGTCAGAATATATGCTAATGTGAAGGTCCCGTCAAAACCGGTTCAGTATTTTTTGATAATGTCCAAACAAACAAACATGCAAAACAAAATATTCTTTCATAGTTAGAGGTCCTGAAATAGCCGCTCAACTACAATGTTTTTAATTATTTACGTTCAGTGTACAAACACATCCAGTTCTTTAAGAATTTGTCCTGGGATCTCCGTCTGGGGCTGCTGCAATATCGTGTATTGTTTTGTTGAACCCAAGATACTAGATGTAGATTTCACTTATGTAGACTCACTTGACAAACTAGCTTACATTGTTCTTCCATACCCTTGAACAAATTTAGATGGCAAATACTTTAAAACTTTTAAAAGTGTTACCTAAACTTAGGGTTTCTTGCCATTCTACTCCGCAGGAATGACATTCCAAAGTAGTGGTAGAGATATTGTTACTTTTCTGACGATTTATCGTGATAGTGATACATATTGTAAAACAAAGTCGTCGTCGTCGTCGTCCCCCCCCCCCGCCGCGTTTGTCTATCTGTCTGAACGCGATAAACTCAAAAACTATCGAACAGATTTTCATACGGTTTTTACCAATGGACGGAGGGTTCAAAAAGAAGGTTTATGTATATTAATTCACCCGTGCGAAGCAGGGCGGATCGCTAGTAAATACTAAAATTGTTTGCATAATGTAAAAATATTCCGATTCTGATTCCCTCACTAAAGAAGCTTATGTTGCAACAGCTCTCCGCGCACACTCGTGTGGACCAATCGCATAATTAGCTCCACGAGTAAAAGGATTAACTGCGCTTGCAAAACTTAATGCATAACAGATCATGGCATTAACAGTTAACATTAAAATACCAACGGCTTTACAGAGTTAAAATAACAGTGACTGTTGAGTCGTAATGTGGGTTTTAGATGATTAAAACTATAGTCAGAATCACGAAAAAAGGGGGTTTTTGTTCAGAAGAATATTCATAGAAATGAATCACGGAAAATTGTGGTTGAAAATCTGACTATGCTAAAGTTATACGAAGATTTTGATTTTAATTTCTAAGGGCATTTTGCTGGGTCCGCTTAATCTCTTTCACCTCGATTTGTGAGAGAAGGCCTTTGCCATCAGTGTAACAGTATAAACTGATATTACACGTTCAAAAGCTCAGAACAATAAAAGGTTAGCAACCTGTTGAAAGCAGTACACACGACCCTGTAGATGTCTAGTGTTTTAGAGTTTGTACGAATGAATTATGAAAATTCCCTACTAGAATCCCTCAAGAAATGTTATTAGAATATTATTCAAGAAAGATATGTGGGTGCAAGTTACGGAGCGTGCAAACTAGGGTTCGTTTATACTTACCTAATGGACACCCATTACGTCTATTTAGAGATTTTACATGTAGATGAATGTCTGTTAGATGAAGCTATTATATAAAATAATAGGTCTAGGCCTCGTAATAGATTGGACTCCGCTGAATCTGAAGAATTCTGTACCATGTCATTAGATTCTTCTACGTCTTCTGCCGAAAAACGTTTAGTGTAGGACATAGGTATATGGCAATAGGCTCGCCCCCTATTAAATGGGACCTAACATCGGCGGTGAAAAGTGGGTGTACCCCGTACACCTCTGCCACCCCCGCTTGGGGAATATAGGCGTGACGATGCTGTATCTAGCTCTCTATATCATCAAACCACATCTCTTGCAAGGTAAGCAAACAGTAGAGAGTTTCAACAGCCTCTTTTCTTACATACCTCTCTGGCTTCCTTCACTCTAATAGTTCATCCCATACACGGTCGCCTCTTATGCAGACTCCAGACTTGGCAGAAAAGACGCTGTCTATTTGGTATCTATATGCAGGCTGATCTTCTCCTTAGCATTTCGATGGCAAACACGACAATACAATTAAAAATTCCAGGAATGTGTGGCCGGCCCTGAGTTTCGCCTCTATGGGTTTCTTGAACACACAGAACGTCGCAGTGCGTCTTGCGGCATAACTCAGAAAGAATTTCTGATTTGTCCTATGAAAAACCCTCAATGTTAATAGAGACTACACACAGCGCCGGCTTTAGGGCTGGACTCGTTGTGTTTTCCATCGTGGTGAAAGAATTGGCCAATCAGCGTAGGGAACCCGCCGATTGTTACCAGGGTGCGCCGGACGTACGGGGGCTCATAAGATACGTAACATGGGGAGGCTCCTTTTATGCAGGCTGTTGATGATGATGATTGTAAAGATAGTCTAGGTCTTCATCTACTATGTACCGCCACAAAAACTTCTATTCAAACGTCAATGCATAAAGAATTTATCAATTTAGCACGCAGCATAAACACGCATAGGTTAGGATTGGCCACGGTCACGATCTGATACGCACACGCCTTGCGGTTATTCGAACTTATACATTACTAGCTCCCTCCCACGACTTTATCTGCGTTATTTCTATTTTGAGACGAAAGGTAGCTTAGGTCCTTCCCAGGAGACAATCTGTTCTATCTATCTATATCATCACGCCTAAACCCTTGCGGAATAGGTAAAGAGTACAGAGTACCAACTGGTTATTTCCCTACAGACGTCTCTGGCTTGCTCCACATTTATAGGCAATCTGTTCTAATTCTATCAAAATCTGTTCATAGGATTAAGCGTAAAAACGTAACAGACAGAGTTACTTTCCAATTTATATTATTAGTCTATCTATCTATCTATCTATATCATCACGTCAGTTTCCTTGCGGGGTAGGCAGAGAGTACAGAGTTTCAACAGGTTCTTTCCTTACAGACTTTTCCGGCTTCCTCCACTCTCATAGTTCGTCTTATACACGCTGGCCGGTTACGGAGACTCTTGACTTGCCCTTCAGATAAAACACGGTCTATTTGGTCATGGTAAGATAGTCTAGGTCTTCCCCGGTACCTACATCCTTCCACTTTCGCATTGTATATCTGTGACAATCTTTCTATATGCCCGAACTAACGGAGCATACATATAAAAAAAATCTTTAAAAAAAGGTAAACCGACTTCAATGAGCAAAAAATAAATATTTGAAGTCGGTACTAGTTGGTGCAGTCGGCTACTAGGCAACGACTTCAAATATTTTTTTTTTTAAAGATTTTTATTTTACAATTTTAAGTGACGAGTGTATTATTTAGTAATATTTATATACCGATATTATATTATTTTGCTCAGTTGTACAGTAAGGTTCCTACAGGATTAATATAATGACTATAATAACAGAATCTATACATTCGTGCTGTTCGACGTTAAGGAGTTCCCTGTTGTATCTTCAAAGTCCAAGGTCTAATACCAATAACATTAAAATAGGACAACCAAATGCAAAAAGAATCATAAAAATCGGTGCATAAGCAAAGGAGTTATAAAAAAAGGACGAATTATGAACCTCCTTTTTTGAAGTTGGCTAATATACTGCTTAGTTCTATAGTAGGGTACCTATAGGATTGACGTAATACCCATAATATCTCAATTTACACATGCCTATTGTTTGTCGTTAAGGAGTTCCATGGCGTATCTTCTAAGTCCAAGGTCCAATGCCAATGAAATTAAAATGGGACCACCTTGGAGCTATACTGAACCCAATGCAAAAAAACATCAAAATCGGTCCACAATTGACGGAAATATCGCTGAACATACATAAAAAAAAAAACCTCTACCACCCCCGCTTGTGGAATGTAGGTGGGACATTGATAATTATTTATTTTTAATCATAAACACTGATGGTATCTAGAATTGACTTCATATATGAATTATATTTTAACTTCAGACTGCCTCGTTGGTCTGGTGGCAAAGCTCATCGCTTTGTGATCACGAGGTCCTGGGTTCAAATCCTAGGCCGGACAAATGTAGTTTTTCTAACGAAAAATTCCCAGTATGAGTCCAGAGTCTAGAATTGTGCCCGGTATGGCAATAGGCTCGCCCCCTATTACATGGGACATAACATCGTCGGCGAAACGTGGGTATACTCAGTACACCTCTGCCACCCCCGCTTGGGGAATATAGTCGTGACGGCGTTTTATATTTTAACACTACCTAGTTCGTCTAGTCACTAATGCGCGTAGCGAACATTGAAAAATCCCAGTAGTTATCATTCCGAAGTCAATATTTGTGCCCGTTATAATGGCCATAGTCTCGCCCCTTTCACATTGGAACTTAACATCGCCGGAGATAGATGTAAACAGTATACCCGTGCCGACCCCGCTAGGGGAATTTGTGATGGATATCTTAACAATGCGCAAGTCGAAGGATGTAGGTACCGAGGATAACCTAGACTATCTTACCATGATCAAATAGACCGGGTCTTATCTGAGGGATAAGTCAGGAGTCTCCGTAACTGGCGCGCGTGTATGAGGCCAACTATGAGAGTGGAGGAAGCCAGAGAGTAAGGAAAGAACCTGTTGGAACTCTGTACTCTCTGTCTACCCTGCAAGGGATCTGATGATATATATAGATAGTTTCATTTAATTTGATTAAAACAATGATTTATTTCATAATTTCTCTCACATATCATTCCCACATGAAAATCTGGACCATTTCTATAATATTAATCACATTTATATCGATTCGTCTCAGCCCGCGCGTCCTGTTTGTAGGTCTTCATTAGCAGCGCCCGCGCTGACCCCATCCTTCATTTCCATTTCATTGAATAATGTTCGTTCACCTCTTTCAGCGTTAATCTCACAATTTTGTTTTCAGCATTCTAAGCCATTGAGTTATTATGGACCATGTAACGTAACTATGTAATGTTAGCTCTCAGCGCTCGTAGCGCTGTGCGACCGCGAAGTTCTAGGCGATCACCAAGGTTAAGCAGCGTTCGGATCGGTCGTCCAGAGATGGATGACCGTTTGTGCCATTTTTCATATTCGAGCGTCACCGTGCCCGGATACCACGTAATGTGGTAGTCGTTAAGCCAAGTTGGAAGCCTTCTAGGTGGCTTGATAAGTTCCAACAGCAGGTGCCTTCGCCAATCCGCACCGGGGCCGCGTGGTGGAGTATGACCTAATCTCTATCACCTTGATTTGTGAGAGACAGCCTTTGCCCAGCAGTGGGACAGTTTAGACTGATATTTCTATGTAACGTACTACTATAATATTTTTCACATAAGATGGGTAGTGACAGTTCTAAGTGCCAAACGAAATTAATATTTAATTCAATGTTATTAAGGCATAACACCATAAGTATAGAATCAGGTCATGCGTCTTATTGCCATTGAACAAAATATAATTTTCTTTGACACTTACAACTGTCACAGTACCCTTCCTTCATGAAAAATACTATAGAGAAGCTATTTTAAACAAAAACGGCGCCAACTTATCGCCCGCGGTTTGTGAGGAGGTATGTTCCGTTTTTTACTTATGCTTTTTACTCGACGTATGACATAGACAACATTGTTACAACTCTGATACAGACCAATATTGAAGACTATTTATCGAAAAAAGTTGGAAATAAAACGAATTATTTGGTCTTGGTCCCTTATCCTTTATTAGTCCTCTAACTATAACCCCCGTCCTCTGCCACCCCCATTTGGGCGTAGAGGAAGCCAGAGAGGTCTGTACGGAAAGACTCTGTTGGACTCTGTACTCTCTGCCTACCCTGCAAGTGATCTGACATGATGATAGGTCCCATATCGATTTTTCTATATCTAACCCTTCGATTCGTAACAAAAGGTGTTAATGATCCCACTAATGACACTGTCGAAATTATCTTCGTAATGAATAATTTAGTAACGCCATTCTATAAAAAAGTATATGCTGAGATGAGATTCTATAAAGAAGAAGGGCAAGTGAAGAGTATCCATAATCGGTAAGCGTGTATGAGACTAACTATGAGAGTGGAGGAAGCCAGAGAGGTCTGGAAGAACTTATTAGAACTCTGTACTGTCTGCCTACACCACAATGGATCTAGGTAATGATATAGATAGAGGGAGAGAGAGAGAGAGAGATAAAGAAGAAGATTTGTTAGATTCGTTGATTAAAATCAATTTTATTACATTTGTACATACAAACGCATATATGTACTTACATACTCGTGATATGAAGCGATGATATATTAATTAACTGTGCGAAAAGTGACAGCCCTGTGATCCCTGTGACAGCGCCTAAATATAGGTCAAGTGGATTTATTCCAAAATTCCAATTAGCCAGGATTACCGGCTTATCTCTACGCAAGTGGGTTTGGAATCATGAGGCCAATGGGAATTATTCCCAGAATAAACAACCAATTATTACATAAGTTTTCACTTTGCTCGTTTCGGTTTATTAAATTGAAACGAGTTAATTGAAAACTTATGTAATTGGCTTTGATACGGAATAGCTTTCACTTAAGTCCTTTGGTAAGTCCGGTGGTTTTTAACCTGATTTGTCATTGCTGGAACTTCCAATTTGCATTTATTAACAAGAAATTGATTTAAAATAAACACCGTCACGCCTATATTCCCCAAGCGGGTGTGGCAGCGGTGTACTGAGTACACCCACATTTCGCCGACGATGTTGGGTCCCATGTAATACGGGGCGAGCCTATTGCCATATACCGGGCACAATTCCAGACTCCGGACTCGTACTGGGAAGTTTTCGCTAGAGTTTATCTAACAAAAAAACACTTGTACGACCTAGGATTTGAACCCAGGACCTCGTGATCACAAAGCGAAGCACTTTGCCACTAGACCAACGAGGCATTGATTTAAATATGTTTAATCTATATACCTATTATATAATCTGTTAATGCTTACCCTTAAATCATGCACTCTGCTCAGAACAGAAATGTAACATGTCGTTAAAGATAAGGCTCACTTCCGTCATTCTAAATTATTTTTAGATTGCATTAAGCTGTTACACTTCCATAAGAAATAAATAAATTAAATCACTACATATTATAAAACAATGATAGTGGTTAGACCGTTGGACTGCAAAGTCAAAGGTTTCGGGTTCAAACCCAGGCACGCACGTCTTTTAGAAAGCATGTGCGTATTAAAAATTAATTATCCCTTGCTTTAACGGTGAAGGAAAACATCGTGAGGAAACCAGCATGCCTAAGAGTTTCTCGAAGGTGTGTGAAGTTCGCCAACCCGCACTGGGCCAGCGTGGTGAACTATGGCCTAAACCCTCTCAGTTTGAGAGGAGGCCCGTGCCCAACGGTAGGACAGTTTCTTAACAGGGCTAATATTATATTATTATTTATGTTATAAAACCAAGTCTCCCGCGGCGCCTGTCTGTCTGTCTATACGCGACGAAAGAATTTTCAAACGGTTTTCACCAATAGGCGGAGTGATTCCAGAGGAAGGTTTATATGTATAATTCACCCGTGCCGGGACGGGTCGCTAGTTATTTATAAGATTGCATTAAGCTGTTGGACTTCCATAAGAAATAAATAAATAATAAACGACATATTACTAATTAAAAAAAAAAAACTGAATAAGGCACTTGTTGGATCGAGTTATTTGACAGGCTTATTAAGCGACACTTATTTTGGAATTCTCAAATGGGAAACCGGTCAATTAAAACACATAGATTATATTGACAGGCACAAAAGGCCAATAAATATTATAACGGTCGAGTGTTGTATACAAATAACGAATTTATTATCACGAAGATCCGACAATCGACGTTCGTATCGGGGCCAACATTGTAGCCAATTCACAAATCAGAACCGATGTGAGTCGTCATCAATTAAACAGATGGTGCCTTATTCAAATTGATTCATATTATTATGAAGCAGTGATAGCCTAGTGGTTAGACCATTGGACTGCAAAGTCAGAGGTCTCGGGTTCAAACCCAGGCACGCACCTCTGTCTTTTCGAAAACATGTGCGTATTTAAAATTAATTATCACTTGCTTTAACGGTGAAGGAAAACATCGTGAGGAAACCTGCATGCCTAAGAGTTTCTCGAAGGTGTGTGAAGTTCGCCAACCCGCACTGGGCCAGCGTGGTGGACTATGGCCTAAACCCTCTCAGTTGGAGAGGAGGCCCGTGCCCAGCAGTGGGACAGTTTATTAACAGGGCTAATATTATATTTTTATTATCTACCAGCAGTTTTCCGCGAATTCGCACCCGGTCGACAGCCTACCGGTTCTATGTCACTTCTGGGGATTAACTCTGCAATTGCTTTTTTAAATAAAATGTTGTTCATAAACATCAAAGTTGTTGATTTTTGACAGATTTGGTAATCCTTTAACTAAATGGTGTCACCATGGGTTTCCATTCCATACCACAAGAAAATAATTGTTGTTATTTGGTAATCTAGTAAACAATGACTAGTTAATTGTTTGTTAATTCGGTATTCTGTGATTATTTTGACGGTATTTTGAAGGTAATAATACTATTGATAATTCCATTCCGATCTCGGTCTCGAACCTATTCGCGCCTTTATTAAAAAGGCGACAACCCGATATTTCGCGAACGCGTTCATTCATAGAAATCCGCTAATCGTAGCCGACTACCAACCTAACTCCCCTCCTATCAGCCGCTACCGCCGTTCGCGACATGTTCTCACCGACCCTTCCGATGCCCTTACATCCCTTCTTTCGTATGCAGATACCGCACACAGGATCAGACACCGAAAGCCGCCGGCGAGCTCGAAGAATCTCTTGCTCGCCGGCCGGTGCAGAGCACCACGCCGAGACACCCAGTATACGCCCTCCCCCATAGCGAGTGCCCAAGCCGTGGCCGCCACCTTGAGGCGCCCTTGAGCTAGTTGCCCCCTTGCCCTTCTGGCTCGAGCGTAGTGGTTGCACGCTCGCCCTCGTGTCCGATGAAGTTGTAAAGGCCCCGCGACCAACAGCGTAGATCATTCTCACACACTCACACAGAAACTAATAATAATGTAATGGAGTACCAACTTTTGGCACAATATCAATTGAATGGTTATTGCAGCCTGAAATAAGGACTAATTACGTACAAATAACAGAGTTAAGGCCTAGCTTTCTAATGATGAAAGAATAATTAAAATCGCTTCAGTAGTTCCAGAGTTTATCGATTACAAACCAACAAAACAAATCAATCATCGTTATAATAATTATGATATAAATGCATCTCGTTGAGATTCAACGGGTAACCTATATTCAGCGGGATTGACAGAGATGTACTTTGTACACCCATTTTTCGCCTAAGTTTTTAGGCCCCATGTAATAGGGGGTGAGCCTATTTCCATCATACCGGGGACAATGCCAGAATCTGGACTGATAGGTACTGGCAATTTTTCTATCGAATAATTGCACGTTGTCCAGCCT
This sequence comes from Phalera bucephala, assembly GCA_905147815.2. Lineage (NCBI taxonomy): Eukaryota > Metazoa > Arthropoda > Insecta > Lepidoptera > Notodontidae > Phalera > Phalera bucephala. Next base: position 26,600,565 of record LR990621.1, read on the forward strand.
AGGATTTGAACTCAGGAGTTAATGTCAAATAGCCACAATAACTCTTGACTAGAGTTAACAAAAACCGTAACTGTTAATATTACAATACAGGCTTTGCCTAATTTGGTTACATATGCTTAACTCATTTATGCGACGTAAATATAACTAATTTATTTGAAAAAAAAATGTTTAAAAAAAATCTAATTTGTAAAATATTCTCTTTAAAAAGCGTAGCCCCACACTAGGAATTATTCCTGTATGGATGAGTTTACAAACATGAAATTCACATGCACAAACACCCAGACCGAAACAAATAATTGTGGGTGACTTGTCCCGTGCGGGAAACGAACCCGCGACTACTCGATCCTGTGGATGAAGCGACTTAAGCTCATAACCATTGGACCAAGCCGTCTGTTATTATCATCACAACTCATTTATCATCATTATCTACACAACTGGTGCAACTGAACCTTATTTAAGGTTGTTGTCATTACACCAGATCCCTTGCGGTAATCATTTATATTTATGTTTAACTAGTATCTGCCCGCGACTTCGCCCGCGTTGAATTAAGACAGAAACCTAAAATTTTTCCAGCATGAAAAGTATCCTATGTGTTAATCCAAGAAATAAACTATCTGTCTGCCGAATTTCATCCAAATCCGTACAGCTGTTTTTGCGCGATTCAGTAATAAACAAACAACCATCAAAACATCCAAATTTACAAACTTTCACATCCATACTAGTCCATCTATCTATATCATTACGCCAGCTCCCTCGCGGGGTAGGCAGAGAGTACAGAGTTCCAACAGGTTCTTTCCTTACATACCTCTCTGGCTTCCTCCACTCTCATAGTTCCCTCATACACACTCGCCGGTTACGTACTCTCTTGACTTGCCCTTCAAATAAGACACGGTCTATTTGGTCATGGTAAGATAGTCTAGGTCTTCCCCGGTACCTATATCCTTCCACTTTTGCATTGGATATCTGTTTTGTTATTCTTTCTTCAGACATTCTTTACTAATCCATACTAATATTATTAAAGTGAAAGTTCGTATTTTTAGATATTTGAATGTTTAGATATTATGATATTAGTGGCAATGGGCTGGCCACATAGCGCGAAGATCGGACGGGCGTTGGGGCAGAAAGATTCTAGAGTGGAGACCACGTATTGGCAAGCGCAGCGTAGGACGACCGCCTGCCAGATGGACCGACGATCTTGTGAAAATCGCAGGAAATCGTCGGATGCAGGTGGCATCGGACCGGTTACGCTGGAAAGCGATTGGGGAGGCCTATGTTCAGCAGTGGACAAGTATAGGCTGAAATGATGATTATGATTACTCAACCACGCAAAAACAATTGAACGGATTTAGATGAAATTTGGCACACGTGTGGTTAGTGTATTACCTAGACTAACACATAGGATATGATTTTATTATAGAAAAATGTTTCCTGTCTAAAGTCAACGCGGATGAAGTCACGGGCAGAAACTAGTTTATAATATTAGTAGGATAGCAGGACAAACAAGATTCGGTTCCATGAATGTACTACTCAATACGTATCCATTTCTATTTTCCACACATGTTTTTCATGATCCAATGTTTTTGCGACTAATATAAGTTACTACGTAGAATATTTACATGCGAAATATAATAACTACGCGTTTTCAGTCACGCAAAAACGCAATTGAGTGGCATCGAAAATATTGTCAAAACAAAATTCTTAAGAATAACAATAATGGTAGGTATCTTCCGATATGTTGTTAATGTTTTTTTATATATATATTTTTTCTAAACAAGGACGTTTAGTTATCTGACAACTTATTGTGCGTTTATATATAATTACCTAACTCTAAAGTCGGTCATTGTTACAATAAATATTTCACTTTCTCATCTCTCAACACTCTATGGTTAGCTGGAAGATAACTCATATTTGAGTTAAGCTCGCCTTCTGTATACTTTTAAATTGTAAAATTATTTCCATCCCAGTATTTACAATAAAGAATAAAGAGAAATATATAAAAATTTATTTGATTCGGGTACCAGCCCCTCTGTTATTAACGTTTAGGAACTAGTCTAGTGCCATGCACTTTTTCAACTACTTATAGTATTTTTCATATAAGATGAGTAGTGACAGTTCTAAGTGCCAAACAAAAATAATATTTTATTTAATGCTATTAAGGCATACAACCGTAAGTATAGAAACAGGTCATGCCTCGTATTGCCTTTAAATAAAGTATAATTTTCTTTGACACTTACAAGTCACAGTACCCTTCCTCCATGAAAATACTATAGTGATCGAACCTCGAAGATTTTTCTCCTATTGATCCTATAGGATTTTAATACTTATAGAATTTATAGAACACACTTTCAATCATCAATTCGGTTCAAACCAGATCGTTGCCCCCATGCCCTTTTGGCTCGAGCGTAGTGGTTGCACGCTCGCCCTCTTGTCGGTGAAGCTGTAAAGGCCCCGCGGCCAACAGCGTAGATCATTCACACACACACACAAAATAAACGGCAAATTCTACAATTCGGCTGTGACATATAGTTATATACATCAGAATGAAACCCTTACAATTTCAGATTCTAGTTTGAGAATTTTAAGAAATTATGCGCCACTCTAAATATGGATTGAATAAAAAAAACATAATTATAAGCTGGAGTAACAAACCTTAGCTCTATATAATTTGGTCAAGAATTTTTTTATTTTTTTAAACGTAGCCCCACACTCGGTATTATTCCTGTATCGTGGCGTTTACAAACATGAAAATTCACATACAGAAATACCCAGACCGAAATAAATAATTGTGGATCACACAAAGATTTGTCCCCCGACTATTAGACCCAGTGGGCTAAGCGGTTTAAGCTCTCAACCACTGCGCTAAATCGTCCCTCTAAAATAAAATAGTCTAAAAAAAAATTAAAATCTCTCAGGCGAAACTGCGAGCAAGAATAAGTAAAATATAAGTAAGCTTACTTAGTGATGAATTAATGGAACTCCGTACCTAAGAGTAATTTGTTATGTAAACAAATATTTTCATTAAGTTTGACACGTATTTTCATTTTGCGAAGACCGTGTTCGGTACTTCGAACTATCAAGGCTTCACAATTTCGGCCAAGGTTTAGTTGATACCCAAATTCTACAGTAGATATATAGTGGATGAAAGTAAACTTTATGTTCTCATCTTAAGACGTCTGGAAAATACGTAACCGAACACTAAGAGTAATCCTGTTTCATGGATGCGTTAATAAACATGAATTTCACATGCACAAACAGGCTAATCATACATGGGCACACAGATTTATTCCTTGCGGAAAATCCAACCTCGATTAGTCAAGTCAATAATCCTTAATGACCTATGCTCAAACCACAAGATCAGGCCCTCGACAAGTGTTCAGGTTCAGGCTGTATGATCCTTGATGTAGCGAACAAAACCTTTGTTCGCTACTAGTTGCGATACAAGAATACTGTTTCTTTATTTGCATCTAGATACACTGAGCCGTAAGTTTCGTAAGAAACAACGTATACAATAATTCTCTATTTCAATACGTATAATATCAGCCTATACTGCCCACTGCTGGACAAAGGCCTTCTCTCACAAATCCAGGTGAGAGAGATTAGGTCATACTCCACCACGCGGACCCAGTGCGGATTGGTGGAGGCAGGTTTGTGGCCACCTGCTGTTGGAAATTGTCAAGCCGCCTTTGAGGCTTCCAACTCGGCTTAACGACTACCACAGCAAGTGGTAACCGGGACCAACGGCTTAACTTGCCTTCCGAAGCACGGAGACGCTCGAATATGAAAATGGCACAACGGTGACCCATCTCAGGCCGACCGAGTCGAACGCTGCTTAACCTTGGTGATTAGTTAGAACACCGCGGTCGTACAGCGCTACGAGCACTACTTTCAATACGTAATTGTGATAAATATAACTCAAAGTTAAAAAACTCACCCGTCTTGGACACTGTTTAAACTTAACTCGCTAGTCCTAATAGCGTTTTACGTCATACCCAAATAATTCTCCTTATCAATCTTAGAAAAGGTCGATGGCTGACGTAGTGACGTAGGTATCTGAGTGAAAGACCTCTGTAACTGACAGCTTATCAGGGCCTTCAAGTGATGGATCAATGTTATAAATGTACCTGCTAGTGGTCTTATCAATAAAGGGTTATCGAAACACAATACTCTTATAAATTAATGTATGTTTTCCTCCTCCTCCTCCTGTTACTTTTGTAATTTAGGTTCCAAAATAATTAAAGTTGTCCCCTGGACACCCCGAGTTTCAAACCATTGTGTTATCTAAGAGGACCATCGTGGTTCCTGGCTTATAGGAGTTATACTGGTGTATCGGTACTGTTATGACTAAACTATAGCGCGCCTTGCTCGATAGATGTAGTACGTAGAAAAATATATTTTTAAAATATAACCCTATAGTCTGTCTCTTTTTCCCCAGAGGGTGGCGGGTGTAACGCGAGAGCGCGCGGCGCGGTGCTGGGGCGCGCGCGTCAGGTGACCGGCGGTCTTCGCAGCTGATGTGGGCGGCGAGCGCTTGCTGCTCGCGCCAGGCAGGTCAGTGCATCCAACTCCTCAATATCCAACAGTCTGACTCCCAAACTAATTGTAATGGTTAACAGTCATAGCATATTTAGAATTGACAATGCTGATGCGTTTCTACATACACAAACAATGCATATTCTGGCTTACAAACTTTAATACATAATTGAAAATAAATGATTAATAGAGTTGATTGGCTTGAATCTTTTCAGCAATAGAAATCTCTTTGTGAACAGGCTCAAAACACTTTCTATATACATGTTTGAATGTTACACAGATGAACTCTATAGTCACGTATCTGACCTTTTGTTCAACCTTTAAAAGCATTTTGATGAAAAACCCAATTAATACTGGTTTCATATCTAGACTTCCTTAATGCAATTATTATACAAGCAGGAAGGAAAACATTTGTTATATTTCCCGTTGATAACAACTTATTTTTAGACATAAGACGCAACTGATGATTGATAATGCACGTAATGCTATGACATAACCTGTGCTTACGCCAGATCTATTAATAGGTATAGCTGAAAAAAAAACAATTGTTCTCAGATCAAGTTGTCCGATCAGTGCCGGATTCTCTGTGAGATGACAATTAGCGGACATTTGATAGGTCAATAGGCATTAAAGAAATCAACTACACTACTTTATTCAGGTATACATGTAACTTAGTTGGAAAAGTCACGCCAGTTGCGACTAAAATACAGACGAATGCATCTTGCCAGTTACCGTTATTATTTTATACTTAATTCCTGAATAAACAAGTGCTCTGTTTCTGTAACTCTTTGGGTATTATGAACAGTTTGTGCCTTTACAGGATCGACATCATAAGCATATCAAGGGATATTGAACACTTGCTTAAAACAGCTGAGTTTTCATAATGCCAAGAGAACAGTCATACAAGGGTATTTTGGCCCGCGGACAAAATTGAAACTAACGGTGTTATCAAGTGAATATCACTTCATGACAGTCGCAGAGCTGCCTTTTGCTATGTGCAATGCAATTTTCTTTTTTACATAGTAACTCTCGTTCGAGGCGCTCGTAGCGCTGTGCGACCGCGGTGTTCTTACCGATCACCAAGGTTAAGCAGCGTTCGACTCGGTCGGCCTGAGATGGGTGACCGTTTGAGGCGTTTTCATATTCGAGCGTCTCCGTGCTTCGGAAGGCACGTTAAGCCGTTGGTCCCGGTTACCACTTAATGTGGTAGTCGTTAAGCCGAGTTAGAAGCCTTAAAAGGCGGCTTGATAAGTTCCAACAGCAGGTGGCCACAAACCTGCCTCCACCAATCCGCACTGGGTCCGCGTGGTGGAGTATGACCTAATCTCTCTCACCTGGATTTGTGAGAGAAGGCCTTTGCCCAGCAGTGGGCAGTATAAGCTGATATTATTATATTCATTATTACATAGTAACTGTGGGAACCCACCTAATGAAATATTTCCCTGAAAGTAGGAAAATTTTACTAAATGACAACCTTAATTTCACACCAACGCACCCTGTCAATGTCATCCACGGGCCAAAATATCCTTGTCGCACTTTACTTAACTCTACAAAAAACTCCGAGTTTTGTTAGGGGAATCAGAACCCAGTACTATTTACCATCAAAAATTTATCAAAATCATTGAGTTATTATAACTACCTACTAGACAATTTGTAGCAAATGTTAAAAGTGCTTACACTCTAGCTAACTTTGTTCCAGATCGTTGCCGTGACACGTTTGAGAACTATGTTTTATTTTAAAACTTCCTTCATTTGCACTGAAAAACTGTTCACACGGATCACAAACATTCCCACTAACTCCACGGCCATCAAGTCACGCACCGCGCCACTTCTTTGAAGTAGCTTCTCTATTTTGTGGTACATAATACCGCAATGGTCAAAAAGGACTAGTGGAAGTACTGTAAATCTGGCACTGATCGACAAAACATGACTGTATCTTGTAACTGTCCCATGAGTGCTGTTACTGTAACGCCCCACGTGCACTATGTTGCAGCAACCGCAGTTGAGATTTCTTAACATTATCTTGAAGAAAAGAGAACTACCCGCGTTTTGCAAGAACTTGACGTGTTACCCACGAACTATATTTTTATTATTAAGTTAGCTACATGGCAAATAGCTATATAATTTTTTGACAGTGACATGCCCAAGTGAATGCAAACAGGGCCCTTATTCGCGTATACCAAACGTGGCGCGTTACGATAACTTAGTGAAATGATCGTCTAATGGAATTTTGTATGACGCTGGTTCCATTAACGACCGTTTCGCGAAGTTTCTTAACGCGCCGCGTTACATATTTAATAGTCATAGCAAATAAAATAAATGGTTGATTTACTATCACGTGTACAGTGCCAAAGCGGAGGTGGCCCAGGTGTGCTATGTACTCCTACAATTCGCTGATGTTATAGCCTAATGTAACAGCTGCGGCTGATAGTTACTAACTTAGACTACGATACGAGCACTCCCCTCAATATTATCACTATTTCTGATTTCATCCCCGGACCTCGAAATCGGCAGCAGCACTAGACTATCGAAATAGGCAGGAGTTGTAACTATATTAACGGTTTCAGTTTTAGTTTCCTATTCTGTTCTTGATCGTTCTCAATATATTTTTCATTTAACTACAGTCCTAATTGTGCCCCAAATTAGTCGAAGATTACATAGATAATTCCAATGTAAAATGGTTCATCTATCTATATCCTCACGCCAGATCCTTCGTAAGGCAGAGAGACCTCTCTGGATTCCTCCACTCTCATATACGCCGTTGACGGAGAGTCCCGGCTTAGAGTATAGTAGTAAAACCTTTCCATAATAAAATATACATCAATATATAATGTTCTTAGGCAAGATACATCAAAACTTGTTTCGACATTGCTCTTGACCTTCCTCAAGGTGTTTTATGTGTCTACGTTCTTATCTCATCCAATTATGCGACGAGGACTACTTTCAAAGTCAAGTATTTCGTCTTTATTACGGGAAAGTTAACCAATAGCTCTGGGATAATGTATCCTTACTCTCATACTGATATTATTTGTACTGATATATTATCGATAATATGATTTATGTGGATCTATCCGACCACAGCTAACGTGACGACGCGTTTAAATGCCGTAGTTTGTAGTACCGTAGTAAAACTACAATAAAAAGATCCGAGGTCATTAATCACTTTAAACAAATTAAAACTTATTTATAATATCAGTTTTACACCGACCGTATTCGCAACAGCGTAGTAAGAAAGCGAGTAGGTATGAAAGATAGTATCGTTGTAAAGATGAGAAAGGGTATGCTCGGTTGGTTCGGCATAAAAAGAATGACAAAACAGATATACAATGCGAAAGTGGAAGGATATAGATACCGGGGAAGGCCTAGACTATCTTACCACGACCAAATAGATCGAGTCTTATCTGAAGGACAAGTCAAGAGTCTCCGTAACCGGCGAGCTGTATGAGACAACCTATGAGAGTGGAGGAAGCCAGAGTACTCTCTGCCTACCCTGTAAGAGATCTGGCGTGATGATATAGATAGATAGACCTTTTTTATATTTGTTTTATGTATATTATAATTTATCAATATTACATAGTAGAAAATTAATTTAATTATATTTTTATTATCAGACCGGAGTCTGACATTTTGCCCAGTAAAATGACAATAGGCTCACCCCCTATTAAATAGTTAGGTTCAATCATCGGCGAAAAGTAGGTTACACAGTACACCTGCGACCCCTGCATGGGGACTGCAGGCGTGACCGTGCTAATTAAATTAACATAGTAGAAAGTATAAAACAAATTTAATATAATATGCGTATCAGGTTTGTGACTTAGTACAGAATTATCGTAGTGAAATCTCAACGGCGGTTTAAGAATAGTGCATTTAGGGCGTCCCCATCAGCCGCTGAGTCGCTGACGGGGCCGTCTGTTGGTAGCTAGCAGGCACTCATGCGTGACGGGGTGACTAACCGTGGCGGGGTGGCAGGCGAGGGCGGCGGCGGTGCCACAGCAACGCGCACTCCCGTCAAGACGTTCCAGGCGTACTTGCCGCCTGCGCACCGCACCTACAGCTGCATACACTGCCGCGCGCACCTGGCTAGCCATGACGAGCTTATATCCAAGGTGAGTAGGTATTTTCTTAGCAGAAGGTAGTCCTTATCTTCAATGCAAAGAGAAACTTAAAAATTATCTACATTTCGTCCTAACTAAGCTCTATTTCGCCTCTACCTACGCTCTATTACGCCCTACATACGCTTTATTACGCTCAAGCTGTGACCAATGACTTCCTTCTTAGGCCCTATAACGTACTACCTGCGTCCAATTACGTCCTGCCTGCGCCGTTACATCCTACATGTACCCTAATACACCCTACTGACGAGCTCCCGCCGGCTCACTGCACCTACAGCTGCCTACACTGCCGCGCGCACCTGGCTATAGCCATAACGAGCTTATATCCGAGGCATCAATTTTGTTGGCAAATCTTCAATACAAAGAAAAACTTGGAAATTACCTACGCCTTTTAAAGGCCCTCCCTATACCGTATTACACCTAGTTGGATCCTTTTACGCCCTACCTACGCTCTATCACGTCAATACTACACTCTGTTACGCCCTACTTACGCTCTATCTGCGCTCTATTTCCTCCTCCTTTTACATGCCCTATTATCCCTACCTACGTCCCTTTACGTCCTATCTACGCCCTATTGCGTCGTAAATATTACCCTACTACACCATACTTACATACTCCCACTGGTGCACCGTACAGCTATATACACTGCCGCGCGCACCTGGATAACCATGACGAGCTTATATCCAAGGTGAGGATATTATTGCGAGATGGTGGTACGCTCTTTTACGTCCTAGTTACACTCTCTTACACTCTACTTACACTCTCTTACACTCTACTTACGTCCTATTACTCCTTATTACGCCCTATTGCGCACTATCTATGCCCGATGACATCCTATCTAGGCCCTACCTACGCTCTTTAACATCCTAACTACGCCCAATTACGACCTGCCGACGCCCAATTACGCTCTACTTATGCCCAATTACGTTGTACCTACGCCTAATTACATCGTACATTTTAAGTACGCCCTATAATGTCCTGCGTCCTAGCCTAGATGTTGAAATGTGAAAGTTTGAAAAGAAAACCTTTTAAAATGTGCTTGCTTGGAGGATAATAACAACTAACTACTAAATAAATTACATATAACCAGTGTCCCAAATCTGTTATTTATTACAATTTAAAAAAAAAATCGTTCAATTACAATTGTGCCAACAGTCGGCAATTGTTGGAACTGGTACCTACGACTATGGAAAACTATAAGAATTATTGATCGGTACCATAAGAATTGGAAAGCATTAAATTACTAGATTGAAAACTGTCAACACTAACAATTATCATCATAATCATTAATGATCAACATATTTTGTTAAAATTGCAATAACGGACTTGGGGCCTTAGTATTGAAAGAAAATTATATACTCCAACTTTGTAGGTCCACCAAATTGAGCTGTTGCTACCGAGACACGTCAGACACATCTAGTATTTGAATATTAACGTGACGAATTAGAGTGACTCGCAATTTTCCGAATTGAGCCGCGCGGCCGCCAATTAATCTTCATTTTTGTTAAAAGGTCTTTGACCTACTAAGCTAGGTCTGAACAAAGAGATTTTAAATTTGTTTATACATCATTGAGACTTACCTACTCATCTCGTACTATATTTTACATACCTACCAGCACATCTATAACGAAAAAAAGGTTAGTTCTTGTATCCAGAACTATCTACTCCATAGGAATAGATAGCTCCATATAAATATTATATTCCTACAACAAGAGGCAATGTTCATAGAAGTCAAGATTATAATATCTATTACTCACCCCTTATATTCCCAAAAGGGTCGATAGAGGTATACTATACAAGGTGTAACATAATAAACACAAGACCTGAAAGTAGTTTGTTCTAAATCGATAACTGAATTGATTCTAATTATTTTTAATGTATCTTAATTTTTTTTTAATTTGCAAAAAAGCTTTTACTCCATCAGTGAGCTATAAAAAACTAAATTTATTCTTGATCCATAGCAATAAGGCGATTACAAATGCATTCCTAACCTGTATTTCTGAAAATGCACACATACACATACAAGTTTCATTGTTAATTGGGGTATAAAAGTGATTAAAAAAGGGGTAAAAACCTTTAAATTTAGAAATTTGGTTTTTGTTTTGAATTTATGAAGCAATTCTCTAATCGAGGTGTCTGAGGTCTTGCGTTTATTATGTTACACCTTGTATACATAGTATCCCAATGTGTCATACATATTGTTCCTTATGGCGTCAAAGTTTCCTTTCATTTAAAAAACCTAAAGGTAAGCCTAGGTATAAATCTCTGGCCTCGTGACTACGTGGCAAGCCTTTTCCCACTAAGGCTATCACTCTTCTGAGAGGTCCAATGATCAATTAAAGAAAACAAAGTAAAACATCAACCTTTCTTCTTTCTCCCTATTTATAATTCCTCAAGCACAATCCACCTTTGTTTAACGGTCCGTAATTAATTTTAATTTAGAACTGTCTTAATCCGCCGTGTTTTGTTATAAAGAATTCTTTGTTGCGATTCTACTCAGCATTATTTCTTGCCTCGATCTTGCAGGCTCGATTCTCTTTCATAACTATTTAATTAAAGAAAATGTCTGGGCTTTGTTCCCAAGTGACTGCTGTACAAATAGCATTTTAAATAGTGTCCATTATATAAATGCTATTATGAGTATGAGGTCCATAAAACTACAGTAGTCGTCAAAGATACTCCAAACAATAAAAGTGAACGAAAAACATTAATTTGAAGACACGGCTTTGTAGAAGTATTTTTTATTTGTAATATATGTAGGAGAAGAACACTAATGCATTTCTAGATTACTGCAGCTATAATTAAAATTATCTTTTCATATAAGTTAGTAACGAATTTTTTTTCATTTTTTTTTATAAATTAACAGTACCGTTTAAAAACGGAGTTTTAGGGCCATGTGCCGATAAAAGGAGCCTTGTCATTGAAGCTATTGCAAATAGAATATCTACATTATAGGAATTGCATAATACGTACTTTGTCAAAAATTTCAATTAGAAAAATTTGCTCGCGTGCCGGAAGGTATCTTGCAGACTGACAAATCGCATCGGCTTTCGAAGCTCGCGGAGTGCACGCCAACTGGACATCAGAAATTTTTGATCAAAATTTCTGAAGGCGCTCTCCATGCATTTTGTACTAAACCTCGAACACCATCAGAATCAGTGCTATATTGATTGACAGCAATATTTTGGGAACCAAAGTTTCTGATAGTAGTGTAGGTACAAGTGTCTACGGGGTATGCAAAATTTCTTCCAGCGCGCATTTGTAATTGCTGACAGAAATAAAACTGATAATACATATGCGGCCCGCAGTTATTTCGAGACAAGGCGTCTACGTTATATATATAGTACCTACTCTTGGGTGGATCAAACTGTGTATACCTGTGAACGGGGTTCTTATATGAATATTTTATGTAGTATTTATAAATTGTTTTTCTGTTTTCCAGTCGTTCCAAGGCAGCCAGGGGCGCGCGTATCTCTTCAATTCAGTGTAAGTACATATTAAGCAACATCGTTACTTACCAGTAAATTATTAAATGTGTCTGTTTTCACTCGGTGTAAGTAAAACCTTATTTTATTTAGTTATAATATTCATTTCTAACCCTTGTACGTCGTTATGTATGATTAAAGTAAAATTGATCCATGAAATTTGAGAAATTAATTATGTAACTGAAACCGATCTTAAGATTTTAGCCCTTATAATGCAGATTCTATGTGTCCATTCGAGTAGAAATACATAAAATACGTAAAATTTAGCAACTTGGTCGTCGGAACGTGTATTATTTAAAAGAAAATAATAAACATTTTTTGAAATATGAAAACTTTAGTATGATAAAGTATTTAACATGTTATTGTGCGTGACTTCACTTCAACTAAAATACAATAAAAACTATTTTGTGGAATGTAAAGTATCAACTGTTTTATACCTCACATGCCTTGTAATAAGCAAAAAATGCAATAATGCACGCCCACGTGTTACCGCCGCAATTGAAGTCGAAAATGATGGAGTTACCTTTATAGTTTGTATGTGAAAACAAAGGGTTGTTATTCCTGTTTTTGACATATAAAGTTAGTAAAACTATATACTTCTCGACTTAAACTGCAGGCTTTACGCATAAGACATGTTCACTTCGAAAGGAGGTCCACATGAGTGTTAAATATAACTTGGAATTGACCAAAGTTACGTTGGCTCCTTGAAACTGTACTCGAGTTAACGTCCACCAGAATGTTGAGCTGATTTGGTGCCTGGTGAAAGAAAGCCTAAGAAGCAACAATGAATAATTTAAATGTGGGCGACTCGACAAAGCGAATGGACATACACACGAAGGCAAGCGAGAATGCAGTACCTAACTTTTTTTCGTTTTGCGAGCGTAATTCTTTAAAAAGATCCTCAGGACTATGTGGGGTAGAGGTACAAGGACTTAATTCACACTAAAGAAGCACGGAAGGGGTCTTCCGTGCCTTTTTTCAACACGGCAGAGCGGCACCAGAAACTCCAAAACAACGCACTGCATTTACAATGCCTACCTGATCCCATAATTTATACCTTTGTTCATTGGGTTATACAGTATAGTAGAATATTATGACTGCCTCGTTGGTCTGGTGGCAAAGCGCCTCGCTTTGTGATCACGAGGTCCTGGATTCAAATCCTAGGTCGGACAAATGTAGTTTTTCTAACGAAAAATTCCCAGTATTAGTCCGGAGTCTGGAGTTATGCCCGGTATATGGCAATAGGCTCGCCCCGATTACATGGGACCTAACCTGGGCTAAGGGAATGATGGGTGTACTCAGTACACCTCTGTCACCCCCGCTGGGGAATATAGGCGTGACGGTGTTTAGAATATTAGCCATAATTCAATAACTACACAAACCGCATCGCTAACTGATTGGCCTCGCGGCCTTCCAACTTCATAAGCAATCGTGTATTTCGCCAACCGATGCTATTTTTTTTCCTTTGAAATATTCAATAGTGTCACCATAACTTCGCCATTACTTTCCTTTGATAATGAAGTATCGTTTATTGTATTATAAATGCCATGGTCAAAATGAGTGCGACAAAAACGTTGCTTAACTACTATCATCTTCGTTAGCCTTGACGACTCTACGAAGTGAAAGTTTTTGTAGTAAAATTCATAGGTAGGTAATCAACAGTCGCATTCACCGTCCACCTTGTGACTTTAAGATTCTTCTCTGTTCGATAGTCCTATATTCTTAAATAGATACGGTACATTCATTGCATCATGTTTTAAACATAGACCCTATGCTGAGTTCTTAGATTTACGCGAATATTACACATGAAATAAAACTATTTTTTCGGATATTATCGCGGTTTATTTTGATTTTTAAGATCCCGACGTTCCCGATCAAAATAAACCGCGATAAAATCCGAAAAAATTGTTTTATTTCATAGACCCTATGTCTAAGACAAAATTATCGATGACACGCTAAGAGTGTCAAGCAACATTTTTTTTAAAACGTATTATTCCTGTGTGGGGTTCCGGGGTGCGTTTACAAACATGAAAATTCACATACACAAATACCCAGACCGAAACAAATAATTGTGGGTCACACAAAGATTTGTCCCGTGCGGGAATCGAACCCGCGACTATTAGACACAGTGGGCGGAGCGGCTTAAGCTTTTAACCACTGCGCTAATTCGTCCGTCATTGAACGATTACTGGCGCTACAGTTACATCATCTGGTATGACTATAAAATATAGTTCCAAAATTCGCATAAGTTGGATTTGTTCTAAAATCCGTAGTAGTAGATATTGTTACGGAAATAATCGTTAAATGTTTTGACAAGCGACGCGTGTTATCCGCCGCGAACTGGATCTGAAACATGACCCACCGGGCGTGCCATTCGCAATAAGTCTGTTAAAAGTGAATCAGTCATCCCAATCTGGCCTCTTTTCATAACCAGTGAAATAGAAAGTTTTATAAAAGAAACATTGCCAGATCAAATAAATGGTTATTGTTTGTATTGATAATTATTCCTGGGAATATCTGATTTTCGACTGCGTCTCAAGAAACGCTGAAGTTTTCGGCGTGTAATTATGCTATCATTACTTACTGATAACTAGCTCCAATTACTAAATCAGGTATAGTGCGACAAGGATCTTTTTGGCCCATGAACGTGTTAATTCTTTTTTTTTTAAATATAGCCCCACCCTAGTAGTTATTCCTGTGTCGTGGGTGCGTTTACAAACATTATAATTAACATACACAAATACCCAGACCGGAACAAATAATTGTGGATCACACAAAGATTTGTACCGTGCGGGAATCGAACCCGCGACTATTAGACACAGTGGGCGGAGCGGCTTAAGCTCTTAACCACTGCGCTAAATCGTCCGTCAATTCCGTCAAACCGTCCGACATTGACAGGGCGGCGTTGGTGTATAATTAGAGTTAACGTTTAGTAAAATTTTCCTTCTCCCAAGAACAGACATAGAGACATTTAACACACATGTACGCACAAACAAACAGGCACACACACACGCACACACACACACACACACGCACACACACACACACACACACACACGCACAAACACGCACACACCACACATTATTGCATCTAGCACACTCCCTGTTACGCAACTTGTAACTTACTTACAATGGCAATAATTCTTTTTTCTGGGATAAGGAGGAGGAATTTAGAATGATGCATGTAACTTGTGGGAGAAAATAAATGATTTTATTATTTATTATTATTATTAAGAAGATATTTCAACAGGTGGGTCCGCACGGTTAATAATAAAATTAAAAAAGGAACTTGGGTAAATTTCATAGCGAACTGCAACTCTGCGACTATCATAAAGTGACATTTCACTTGATATGACAGCGTTAGTTCCGATTTTGGCCGCAGGTTCCTTAAAAGATCCTTGTACGACTGTAAATGAAATCGATGGTAAATTCAATTGTTCTAGCTCCACATCACTGTTTCCCTATGCAATAATCTCCTAAGGCCTAGTCAAATAACAAGCCGTTCGTATCTATTCTCTTGCCGCATTCGATAGCGAATTGTTTGACGACGTGTCTTTTTTCTAATAAAATGCTAGTATTGTGTAAAGCCACTTGGCTACAGGCACAGTATCTTTAAGCAAATGGCCTTTCTACAGTCATTAACGTTAATAGAAAAATCATAAAGGGTGTTAAAAAATGTACTGAAATGACATATTATAACTAAGTCACATGGTCAGAACAATGCGTTATCGATTACGGCAAGATAGAAACAAAACGCTTGTTAAAGCGACTGTAGTCAGGCCACTTGGCTACAGCCGCTGTGGACTGGCAGTGTAATGGCCATTTACTTGTTATTTCCAGTGTGAACGTGGGGTGCGGCCCGGCGGAGGAGCGCGTGCTGCTGACGGGCCTGCACGCCGTCGCAGACATCTACTGCGAGTGTTGCAAGACGATGCTCGGTTGGAAATATGTGAGTAGCCATCGTTTAAACGTCATAACGTTATCGTAGAGGGTAAACGTAAAGTAGCCCCACACTAGAAATTATTCCTGTGTCGTGGGTGCATCTACAAACATGAAATTTACATTCACACTCTGACCGAAAAAAATATTGATGGGTCACACAGAATTATGTCCCGTGCGGGAATAAAATAGTGGAGCGAGTTAAATTTTAAACCACTTGACCAACCCGTCCGTCAATCTTTGCAAAGTTATTCTATTTTATTTATGACTAGCGATCCGCCCCGGCTTCGCGCGGATACATTTTACACATAAACCTTCCTCTTGAATCACTCCGTGCATTGGTGAAAACCGTATGAAAATCTGTTCGGTAGTTATTGAATTTATGGCGTTCAGACAGACAGACGCGGGGGGGGGGGGGGACTTTTATTCATAATATGTAGTGATACTCACGACTGCGTTGATGGTCTAGTGGCGATCACGAAGTCCTATTCGGGCAAAGTATGCCTAAATTGCCTATCGAAAATTTCTCAGCCGCAGTTCAGAATCTGAAATTGACCGGTATAATGGCAATGGGCTCACACTCTATTAAATTGGAATCTAACATCGCTATAAGTGGAGATACCTTCGTCACCCTGCTTGGGAATGCATTACACCAACGAGGCGGTCAAGAAAATATACTAGGTTATACCTAAAGTTGTACAATACACCAGGTATATTTTGTGTGGAGTTGTCATTTTGCTACGAAGGGGTAAAGAACATTGTCAAAAATTGCCCCCGAACCAACAAACATTTGACCCATGCCATCATTATTTACCTATTTTATTAAAATATTAAAATAATGGCAAATATCCGTATCTAACGGACAATTTGCAATCTAAAACGAATATTTCATAGTATTGTAAGTACTTATATCGTAGTCGCTGACATCTTTACTGAATGTCCATACACAATTTACTGAATTATAACTTTTACTAATCTTATACTGTTTGTGCAATACTGCGATTCGCCGCTTGTCCGTTTAATAATAAATGCCTTAAGAGAATTTATGGGTAATTTGAAATCGTACAAGTATTTTTTCATTGCTGTTGGTTCTGGGGCAAATCATGTATGGACGCAGAACAACGTCCTTTGTCATGCCTGATCCCGTTAAGTATGATTGTAAGTAGGCACTTTGCCATTTCGAATGTAAAGCCAAATACCAACCCGCCTGAATCTGATAGCGGCATACAATCGGAAAGCAATTATTCTTGAATGACCCCTAGACTGGGCACTGACTGATAAGAACATCTGTAACCTAAGGCGCAATGCAGACATGGCGGGCGGCTTGGTGGAGTGGTTAAGAGCATAATCCGCTCCGCCCACTTGTTCAAGAAGCCGCGGGTTTGATTTCACGGAACTAATCTTTGTGTGACCCACAATTATTTTTAGCGGTTGGTTGTGTGTATTCTATATGAATTTCATGATTATAAACGCACCCACGTCACAGGAATAGAGATATACACCTACAGTAGGCATACGTGTTGTCTTTTAAACTAGGATTTTGTCAGACTTTTCAAACAATACTTTCGGACCGCACATCAAGCAAATCTGTAACCGAGCAGCCTTAGTGCTCGGTCTTCTTTACCCGAACATCTGCCAGCGGTGTAAAATGTCCCTTAGGAATAAGGTGATACTTTACAATACTTGTGTACGGCCCGTCATGACGTACGCTTGTGAGGTGTTTGGGCACGCCGCCCGCTCTCACATCGATAGACTGTCGGAGCTCCATGGTTTATACGGAAAGTCGATCTCCATTCCGATCTCGGTCTCGAACCCATTCGCGCCTTTATTTAAAAAGGCGACAACCCGATATTTCGCGAACGCGTCCATTCATAGGAATCCGCTAATTCTAGCCGCCGCCGACTACGAACTGAACTCCCCTCCTATCAGCCGCTACCGCCGTCCGCGGCATGTTCTCACCGACCCTCTCTTACATCCCTTCTTTCGGAGACCGATACCGCACGCAGGATCAAACACCGACCTCGCCGGCGGACCTTGCCCGCCGGCCGCCAAAGCGCCATAGTGAGACAGCCGTTACTCCTTGATGCGCCCTTGAGCTAGTTGCCCCCTTGCCCTTCTCGCTCACCCTCTTGTCCGGTGAAGCTGTAAAGGCCCCGCGGCAAACAGCGTATATCATTCCCACACACACACGATTTCATTTTCTATCTACTTATCTATAACAGATCCCTAGCGAGGTAGGCACAGAGTACAATTCCAACAAAAAAACGTTCAAGGTCCGATCGGTCGGACTAATCAATCGAACTATTATTTTATCGAACTGATTTGATTAGGCTTAGCATGTTGCTGAATCATAATATCTTACAATACATCGCTAGTATAGGAACAGCTATAACGTCGCCACGTCTACACAAAGCTTTATTACTGAAATTAGTTTATCAATGTAGGATATCTTGCGGCGCAAAAACGCGTCGACCGATAATGATAGCTATGTTCATGAGGAAACAAAACAAAACATTTTGTTATTATGGGTCATGCATAGATTAAGATCGTAAACGTGGCTAGGTTTGGTGTTCGATCATATTATTAAAGAATGATCGGGTATTTACCAAAATGAGAGATTAGAAGTTTTTATACTTACAAGAAATTGGAACTGTGACTATGGGAGTTGAAAAGAACCGGAAATTTAAAATAGAAATGACCGTGTCCAAATCGATTTTTGATGTACTGTAATGTATAAGAATAAATGTGTAAGAAATGGGCACCTCATCCTTTCTGCTTTCGTGGACAGCGTACTGGAAACTAAAATTTATGATAACATTGCCTTCTTTTGAGACAGTCGGTTATAAATTCAATAGATACAATTTCGGACTCTGATTAAAAAATAGTTTAAAATTTCTTTAACTATTCATACAATCCCTGTCAACGTGTACCATTGATATTTAAATGGTCAATTTACCCACTTCTTACACATTCAAAAGGCACGTGTACATACGTGCCCCTTTCAACCCCACAATAACGCCCTTCTTATTCACAGGAGCACGCGTTCGAGTCCAGTCAGAAATACAAAGAGGGCAAGTTCATAATAGAACTGGCTCACATGGTGAAAGAGAACGGTTGGGACTAGGCGCCGGCGGCCGCTGGCAGTGAACTGCAGTGCTTTGTGATACGATTGGTGGTCGAGTAATGGGTGCCCGCGGATCGGCGCGAAACAGACTTTCCGAAGCGTCAATTAAACACGAACAGTTATGTACCGAGAGTGTTCCCTCGCGGCCATAGCCGCCGGTTGAGCCGGCGGCCATGAATTGTCGCCGCCAGCTGGAGCCTTCGTGATGATGTGTCAGGCGAGTTCCACCGAAACACTCGCCTTTGTAGTCGTGCCCCGGACGATTTCGACGCCTGTTTGACGTAGAAAGCGTCCGAACGGCCAACTTGCCGTCGCGCGATTCGCTCTTCGGTGACTATATTATTTTTATCACACTAATTATTATTCGGAGATCGACTGAGAGACTCGCGCGGCGAACCTATTCGCGACTTGGACACTTGGATATCGCCTTATGTGCTCTTTTACTTTACCGGCTTCAGCGCTTGGGCACCGCCAGTCAACGTAATGTTATATTGTTATAAATGTAAGTAATCGATCTCAACCGCCCCACGTAAGGGGCTTATGGGCTTAGAATTTATTATTAATTTTTAATAACGATTTGATCCACGCGCGCCGCGCTTCTCGGGCGGCGCCGGCGCGGTCGCTAGTACATCGTAAGTTGTCTTAGTTTTTATATTATGTAGCTATGTATGTACTGTATTGAGAGAACACTAATAACTTTCTCTTGTCCCTTTTAACCTGTGATAAGTATGTTAGTAATAGAATTTTTTGAATTTCTTGAACTTATTCTTTCAAGAAGTTGCTCAGATAACGACAGTTGTATGTTCCTAATGATTTCAGCTGTACAATTCGCTTTTTTATTTTATTTTTCGTGAGGAAACTAGTCGAAAGTTGAACGTGTTGTGGGAAGTTGATTTCAATTTTATTTTACTTTGCGCCTGATTTAGTGATTTTAGTTAATAATTGTGACATTTTTTTCGACTGTTCCTCGTGTTAACTTTTGGTTTTGTACAAAATAGGAATTTTCTAAATTTTATTTCGATTTCGTTTGTTTGACATACGTAGTTCGTAGTCAAGACTTCTGAGCTCATTTTATATGAACGAATTATGTGGAGTAAAGACGGACGGTTTTATTATTCATTTATTGTTTCCATTAAAATGTAACGAATTAGATAAACACATGTATGTAGGCGTACCTATTTTATCTTAATCAAAGGTACTTCATTTATGATCGTAGAAACTTAACATTGTAAGAGATTGCATGAGCTTCGATATGATTATGTCTATGTCAATCGATCGTTAAAAAACACAGAATCGTTTCTCATAATCGATATAGAATCGACTAACTTGACGTCCGACTTGTACCTATGTAATTGAAGTATTTTTTGTATATGTACGCAATGACTTTTCCATTGCACCGTAAAAGCTCACTAAACAACATAATTTTTTTTTCATATGTTTTTTAATGAAAAATCTACCCTAATATGTCACTAATGGCCGGTTTCAAAATTCAACTAAAGGATAGATTTGCTTACTGTCAGTAGAATTTTAATAGTATTCTATTCATTTTTTTTAAGAAACGTAGCCGCACACTAGATTTATTCCAGTGTCGTGGGTGCGTTTACAAACATGGAAATTCACATACACCCAGACCGAAACAAATAATTGTGGATCACACAAGGATTTGTTCCGTTCGGGAATCGAACCCACGACTACTAGACCCAGTGGGTGGAGCGGCTTAAGCTCTGAACCGCTGCGCTTAATCGTCCGTCAACATTTTACATACAAAATATGTCAAAATTCTATCCGTAGTAAGCAAATATATCTTATATTGAAACCGGCCGTAAGTCCAGTGACTCGGAAGCCGCAAACGTATAACAATGTATACATCTGTCAATCTTTATAGTATTCTAGTGAGCTTTTAAGCTGCTGTTCTAATATCAGGAGCGTCGATAACTGCCACTAGCATATACATAGTAATATACATAATACATAAATATAATACAAATTCAACGTAAGTAAACGCTCGTTTGATGTAATTATTGTGTTATATGGATTAATGTATTTCTGGATACAATTTAAATGAATTATTGCACCTAAATTGTAGAGTAATCTTCACTTGGCATATTATATGAGACGTAACTCCGTAACCGACTTAAAACATCTCGCGTGTAACGTTATATATCTATTTCAGATTAACTCTACGACAAACTCTACTCAACAAACGTTTTGATAATAATAATACTTGTACACCGACCTCGCCGGCGAGGTCGAAGAATCCCTTGTCCGCCGGCCGGTGCAGAGTACCACGGCGAGACACCTAGTATACGCCCTCTCCCATAGCGACCGCCAAAGCCGAGGCCGTTCCTCCTTAAGGCGCCCTTAAGCTAGTTACCCCCTTGCCCTTCTAGATCGAGCGTAGTGGTTGCACGCTCGCCCTCTTGTCCGGCGAAGCCGTAAAGGCTCCGCGGCCAACAGCGTAGATCATTCATTCATTCATACACACACACACACAAAGTAATACTTGTACGCATATCGCCCTACCCGATAAATAATGTCGCAAATGTATGAGAACTTTATTACATATCTGACATCGGGTAGGGTTATATGACAGATCAGTATTTTGCAGTTATCGAAATGCCGTCACAAACTATAGTTAGTTTAGCAAACTATAGTCTATTCCATTCAAACCTTTTTAAGCAAACCATCACCATTTTTGGATGTTTTAGTTGTTATTTAAAATACTGTTAGCAACACGTATATATGTTAAGTGATTTTTTTTTAAGTTTGATTGGAATAGACTATAAACCCGTTCATTTAGTCATGCTCTTTATGCGTTCTCTTCCATACCACTAAAATATCTCCAGAAATTTGGTGTTCATTTTAAAACCCATTTCTGTCATTCGTGAAATTTATCCAGGAATACATTAATACTTGGGTTCTAAATACCACAATGCACTGTTAAATTTATTTGTAATATTAACAATGCATAATGATATCTAAGAACGCAAGAGTTCTATCTGACTTTAAGATATAACAGCGTAATCGATAAGGCTATATGGAACTGAAGAAGACTTTCTACTAAGTATCTCTTATTACTGTGTTGAAGTGGTCCATAATGGGTTTGTTGGGTAGTCAAGGTACCACAAACCAACCTGAGTTTTCTTCACCTGTAGGAAATCGAGTCACAGGGACCACGTTTAGGGAATCTTAAAAAATCACACGGAAGCAAGCACATTACACTCAAGATAATCTCATATTAACACTGACGATCAACGAAATTTGAAGGTAGTGAGAAACGGATGGAAGAAATTCCATAGAACTACAAACACCTACAGTTACTACAACTCTCACTTCGTTTTGGGTGTAGTACTAGGGTTTGCTAACTTAGGTAAACTAACTAATAGTTGCAGAAAGAAAAATATGCTGATTGCAACACTAGCCAGTACCTAAGTTAGAGGTGATCGAAGCAAAACAGGAATATCGATGTTCATCGCTTGATGTCGATAATAATCAAACATCCCTACCTTGAGTAACTTGCAAAGATAAGGGGAAATTTTTGGTGTAAGTACATTGATTATAGGAGTATTCGAGTTCATTTGATCAAACAGTTTTAAAATATCGGACGATTTCATACATTCAATTCTAACCTAACAATAGGAGCACAGAAGGTCGATAGTTCATTGTATGAAATCATCCATTTTTTTTATATACAATTTCAAATTAAATACGTTAATACATTAAGTTCCGCTGTTATACCCTCTAAGTCAGATAATATGACATAACAGTATCTTTATTTTTACATTAAATAACTTAGATTGTTACATTAGACTTTTGAATTTGTTTTAGTGTAAGACATTCTATCATTCGGAAAAGACGTATTTATGGCAATAACACTTTTGAAACTGGTGTGTAACCAATTAATGCTGTAATTTCAAATGCAATAAGCTTGATAAGGACAACAATGAATTTTCTATCTACCCATATCCAGCACGCTTCTTCTTCTTAGCGTTTCGACGGCAAACATGCTATAGTTATATGGAAGCAGCCCAGAATGCGGATACATTGACTGCATTGTCGGAGGCAGCCATCAAGTCCTGCTCCGTACAGGTGTTAGGGGATCCGGAGCACGATATAAGGTGGGACATCGTTTGGGATACGCCGCACATATTTTCCTTGCTCGCACGTTTAGATGAATTAATTGTCTGGATGGAGCACCGCGCGCGCGAAAACGGCATAAAATGCATGCATGCAACGGCATTTTCCACTCATGCGC
Source organism: Phalera bucephala (assembly GCA_905147815.2). NCBI lineage: Eukaryota > Metazoa > Arthropoda > Insecta > Lepidoptera > Notodontidae > Phalera > Phalera bucephala. Next base: position 26,624,010 of record LR990621.1, read on the forward strand.
ACTCGCACACATTGACAGCCTTTTAACAAATTTTCAAAAAATCGAACGCTGGCATTTCGCACACATAGGGCGTAACAGAGGCCGCTTTAAAGCGCCATTTTTGTTAGCAATGCTCCGTCTAGACGATTCTTAGTTTAATTCAGAACGCCAGATCCCTTTCGGGGTATACCAAATCCCAATAAATTATCGGTCTACCTTATCCACTACTTGGGCTTTAACTATGATCTCAAAATCTCATTTGAAACATCAAAAAATATCTTTAAATCCAACTTGCCTTTTTTTCTTTTAATACAAAACTCTACGCACTCTATCAAATTTAAACAAAAAATCAGTATTTTTTTTTTAATATAAAGTATATATCTTTTTTTAAAAATAGCAATATTTTGAACTGACCTGCTACAGATACGTCTTTTCAAAGAGTTCAATGTAAAAATAAATTAAGATCAAACGATAAATGCATTACAAGTTCACAATATTGTCTGTTTAATGTACTCGTGTTAACTGTTATCATAGGGTTAATGTTAAGATTTTGATGCACAATGTTCAATGAAAATGTGTAAAGAGGCTGAATGGTAGTGGATAGTTAAAGAAACCCCATTCGTGTATAAAGACATCTTTTACGAGTAAATGGTGGACAGTGAGCGTTCTTTAAGTTGTTCTGTGTAAAAAAAAACCTTATAAAGATTCTGTGAAATATTTCAATATTTAATCTGTGATCGTAGTGCTGTGTCCACACATTAGTTTAGAAAAGTATAAAAAAACCGCCATATTATAAAATATTTTACGAACTAAATTCTCATTGGTTCACTAAACACATGCTTAGAAAAATAATATTTCTAAAGGCAGTTTTCATCTTGACTCTACTGTGTGGAATCAGCACAATATGTAAAATCTCAATTGCAAATAGAATTGTAATGGAACTGCCTTCATTTATATTAAGTTTGGACGCCGTAACAAACACTCGTTGACGCTTTTCAATATAAATATATCTCATATCTACAAGGTAATGTGTAAATTTTAAAACGATCCTTATCAATCATTAGTAATGTAATAGTATTATCGAACACTTTTGCTGTGAAATACTGTGTACTGAGAGTAAGACACCTGCTGCGGATGTATAAAAAAAAACTGTAAAAAAAGCATGCAATTATCCCGATGTTCATGCAAGTAATTAGTTTTTAAACCCGCAGTTTAGATCTAGTTAAATCGTTGCTGTGTTATTTCTAATCGATTGTCAATAGATAACAATTTTAGTGAATCGATTCAAACTTGCGTTTTTATCTGTCAACGTGGACTACGTCCGTAAGCCCTCGTTAGCACGGACGCTTTTTCAACGCGCATTAGTAAAGCGCTGCAGCGAAATAAACAGCTAACAGTACTTTTTTTAAAAGCTTTACATCGTTTCAGCGCTACACGTTGAAAAAGCATCCGTGCGAAAGTAGGGTGTAGGGTAAGACAATGTGATGTTTTATATTTCATTTGGAACATTATGCAATACGATAGTCGAAACTTATGGAGATTGACACAGTAGTATAGATTAACACTCTTAGACCCACGACGTATTCTTTGTCGCAGTTCTACATAACACAAAAAAAAACATATTTAAAAAATATATCTTGATAGTGAGGGGAAAAATAAAAAAATGAAGCTAGATTTCTGTGAGGCATAATTAAAGTATTTTTCTACTTGATCGTTTAGGTATGCTATTAGATATTTTTGGACCATTGTTAAGATAAAACTATGATCAGTATTCGTGGAGTGAACATAAAGAGTTGATGTTAGTTTTTGTGGTTGTTGGTCGAAATGATTGTTGTTGTCGAGATTAGAGAAAAAATAACGCTTGTCTAGGATCTATACGATGCAGATATATACATACACTTTACTGTACAGTTTTTAGAGCTTTTAAAATATTTTGCCAAAAATATGTGTATCCTTATTTTTCATTATTTTTTTACCTATGGGGTATTTTTTATTTTACATCATATTAAGGGTCAGTCAACGTGTATGTAACTGCGATGTGAAACGATTGACTGATCTCTTCATTCCTTTGCCTCTATGTCTGTCTCTCTTTTTATTCGTAAAGAAAAGAATGCAAGACATATGGGTTATAATTGCCCGTCTACTTAATTCTCGAAAACGATTATTATTTTTATAGAGAAATAGTATTTACAGTCCGACAAGGATCACCTGGACCGCGGCCAGGGACCTAAAATCAAAATTAGCTGTCATCAAGTTAAATGACACTATATGACAGAGTTGCCGTTTTCTATGAAATTTACCCATGTTCTTTTTTTAAATTAAAGTTACTAACTGAAATAACTATAATATACTAATTGAAATATATTCTTGGAGCTAGGAAAATTTTACTAAAATTAACCCTATTTACACATTAATTCTCCTGTTAATGGCATTCATAGGCCAAAAGATCCTTGTCGCACTATACGTAAAAACTATAAAACGAATAAAGCGGCCATATTGTGTAATTATAGGATCCACAGATAAAAACTAGTGACGCCTAATGTGTTTTTCTTTCTTCGATATTTTTTTAAAAACACCTTATTTTAGAAGCTCAAAAACCCAAAAGGTCTTGGAGTGTTAACTGATGACCAAGATGTATGAACAGCGTATTATAAAATGGTGCATTTCATTAAGAATGTGTACATTTCGCATATTTTTAAGGTATCCCGAGTAGTTGTTTACCAAGAAACCGCTTAATATTTTTGTATTTTCCTAGTATGTAATGATGCATTATAAAAAAAAATTCGTGGTGTCTTCTAACGATTGTGTACGCATTATGCTATAGATGAGTAAACATATTTGGTTGAAATAATAAGTGCGTAATAAAACACATTTTCGTATTAAAAATATTTTGGCATTTTTATTTGAATCCTTATAAAATAAACACTTGCAAAGCTCGATTTGCTAAGCTATTCTCTACAGAATATCTATATATATAGAAACTGTTTATAGAGCTTTAGAATAGGTTAGCAAAGCAACCGCAGCTCATCAACAGAAGCTCATAGGAACTAAATTCATGACTCTGACAATTTGATTAAATAAGTAAATAGTAGCGTAAAGTATTTTAAAATTAAACTAGAAAACTTTGAAATTAATCAACAACAAATAAATTAACATACCTATGGGCGCAGGATATTCCTTATTACCCAATGAAAAAAGCCACTATACTATTTTCACATAGGATGGGTAGTGACAGTTCCAATAGCCAAACGAAATTAATATTTAATTCAATGGTGTTAAGGCATAAAACTATAAGTATAGAAAAGGGTCATACCTCTTATTGCCATTGAATAAAGTATAATTTCGTTTGGCAATCAGAACGGTCACTACCCATCCTATGTGAAAAATACTATGAAACTTCAGCAATAAATCGTTAGTGTAACGAATTATTTTTCTGTCTTATCTCTCAACACTCAAAGGTTCGCTGGAAGAGAACTCATATTCTGAGTTAAGCTCGCCTTTGTATATGACTTTTGAAAATGACAATTATTTCTGTTCTGTATACAATAAATAATGACAAATTGAAAAAGCACTTAATATTAACTGTGTTTTTAGAGTTGTCTAGCAATAGTGAAAGTATCGATAATCTATCGATAGCGTGAAAAATAAAGATATAGTACTATTGATAGTACATATTGGCCAATACTGTTGATTGCAGACAATACGATCCATAGTATTGATGTGATATAGTATTGATAATTTTTGTATTATTATTACGCGCAGTTACGCTCTCAATTTGAACTGATATACACGAAAGACCAGCGTCGTGGCACTTGAGTTGACTCGGCATTATGCTGAGTGTATAGTGCCACATCAGTACAACATTTAATTTTTTATTTTATATTATTTGCCTTATTTGAGTCGCTGAATAAACGTGTTTTTAGTTTCATGCAATCGTATCAACACTATAGTAAACAGACCATAGTCTGCAATCAATAGTATAGATAAATCTGTACTATCCGAAGTGCTATCGAAATTGTACTATTTTTCAAGTTCAATTATCGATAGTCAAACTATCGACAGTTTTGAAACTATTTACCACGCAACGTAACAATACTTTGTCAGTCTTATATGCATATTAATTATAAATCTCATCAGCTTTTCTTATTAAACTATTTATCATACGTACTTCTTGCCAAAATTCTCTACAATACCAACAAATTGAAAAATTATTTTGTTATTTACTTCTTATCGTTTCGATAGCAGATAGGTTGAATTTACATAGAAGCGGCCCAGAACGCGGCCACCACGACTGCTTTGTCGATGGCAGTCATTAAATCCGTGTGCAGATGATGGGGCGTGCAGAGCACGACGTAAGGTGGGCCATCGTTTGGATCACACCGCACAAATACCTCAGCTTGGAATCTTTCTTATTACTAGTGATCAAACACAGACACGCGCTCTACGCGGCTACTAGTGTCCGATCGAACCTTCGGGTTTGGTTCGGTTTCGGAACAGGTTTCTAGCAAGAACCAAAAATTGAACTATTTATTACGATTACGATATATTGATAATATTATTTCAGTGCTGACATTTTTAAGGACGATGTCGACGACTATGAGTGTGCATAGCCAGAGATGTATGTAAGGAAAGAACCTGTTGACACTCTGTACTCTCTGCCTACCCCGCAAGGGATCCGGCGTAATGATATAGATCGAACATTTTTAACCAGTTTCAGGTAATTTCATTCATCTCGTTAACTTTATACATAAAACATAACTTTTTAAAAATTAAGCCAATCATGAACCAAATTTCTTAGGGTTATTAGGGGTAAACCTATACCTTCGGTTTAGGCCACAAATCAACCTAAGGTCAGACACTAGCGGCTACTCAGAAGTGTTAAGCGGGTTGTGCCCTCCAAGATCTGACGAGTAACATAGTACTAATATGCTTAACTGGTCAGTTTACGTATCGTCAGTGACGAGTGAAAACCTCGTAAGTGTCTAAAACGAAATGTTTATAAATATTCCCCGACAGTCTTGCAGTCTCTCATTTCAAAATGGCAGACTTCAGACCTCGGACACGAAGTCAGCGGGAGCAAGGCGGTGACGGCGGCGGCGTGGCAAGCGGCGCGTTTCAATGCATACATTTATATGGAATGGGCCTCGAAGGGCGTACCAATCCAGCGCTCCCCGCGCGCCTGCATTGACGCAGTGTTGAGTTGTAGTATTCTTTTTTGCTTTTTAACGACCGAAGTTTCAAAATGCCCGCCGACGTGTTGGAGCAAATCATTACAATGATTATTGATAGAACACCAATATGGAACAGCAAAGACGGTATAATTTCTGTACTAATTTCTCGTAACACTACGCCGCTCTAGCGCCGTGCGGTGTACCCGCTGGCTTCGAGACCGGGTACAGCGATGCCGCGCCGCTGCCCCGCTCCCGCTGACTTCGTGTCCGAGGCCTCATAGATAGGTCTCGACGCATCGCCGACGATATGTTAAATGTGTGTATTCTGACTGAATTATTTAAACCTTTAAATGTCCCAGGCTAATTTATTCGATAAATATTTTCGTACCGTCGTTTTTATGTGACAGAATTTAGATTTTTTTTATTGTATTCTATTTTTCCCGTATTCAACTATGTATCTGTTATGGTAAAATATTTAATATAGAATTGAGTGCAGTGACGGACGATTTAGCGCAGTGGTTAAGGGCTTAAGCCACTCCCACCACTGGGTCGAATAGTCGCGGGTTCGATTACCGCACGGGATAAAACTTTGTGTGACCCAAAATTATTTGTTTCGGTCTGGGTATTTGTGTCTGTGAATTTTCATATTTGTAAACGCACCCACGACACGATTAAATTCTAGTGTGGGGCTACGTATTTATTTAAACAACAGAACAACCATGTAGTTGTATTATCTCACCATTTTGCATATAGACCGTGTTATTCCAACAAGTCTGATGATTGGTTGACGTCACAATTTACATAAAATTCTCCAATCGGAGCCCAGCTTTTTCGTTATAATCAGCGTCCGTTTTTCCTTCAGTTACCTCCTATTTTAGCTCATTGTTCTGATACGCGTATTCTTGCCCCTACGGTATAAGATCGTACCCTAAGTTTTCGCCTTCAGACTTGAGTACTATCTTCGATGGTTTCACTTCCATTTCAGTCATACTTGGCAGGGATTTTAGGAACATCTGCAAGCAATATAATTGAAAAATTAAAATCTTGATTTCTTAGATTTACACGAACATTCCACATAATATACTACTTCTAGGATTTTATCGCGGCTTATCTTAGATTTTTAGGGAAGAACACTGAGACCCTTCCGTGACCATGGGTTCTGTCAAGCACTCGAATTTTCGGGAACTGACAAATCAAAAATTAACCCGATAAAATCTAAATATTTTTCCTTCATGTAAAGCATTTATGAATCGTTAGAAAAGTAAAGACTACCACCACTTCACACAACATGTATACGATATTATACTGAACAATGAAAAACTTGAGTTCATCAATGATACATCTTTCCTAGGGATTACGATCGATTCCATGTTACAATGGGGTCCTCATATTAAGAATTTAGGTAAACGTAAAGAAGATCAGAAACTAACTAATGTGGGCACCGCGAGGATAGTCCATTTCAGCTACTTTCATAGTATCATGTCTTACGGTATATTATGGTGGGGTAGGGCAGCTGACACTGAGTCTGTTTGTATCTATAACTTGAGTAGTCGCGACTCTTTAAGAGAACTGTTCAAAGAAGCTAATATCATGACGGTCCCATATCAATATATTTATGAAAACATTATGTATGCTAGAATAAAATTTGATCTCTTTAATCAGCTAGGTGATAGGCATTGCTATAACACACGACATAGAAATAATTAGAAATAGACATTAGATCAACTGCAATTTCGTCTGTCATGATAAAAATGTGTGAATAGATGCTATTCCAGCTTCACTTGAATAGTGACAATCTGTTCAACTGTTATTAGTTAACATTCCCTCTCTTCCTTCTATTTATTAACAGTATACTTTGCTTTATTTAACTTAGACCCACCTGATGTCCAACCTACATTGTTCTCCCCGACAAAAAAATGTAGATGAAAAAGTATGTATTTTTTTTATTTCAACAGAGTAACCGTGGAGTTTCTTGCCCTTCACCACTGGAATGACATTCCGAAGTGGTGGCAGTCTTTATTACTTTTCTGACGATTCATAAATACTATAATAGTTTGCATGAAGAAAAATATTCTGATTCTGTCCAAGAAACTGCATGGTTACTCTATTTTTTTTTACAATTTTTTACATAATATGTAAAAATGTTGGTATATTATACCACCAGGTGAACTTCTAATGGATTTTTTATTATTAAATAACTCGCTTCTGTGCGCGACTTCGGCCGCGTTAACTCGAGACAGGAACCTCACATTTTTTCACGATAAAAAGTTGTGTTAATCCAGGTAATAAACTATGTGTGCCAAATTTCATCCAAATCCGTTCAACCGTTTTTGCGTGATTGAGTAACAAACATACAAACATACAAAGTTTTACATTTATAATATTAGTAGGTTAAGTAGATTATTTGATAACTCACCTTTCGTGAAATTATTGTCATGCCATGCACTCTCTTCATGTGTACTTTGAGCAAAGACATTCGTGGATACCTGAAAAATACATGTTTACATAAACTATCTGCACTGCTTAAACATCTGCCAAAACACTTAAAAAAAATAAGACGGCACCATTAAATTGCGACAAAAATTCTACAGTAAAAACTTTGTCTAAAATTAAATATTAATGTGATCAAGAGTGCATTTCATCGAGAATCGATGTTTTATTGCTCGAATTAATCCATAATCGATGTTTAATGCTCGATTTAATTAAGAATCATGTTACTAATTACATCAAGTAATTATTGTAATTATAACAAAACACGTTAAAAATTTTAAAATACCTCAAAAAATTAATCAAGAACCGATCTTGATTAATCATTATAATTAAGGATCGATGCTTGTGCATTCGATATGCATCGATTGAAAATATAGATCACAAAATGAGATCACAAAATGATAATATTATTTGTACAGTTTAGGAATTACAAGTGAAAATCTATCCATGGTCCTAGTGTTGTAAAAATGAGCGCTGAAATTTTAGCGTTTAGCGCTGAGTCGCCGCTTACAAGCATTGACGCACACTGACAACTAGAGCGTTTAAGCACGCTGAGAACTAGAGCATTTACGCGCACCTCGAGCGTTTTTATAAGAATACTTGGTAACACTAGTGAGTTTGATCAGTATGATTTTTGAATGGACGATGGTACACTCCTGCGTTCAGCAGCACTGTCGACGCTGCTGTCCGTGTCACGGCTACACATCGGCTTTGGTGGTGTACCACCAAAGCCGATGACATTGTGGAGTATGTAAGAAGTTCTTGTATACTCTGAGGGTCGAAAAGCTGAATTCGCAATACAATGCGGCCTTAAATTCCTTTGTTGTGCGATTACCCACTGCCAAGTTGGAGACCTTTATGAGCGAGAACTTCTGGCCAAAGGGGTTAAACAAAACATTTTTGTATAATTTCAGTTGCCTGAATGAAATGATATTATTATCATCATTTTGTTTTAATTCTCAGCTGGCGCTGGTAAAAATTTATTGACGGCCTAAGCCAAATAAATAACACAGAGATATATTATGTTTATATGTAAAGATCTAGTGTGAAGTTGTCTGTCGGTTTCATTAGTGTCCTCGCCTATTTGTAAAAACTTACGTACAATTCTGCAGGTATTTAGTATGGCAGCTTTCTGTTTGGATATAAATACTGGGTTTCAGACCAATATGTGTTAGACTGTGATGGCGATGTCTTGGTATAACTACCGGTAGTTTATAGAACGATAGGGGCACACACACACACACACACTGTCACGCCTATATTCCCCAAGCGGGGGTGGCAGCGGTGTACCTACTGAATACACTCACATTTCCCGACGATGTTAGATCCTATGTAATAGGGGGCGAGGCTATTGCCATATACCGGGCACAATTCCAGAGAAGAGTTATTTTTCGTTACAAAAATTACATTTGTCCGACCTAGGATTTGAACCCTGGACCTCGTGATCACAAAGCGATGCGCTTTGCCACCAGACCAACGAGGCAGTCATTCCTATTTATAAAAAAAAAGAACTTGGGTAATTTACATAGCAAAGGGCAACCCTAGTAAACTGTCATGACATTTCATTTGGTGACGGCGTTAGTTCCGATTTTGGTTGGTGTAAAACTAGGGCGATCTTTTAGTGAGAAAGCGATGCGCTTTGCCATTAGACCAACGAGGCAGTCGATAGGGACAATGTATACTTTACCTATTGCCAAATTCTGGTGACTTCATCTTTAAGGTGTGTGTAATATTATTATGATATTATGTATCGTACGTACCTCTTGGGGCATATCTGGCAGGCGCAGGGCGGCGGCAGGTGGCGGTGCACGCGGTCCACGTGCAGCTGCAGAGCAGACTTCTGCGCGAACCGCTGCCCGCACTCCGCGCACAAGTGCTTGCGCACCGCTGGAGTGTTGGGCAATTTCCAATTGTAGCATCAACCAAATACAATTTCGTTTGCAATTAAAAATGATCCCCCTGAGGTACTCCGGAATAACAAAGACTTTTGGACGTCGAACGCCTCAGTCCGTCCCGTGATCATGGGCACTGTTGATCACCCGAAACGTCGGGCACTTTAAAACCATAAGCCGCGACGACATTCGAAATATTTTAATTGCAAATTCATTTTTTCGCAATTAATTTTTGCCCAGCTCTGCCGCTGGACAATATATTCAATTAATGAAATCATATTGACGGACGGTTTAGCGCAGCAGTTAAGAGCTTAAGCCGATTCCCGCACGGGACAAATCTTTGTGTGATCCACAATTATTAGTTTTCTGGTCTGGTCTGGGTATTTGTGTATTTGAATTTTCATTTTTGTAAACGCACTTACGACACAGGAATAAATCCTGGTGTGGGGCTCAGTTCTTATTTAAACAACAGAACAACCACGTAGTTGTAGTATCTCACCATTTTGTATATATGCCGTGTTATTACAACACGTTCGATGATTGGTTGACGTCACAATTTGCATAAAATTCTCCATTCGGAGCCCAACTTTTCCGTTATAATCTGCGTCTGTTTTTCCTTCAGTTATCTCCCTTTTTATGTCCTTGTTCTATTGCGCGAATTCTAGCCCTTACGGTATAAAATCGTACCCTAACGTTTCGTCTTCAGACTTTTGTACTACATTTTTTGTGTTTATGGGATCACGACGACGCGTATGTTGCCAATGTCAAGTATTACGAATAATCATTTCAAAATTAATTCAACTCCCCCGATGAACTTGATGATAAGGATGATTATGAAATTGATAAAGTGCCCCACCCTGGATAGTAAAGCGATGGATACTTTACACATCAATTGCGGCGGCCGTTTTGAGGGAAATCGAAAAGGCACGTTTTATCACTTTGTTACAATTTCCTTCACTCGTACATTTAAAAACACATAATGTAAAATATTCCAACATCATTACACATTATTATTCGAAATAACACAAGTTTTGGAAATTAAAACAAATTGACGACATCACTCTTCGATTTTACGCCTAAACTTTTAGTACTACTTTAGGGATACATTTTTATAAAAAAAAATCTGCAGCTCTAGCCATCGACATATATTAAGACATTATTAAGGGGCTACCGCGTAAAAACGTGTTTTTGGATAAGTATATGGATTAGCAGTGATAGCCTAGTGGTTAGACCGTTGGACTGCGAAGTCAAAGGTCTCGGGTTCAAACCCAGGCACGCACCTCTGTCTTTTCGTAGGCATGTGCGTATTAAAAATTAATTATCACTTGCTTTAACGGTGAAGGAAAACATCGTGAGGAAACCTGCATGCCTAAGAGTTTCTCGAAGGTGTGTGAAGTTCGCCAACCCGCACTAGGCCAGCGTGGTGGACTATGGCCTAAACCCTCTCAGTTTGAGAGGAGGCCCGTGCCCAACAGTGGGACAGTTTCTTAACAGGGCTAATATTATTTATATTATTTTTTTTTATATGGATTAGAGACTTAATATTTAGAAATATGATTTTCAACTGAAATTTTTAAAATCTGATAAAAGGAATACACGATTAAACGAAATTTTCTCGATAGAAAAAAATTTAAAGCCATCTCGAAATCTCAAGTCAAAGCGATACTTTAATTTTTTTGATACCAACTCCAAGTGGTAAAGAACAACAAGTTTTATCAATTTCTATTATAAAAAACTGCAATACATAAGAAACTGCTTTAGAATAACATCGCTACAATTCTTCTCTGTGTTTTTAAGTAGATGCTATTGACTTATTCTTAAACGTTTCGCATTGCCAATAGAGATGACTTCAGATGTTTTTTCTATAGAGTAAATTTCGTTAAATCGTGTATTCCTTTTACCAGATCCTAAAGTATACAGTCAAAAATCATATTACTAAATTATAAGTCTCTAATCCTCATACTTCTTGAAATGCATGGAGTCCAAAAACACGTGTCAATCGCGGAAGCCCCTTAATATCAATGAAGAAATCAAACGAAGATCGATTCGTCGCTCGACCGATCGATGGCAGCGAAAACAAAACGCGGGGAAAATTATTTAAATACGAACTCAAGTGATACAAGTAAATTGTATAATAGAAACTTAATCAAAGAAGATTAAGTTTCTGTTATATATTGTACTGTTTACTTAAGATCCGCACAAAATTGGTCGGCGGTTCTTTATCCGGACCGCGGACCGCCATTTAATGACCCCTGGTACCTTGAAAATTCTGGAAATAGTCCACACTATGGTCTATTTCCAGTCTTCATTTACCCAGTTTCCCAAATAGGCAAATTTGTAATGACAGGTTGACTTATTTATAGAAGGACAAAACCTTAGATAGTACTGAAAAAGTTCTTTTTTTTAAATAATAATAGGCCCAATCTAGGATTAATTCTTGTGTCGTGGGTGCGTTTACTAACATTAAATTCCACATACATAAATACCCAGACCGAAATTCTTAATTGTGGGTCACACTAAGATTTGTCCCGTGCGGGAATCGAACCCGCGACTATTCGACCCAGTGGACGGAGCAGCTTAAGCTTAACCACTGCGCCAAGCGGCTTAACCACTGCGCCAAATCGTCCGTCATACATCGTCAGTACGTACAAAAGAAATTTAAATGTTTGTAAACAAACGTGTCGTACCGGTCCAAACCCGATAAATTGTCTTACTTATACAGGCTATTGAGCTACAAAGCCAATTATGGAGGTAAACATCGAAAAAATGGTTTGAAAATTCCCAGTAACAGAAGTATTCAATGTAGAAGTGTCGGAACCTGATTGTAATTTTAAGTTTCTGTTATATATTTTACTGTTTAATTAAGGTCCGCACAATATAGATCGGCGGTCCATATCCGGACCGCGGTCCGCCATTCAATGACCCCTGGAACCTTGAAGTTCACACTGTGGACTATTTCCAGACTTTTCTATCCATTCGGGTGAATGCACCCAGCTGGATGTATCTGACGCAATGTCTTCACGGTCCTTGTGAGACTGAACTGGACCAACGAGGCGATATTACAATACTTACGTTGATGCGTGTCCATGTGAGCCACAAGGGCGGCCTTCAGTTTGAACGAGCGTTTGCAGTGGTCGCATATGTACTCCTCGTCCGAATGCTTCTTGATATGACGCTGCAAGATAAATGAACAGGACATTACGATTTACATCGCACTTTCTATATCACCATGACAGAGATCCCTTAGTCTACGTTTGGTCTGCATTAAAGGTGGATTTTTGAGATGGGGCAGTATCGTCAACTACTTTTTGTGTGTGTGTGTGTGTGTGAATGGTCTACACTGTTGGCCGCGGGGCCTTTACAGCTGCAGCGGACAAGAGGGCGTGCGTGCAACCACTATGCTCGAGCCAGAAGGGCAAGGGGGCAACTAGCTCAAGGGCGCCTCAAGGAGGAACGGCCTCGGCTTGGGCAGTCGCGCCCGTGGTGCTCTGCACCGGCCGGCGGGCAAGGGATTCTTCGAGCTCGCCGGCGAGGTCGGTGTCTGATCCTGTGTGCGGTATCTGTATCCGAAAGAAGGGATGTAAGGGCATCGGGAGGGTCGGCGAGAATATGCCGCAGACGGCGATAACGGCTGATAGGAGGGAAACGGCAACTACGTAAACCGTTGTCGCTACAGGAAAACGGTCTTAGGAGACTATCCTTAACTTTTTGGGACATTTAAAGCTGCATTTACAAATTCAAAAAATCTACAGTCAACAAGAAAATGGGCAATATACACTAAACTTTTTTGATGTGAGTCAATCTATTTCTTCTTGAAAAAAATATATTAGACCGACTGATGTAAGAGTACTAGAAAAGTCAGTAATCGCAAAAAAAATATCCCATACATTTTGTAGGAGGTCATCGTGGCCTCGGTATCTTGAACAAGAAAATAAACAAAAAAAAAACAATCCGAAAACGTATTAGTAGGTAAGTACCATCAAATATTTATTTATTTATTTATTTATTCTTCAAAAATATCACCATCATTACAGAATAACCTAATTCGATAGTGTATAAACTTAATTTGGAACTTATTGTTAATAAGAAGTTGGCTTATTTTTATAACATATAGTAAATAACGCTATCCTTGTGAATTCACTCAAAGTACTGTTAAACAAGTCCGTCTCCGTAGCGATCAGGTTAAGGGTGCGAAAGGCACGCGTCAGCGGCGCCTCCCTCAGCAGGTTAGTGCGCGCGCGTGGCTCCGCCAGCAGCCGCGGCCGCCGCCGCCGCCACACGTACCGATCCGGCACGCATAAACAAATTAGCCCCAGTACGTCTGGGCTATAGACCTTACCTCTCAGTACCTTAAACAGGTATGAAACAACTGAGAGTTCCCTTCTGACTCCCAGCTCGTTGTATCCTACCATGCCTAGGATAAACAAGGTTGGATACATCTATCTATCTATCTATCTATAACCTCACGCCAGATCCCTTGCGGGGTAGGCAGAGAGTACAGAGTTCCAACAGGTTCTTTCCTTACATACCTCTCTGGCTTCCTCGACTCTCATAGTTCGTCTCATACACGCTCGCCGGTTACGGAGACTCTTGACTTTTCCATCAGATAAGACTCGGTTTATTTGGTCGTGGTAAGATAGTCTAGGTCTTCCCCGGTACCTGCATCCTTCCACTTTCACATTGTATATCTGTTTTGTCATTCTTTCCTCTGGCATTCTTTCTATATGCCCGAACCAACGGAGCATGCCCTTTCTCATCTTTACACCGATACTATCTTTCATACCTACTCGCTGGATACATAAGCGGATAAAACGGGTAAACTCCATATAGCCTCATGTACAAGTACCTAACAAACTTATTCTGTACTCTTTTCAACATGAGGCTGTATTTAGCTTCATGAGGAGACCATATACTAGCATTACATTCCAGTTGACTTCTTACTAAAGCATTATATAACGCGACTATCGCTTGAATGTTTGTAAAGCCACTAACCGTACGCAATGTAAAACCTAAATTCCTATAAGCCTTTTTGCAAATTTTTCTGATATGATCCCGGAACGTTAACCCCGTGGTGAGACCCACCCCCAAGTCCCTTACCTCTGTGACCCTTTCCATTGGGACCTTTTCGACGGTATAATTATATTGTATAGGAGATCGACTCCGTGTGAAGGTGATCGTCACACATTTTGAGGCATTAAACTGTAGTCGGTTGTCCTTACTCCAAGCCACTACATTATCTATATCTTTCTGTAATCTATCGCAATCCTCTGTATTTCTTATTGCCAAAGAAAGCTTAAGATCATCTGCGAAGAGCAAGCACTTAGCACTTTTCACAATTTTAGGCAAATCATTTATCATTAATATAAATTGTAACGGCCCAAGATTGCTGCCTTGGCTTACCCCCGACCAAGTAACATACGGATTTGACCTATATCCAGCGTATTCTACGTATTGTTTCCTGTCCCTTAAGTAGCTGGCAAAGAATCTGAGCAAATGGGGAGTAAAACCGACCCCCGCTAACTTTTTGAGCAATGTGTCATTGTCAACTAAATCGAATGCCTTTTTGAAGTCAAAGTAAGCGGCGTCAGTCTGCCGCCCACTGTCCACCTCAGGCATAATATCTGCTATATATGCAAGTAAGTTGCTGGTGGTACTTCTATTAGGCCTAAACCCGTGCTGTGCGTCTGACAATTGGGTGCTTACTTGTGTAAATATGCTTTTATGTATGGTCGACTCAAACACTTTTGCCGCGGTTGACAGTACTGCAACAGGCCTATAACCGTCTACGTTTGTTCCTGGCTTTCCTTTAGGCACCGGAACAACGCGGGTTATTTTCCACCTTTCCGGAAATACGCCAGTCTTAAGACATTCATTATATATATGAAGATAGATAGATGGATATGAAGGTAGATATGTATCTACCTTTCGAAAAATGGCACCACCTAATTTATGTTTATATCACAACTATAAGTATTAACATGGATTTCGGGCGTTTTCAGTGTAACTTTGAATGGGACTGTGTATCTTGGTATATGATATATGATAAGGAATGACATGCCAAAGTGGTGGTAGAGTCTTTGTTACTTTTCTGATGATTCATAAATACTGTAATGGTTTACATGAATAAAAAACGTTCTGATTCTGATATATCGATGATAAGTACTCGTAATAGTAGATGAAGTAGTATTATACTCACGTATAGCCCTGCGGAGGACGTGTACGCGGCCGGGCACACGTGGCAGCGGAACGGTCTCTCGCCGCGGTGCAAGTTCTCGTGCGAGCGCAGGATGTTGCGCGTCGTGAACACCGCCGAACACAGCTTGCACGGAAATCTGAAAGAATAAAATACCAATGTATTAGAACGAAGTTCATTAACGCGGCTTTTTTTCTTAAGGGACTAAGCCCGCCACTCATTCCCACCATTGTAACTCCTGTAAGCCAGGATCCACAATAGTCTCCTTAGATGACACCAAGGTTTGAACCTTGGGGTGTCCCGGGAAGCACTTTAATTGTCTTGGAACCCGCAACAAATTTAATTAGAAAGAAACAACAGGAGGAGTAGGGAAAATAAAAATTCCACTTCCCTCCTTTGCAAAGCCGGAGACACAAAAAATAAAATAATTGGCAGATCAGCCATAGAGAAGGAGACTACAACTAGGATAAGCCCAGTTATAAAGCACCACGGTCACGAAAAAATATTAACAGGGCCTATTTGTGAGCCTCATGTTTGATTCCAGTAATAGGTATAGCAAAAACGCTTGAACGCACGGAAATTATCCCGAGTTTCTACAAGATCCGTGTAGTAGGTTACCCCAGATGTATTTCGCAGACTGTTTAGCACAATGGTACGCTCGTTGTGCCAGAGACTGCACTCCCAAAGAACGTGGTGTGCTGATTGTTCATACTCGTAGTTAGACGTGGAACACTGACATAGCGGTGCAGGTACCAGTTTAAAAGAGAACGAAGAGAACTCCCAGGGTTGGCCCTCGGCAGGGCCGGTCGCGTCGGGATCGCGGTGCGTGCCTAACGGCGATCCCGTGACTCCGATACCATGCAACAAAGGCGGTATCACCGCAGGGTTTTTAGTCGTTACACTTGGTCCCCTGGCGGCCGGGGGAGCCCGACTGTCAGTGGATCAAGGACTCCCGACATAGCCCCTTCGCGTCCCCCGAACGCAGACAGGTACCCCTATAAAACGTTTTCCTTAAGCTAAAAAAAGGAGTTGACAGGTAGAAATGGTAATATAACGAAGAAACGTTACGAGACTTTCAGTTCCGTCCGGTGTAGTTGTTATCGGCGGGTTTTATCGTAAACGCTGGCCGCCATACTTGTCAGAGTATATTCAAGTTAAATAAAATCGTTTTTTAATTACAATTTTATTACTAGTTAATTGCATTGTCTGATTAGAACTTTTGAGGAGATCGAGTAAAATTTCAAGTTTATAAATTTATTAGACAATAAATGTCTTTAGAAACTGAGATGAGATGTTTACTATCATGCCGACCAGAGATGGGCAGCAAAATGTATTCAGATTAATGATTAACCACTGCCACTTGGGGAGTATAGGCGTAGTGTTGTATATTACCGATTACAATAACATTTTGTAATCTTCAACGATTACGATTACACTTTTAAATATGAATCATGATTGAATATTTCAAAATGCAATTGTAAACATTAATCTGATTACATTTTTCCCATCTCTGATGCCGACGATATGTAGGGCGCATAACATAAATGTGTGTTTGAACTGTGTAGAGTCAAAAAATAATATATTGTATTATCATCGATCAAATACACGCTCGCGGCACGAAAAATGGCACCACCAAAAGCAGGCAAAAGTGGACGGCGCTAAAAAATTACCAGGCTTACGCTTCTTTGCATATACAACTTTTAGTGATACGAGTAAGGTACAATATGCCCTAATTCGGAATATGACGGACGATTCAGCGCAGTGGTTAAGAGCTTAAGCCGCTCCACCAACTGTGTCTAATAGTCGCGGGTTCGATTCCCGCACGGGACAAATCTTTGTGTGATCCACAATTATTTGTTCCGGTCTGGGTATTTGTGTATGTGAATTTTCATGTTTGTGAACGCACCCACGACACAGGAATAAATCCTAGTGTGGGGCTACGTTTTAAAAAAGAAAGAAAAGATCTAAAATAGGCTGAGGAGACGAAAGTTAAACAGAGTTTCGTATCGGTATAATCGGGCTAGACTAGTGTTGTAAAAAAATCTTTTATAAAAAAAGGTAAACCGACTTCAAAAAGCAAAAAAATAAATATTTGAAGTCGGTGCTGGTTGGTGCAGTCGGTTACTTGGCACCGACTTCAAATATTTATTTTTTTGCTTTTTGAAGTCGGTTTACCTTTTTTTATAAAAGATTTTTATTTTACAATTTTAAGTGACCAGTGAATTCTATAGTAGGGTACCTATAGGATTGACGTAATACCCATAATATCGCAATTTACACATGCCTATTGTTTGTCGTTAAGGAGTTCCCTGGTGTATCTTCTAAGTCCAAAGTCCAATGTCAATAAAATTAATATGGGACCACCTTGGAGATATACTGAACCCAATGCAAAAAAAATTATCAAAATCGGTCCACAATTGACGGAAATATCGCTGAACATACATAAAAAAAAAAAAAAAAAAAAAAAAAAAAGCATACATACAACCGAACATAGAACCTCCTCCTTTTTGAAGTCGGTTAAAAACGCTCGAGTCGGCGCTGAAATGCTCGCGTCTCCTACGTGCTTCAACACTCGTAAACGTCAACTCAGCGCTATACGCTCGACATCAGCGCTCATTTTTACAACACTAGGCTAGACCCGCCTCCACATATGGCAACCACGGGCAATATGTCGGATCACGACTGGGTCGCTACTACTTCACCGGAAAGGTGGTGACCAGAACCGCAGCTTACCACCATAACGAGACTGCTCGTTTAGCACTGCCCAGGGAACACGTGCAGGGAATCGAGAGGAAATCGCTATGAGTAGCTTCGGCCACCAAGTTTGTTAAAAATAAACTCAATATTTGTGTCAAGCTCAGCTCACCTAGTAATCTTCCGCGGTGGGCAGACGTCGAGCGGCAGGTCGGGTCTGTTGCGTCCCTTTTTGCCGAGGTGCGCTGCGCGAGCCTTGAGCAACAAACGAGCGTCAGGGGCTAAGCACCGCTTCTCATGTTTGTACAGATTTGTTTTGCTGGAACAAATTGTTTCTGTACTGGTGGGCACCGGTGAACTATCATTAGGGTTCTCGTACGGTAAAACAGAACCTTATAGAATCACTTTGTTGTCTGTCTCTGTCTGTCCAATGCTTACGGTCCATTTTCTCAAGAATGTACAGGGGTAACAAGTTGAAATTTACCTACGCATACACATTCACATACATTTACTGCCTCGTTGGTCTAGTGGCAAGGCGCATCGCTTTGTCAAATGTAGTTATTCTAACGTAAAATTCCCCGTATGAGGCCAGAATCTGGAATTGTACCCGATATATGGTAATAGGCTCGCCCCCTATTACAGTGGGTGTACTCAGTACACCTCTGCTACCCCCGCTTGGAAAATGTAGGCGTTACGGTGTTTAAACTCACTCATCAAACTAACCGTTAAGTTGAAATTTGGCAAGAAGGATACATGTATGCAGGGTTTCACAGTACAAGTACTAGAAAATAAAAAATAACTGGCTTTGTAATTATACCACATAAGAAAATATGTCCTCGAATTCAATTGATTCAATCACATAGGAAAAATCTTTGTGTGATCCACAAGATTTTGTTTTGATTTGGGTGTCCAGTAAATCACTATTTTACAGTGACACTTTATCCCACACATAGCCGACGCAGCGCGACGCAAGCGCGACGGTGGCGCGACCTGGAGGGTTGTAATGTACTGAAATGTACGGGAGACAACACAGCGCAGCCACATTCGGTGCGACGAGCGAGGAGCGAGACGCCAATACGCGTGCGAGCGGGACGGTAATGTTGAGAGTGGGCCGGGCCGGCGTGACTTCGAGCTTAGCCAAGCGCTTCCGTCGCGCTCGGTCGGTTGTTTAACTAAACCTTCATACTTTCACAGCTGTAGTTGCACGCTCGCCCTCTTGTCTGGTGAAGCTGTAAAGGCTAGGTCTACCTCTGCAACCATTAATTGGTGTTTCTAAAGGATTCTGGATGGACTCGTCCCCACAAGCAGCACCCGTTTACGAGTATGACTACTGGAACAGCCGATACTCCCCTCGCCCACAATGTAGGGAAGGCAGTGACCCGCGCCAGGCAACCACCGCAAGCAAAGACCTTTAAGGTCATATTCCAAGATATTACCTTCTAAAGTCGACACCACAAGCATAGCACACAAGATACCTCTGGCCGTGCTTTTCTTGATAGTGGCGACCTGCGGCTGGTATAGATTCCAACTTAGCGCCACAATTTGTACATCTGTAAATATACACATAGTACATTGAATTTAAATCAGCATAAAAAAGGCCAACCCGCACTGGGCCAGCGTGGTGGACTATGGCCTAAACCCTCTCAGTTAGAGAGGAGGCCCATGCCCAACAGTGGGACAGTTTCTTAACAGGGCTAATATTATATTATTATAAAAAAGGAATAAGTAGGTTTTCCAAATAGCACATGTAACATATTGGTCTCCTCTTCGTATATGCGTCGTGGTTAATCACTAGCTCTTCTATAAGTACCTTATTTTTATCTGAATACACTCATTGTTCGTTCTTCCATACTCCAGAAAAAAAAAAACATTAAAAGAGAAAGTGAAGTTTCTTGCTCTTCTTCTCTACAGAAATGGCATTCCAAAGTAGTAGAAGAATATGTTATTTTTTGACAAATCATACAAACTGCGATTGTTTACATGAATAAAAAATATTCAGATTCCGAGTTTTGAGAGGTTCTTTCCATACAGACTTCTTGGGCTTCCTCCACTCTCATAGTTCATATCATGCATGTGGACAGGTTACAGTCTCTGGAATGATGTTCTGGGTCTTTCATGGTACCTACATCCATCTAATTTACCCACTGCCTACTGGTCAGGAATCTGATATAATATAAATATATAGATAACCGGCCCCTCTCATACGCCAACCTCGCCAAGATTGGAGTCCACTGATCCATCCGTTTTACTTGAAATACGTACTCTGTTAACAAAATTATCTCCTCTGGAGGGATTAAAGGATGAAATCTTAGCGTTGAAAAGTGAATTTGCTGACCTGAAATCCTCCATCACCAAACAGTTTGCCGAAGTCGTTAAAGAATTTAGTAACAAAATTAGTGATATAGAACAACGTATCGTACAGGTCGAGAAAGTCCAAGGTCAGGTGGACCAAATTCAGGTGCGATTGGATAAATTGGAAGAAGACTCTCACAGTAGGGACCAATGGTCACGTATGAATAATATCGAAGTCAAAGGCTTACCACAAAATAGTAACGAGAATTTGTTTGAAGTCATCAGCAAAATAGGGACAAAGATAAACTATCCCATCACCAAAAACCAGATCAATTTCGTGACCAGAGTGCCAACGCGCGAAAAAGATCATATAAAACCAGTTATAGTCTGCTTTAGTAACCGGTATGTGAAGGAGGATTTTGTTGCGGCGGCCAGGTACGAATCCAAGACCTCTCCCCTCACAACTAGTCAAATGGGACTGTCAGGAAACCAACGAATTTACATTAATGACCATCTTACACCGATAAACAAACTTCTATTATCGAAGACTAAAACGGAGGCTGCCGAAATGCATTTTCGTTATGTTTGGATCAAGCATGCAAAGATACATGCAAGAAAAACAGACACGTCACCAATAATAATAATAAAATCAGAAAGAGACTTAGCAAAATTAAAGTGAATCCTATTAAAACTACTGTTTTATATCCGTTCAAATATTTATTTACGTTTAACTTAATTATAAAAAAATACAAATGGTCACTACAGTTTGAGAATCACTTGCCGCAGCGTGCTAGTTGCGTTTATCAATTAATACTGTGTCGCATCGTGGTGCATCTATGTAAGTACTTTAAACATTATCCTTATGCAGACAAACTATCTTTTTGTAATTACAGCCTTATATCGTGTACGTTATGGTTTGTTTTTCGCTACAGGTGGTTGTCGTTTAGGCCTATTTGTCGCTGGATGTCCTTATCTTCGCATTTTTTTATGCCTTTTGTTTTTATTCATAAGTCATTAGACGTGTGTTATTCAAAGTTATTTTTTGGTGGACACTGTGCACTGCTGTGCTCGCTGCATTATATTCTTACCTGCAAATTATATTGTCAATTTGACCGGAATTTTTCCTTCTTTTACGTATTTTTACTTATCTTTATTATTGATTCCTGTAGAAATGGCCACCCTTAGTATTTATTACCAGAATGTGCGTGGTCTGCGTACGAAAACGAACAATTTCTTTCGTAGCATTTGTATTAATAGCTACGATGTCATTGTTTTGACAGAAACCTGGTTGGATGATAGTATTTACAACGGTGAGTTATTTGATGACCGGTACCTGGTATGTAGGAGAGATCGTGATTACTCTCGTACTGCACAAAAACGTGGTGGTGGTGTCTTAATTGCGGTTAGAAGCGACCTGGTGTCAGTGGAAAACATGACTGGCGTAGCTCTGCTGAGGATATTTGGGTAACACTGATTTTAAAAAGGTATAAGCCCTCTGTGACCTATAACCTACATATTTGCGCCCTTTATTTATGTAAAGAAAACCTTGGGAATACGTACAACACACAGTTACATAATTTTACAAATAAACTTAATTACATAATTTCCACTCATCCGCTTGATAAATTTGTGGTATTGGGGGATTTCAACTTTGGCAGTGATGTTGACTGGTGTCATTTGGATACTGACAGCACTGAATTATTTCCCCAAAACATTACATGTCAGCATATAGTTGAATTCTTTGACACGGCCCTCACTTGTAACTTGTCGCAGTACAACAGTGAACGTAATATTAATAGAAGGTTACTAGATTTGGTGTTCTCTAACGACTTAGTGTCTGTTAATAAATGTGACTGCCCGCTGGCAGTGCCTGTTGACCTTCACCATACCCCTTTAATTGTTCGTGCCGATTTTGTTGAGATTCATAAACTTTGTGCCACATCAACTAAAAGGTTTCTTTTCCATCGGGGTGACTATTTATCAATTAGTGCCGAACTAGACAAGGTGGATTGGGCAGAGTTGTTGAGTTCAAAACCGCTGGATGATGCTGTCAGTACCTTTTACGATAAACTATATGACTTCAGGGATAAATATATCCCGACAAAATCAGTACGTCAGTCTTCACATCCACCTTGGTATAATTCTGCTTTAACCAAAATTTTAAAAGAAAAATATAAATATCACAGGAAGTACAAAATATATGGTAATTTATCAGACTATCACTCATTTTCAATACTACGCAGTAGAGCTATAGAAGTAGAAAGATCCTGTTTTGATTCTTATATGGAGAGTTTTGAAACCTTAATTACAAAAAATCCCAAGTCTTTCTGGTCTTATGTCAAAAATAAAAGGAATAGCAGTACCTTCCCTAACGTAATGTTCTATGGTGACCTATGTGCCACTACAGGTGAGGAGATCACTAATTTATTTGCCACCTATTTCCATTCAAATTTTCAAGAACGCCCCTCATCTCTTGATGCTGGCACATCCAGTGAGCCTTGTCTTGGTGTTGGTTTATCGGGCATTAGTTCAATAGAGGTATCACATTCTCGAGTTTTAGAGTTATTGAAGTCCTTGGACCTCAGTAAGTCTGGAGGCCCCGATCAGATACCGCCAATATTCATTGTTAAATGTAGTGACAGCATTGTCATACCTCTATGTATATTATTTAAGAGATCGCTATCCGAGGGTGTAGTACCTAAACTTTGGAAAACTGCTTTTGTTACACCGATTTTCAAAAAGGGAAACAGATCGAACATTGAGAATTATCGGCCAATCTCTAAGATATGTCTGTTCTCGAAAATCCTAGAGCGAATTGTGTACACTGATGTGTACGCAGCAGTAAAAAGTTATCTGGGTGATGAACAGCATGGTTTCCTCAGGAAGCGCTCTACTACATCTAATTTAATCTTATCGCATGAATTTATTTCTGAAGGAATGGCGCAACATGCACAAGTAGACGTAATTTACACTGATTATAGTAAATGTTTCGATCGTATTGACCACAGAATGCTCCTGAAAAAATTGACTTTAGCTGGAATACACGGAGACTTATATCGTTGGTTCTCTTCATATGTAGAGAAAAGGACTCAGGCCGTGGTACTTCTTGGATATATTTCTGGCTGGTGCCCTATTCCATCAGGTGTGCCTCAGGGCTCTATCCTGGGACCTCTTTTATTCACATTATTTATCGCTGATATCAGATATTGTTTTGAACACTCCTATATCTTACTTTATGCTGATGACATGAAGATTCATAAAGTAGTGAGAAATATTTCTGACACACATCTGTTACAAGCTGATCTTGATAGATTCCAAGACTACTGTTTTCTTAATAAACTCCAACTAAACGTCTCTAAATGCTTCCATGTTAGTTTCACGCGGCAA
This sequence comes from Phalera bucephala, assembly GCA_905147815.2. NCBI lineage: Eukaryota > Metazoa > Arthropoda > Insecta > Lepidoptera > Notodontidae > Phalera > Phalera bucephala. Next base: position 26,648,108 of record LR990621.1, read on the forward strand.
AAGTCTATAATTGAGTCAGTCTATACTCTTTCCAACCAAAACGTCAGTAAAGTCAACAATATTAGGGATCTAGGAATTATACAAGACAGTAAGCTCCTCTTTGACCAACATATCGAGGGCATTGTCAATAAAGCATCAAAAGCTCTAGGATTCATTATGAGAGCTACGGCATGTTTCCGCTCGCTTAAGCCTATTAAGATCCTATATTGTTCATTCGTACGCAGCCACTTAGAGTATGCATCTCAAATCTGGAACCCTCAATATGAAATTTATAGGTCTCGTATTGAAGGTATTCAGAAGAAGTTTCTAAAGTTCCTTGATTTTAGGGCTCAGCAGTGCTCAGATGACTACACACATCGTTGCAGAAGGTATCACTTCCTGCCACTTTACTGTAGACGTCAAATTAGCGATATATGCTTTTTAATGAAAATTGCTAATGGCTCAGTAGATTCTGTAGAACTCGTATCCAAATTAGAATTCAATACTAATCAAATTGGTTTTCGACAAAGGCCATTACTGCATGTACCTTTTGCTGTGGCTAATTACAGACGTAACGCGTTTTTCATACGAAGTGCAAGTGACTTCAATAAGATACACCGGGACTTAAACATAGATTTATTCTGCTCCAATATTAGTACGGTAAGAAGGATATTAGCGAAACATATGTTTTAATATAAGATAAGTATATATACTTTTTTTTTTCTCGCTATTATCTTTAACCTAAGTTACTTATAGTTGCACCTATCTATCTATTTATTTATTTTTGTCTGCGGCACGCGGCTGTCAAACTGTAGTATGCCTTAATAACTTAACCTTGCCTTAAAAATATCTACACTTAACTATAATTTAGATATTTATGTGTTTTGCCACTAGTTTGTTCTACTAAGTTTTTTTTTTTTTTTTGTAAATAAGTAGTTTCTGTGTTTGACTGTAGATTGTTCACCACTAGTTTCTCGAACTTTGTTTTGCGAATTCCTAGAATAGAACACAGCTTGTTTTTATCCTATTATCTGTTTGTAGAAGCTTGTAATTAGCAACTTGTATAACATGTTACATTACTATAGATTGTTATTAGTCTGTAAGCTTCTCTAAAATAATAAAAAAAAAAAAAAAAATAAAGACTGTAGGTAGTTATGTATACTAGACCAGTACACAGCTCAGTGCAAGTACTTTAAAAGATGATGCAATATAAACAGACTGTTGCTCATAGAATATAATTCCAAGTACTGTTTTGCTTAATCAGCTTAACTTGCCTCAGCTGCGTATTAATCATGTAAACAGATATCAGGTTACTTGTTTAGTCTCAGTCCAATTCTCATAACTGTTTTGCTAAATAAGCAGATATCAATTAATAAGACGTATAACGCGTGGGTTCATTCTAGAAGGAGTTGTTTACTTGACGATGCCTATAAAAGCCATCGCCAAGCAAAGTACATTTAATATCGACTCAGCTCTCTTACCGTTCGCACTAACGTTAAGTAATATTAATTGACTGCATTAATATTTTGAGTATCTATTATTAATTTGTATTGTGAAATAAATATATTTTTATAAAGTCACGCCGGCCTTTATATTTGACTGGCGCAGCCGAACGGTAGGATTTCAGTCGCGATAAGTGTTGCAGTAGTCATACCAGACAAGCTCAACGCCGTGCAGGAGTACAAGCATCGATTCCGGACCACAATCGCCTGGCTGAATCCTAGAAAAAGACCTACCCTACCTTCGAACAAAGAAATTTTGTCAAGAAGTGCCTGCAGATACTCAAAGAGCGGATATTCGGCATGAAAAATTGCAGCATTGTGTGAGTTCTGACCTTTCCCACATGTTCCTATTTTTCTGTCTATTCTGAATTTAATTGGACAAGCATCGCTAATTTCATTCAGACCCCGAGCCTGTAATTCCGGTCAAAAATCGCGGGAATTATTTGGATAAAAGGATATCGCATTATTAGACAAGCATCGCTAATTTGTGATTAGAATTTAGGATCTCACGGGATTTAGACACGCATCGCTAAGCCGTAGATCACCACGTAGGGCCGTAAGAATCAGACAAGCATCGCTGAACTTACGTAAAACATTGTCGAATTTTATTGAAAAAGAAAATTACTTCCAGTGGGTTGATCACAAGGTCCACTTGAGAACGTAAATATATTAAATATTATTAAAAGAAATAAAAAGAAATTAAATATTATTAAAAAAATAATAAACGTTGTTCTGCCTATAAAGGCTAAGTTGAATAGTAATTGATAAGAGTTATATTTTCGGACAAAAATCGCCGAATCTATAAACTTTTCTATTATAAAATTTTTATTGTAAACTTTTTATGTGTTATTTTTAAATTGTATTTTTTTTGTGTGTGTTATTTGAAATTGTATTTTTTTATTATTTTGTGTGTGTAATATGTATCTTATTGTGTTTTTCAAATTGTAAAATTGAATAATAAGTGTTCAAGATATTGAAAATGAATCAAATTCAAATTATTCCGAAAGAAATTCTCGATATAATTCCGCGTTACGACGGTAACGATCAATTACTAAATCTTTACATCCAAAGGTGTGAATATGTAGTTAGAAGCTTTTCAAGGGAAAATAATGCCGCGCAACAATTGTATATTTACCATAGTGTTACAAGTAAATTAACCGATAAAGCCGCGATACTAGTAAGCAAATGGATTAATATCAATTCTTGGGATAGCCTAAAGGAACTCCTTATAGAACATTTCGGAGATCCTGGAACAGAAGACTTATACGAGGATTACGTAGATGACACTGACCTTGAGACTGAATACTTATATGATTATGAGCCAGTAGCAATTAACGAAGTCATAGACGAAAGCCTCGACATTATAAATAATAACGATTTTTCAAAATTAAGTGAACAAAAAGATGCCCCTATAATTGATATTGAAGAACCCCCCAAGATAGAAAATATAAATTTTACCGATCCTTCAAAATTAAACGAATTAATACCTGTTGAACAGGATAGTAATATAACTATTAGGATAAAAATACTACTTGATTCACTTTATAAAATAAAAGACAGTTTATTAGCGAATAACTCACCAGATAGTCATACCCCAACTTCAATAAATATTCCATCTTCCGACGAAGATGAAATACTTATTATTTCCGTAAAAGCTACATTACATACGAATACCCCAAAATTAATCAGATCATTTCTTCAATATATGTATTTTTATTTAATTAAAAGGTTCAGGCATAATAAAATTAGAGTCCGAATGAAATAGATAAAATAAGACAGATTCAAACAAATAAAATAAATTAAAACCTTGGTTATACAAACCTGACAACCTGAATGCTTAAGATATGAAGCCGATAAACTCTATTATAAAATTTCTAAATTTTCTAAATATTATCAGTCAACAACTTAAATTAATAAAATAATTTTTTTTTTTAAATAAATTAAATATTAAATTCAAAGCTTAATAATAATTCTTATATTTTGACAATAAATTACACGTTTTAAGATGCGAACGTTATTAGAAACACTGCATTAATAAAACTCTTAAAATCCCATTAAAAAGACGTTAAAACGTCCTCCGCAGGTTCGCGCTCCTGATCCTCGTACAGGCAGCCCAAAACCTGGCCCTTCAACTTCAGAAAATTGAAGATAATCCTGGAATCTTCCCAGTTAAGAAAGGACAAGCATTCATTAGCACTTATAATTGGAATATAATTAAAATATTAGATTTAAAATTTGTTAGTAACAGTATTGAATATAACGTTAACAAGTATTATGAAGTTAACGATTATTTAAAAGAAAAATTAAATGTGTATTTCTTAGACGGAAATATCATAGATGCACAAATGCAAACTGAGTATATTATGAGTTTAACATTAGAGCGTTATAATCAATTAGTCCCAACAATTAGAATTAAAAGAGGTATTTTAAATCCCCTAGGTTCAATAGTTAAAGCCATTACAGGCAATTTAGATAATGAAGACGCAATCAGATACGATTCCTTAATAAGTCATATTCAATCTAAACAAAACGCTATTGATAACAAAATATCATTAGTTTCCGAAACAATTGGAGTATTAGTAAATCTGACAAACTCTACGAGAAACAATTTTATTGAAATAGACAAAACAATTAACGAAATAGAATCCATTCTGAATAAAACTCAATTTCAACATAGTAAGGAAATTGTCTTGAATACTTTCGATTTAATTATCCATAATTTTCAAATTTTGTTAACTAGGTTAGATGAGGTTGAAACAGCTATTGCTTTTAGTAGATTAAATATTTTACACCAATCCATTTTAGACATAGATGAATTGTTATCAACTCTTAAAGACATAGAGAAAATAGATAAATTAATGTATCCCGTAAATACCGATAATTTGATCAAAATTGTACATTGTATAGACATAAGAGCATATATTAAGAACAAACGAATAACGTTTATTATGTCAATACCAATTGTCCAATTAGATTTCTATAACTATTACAACCTTCATCCTTTTCCCATGTATAATCCTCATTTAAACCTAACATTCCTATTAACACCTCAATATTCCCAAATCCTGGTCAGAGGGTCAGATATACTTCCACTATCACAATCATGCAAAGAAATAGACGAAGGAGAATTCCTGTGTTATGAAGATAATTTATCTGTCACTAATGAAGACTTATGCATTACAGATTTGATGAAATTTTCTTCACAAATTACATCATGTTCTCCACTTACAGTAAAATCTTCAAAAGTCAAGGTCAAATCTATTCGGCCTGACACATGGTTACTATATTCAGGAAAACAGACATTTCTCACAGAGCACTGTGAAAATGATTTCAACCAGTTCAACATTTTTGGCACCTATATATTAACCTTAGATAATGAATGTGAAGCTAAATTAGAGAACATCACATTAAGGAAACGTCTCATTCAATTAACTAATCAAGTCTTCCATCAAGTTCCAGTTATAAATTTACCAAGCATCACAGCAGCAGAGAAAATCTACAAGCAGCCAATCAGCCTAGATGAGGTCAACTTAGAAGATCTTCAGTTCCTGTCACATGTGTTAAACAGTAAAAGTGAAAATCTCAGTGAAAACCACGTATATTCAGTGAATGTGCATAGCATAAGTTTAGGTTCTATAATCATTTATGTAATATTATTAATTGTGCTTTTGATTGTTTTATATATTTATAAGTCTAAAATATTGTCCTTATGTAAACATAAGCAAAATCAACATTCTCAAAAATCGAACGCTGATTTTGAACTTATGGAGGGAGGAGTTATGTATACTAGACCAGTACACAGCTCAGTGCAAGTACTTTAAAAGATGATGCAATATAAACAGACTGTTGCTCATAGAATATAATTCCAAGTACTGTTTTGCTTAATCAGCTTAACTTGCCTCAGCTGCGTATTAATCATGTAAACAGATATCAGGTTACTTGTTTAGTCTCAGTCCAATTCTCATAACTGTTTTGCTAAATAAGCAGATATCAATTAATAAGACGTATAACGCGTGGGTTCATTCTAGAAGGAGTTGTTTACTTGACGATGCCTATAAAAGCCATCGCCAAGCAAAGTACATTTAATATCGACTCAGCTCTCTTACCGTTCGCACTAACGTTAAGTAATATTAATTGACTGCATTAATATTTTGAGTATCTATTATTAATTTGTATTGTGAAATAAATATATTTTTATAAAGTCACGCCGGCCTTTATATTTGACTAGGTTGTTGACAAATGTAAAGAAATTACTAGATACTTACTCATAATACATACCACTTGCAACATAGTAATCTTTAGGCAGCGGCGGTGGTTTTACAGTTCTCATGACCTGTTCCAGGGTCTTAACTAGTAGGTCTTCATCTTCATTCAACTCTTCATATTCCTCCCTAAGTTCAGCTATAAAAGACCTCTGCTGCCAAGGCTTAAGCATTGATAGACGGCGACCACTAGAATCACTGGTTTTTCTTACAGTCCTGTTCTGTATGCATTCTATTTGAGGTTCATAGTCTACATCAGATTTGTCTTCATCAGTTTCAGTGTGTACATCACCATCATTTGTGATTTGAGTATCCTCTGGCTCAGTATTGAAGTCAATCTAAAAAAAATCGGTTTCATTCTTGATTCAAGATAAGCAAAGGCAACTCTATGTCTTCCTCCCACAGTCACTGGAGCTACCTTTGTTATCTGTCTTTTTAAGGAAGGCAAAGGATTTATAGCATATCATATTGGTGCAACAGGTTATTGTTAAAATTTAGTAAGTATGGTGTTAAGAAAACTAGTATCTTTCGACACCAACACGAACGAAAAGGAAGTAGCCAGACGAATAAATATATCATGGAAAAAGTATTGGGCGCAAAAAGAGATTCTGAAAGGAAGCTATGGTCTGAAGCTTAAAAAAATAATAATGGATTCTTGCATCTTACCGTGCTTAACCTATGCAAGCCAGACGTGGGCCTTCAACAATAAAATAATAAGCAAGCTTCAGTCATGTCAGCATGCAATGGAAAGAAGCATCTTGAAACTTAGAAAAATACAAAAAATAAAGAATGTCAGCATACAGAGAAAAACAAAACTTACAGATGCACTACAACATGCCCTGGGACTCAAGTGGAAGTGGGCAGGCCACATAGCAAGGTACCGGAACATGAGATGGACAATCCAAACCACAAAGTGGCCTGGCCCACTTGGAAAGAGACGTAGATGGCCAAAGAAAAGATGGGCTGACGACCTTATTAAAATAGCCAGAAGGGACTAGACGAGCGTCGCCCAGGACAGGAGAAAGTGGAATGGGATGGAAGAGGCTTATACCCTTGCAGAGACCATTCAGTACAAAGACTGAATGGGTGAAAAAGCTACAATAATAATAATTCTTCTTCAGAGAGTCGGTCAGGGCTCCCAACTCGGCGTGTCTTCGTCGGTTTAGTGGAAACCGAAGGGTGCCCGCAGGACTCTCGGCTCTGGCTAGCCTTAATTGGCCGTCCAGAAAGGAGCCGTGAGAGCTATATCGACGTAGGAAGATAATGTGTTCCTACGTCGATGTACTCCAGGTGTGGAAGTGTTAAAGGGCATAACGCCGCGAGTAACTTCGGAGAAAGCGCAGCACACCTCTCTATCATCACCCCTGAGCCACTTACACCAATGTTGCCCTCAGTTGTCCTAGGACGACCGTTTGAGGGCCCATCTAGTAAGCGGCGAGTCACCGCCGGCCACGGATAATTAGGTATCACTAATTATGGCCCATGTCCGTCCCCTTTGAAATAGTCCAGTTTTTGTCCATCAAACCTCATTTACATAGCCCTTGTTTTCTTTCCATAATTTACAATAATCCTTGCACCTGCCAGGGTCACTTCTCTGGTTAAGTTTCTTCATTTTCAGCAAGTGATCTCAGCAGGTGGCTTACATAACATTAACTTCTCGCAAAGGGCCTCTACATGTTAGACCCATGTCCCCATGCAAGCCTTTCAAAGGTCCGGGTAAAGCCCGAATCTCAGCGAGATACATATAAAAAATAATAATGGTGTTAAGAAATACCCATGCACAAAAAATATTTTGATGTGTATGCGACAAACAAGTGGAGGACGCAAAAGAGGTCAATAAGGAATGAAACCTATTGGAACTCACTCTCTGCCTACCCTGCCTGCCTTAAACAGATAGAATATTTTGATTTTTCAACATAACAACTACGGCTTTGTCCGCATTGACTTAACACAGGAACATTTTACCGGCATAAAAAGTATCCTTTGTTTTAATCCAGGCAATAAACTATTTGTGTGCCAAAATTCATCTTAATCCGTCCAGCCGTTTTTGCGTGATTGTAACAAATATGGAAACAGACAAACTTTCACATTTATAATATTACTAGTTTTTGGCTATGACTTCATCTGCGTTAACTTTAGACAAGAACCTAACATTTTGCTGGAATAAAAACCAGCATTAATATAGGTAATAAATCTGTGTGCCAAATTTCATCCAAATCTGTAAAGGACGACGTCTTCATGATGTATATAAAATAGATATTGTAATAGATTAAGTTAAAATAGTATGTAATAGATTTATTAGTTAGCACATAAAGATTACGTAATATAATTAGAAGAGTGTAACCCTGGAAAGGGATAGGTAGAATTAAAAGAGCTTTGCCCTAGAAAGGGATAGAAAATTTTAACGTGTAATTGGGTTATTAGACCAATAAAGCTCGTTGCAAAGCCCGCTAGTTGTGACCCAATAAAATAGTACCTAAGCACGCGCGACATCGCGCCACATTCGTTCGAGCGACTGGGCACTGAAAATTTAAGAAGGAACTCTGCGCGAAGAGGGTCACAACTGGTGGGTGGAGCACTGTTTCAACAATTGTTCAGCTTTTCATTTGAATCTTCCCCTGTAACACATACCGGCCAGAACTGCAACAGGGCGCATGACTTAGTATATTCGTCCTGTTCAAAATCCATTCAGCCATTTTTGTATGATTGAGTAACAAACATCCAAACATATAAACTTTCACATTTATAATATTATAAGTAGGATATGAGAGGTATGTAAGGAAAGAACCTGTTAACACTCTATACTCTCTGCCTACCCCGCAAGGCATCAGGGTGATGATGTTTGTTGTTTTATGTAGGATTAACATTACATAAAGATGCACTTCTCCAGAAATACCATTCTGACAAGCAGATAAAGAAACCAATATTAATAAATAAAAGATTTTAGAACTACTAATAATACCTCCGCTGGCATCTCATTTTCAAGATGTTCATTCTGACCGCTATCCATTTGTCCCAGCTTTACATCAATGTAATGTCCATGCTTTTCCGCAGTCTGGATAATATCGTGTACCTTCACAACGTCTCCAGGAATGCCTAACTCTTCTAGATTCAGGCCATCGGAACCCTTATTTAATTTTGTCTCATCGTCTACAACGACCAAAACAATCATATCATCTTCCACCTCCATAGTTTATTTACTTCTGTTGATACTAACTGAAAAACAACAACCTTATAATACTTTCTCATGCATTTATTTTACTTCTTATAATATAAATATTTTCAAATAACTTTGATATGACATTTCTGACGTAAAAACACCCGCCATTGGACATTTTTCAACAAAGCAAAGGATCTTTCGGACCTAATGTTATTAAGTTTAAAAGACTTAACCATTACTCGGTTATTTGTTCACGAAAATTACTTATTTGATTTTGAGTAACTACAAAAACACTTGCCTGTAATTATTCTCAATTGATTTACCAAATATGCAACAACGATATACGTACAACTTTTTTCCTTTGCCTGATTTCACAAAAGCAAGCACCAAAAGCACCATAAATAGTAGTAGTAATAGTCGTACTTTACGGACAAGCGAAGGTACAAAGCCATACTGCCAAGTGCACCATAAATATTTGATTTTTTTTTTGTACTGCCGTACTGCCATACGCAGTATGGCAGTACGGCAGTATTACGCCACATTTAAAAACGGGGAAATGAGGATTGTAAACAGGAAATCTGTCATGGAAAAAGGAATTTGGATTAATAATATCAGTTAAATATTTTGTGCTTCAGCACTAATATTCTATCTCTCTATCTATCTATATCATCACGCCAGCTCCCTCGCGGGGTAGGCAGAGAGTACAGAGTTCCAACAGGTTCTTTCCTTACATACCTCTCTGGCTTCCTCCACTCTCATAGTTCGTCTCATACACACTCGCCGGTTACGGAGACTCTTGACTTGCCCTTCAGCTAAGACACAGTCTATTTGGTCATGGTAAGATAGTCTAGGTCTTGCCCGGCACCTACATCCTTCCACTTTCGCATTGTATATCTGTTTTGTCATTCTTTCTTCTGGCATTCTTTCTATATGCCCGAACCAACGGAGCATACCCTTTCTCATCTTTACACCGATACTATCTTTCATACCTACTCGCTTTCTTACTACGCTGTTGCGAATACGGTCGGTCAGCGTGACTCCGCACATCTTCCGCAGAGATCGCATTTCGACCGCATTTATCCTGCTTTCGTTCTCCTTCTTACATACCCAACTCTCACTGCCATATAACAGCGTTGGGACAAGCACTCCGTTATGCATGGCCAGCTGCGCCTTTTGGCTTAAGTGCCGGCTCCCAAGTAGCCTCCCCATCGCACCATTCACTCTATTACCTGCATTCACTCTTCTCTCTATATCAGCGGTGTATTTCCCATCCTTACTGAAGGCGCATCCAAGATATACAAACTCATTCACTTGCTCCAGCACATCGTTACCAACCAATCCTTGCATTCGTTCTGGTTTCTTCCCGTTCAAAAACCATAATTTTGGTTTTCTTCACATTCAAATGTAAGCCATTGTTCATGCAGTCGTCTCTCATAACTGTGACTAGTGTTTGCAGATCAGTGGCTGTTGGCGCTATCAAAACCGCGTCATCTGCATACAATAGGTGGTTTATCACTAGATCACCCATTTTTACCCCTTCAGTCATCGCATTCAGTCTTTGAAGACTTTTATCCAGATACACTATAAACAGTCTAGCGGACAACACGCAACCCTGCTTGACGCCGATTTTAACGTCAAACCAAGGTGACATGTTACCACCCACCCGTACGCATGCCTTGCTGTCCACGTAGGTGGACTGGACGGCTCGCAACAGGGTGCCGTTTATACCATACTCTGGCAAAATGCCCCAAAGTCTCTTTCACACGACTCTATCAAACGCCTTCTCCAAGTCCACAAAACCGCAGAAAACCTTCTGGCCTACTGCCAGATGCTTTTCTACGATGTTGCGGAGGGAGAACTTGATCCGAACATCCTCTTCCAGACCTGAAACCTCCCTGTGCCTCACACAACACTCCATCGGACTTCTCGCGCATTCTCCGTTCAATAATTTTACCATACACCTTAGCTGCCAAGCTGATCAAACTGATGGCCCTGTAATTGGCGCAGTCATATTGTGAGCCCTTGCCTTTATACAAGGGTACTATGACTGCGCGGCGCCAATCTGTAGGGACTCTACCGGTCTTCCAGCAAAGATTTGCGAGGACCCAAAAAGCGTCCCGGACGCAAGTTCCACCATATTTAATCATCTCGGCAGATATCATGTCTATTCCCGCAGCTTTACCATTTTTCATACTTCGTATCGCCCATTCAACTTCTTCTATAATGATGTCCTCTGTGGATTCTGGTGCCGCAAACTCGCCTCTGGGCTCGTCTGTGGCACCAGCATCCGGGGCATTCTCATAAAATACAGAACGTAAAAGGCACTGTCAATAAACACACACACACACACAAACATTGCACAACATAAGGTCTCTAGTCCAGATCAAAGAGAATATAATCACTACATTATAGTCCTGATCTCCTCTGCAAAATCAAGCTCAATATACCAACCAGATTTTTTCGTAAGAATGATCTTCTTTTCGTACCATCCTGTCGCAGTAATTAGACGTAATAATTATTTACTTAGGGTTTTCCGTTCATTTAACAAAATACATCATGACGCACGGTTCGATCTATTTTGTAGTAGTACTCAAAATTTTAAAAATATTTTAACTAAGGAACCCTCAGTGCTTTTTAACTTTCTTCCTTCTTAATAATTGGTTCATCAAGTATATTTACATTTAGTTAAGTTTTCTATATAACTAGAACATTGTATTTTCAGCATTAGGTACTACTTTTTAATAATAGTTACTAATGTTTAATATAGTTATTTTGTCCTAAGCCTACCAAGTTTTTCTTCCATATGTGGAAGCTTGTAAATGGCACCTAGCTAACTAAGTAGCAAGATTTCCTTGTAAAAATAGCCGTAAGCTCCCCTAAAATAATAAAATAAATAATGAAATTATGACAGTAATAAATCTAGATACGGGAAGCAAATATAATTTAAGTTAAATTTTAATATCATTATATGCAATAAACGATGCTAAAGCTTTATACACATTGATATTTTTATCATATAAAAAGCTAGGATTGGAAAGGGTAAAGGAACATGAAGTGAAATTAATTCATTAAACAATAAAGATCGGTCGCACAGAGGCCAGGCAAAGAAAATGTGGTTCAGATCCCCGGGATCAGAACCATAACTACATACCTATGAATCTATAATCTGGAACCTAGCAAGATGCGCAGGGGTGCAAGTGTGACCCAGACGCATTCTGATCAGAATGGTTGTGGCACGCTTAGTAAGTCCCGTCTTTACAAACCATGGTTTGGAAGCAGAAATTAAAGCCTGTATCATTTGATAATATTAAAAGATACTCTCAGACATCTCTCAGACCACAACTGGATACCATGGATGGATATTTTACAATGGATTAGTACTGTCAAAATATTGCTAAAGAAAATTAAACAGCAATAACCTGAAGCCCGTTGTCATGCTACGATTCAGTACGGTGACCATAAGGTAGGACTAATATGGACTATAACTATTTACGATATGGTTTAAATACGCTGTAAACCATTTATTACCGAGTTCAAAACAAACAAGGTTCTTAATTCGTCTTTATATTCAGGACGGATAAAGATGGGACAGTAAGGGCAGCTATCTTAACTGTTGTAGATACAGAAAAACAGCCTAAGGAGACTATCCTTAATTTTTGCCACATTTGGATCTAAATTTAGAGATTCTGAAAATAAAAATGTACAGTTAACAAGAAGATGGGCAATTTAATTGGGCAAAAACTTTGACTACTCATTTAAGATGTGGCATATGCGTAGAAAGAAAGAATTACGGCAATAAACAGTGCCCGAGAATTCTACGTTAATTATATGTCAACAAGCCCATAATCGTACCAATGTTTGGTCACCCTGCTTAGAAAGAGTCGTAGAGCTAAGTGAGTATCCTTTTCATTACGTTTTTTTCGCAGAGTGATCAATCCATTGTAATATATCCATTATATTGATAAATATCATAGAGGTAGGATTGAAGAACAAGTACTTATATGATAAATATAGTATAACCATAGATATAATACAATGGTTTGAGCACTCTGCGAAAATACGGGATGACAAGGAAACTCACTGAGAGCCCTACGTCTCTTTCTAAGTAGGGTGAACAAACATTGGTACGATTATTGACTTGTTGACATATAATTAACGTATAATTTTCGGGCACTGTTTATTGCCGTAATAGGCTATTTGACTAATTTTGGAAAACCGTTTTAAATTATTCTATATTAAGTTATAAGTACACTACATTAATATTTCCGAGAAATCTACTTTAATATCAATAAAAATCAATGATAAAGTTTAATTTAAATACGCGTCATAAACGCTGTTGCTGTAATGGCGCCGGTTCCGTGACATGTGTGACGTCAATCGCTCGTAAACAATTTAATTAGGTACCTTAAACAGTGTAGCTGAAGTGAATTTCATAATTTTTCTTGGTATTCATTGGATATAATGGTGTTTAATGCCACAATGTACAAATACATCTATTAATAGGATACACAAACTGTTTCTGTTCCAACGAATCACAAAAAGTGAAAAATGACATTATAATTAGCTCGAAGCGACCAAAACAGCATTTTATCGCATTTAAATGTTTCTATGTGTAAGGATCACTAGTAAACTTTACATATACTATATAGCTATAGATAGTAGCTAAAAATTTCGGTTTTTATAAAACGAAATAACATCTTTATTACCTAACCTCATAATATACCTTAATTGGAAAGGAAGAATCCTTACACTGCTGTTTTTACATTTTTGAATTCCGCAGCATAGTAGTCAGCGTTATACTTAACCATAAATGCGTCAAACTTTGGTATTTGTTGTTATCAGCTCACATAAAATTTGTCTCCATTTATAAGTTCAAAACGAATATTTATGCCACTAGTCGATTTATCCAAAATTATCAGAAAACTGTTTCAGAAATGACTCTAAAGATCGAATATAACACCCAGAAAACATAAAACGCGAACTATAATCAGTCGATGAAGCCACGTTTACTATCGCATGACGTCACCAAAGTTACAACCAATCACAGGGCGTTCCCGTCACAGAGAAAATTTCTCAAATTATTTTGTTTTTATTTCGTGTGATTTGCAAAAAATACACATAATTTTATTTTAAATGAAGTGAAATATGTTTTTTTTACCCTATTATCTATTAGGATGACCACAATTTATACTTTATTTTTAATGTTGTCAAATAGCCTATTATTTCTTTCTACGCATATGCCACATCTTAAATGAGTAGTAGTCAAAGTTTTTGATTAAATTGTCTATTTTCTTGCTGACTGTACATCAGAATCTGTAAATTCAGATCCAAATATCGCAAAAATTTAGGATAGTCCCTTAGAGCCGTGTTTCTGTATCTACAACGGTTGAGATAGCTGCCCTTATTGCCCCATCTTAAACCATTCTGTATATAAAGACAAATTGAAAACCTTGTTCGTTTTGAACTCGGCAATAAATGTTTTACAGCCTATTTAAACCATATCATATATAGGTATAGTCCGTATTAGTTTTCCCTTATGGTCACCGTACTGCATCGTAATGGGTGCGAACGAGACACCGGGCTCCGGGCTATAGCCTTCACTTATCATGGGTTCTCGAGTTGTTTAAATCATAGAAAATTCAGTGTCGTGTCTGCGAGTAAGAGTTTAATTTTCTTCAGCAATATTTTGACAGAACTCAATCCGTTTAGGGTTATAAATTCATGAGTATTTATATATATTACATGAAAATCAAAGAAAGCAAGGAAAGAACTCCATGCTCTTTGATTTTTACCACAGGCAGTAAACATAACCATAGACTTGCATATTGAAGCTTACATTCTTACGAGAGCTTTTTCAACTCGCGTTCGTCAAACGCTGGAATGTGTGTGTGAATGATGTACGCTGTTGGCCGCGAGGCCTTTACAGCTTCACCGGACTTAAAGGTGAGCGTGCAACCACTACGCTCTAGCCAGCCAGAAGGGCAAGGGGCGACATACTCGAGGGTGCCTTGAAGAGGCGCCCTCGGTTGGGACAGTCGCTGTAGGGGGACGGGTGCACTACTAAGTGCACCGGTCAACCGCCGGCTATGGGAGGGGATCTATGACTACGTCGTCGTCGACGCCCGTATTCTGAGCGGAAAGAAGGGATGACAAAGCATCGGGGGGTCGGTGAGAAAATGTCGCGGCCGGCGGTGGCGGCAGGGGTCGGGGGGGAGATCGTAGTCGGCGGCGGCTACGATTAACGGATTCGACGCTGGAATGTGACAAACAGCTATCCATGCATTTCTTGAAAAGCGCTTACAGCGTTTCAGTACAAAGCGTTAAAAAGCGCTTGTGCAAACATGAGCTGTCTCCACAAGATCTCTTCTTCTTCTTCTTATTTTAATTAATGGCCGCACACTTTAACAGTGTATTTCGCCAATGTCAAGTAGTAATAGAGTATAACAGTAAATTATAAAAATTGGCTTCTTGTCGCCAATACGGCAAAAAACCGAGTCCCTCTAGATCTCGGCAATTTGCCATTATCAAACAAATTGACAGTTCGCTGTGACTGTCACCCATCTGTCAATGTTTGGATCTTTGGCCATGACATGATCGCCATTTCTTGTCATGAATCAAATATTAGTATGTTTGTTATTGGCATAGATAATATACAAGGTTATTGGTTTGGGCTCCTTTCTGGTTTATACCCTAAAATTTTTTCTATTGGAATTGTGTTTTTATTGTACACTATATTTACTAATAATTTACTATTTGACGTTTTATAGTATGAGTCAAAGAAGGACATACCGCGACGGTGAACGTGATCTTATTTTAAAAGTTATAACCTATTTCGAAAAAGAAAAATTATGTGGGTCGCCTATAATACCCGTGAATCGTGCTTTGAAACGTGCTAGTGAGGCTACAGGTGTTAGTGTCCGAACGCTGTTAAAAATAAAGAATGAAGCCAATAAACTAATTAAATCTTTATCTTCGTCGGATACAACGACCGATAAACACGAACTGGAACCACAGAGCATGGTGGAACTACAAAACGTTAAAGATGTCGGCGACCTCACAGTTAACAATAATAAATCAAATGAAATTAATGAATTGAGACCTTCAAAACCAGAGTTTGTGTCTGCTCAATCTTTGCCATGTACGAATGATAGTGCCAATAAGGTGAACTTTGAAACAGTTAAGGTGAAACAGGAAGTGACAAAAAACTCTAGTAACTCTACTACTTCACCCACAATAGGCACACCAGTTGTTACTTATGAAGGAACAGCCCAAAACCCCAAAATTGTGATAATTTCACGAGTCCCAAAGAATGTTGATGTAGATAAAATGAGACTTAAAACAATTGTAATTCAAAAGTCTACTTTAAGTAATTTGGTTGGTGATAAGGAAGTAAAACTTGATACATCAACAGTTAAGAAGCCAATATTTACATCATCACCACATTCGCATGTTAATTCCACACTTCACACATCACCTTTGGTAGATATATGGGCTCAAAGAAGCAAGGTGAGATTTAAAAACCCCAAGCGAAGAAAACGGACCAGTAAAGTGGATGATTCTATAGTAGCTGGACTAAAAACTATAGTTGAGAGTTTATATAATGTTAATGATGAAATGCCACCATTAAAAAGAGTACTAGCAGTTGCAAAATCGGAATTAAATTTCCCTGGACAATTGTCAACATTACGAAGGGTACTAAAAGGAAAGTTGGGCTATGATCTTAGCAAACATAAAAAAAAGGATGCCAGTAAAATATAAATGATAGAAGAGTTGTTAAAAATTACAATTATAGCTATTTGGTACTGGCCATGCAAAATTTGTATTATAAAAAGATTTGTTGAGAAAGGATGGTCAAGAGATTACAGTGTATGTGTGATTTAATTTGGCTGTATGAAATTAGCACTACACTACACAGATACACAACTCATGGCTCATACCTTGTAATTAGTATCATCCATACTACTTATTGAAAGAGATTGGTACTATTTCTAGATAATTGAATGTAAATAGCTAAGATTATTATTTATTTGTTTAGGATAGCGGTGTAATATAGTGTATTATATTGTTACGACCCGAACATACCCCAATATCTTAAAAAGTCTTTATTGGGGGATGTCGATTCTAAAACGCATAACACACCCTTATGTCCCCTGGTGATCTGACTAGAAAGATTGGAATCCGCGACAAAGTGGCGAAACGTCTAGAAGGTTCCACCTCTTTAATTATCGCCGGCGCGCGGTCGCGGTATACAAGTACCTATTTGATTCACATGCAAATAAGAGTAGGTACGTAATAATAATACCGCTTTGTGGTCCGCGCCGGCTATTGTTCGATGTACTTAGAGGGTTCGCGTCCGTTCCAGAACTTTCAAACAAGTATAAAAGGAACACAGAGCGCGGGGACGAGACAGTCTCTTCTCGGAAGCGATAGTGATCAAATCGAGAACAAGCGATCTAAGTGGAATACACCGGCGACTTTAGCATCGATATACGGATACTACGAGTGACTCGGCGACTTGGAAAAAGTATTTGGGTACTAACGAGAGTAGTACAAGCGTGTGATTAGTTCGCGTGTATACTTGCATTCGACGTACTGTTTTGTGTGTACAGCGCCAAATAAAGTACTTCGCACGTTATTCGGTATTTGATTACCCCGTAAACGTAACAATATTGTGATACTTTTTACTGTATTTTTATGTATTTAAAATTGGTTGATGAATATGGAGTCAGATTTTTGATATTTTACATTATTTAAATGATTAATAGATATAATATCAGCCTATACTGCCCATTGCTGGACAAAGGTGTCTCACAAATCGAGGTGAGAGAGATAAGGTCATACTCCACCACAAGTACCCAGTGCAGATTGATGGAGGCAGGTTTGTGCCCACCTCCTGTTGGAACTTATCAAGCCGCCTTTATGGCTTCCAACTCGGCCTAACGACTACCACATTATGTGGTAGCCGGGACCAACGGCTTTATATGCCTTCCGAAGCACGGAGACGCTCGAATATAAAAATGCCACAAACAGTCCCCCATCTCGGGCCGACCGAGTCGAACACTGCTTAACATTGGTAATCAGTAAAAACACCGCGGTTGCACAGCGCTACGAGCGCCTCTCTCTTTTTCACCTAATTTGCTGTTTCAGATATTGTTTTAAGAAAGCAGCATATTGAATAATGTTAAATCATATGATGTTTACAGCTGCTCAAAACAGCAGACTAATATGGCAGAGTTAAATCGTGTGTAATATTTGATTTTATTGTAATAATGTTTCAGCAGTTATATTGAAAAAAAATTAAGAATATCCATTACATATTGTAAAGTATCAAAAATATTCTTACCATTACCGGCAAATCAATTGTAATGCTATTTTACATAAAGGGAATAAAACTAGATACATTTATTTAAAATCAATTTAATTTAAAAAGGTTTTAATACTGAACAATGCGACAACAATCCTGAGTAGATTTTCCTCGGGGACCAGGGTACCAATTCTATTACAAAATGCCACGAAAATAAAGATTTAACCACGGAATGTTTTCATATTTTAGAAATACATTTTTTTTAAAAGACATAGTCTCACATTTGGATTTATTCATGTGTCGTGGGTGCGTTTACAATGGGATCGACCATAAATCTCGTGAGGCTCGACAAGGTTGAGGGAGTTAGGGAAAAATACTTGAAATATCACAAGCAGGGAGGGGAGTATAGTGAGTCTTCCCGTGTATTTTATTTTTCGTTGAACGCGATTTCTAAACAGAAAAGCAGCGCGTGACCCTGACTAGCATTGAAAATGTTTAACTGTGTCAAAAAAATACACGATTTTGGGTAGGGGGCGGGGAAAGCCCAAAACCTTACCACGTATCACCAGGCCAGAGGGAGGTGTTAAAAAAATTCTAAAAACATCACGTGATTAACGGACAGCCCCAAACAATAATTTTGGGTCACAAAGATTTGTCCCATGCGAGAATGGAACCCACCACTATTCGACCCAGTGAGCGGAGCGGCTTAAGCGCTTAATCAATTTACACCGTCACGCCTTATTCCCCAAGCGGGGGTGGCAGAGGTGTACTGTGTACACCCACTTTTCGCCGACGACGTTAGGTCCCATGTAATAAGGGGCGAGCCAATAACATATACTGGGTACTATTCCGGACTCTGGATTCACTGGGAATTTTTCGTCAGAAATACTAAATTTGTCTGACCTAGGATTTTCGCTTTGCCACTACACCAACGAGGCAGTCCAATGGAGCTCTTAATCACTACGCCAAATCGTCCGTCATAGAATTAGATTAATTGTCAGCAGTCAAGATACCATTCAGCCCTGCAGCATAGAAGGGATTTCAGACATTTCCAGCCGTGGGTCCTTAGATTCCAATTAAAGAAATGATTGCTATTTGAGGGTGTGAGGTAAGTAATTTTGGTTCCCTAAAATGCACTCAGTCAAAAGAAATACAAAAGGTACATCCTGTTGGAGATCCTGGAGGACTTTATCATGTCTCCATTAGGAGTTTTTGGTGTGAAGTCTACATACCTCAGTCTTACTAAATCTTTAAGATTTTTCTCTATAAAATCAAAAAGGTCATACTCCACGAAGACCCAGTATTGGAATAGTACATGTAAGACTTCACTTTGAAAATTAAATGTTCAACAATAATTTCTTCCTGTGACATAACATGTATCAGACTTCAGGTTTAAGCAATACTCTCCCATGAATTTCTTTCAATTCCGATTCTGATAAAGTTGGCAGTATCTTGAATAACATCTGAAAAAAACCATTTAAATCAGATCCTGTGGTCAACTATCTTTTCTGCAGTCCCTTACACTTATAGAAAATAGAAAGAACTTATAGAAATGTAATAACCAGCCATGTACGAGTAGGACTCGCGCTCTGAGGGTTTCGTATAAGAGCCAGGTGCTATTTTTTTCCGTGGTATTGGTTTTATTGTCCTCTTTTTTTTCGTACTATGAAAGCTTGCTCCTTACCAAATTTCATGATTCTAAGTCAACGGGAAGTATTCTGTAGGAATCATTACTTGATACCTCTATCCGTTCCTGAAAAAATAGGTCTTAACCGTCGGACAAACAGACTAACAGCAAAGTGATTCTATTTTTCTATTTATTTCTTTTTTTTTTCTAAAAACGTGGCCCCACATTAGGATTTATACTGTCGTGGGTGCGTTTACAAACATGAAAATTCACATACACAAATACCAAGACCGGAACAAATAATTGTGCATCACACAAAGTATTGTCCCGTGCGGGACTCGAACCCGCGACTATTAGACGCAGTGGGCAGAGCGGCTTAAGCTCTTAACCACTGCGCTAAATCGTCCGTCAATTTCGTTCCATTCCTATTGAGAAAACCTAAAAATAAGCGGGAAAGATGGTTAAAAAACACGTGGTAAAGACAAGGCGCTATCGATAGCGGAAAGATACTACAATTATGTTGTTACAAGATTCTTGTATGTACTGTGGGCTTTACTATAGTCTTTTTCATGTAAGGTGGCAACTGTGACAGTTGTAAATGTCAAAGAAAATTATACTTTATTCAATGGCAATAAGAGACTTGACCCGTTTCTATACTTATGGTTTTATGCCTTTACATCATTGAATTAAATATTAATTTCGTTTAGCACTTAGAAATCATCCTATGTAAAAAAATTATAAGTTGCAGGCCTAACTACACGCCTGCATCTTCGTTGGTCATACTACAACTATGAATATTTAGACAAACACCTCAACTTATTTTCACCACTGTCCTGAAACGAGCTGAGTCTGAACCGTTTGACTGCCTGGGAATTCATAAAAGGCTTACCTCACGCGTCATCAGCGTCAAGCCGTGTGCTTTCTTCATGTGTTCTTTTAGCAAAGACATTCGAGGGAATCTGTAAAAAAATCGTAATGAGTTTAAATTAGCTATCTTGTATAAATACCTGCAATTATTTCTTTAAACGCAGTAATTTATGCTACAAGTTTTGTATAGATCAGAGTTGGGCAATTATTAACACCGTCACTATCACGCCTAAATTCCCCAAGCGGGGGTTGCAGAGGTGTACTGAGTACACCCACGTTTCGCCGACGATGTTAGGTCCATGTAATAGGGGGCGAGCCTATTGCCATACACTGGGCACAATTCTAAACTCCAGACTCATACTGGGTAGTTTTCGTTAGAAAAACTACATTTGTCCGACCTAGGATTTGAACCCAGGACCTCGTGATCACAAAGCGATGCGCTTTGACCCCGACACCAACGAGGCAGTCTGAGTCTGACGAATTAAGGTGCAATTAAAATATTTCTGATTATTTCCCGGCTTATTTGTGGTTTTAAAGTTCGCGAAGTTTCGAGTGGTCTACAGCAGCCATGAACGCGGGAGGGACTGAGGCGTTTGACGTCCAAAAGTCATTATCATTCAAATGAAAGAACATTGTTCTGCGCCCATACATGATTTGCCCCAGAACCAACAGCGATGAAAAAATACTTAAAATAGAAAAATAATGATGGCATGGGTCAAATGTTTGGTCAAAATTTGGTTCTGGGGCAATTTTCGACAATGTCCCTTCAATTGATTGATTCTTCAATAGAAATATGCCCAACTCTGGTATAGATATTATAGATAAGTAAATGGATTGTGGTTGGTAACGATGTGCTGGAGCAAGTGAATGAGTTTGTATATCTTGGATGCGCATTCAGTAAGGATGGGATATACACCGCTGACATAGAGAGAAGAGTGAATGCAGGGAACAGAGTGAATAGTGCGATGGGAAAGCTACTTGGGAGCCGGCCCTTAAGCCAAAAGGCGCAGCTGGCCATACAAAACGAAGTACTTGTTCCAACGCTGTTATATGGCAGCGAGAGCTGAGTATGAAAGAAGGAGAATGAAAGTAGGATAAATGCGGTGGAAATGCGAGCTCAGCGGAAGATGTGCGGAGTGAAGCTGACTGACCGTATTCGCAACAGTGTAATAAGAAAGCGAGTAGGTATGAAAAATAGTATCGGTGTAAAGATGAGAAAGGGTATGGTTCGGGCATATAGAAAGAATGTCAAAAGGAAGAATGACAAAACAGATATACAATGCGAAAGTGGAAGGATGTAGGTACCGGGGAAGACCTAGACTATCTTACCATGACCAAATAGACCGGGTCTTATCTGAAGGACAAGGCAAGAGTCTCCGTAACCGGCGAGCGTGTATGAGACAAACTATGAGAGTGGAGGAAGCCAGAGAGGTATGTAAGGAAAGAACCTGTTGGAACTCTGTACTCTCTGCCTACCCCGCAAGGGATCTGGCGTGATGATATAGATAGGTAATTCAGTCTTTATTGCTCCACTTCTAGGCAAAGATCTTCTCTCATGTTATGTTAATTGTGTCAGATATATAAACTTGAGGGAAATGGGCCATTGTTTGCATAGAAATTTTCATTCAATTTACCTCTTGGGGCATATCTGGCAGGCGCAGGGCGGCGGCAGGTTGCGATGCACGCGGTTCACGTGCAGCTGGAGGACAGACTTCTGTGTAAACTGTCTCCCGCACTCGCAGCAGGTGTGTTTGCGGTGCGCTAAAACAATATTAGGCGAGAATTAAAGAAATAACCGGACAACTGCGAGTACTCTGAGGGATTTGTACATATGATCTAAATGGCGCTATTTTAAATTCATATTAATTTAATAAAAACGTGATAAAATTCATAATTTTCAGCTTTTTCTTAACCTGTAACTTATAAATAAACATTCTAACTGTTATATCCCAATTTATATATGAAAACTATTTATATACAAAAAAGAATAACGACATGATTGAAAAATTGAGTGACATCCACACTGTAAATACTCGGAATAAAAACAATCTCGCTGTACATGTCACGCGTCTCCACAGAATCAGCAATTCGTTCATGGGCCATTGAATACGTTTTTATAACCAACTTCCCCACGATATTCGAGATTTGCCAATTAATACATTTAAAACCATAATTAAGGCTAAATTATGTATGTATGTAGAAGATAAGACCGCGTGGGACTGAAGTGCAATATTATTTGGTATTGCTATTAATTTTTCTTTTAAAATTACATTAATGTTAAAGCGTAGCGTATTGTGCCTTACGAGCTTGGGGTATTGCTGCTTTGTAGACCCAATTTGACCACCGTCTTTGGGGTTCTGGTTTGGTCATGCTCACTATAATGTCTTTGCTTGCGGTGGCTGTCTGGCGCGGGTCACCCCCTTCCCTCCAATATTGTCGAGGGTAGTGATGGCGGTTCCAGTAGTCATACTCGTGAACGGGTGCTGCTTGTGGGGACTGGTCCATCTAGAATCCTTTAGACACTCTTTATAAATAACTTCATTATAAGTCTCATATCTCGGTCGTACAGCATCACACTGGAGGTAGTTCGTAAACTATTTAATTGTAACCTAAAAATTGTATCCATACAATATGATAAAAAAAATTAAAAGGAAAAAAGATAAAGAATTAAATAAAAAAACACAAGCTCGCTGAGTTTCTTAGCCGGATCTTTTCAGTAGAGGCCGCGTTCCGATTCGGTGGTAGATTTGTAGTTAAATTATATTTAAAAAAAAATTAGTTTGTACTATGAAGCTTGCTTTTTGCCAAAATATTTGATTCTAGGTCAATGGGTATACCCTATACATTTTTACGAGCAATTTTAAATGGCCTTATCTTTTGGTTGCATTGATTTAAATGCTTCAGTTTTTTACATTGCCAAGATTTGACATGAATTTAATTTAGTCCACCCGTTGCTGAGAAAAAGGGTCTAAATCTTCGAACAAGAGAGAGATAACAAAGTGATAAGGGTCCCCCTTTTCCAATTGGGATGCGGCACTTGCAATTTTTTTTCTCTGGCTTGACTCAATGTCAGATAAACAGCTTCTTTTTTATGTTTAGCATCGTAGTCTTCCAAAATATTATGTAAGTAGCGTGTGTGTGTGAGTGATGTACGGTTGGCCGCGAGGCCTTTACAGCTTCACCGGACTTAAGGGCGAGCGTGCAACCACTACGCTGGAGCCAGAAGGGCAAGGGGCGACATACTCGAGGGCGCCTTGAAGAGGCGGCTTCGGTTGGGACAGTCGCTGCGGGGTGAGGGGGTGCACTACTAAGTGCACCGGTCAACCGCCGGCTACAGGAGGGGATCTACGACTTCGTCGTCGTCGTCGCCCGTATTCGGAGCGGAAAGAAGGGATGACAAAGCATCGGGGGGGTCGGTGAGAACATGTCGCGGCCGGCGGTGGCGGGGGCGGCAGGGGTCGGGGGGAACGTAGTCAGCGGCGGCTACGATTAACGAATGTAAGTAGCGTTAACATGATGTTACCAGAATGGAAAAATACACTTTAGGTAGTGTAGTAGCTACGTAAAATGTGATTCCTTCGGGGGTTTTTTCAAGGTGCGTTAAAAAACCTATGAAATGATCCTAACGAGTAACGATACATTTTTTTGAAAAGCGCTTTTACTGCGCTTCAGCACAACGCGTTGAAAAAGCGCCCGTGCGAAAGATGGCTAATGCTTTGGTCTAAAGTACTCACGTTCATGTGTGCTCAGGTGTGTTACAAGTACGGCCCTCCTTTTGAAGGAGCGCTTGCAGTAGTCACATATGTACTTCACATCTTTATGAACTTCGACGTGCCTCTGTGAAAATTAATAAGTATTATAACCCAAAATAAAATAAAAAATCGTTAACAATACTTAAAAAAAATGTTTACAGCGCTACCAAATCTCACATTGAATAAGCACTCGTGCGAATGAGGGCTTAAGGTTTTTTTTTTGTTTATGGCATCACGACGACGCGTATTTTGCCAAACTCAAGTATTACGAATATTAATTTCTAAATTAATTCAACTTCCCGACGAACTTGATGACAAAGATGATTATGAAATTAATGAGGTGCCCCATCCTGGATAGTAAAGCGATGGATACTTTACATACCCATTGCGACGGCCGTTTTGAGGGAAATCGAAAAGGCACGTTTTATCACTTCACACTAATTTTAAGTGTATTTTACTTACACTCAAAGCTGAAAGGGAAGTGTAGGCTCTCGGACACGCCTCACAGCGGTATGGCCTCTCGCCGCGGTGCAAGTTCTCGTGGGACTGCAGGTTGCTTCGCGACGTGAACACAGCTGAGCATAGCGTGCAAGGAAATACACATGGCCTGGGGATGGATGTACTTCTTACATAGCTTAGCTTTTGATAATTTGGCCACAAGGCTTATCCTTTAGACCCTAATGGTAAGGTCTAAGTTGACGTTAACTTTTTTTTTTAAATCAGCACCACGCTAGGATATATTCGTGTCGTGGATGCGTTTACAAACATGAAAATTCACATACACAAACACCCTGACCGAGACAAATAATTGTGAGTCACACAAAGATTTGTCCCGTGCGGGAATCGAACCCGCGACTATTAGACGTAGTGGGCGGAGCGGCTTAAGCTCTTAACCACTGCGCTAAATCGTCCGTCAAATTGATATATGATCGCTATCCAATTGATATGCCATCCTTTTCTATCCATCTATCGACTTATCACACCAGATCCCTTGCGGGGTAGGCAGACAGTACAGAGTTCCAATAGGTTCTTTCCTTACAGACCTCTCTGGCTTTCTCCACTCCCATAGTTCCATCCTTTTCTTACAACTAATTTACTTAACTAACATGAACGTGACAGCAACTTCTCGAACGTTACGTGTACGTCCATCTGTTCGTGCTAAGCCCTCAGTTTACCGGATCGAATAGTTGTAGATTATAGTTAGCCGCATGGGAGACATTTTTGTGTGATCTCATAGATGTTTCGCTACAGTTGATAGTAGTACCCACAAATAACGGAGGAATAATCAATAACGTAGGAGTAACGAGTTTTAAAAGACATCATGCAGCTTTACAAGGGCGTATACAAGGGCGGGTCAATAAGTCCGTGACTTTTTGAAGTAAAGTTTTAGATAAAAAGTTATTTTATTTTTCAACATAGTCTCCTTTGAGTTCTATACACTTAGTCCAACGTTTCTCCAATTTTTTTATCCTTTCCGAAAAATATAATTTGTCGAGGTCATCAAGGCATTTGTTTGTGAGATGTTTTCGTCGTTAAAGTCGAATCTCTTTCTGCCGAGCCATTTCTTCAAGTTTGGGAACAAGAAATAGTCACTCGGGGCTAAATCTGGAGAATAGGGCGGATGAGGGAGCCATTCGTAGCTCAATTCATGGATTTTTGCCATGGAAACTGCAAATGTGTGCACCCTTGCATTGTCCTGGTGGAAAAGAACTTTTTTCTTGGCCAAATGCGGTCGTTTTTTTCAATTCCTCATTGTATCGACCGAATAAGTTGGTATAATATTCCCCATTGATTGTTTTCCCCTTTTGAAGGTAGTCAATGTGGATTATACCGCGTGCATCCCAAAAAACAGTCTTGCCCTTTGCAACCCTTTGCCTTCTTTGGCGCCGATTAACCCCGAAAAACCCATTATTTTGACTGCTGTTTGGTCTCCGGTGTGTTGTGGTGAATCTACGTTTCGTCCACGGTTACGAAACGGCGCAAAAACTCGTCCATATTGCGGTTGAACAACGCCAAACATTCCTGCGAAATTGTCACACGGTTGCGTTTGTGGTCGATTGTGAGCAAACGCGGCACCCATCTTGCGGAAAGCTTTCTCATATCCAAGTGATCATTCAAAATTGAAACCACTGAGCCATGTGAGATGCCTATGGCTTCCACAATCTCTATCACTTTTAATCTCCGATAGGCTAAAACTATATCGTGATTTTTTTTTCAATTGTTTCGGATGTAGAGACCTCAACTGGGCGTCCAGAACGTTCGGCATCTTCCGTGTTTGTATGGCTACATCGAAATTCAGTATACGACTTCTTTACCATGGAAATGGATGGTGCAGAGTCCCCATAAGATTTATCAAGCTTAGCCTTGGTTTGAGTGATGGTTTTTTTCCGCAAAAAATAATGCTTAATGAGCACACGAAATTCACTTTTTTCCATTTTCTTCTCTAAACGCGCGGTAGTCTGCTATTAACGACTGCCCAACACAAACTAAGTGACGCAGCTTGTTCAAATTTTGACAGGAGTCAACAGACAGTTGCTTGTTGACAAGAGCAGTGTTGCCATTTCAATTGAGAAGCGGAAAATTCAAATAGTCACGGACTTATTGACCCGCCCTCGTATATATCTCTATATCGATCTTTAAAGGAACCCTACACTTTTCAGTTGTTTCCACCTTAATTTTATTTTGTAATCTTGCGTAGTTCTGTGGTAGTTTTAGCGATTTCCAAGATTAGGCAGCGTCTGGCTCAGGTCAGTCTGATATCTCTCTCATCTATTTTAATGCTGGTCACTTTCTTCCCTCCAATATGGTCGAGGAAGGTGACGGCTGCTCAAGTAGTCACACTCGTGAACGGGTGCTTGTAGAGCCTGGTCCGCCAAAATTCCTTTAAGTTTTACTTCTTAAAATATTATCAAGTCTAAAACCTCGGTCGTCATTGCAGCTAGATCCTAAACTTCATATTATAATATAACATTGTATCTATACACCATATTATGGAAAAAATATAGGGAAATAAAAAGACAAGCGCTAAGTTCCTTGCTAGATATTCTCAGTGGAGGTCGCGTTCCGATCCGGTGGTAGAGCAGTAGGTAAAGAAAAATGTTAATGTGACAATTTGTAACTGACTCCGCAGGATCTACACGAAATACAAGAGTTTGGGCCTTGTTAGTTTGGCCCCGACAGCTAGACTGTATAATATGATTATCAATATCTAATGGATAGCTTACTATCAAATGATCTTACCTCGAAGATTTATTGCTGTTCGAGTGGATTAACCGTAAGGGTTTGGCGGGACGGTGGACGAGTGAAAGGTACGGCCGACTTCTGCCCTTGTTGCCGACAACGGCGGCGCGCGCTTTAAGTACTATGTGTGCATCAGGCGCCCGACAACGCTTCTCATGTTTGTATAGATTTATTGTACTGAAAAATCAACTTGTTAGTACTATCTATCTATCTATATCTATATTATCACGCCAGAATCCTTGCGGGGTAGGCAGAGAGTACAGAGCTCCAACAGGTTCTATCCTTACATATCTCTCTGGCTTCCTCTACTCTCATAGGTCGTCTCATACACGCTCGCCGGTTACGGAGACTCCTGACTTGTCCTTCAGATAAGACCCGGTCTATTTGGTCATGGTAAGATAGTCTAGGTCAGATCTTGTTAGTACTGTCTTCTATGACATTATTTCTATACTATGCATATGCAGCTATCAAATATGTTATCTTCCAACAGCACTTCTATAGTGGATTTGTAGGTTAGCCCACATTCGCAAGAGGACCTTTTCAATGCGCGTTTTTGAAGCACTCGTTTCCAATTTGTTTCATCCAAGCGTTTTATTAATGCGCATTCTAAAAGCGCTCGTGTGAATGAGGGCTTAGAGTTTACAGCTATTATTCCGTTGTTGTTGCGATACTGGCATGTAATATAAGGCTGATAGTTATAAAAAAGAAATATAATTCTATTAACAAAGATGTAGAAACATACATTCTGTTCAGTTCCAATCCAGCAGTTGTTGTAAAAAATGAACTAATTTTAACGTTTGTAAGTGCCTTTTTTTTATTTAAAAAAATTATAGCCCCACACTAGGATTTATTCCTGGGTTGTGGGTGTGTTTACAAACATGAAATCCACACACAAAAACACCCAGACCGAAAATATACTTGTGGGTCACACAAAGATTAGTCCCGTGCGGGTATCGAACCCGTGACTATACGATCTAGTGGGCGGAGCGGCTTAAGTTCTTAACCACTGCACTAAATCGTCCATCAAGTAAATTTTTTATTGACCTTAACAAATATATGATTCTTGACTTGACTAAGGAGTCGTTCTTGCCGAGAAATAGGATACTATAAATTAATCGAAGATGGGCAAAATGTAATCAGATTAATGATTAACCACCCCTGCTTGGGGAATATAGGCGTCACGGTGTATTAATGATTAAAGATTACAATTACATTTTATAATCTTCAACATTAACAAACACACTTTTAATCTTGAATCATGATTGAATATTACAAAATGCAATTGTAATCATTAATATGATTGCATTTTGCCCATCTCTGAAATTAATATCTGTGTACCTTCTAAAGTCGTCTCCACAAGCAAAACATACAAGATATCTTTGTCCGTGTTTCTCATGATAATGTCTGCCTGCCGCAGGTATTGTTACTGATAAATTTCCACACTCCACACATCTGTAAAATATGGATTTGATTTATGGACTGCAGATTCTGGAATTATTACAGTGTAAGTATCTCTTAGGGTGAGGAGGGGAGTGTAATGTATTTTTCCATTAGGTGTAATGGAAAATGCTTACTTATCCAATCTCAAACAATCTTTTTATTAATAACTAGCGACCCGTCCCGGCTTCGCACGAGTGAATTATACACATAAATAGTCCTATTGAATCACTCCGTCCATTGGTGAAAACCGTATGAAAATCCGTTGTGTAATTATTGAGTTTATTGCGGTCAAACAGACAGGCAGACGCGGCAGAAGGACTTTGTTTTATAATATGTAGTGATAGTGAAGAATGGCTTGAGATTGGATAAGTAATAATATAAGAATTTTCATGTGCAACTAATGTTGATTTTCAACTTATGTTTAAATTATGTTGAACAGAAAAAATAAACATTGTCACATCTATATTCCCCAACCGGAGGTAGCAGAGATGTATAGTGTACAACCACTTTTATACCAAGCAAAATGCCAGATTCTAGGTTAATACGAGGAAGTTTTCAATAAAAAAAATACTTCATCCGACCCATGATTTAAACCCTTAGTTCCCAGTGGTCCAGGTGGACCCCCAGGGGTCTACTGGAGTCTCGACGGGGGTCTACGTTGGCGTGAAAAAAGGGGGTTCACAATTCGTACACAGGGGTCCACGAAAATTTATTTGCTTTCGATAGTGAAGAACCAAAATGTAGGCTTGACTTCAGCTATCAATGTAGGCAGATAATATTTTAAGAAGCTCAGCGACTGTTACTTGTAAAAACTCGCATATTCCATATTCAGTACAACGTGTCGAGACTTGCAAAGCGCCGCCGCCGTCCGCAACGCTTGTTCAGACGTGCGAAGGGACGAAATATGACTTGTGGTGTTCTTTTTATTTTTACCACGCCGAATGGGGAGTTTTCTAAATGAAATAAGTGAGAATTGATTGGTTCCTTGTGCTGTGAGTAGATTTCAAAAAAGTAAAGTTGGATGGAATCACTTTTCTGAATGGCCATCATTACTTTTTTGACATCTACTGACAGCACAATCAATTAATTAATTAACCAATCAATTCTCACTTTTTTTTTCGAAAACTATTAATTCGTAAATGGAACTCGGCCGCAACGCAAATTTCCATAGTTAGATTTAATCACATTTTTCGTCGAGTTTTGGGAAAATGGTAGAAATGTAGCTGCAGGGGGTCCACCAGAACCAGCTAAATTTTGAAAGGGGTCTATGAGAAAAAATGTCTGGGAACCTCTGATTTAAGCCCTTGTGGTCGCTACGCCCATGATTCACCACTAGATCAAACTAATTACCCATTCAGGTACCTATTGAATGTTCTGGGGGTGGCATTGGTGTACTGTGTACACGCACTTTGTCACTTTATAATGATTTTAGATCCCAATCAGAGGCGGATGAAGTGTCGAGAGCGCCCTAGGCAAGCACCTCATCGGCGCGCCTCTAGCGGCCATATATTCTAAATTTTAACCAGTACTAGTAGTAATAAACATTGATAACTGTAGTTGACGTTACTACATGTATGGTAGAAGTTACTGCAAGTTGGAGTTGGCATTTCCATACTCAAACTTGTAGTTACCTCAATTACAGCTGCTGTTGAAATGACCACATTTTATTTCCGTGTATACACATACTAGCCTCAATCTTCAGAGAAGCATACCATAATTTTATAACATTCATGTTAGTAATTTTATGTGATACAAACCCTAAATGTGTTAAACGCGTCTAGGGTTTGTGCTACGGGCGATACTCGCGAACGACGCGACGAACGCGCTACATTGCAGTTGTACCTTACCAACTTCTATTATGATATCAGGCGATGTAGGAATAATCAAGAAAACGGAGCACGCTTCGAAATCTCTATAGAATAAAAGAATTAGGACTAGGAATAATAGACTTAGGGATAATCCGCCTCTGATTCCAATGAAAGAAGAGGCGAGCCTGTTACCATTATACTGGGTACAATAATAATATTAGCCCTATTAAGAAACTATCCCACCGTTGGGCATGGGCCTCCTCTCAAACTGAGAGGGCTTAGGCCATAGTCCACAACGCTGGCCCAGAGCGGGTTGGCGAACTTCACACACCCTCCCCAAACACTTTCACAAACCACCTGCCAAACCCACCTAGAGAAGTGCGCAAACGTATTCTTAGCGTTACCTCTTCTTCCTTTTTTAAAAAAACGTAGCCCCACACTAGGATTTATTCCTGTGTCGTGGGTGCGTTTACAAACATGAAAATTCACAAATACCCAGACCGGAACAAATAATTGTGGATCACACTAAGATTTGTCCCGTGCGGGACTCGAACCCGCGACTATTAGACGCAGTGGGCAGAGCGGCTTAAGCTCTTAACCACTGCGCTAAATCGTCCGTCTTTGACTTTGCAGTCGGTCTAGCCACTAGGCTAGGCTACAATGCCAGACTAATACTTGGAATTTTTCAATCGAAAAACAACACTTTGTTCACCTTGAACCTTGTGATTTCTACTAGACCAATGGGACTGTAGAATAAGAAAAAATAAACTGTCACACCTATATTCCCCAAGCGGGTGCAAAGGTGTACTGAGTACACCCACTTTGCACCAAAGATGTTAGGTCCCAAGTAATAGGTGAGCCTATTGCCATATACTGGGCACAATTATAGACTCCGGACTCTGGAAATCTTTCGTTAGAATAACTACATTTGCCCAACCTAGGATTTAAACCCACGACCTCGTGACCTCTCGACCACAAAGCGATGCGCTTTGCTACTACACCAACGCGGCAGTCTAGAATAAGAATTTGTTTAATATTGCACTTGCACTAACCCCTCGTTCGCACAAATGCAATACACAGTGCTGAAGCTTTGTACAGGTTCTTTTAAAAAAATGCACTGATACCCATTTATTTCATTCCCGCGCTTTATAAACGCGTGTTCAAAAAGCGCTCGTGCGACCGTAGTGTAATGAATCAGCTTGTACTACATATCTATTAAATATTCATATTATACTTACTCAAACATAATACCATTCATAATATAATAATCCCTGGGTGGATCTGGCGGTCTCACATTCCTCATAATTTGTTCCACAGTCTTCACAAGCTTTACTTCGTCATCTCTCAGTTCATTGTACTGCTGTCTCAACTCTTCTATAAATGATCTAAAGTTACTTAACATTTCTTTAGTCTTTCGGCCTGATCTTGATTTGGAATGTACCATATTGTCATCATCATGTATTATGGAGTCATCTGAGTCAAGTAAGTGTTCTTCTTGTGGGTTGTAGTCATTATCTTCATCACTAATGAATTGTATATCATTAGTATTTTCTTGGAATTTCTGTAATATAGTTTTAATTGTTTCTGTTTAATTATTACAATTATTATAACGAATACAGAGGTTTTAAATCAAAATCTAAAAAAAAACTATGTTTATCATCATGCTAGATCCCTTGTGGGGAGGCCATAATTCTAACAGGTTATTTCCTTATATGTATACCTGGCTTCTTCCATAGTTCTTAGCATACATGCATAAAAAATCCAATGAAATAATGAATTTTGATATGCTGCTAAGGTTTATAAGTACTGCAAAATAGTGTGAAGTTTACAAACATATAAGTATTATCAGAAAGAGTAGAGTTCCAAATAGGGGTTTATAAAAAATCCAGTCAAATGCAATTAGGATAATCATGCACCACTCATTTGCCCTGTACGTTTCGCTCCTGAAAGCCTAACTGCACCCATTCGCCCCTTAAAAATGGTGCCATTCGTCCCCCTGTAGTCTATGTCAACATACAGTTTTGGAAAAACTTTTAAAGCCACCACCTCAATATTTATTTTGAAAAATAAATGCTTTTATTGAACAATATTAAAAATCTGTTTGCCCCATGCTGATGGGCAAATAGGTACCATAAAAACAGACAAACTTTTTAATTACAGGGGGCAAATGGATGTGTAACCATTAGGATCACTTTCTGAGGCTTTATATTGTTATTTGAAGTTTTCACTGAATATAAAACACTTTTGTAATACATGATATTATCACAAATTAACAATTCCACCCCATAACATCCCATTTTCCCATAACTTATATAGTGAAAAATTGCTTCTTACCAAATAGGGAAGTATGCTATAGGTTGTGATAAGTGAATTTAAATAAATATCTACCTATATCATCACGCCAGATCTCTAGCAGGGTAGGCAAGTGAATGTAACTTTTGATTATACCTATTGACTAAGAAGCTTCAATATTTAAACCTCCAAGGGATCATACACTAGTATTTGATACCTCAACCTGTGGGAAAAAGGATATTGACCATCGTATAGACAGATGGCAAAGTAAAGGGTTTCGTTTTCATCGATTGAGGTATAGAAACCTATAACAGATCAATAAACCAATAACTACCATATCCTGCTTATCCTCTTCGATAAATTCAGTATTGCCTTCTTGGTACTGATCCATCGGTCCTACTTTCCCGTCTACACTTATATACTGGCCGTGTTTTTCAGCAGTTTCAAAAATATTTTCTATTTCTGTGAGTTCCAGGTTATCTGCAAACACTTCCTCGCTCGTATCTCGATCCTCTTCACCAACGACGACCAAAACGAACATGTTATCATCTTCCACCTCCATAGTTTATTCTATAATTCTAAGCTATTTTCAATAATTTTCGCTAGTATACAATGTTTTCAAATGTGACAACAAATGACAAACAAAAAAAGAAAGAAAACCAATGGTATATGGATTAGTGATGTGAACAGGTTCTATAAAAATCGGAGATTCACCGGTTAACACATATACTGGTTTTTCACCGGTTATTACTAAAAATACCGGAGTTATTGTAAATGCATCCTTAATTTTGCCCATATAGGAGGAACTCCCGACAAACCTGGATATTTTTAATTAGGTACCAATTCATTAAGTATTTTTAGATTCGTCTACCAGTTTTATTAATGTAAAACTACATACTACGTAAGTAGTAACACGTAGTTAAATAAGTATTGTTAATTTCTTAGTTAATGTACACATGAATGTAAAAATGAAGACTCAATCCCACTTTCACTCAGAACTGTTACTAGGTAATCAGGAAGGTATACGTACGTACTGTTATTTACCTATGAACTGTTTAGTATATGTTAATTATTTTCATTACGTCGTTATCAACCGGTTTTTCTTCGAAGATTCTCCGCTTTTGGTGGTAAAATCTCCGGAGACTGATTTTGCCTCCGGTACACATCACTAATAGGGATGGACATCAGTCGTAGTTAGGAATGAATAAAGTGACAGTACTCAATCGAGTCTACTCAAATTTCGATATTAATTCATATATTTATATTATTATTATTAGACTGCCTCGTTGGTCTGGTGGCAAAGCGCATCGCTTTGTGATCACGAGGTCCTGGGTTCAAATCCTAGGTCGGACAAATGTAGTTTTTCTAACAAAAAATTCCCAGTACGAGTCCGGAGTCTGGAATTGTGCCCGGTATATGGCAATAGGCTTGCCCCCTATTACATGGGACCTAACATCGTCGGCGAAACGTGGGTGTACTTAGCACACCTCTGCCACCCCCTCTGGGGAATATAGGCGTGACGATTTTTAAAAAACATAATCCTACATTTATTATTCACGTGTCGTGGGTGCAAAAAACATGATATTCATGTACACAAATACCCTGACCGACTTAAAATATTTGTGAGTTACAAATTTGTCCCATGGCAGGATGCGTGAGTTCGACCCGCGATGCAATGAGCGGCTTAAGCTCGTAACATCTGGACCAAACTGTTACTCAAACTCAAATTTAATTATATCAATACTGATAAATAATTTGGTTTTTTGTTTTCTTTAGTCATCTCTAGTATTATTAAAAAACTAGTGTATTTTTTATGACATCACATGATCACGACGACTATGAAGCTGAAATCACCTGGAGGGAGTCATAGACGTTGCCGCTCCGCCGGTCATCGTTCAACACATTGTCTTTTTTCTCTTCTCAATTACACGGATCACCATTTTGAGTGAATGAGAAAGCTATTGTAAGGTTGGCAACGTCGCCCTGTACGTGTGCTTGGTTGCCTGTTGTGACCTGTGGTTAGGCCATAACAAATGCGCCCCGTCCGATTCAACGATTAAAATATAAATGAAAATCATTGTGATTACTGAATATACTTTAATACAGTGAAATTATATCATGTTGTGCTGTATTTTGTCAATCAAGGACAACCAAAGGAGGAGTGAAAAATCCTGAATTATGATTTCACACGTATGTATTTATTGCCTCTTATTATATTATAGGGAAGTTTCAAAGCAAAATTATGAATTTAACATTAAAGATATACATCATTGACGTCATACATATACGGTGATAATTAACTGTGAGTTTAAAGCTTTGATTTATATTTCGAATATGCATTATTTTACGCTTGTCCACAGTGATGTCCTACAGCGCCTATCGCTTACTGTCGATATTACTAAATTAATACTGAAACATTTACCATTCCTATTTCACGTCACAATGACTAAACGTATTTGGATGAAATTTAGTAAGGATAGGATATCTAGATAAACACCGTCACCTCTATATTCCCCAATCGGGGGTGGGATATCTAGACCTATTTATTATTATTTCAACTTTAACTATAATGGCGTTTTATCTGAAATAAAACGCTTATTAAACTACTTACCTCACTGGAAGCTTTATATTGAGATAGCATATAGAGCCTCGGTTGCGAAATCTAGTTTTGCCCTTTGGGCAGTACTGCTTTTACTGAAGATTCGAGGTTTGACCTCTTTATGAGTTGGCATTGTGCCCTCTACCCCTCGAGGGTGCGTTGTATGCCATGCCCGTATGTAGATAAATCTGAACCCTAAAAAGCATGTTGATGTCCGTGTGATGGAACTGTTAATTTTCGTGATTTAGAATCCCACCGCTACGCCTATATTCCCCAAGCGGGAGTGGGAGTGGTGTACTGTGTACATTCACTTGTCGTTCAACAATGTAAGGTCTCATGTAGTAGAGGATGAGTCTATTGATATTATACCGAGCACAGTGCCAGATTTCGGACTAGATTTTTTATCGAATAATTACTATTTTCCGACATAGGATTCGAACCGACGACCTTGTGATCGCTATGCGCATTACCAATGAGGCTTTACTATTGTATTAAATTGTACATAATTATATCGATGTTTACAGATTCGTTTTTAAGATTTGTATTGTAATACGTATGTGTGAACTTATATAAATTACTCGTAGTTATACGAAATCATAATTTAGATGTGTCAATTACGATTTTGCATGAAGTAAATATTTTTTAAACATAAATTGTATTTTCTTATCGATAAATCATGTACTAGTAATCACTTGCCTAATCACGCACACTAACGCTGATTCACAAACTCACACCGACATAAAATTGACACGCTACCGCGGCGATATGCGGCATTCTTCGTCTATGACGACGACCGATACGTTATTTTGCCACCGTCAAGTATATAATATATATGACAACTTCTCATATTAGCGTATTCCCTTGGCTGGGGTTTGAATAACGCTAACATTTATATTAGCGCTAATTATGACGCGCATAAGCATAAACTGTGCACTAACAAAGTGCCCAACGGCACGTCTTTGGAACGCGCTTATATCGACACTAGCGTGATTCCGAACGCAATCCTTATCTGTTCTGTGGTGTTTCGTTTCTTTTTGTTTGTCAGTAATGTCAGTATTGTTGAATGTTGTGACATTTCGTCAATTGACGCTGTTTTGTGAATGATAACTTTCTTTTTATTAATGTTTAAGATCAACGTTATAGTTTAGTTAATAATGAATACAGATATCATACCCAACTCTGTTTCTTCAGTTCTTTCCAATAACAGTAAAGTTTTGACCCTCGAAACCACACTAAAACAAAGCATTATTAACTTTAGAGGTTAGTATCTTTGTTCAGTTATTCCTTATTATACCTTGAATCTTGCGCCCGATATGCCACTAATTCATTAGTTACTTTAAGGAATTGTACGTATAAGAAAGATTTAACTATATTGCATTAGGT
Source organism: Phalera bucephala (assembly GCA_905147815.2). Lineage (NCBI taxonomy): Eukaryota > Metazoa > Arthropoda > Insecta > Lepidoptera > Notodontidae > Phalera > Phalera bucephala. Next base: position 26,685,323 of record LR990621.1, read on the forward strand.
ACATCTTTGGATTATTACTGACAATAATTACTTCCTTAAAGCTAAAAAAAAGATTCAGGTTTTAACTGGCAGGCAAAATTTCGTAGTTTAATGCCATTGGCAGAGACTCTGGTACCAAGTTGGCAGTCAAAAATGTTGCTCTAAAAATCTGTTGCTATACACATCATATTATCTGTCTATATCATCATGCCATCATATTATTAGCTATCGATAGATAATGTTAGTAACCTCAAATCATAAAAAACATTATAATAATATCATATTTGTATTTAGTAAAAGGTATTGTATAGTGTAACTATTTAGATTTAAGAAATTGCTAAATTACTTTTTTTTGATTTTTCACAGAACTGTTAATAGATTTCGAACAAATATATTTTGAATTGGAAAGTTACAAAGCAAAGTATATTACACTTAAAGAGAAATGTGACGCGTAAGTTTATTTAAAATATATTTCATAAAAATTGTGTAGTCTTAAAATTTTACTAAAAATACACACACTGTTATGCCTGTATTCCCCAAGTGGGGGTGGCAAAGGCGTACTCAGTTCACCCACTTTTCACCAGCGATGTTAGGTCCCATGTAATAGGGAGAGAGCCTATTGTCATATATGGGGCACAATTCCAGACAAGGGACTCATACTTGTCTGACCTAGGATTTGAACTCAGGACCTCGTGATCATAAAGTGATGCGCTTTGTATACAATCATGGTAAGGTGGTGTGTACAACAATGGGTCAATGATTTGTGGAGAGCTGGCCAAGATTGGCTCAAAATATACACTGTGCAAGAGAGAGGAGACATATGCTTGTATTTATAGTGAGTAGAATGAGCTGAAAATGAATCTGACAAATGGTATCTAGTAAAATATTTTACGTCTCCAAGGATTACAATGATGACTAACTGATGGCCAGTTTCAATATTCAACTTAATGATAAATTTGCTTACTGTCAGTAGTATTATGACAGATTTTTTATATAAAATATGTCAAAATTCTACTGGTAGTAGGCAAATCTATCATCGAGTTGGATATTGAAACCAGCCATTAAACACTATAATTTAATAAAATGAAGTCTATAAATTAGATTATTAAAAATGTGGTACTATTTAGAATTTCAGAGCGCTCAGGTTAGAGCACCGCGAATGCATGTCTATCGTTCAAGTGTTTGCTGTGCACATTTTTTTTTTGTTTTTTTATTATAAAAGTAGTATTTCATCTATCATTATTTAGGTAAAATACAAACATTTGGAATGTTTACAGTTTAAATATGTGTTATAAAGTTGTTACATATAAAGTAGGTGCTTGTGTTCTTATTTATTTAAATAAGTAATATGTAGTAATATGATGTAGGGTAGATAGCGATCAACTGACAGTGGGCCAGGATTTTATATGCTAACTAGCAGTAAACATGTGATTTGTGAAATTTATTGTCTTTTATTAAACATAATAAAAGTTATTTTATACATTACCATAGGGGGGTGGGCAAGTCTTCAAAATATCACACTTGGTTACAGGAGGGAGGGGAGGGCTTAGGTTTTAGTCACGTAGTCAATATCCTCTAGGGAAATCTAGCGCTTTTTGGAGGCAAATTAACCCAAATTATTTTGATTTAAGTTTGTTTGCAAAAAATTATTGAAAACCGTACTTATGAATTACTACGTGAAAACTAGAGTGGGGGGGGGGGGGGTCTTGGCATATACTACGGGTGGTCACCAAGAGGAGGAAGGGGGTAAAAAATTGTAAAAAATGGGTCACATATTATGATATAAGGATAAAATTATCTTGATGCTAAGTTGATTGTGTTGGAACAGCTCCTCAATTGGTAATTCCTGAACACATGCTATATAAGTACAACACAATTTAGTGAGGAAAAAAAACAAAATATGGTAACTGGTAGACAACCTAAATTGAGTTAAGTTCTCCTTTGTACATCATATTTGTATATGTACTTTCTAATTCATGTTATTTTGTACACTATAGAATAAATAAAATAAAATATGGTTATCAGGAAGAACAACTGAATAAGACAAATTAAGTTAAAACACTAGCCCACTGTGTTTCTAGCCTGGTCTCAGTAGAAAAAATATATTTTGACGTTTGTAATGTGCTTTTTATTTGTCTAAAATCTAAAACAATTGTATTTTAACTTTGAATCTGTTCATTACAGTCAATGTTGCAGTGGTTCTGAATCACTAAAGAAAATAATAGAATCAAAGGATAATATAATTCAATTAGTTGGTGAGTGATTTTTTCCATAAAATTTGTGTATTTGAAAGGCTCAAGTTCTGGGAACTTTAAATCAGTTTGATAAGTTTTTTGTTTTTGTTAGCATAACTACATTTGTCCGACGTAGGATTTGAACGCAGGACCTCATAATAGACCAACAACAACATGATAGATACACTAGACCAACAGGGCAGTTTAAAAGTAAATGTAACCAATCATGATCAGTTTGATAAAATATTGCCTTTACAAGCTGTAACCAAATTAAGAGTAAAAATTAGGGTGATATTTCACTCGTTCAATGTGTTTGTCCAGTATTTACTGGTAACCTAAATTGAGTTGATAGTTCATTGTGTGAATTCATATAATTTCTTAAACTGATTAAAATGAACCTTGGATAAAGATGATTTTTTTTTCCTACATTTCTAAACCTTTGACAAAAATTTCATAATTTTTGCAGCATCCACATTAACTAGATTAAATGAAACTAAAAACTTTAGTATACTAAATGAAGCATTTAAAATATTATTCGGTGAAACAACTGAAATGAAATCGGAGTTGGATACAAAAGCATTATTAATTGATCCGAAGAAAGAACTGCACTCGTCATTACAGGATGTATCATTTAAAGATGAGTCAATATCGGAAATTGAGGGTACCCCTACAGGCCGGACAAGTCCAATAATACAAACTAAGAAGTTGAGGAGTTCGATTGTGACATCGTCAGACCATAGAGATAAGAAAAAATGTCCTGAGAATTGGTGAGTTTTTTTTTCCATTTCTATAATAATTGTTGGTGATCGTCCATTAATTGCTTAAGGCTCGAAAGGCGAGGAGGGCGTTCGGAAAAAATCACGAAATATCACAATGGGGAGGAGGGGTGTAGAGATATCACTTGTTTTTGGGATTTTGGATAGAGGGGGGCGGGTAGTCTAAAACCTCACCACGTATCATCAGGAAGAAGGGGGCGGGGGCTTACAAAGTATTCAGGTGACGCTATATAGGATCCCCAGCCAACAGCAATATAATTCGAACATTAACATTGGTTTTAAGTAGCAGTCTAAATCAGAACGGTAGAAAATGCTATTTTTAATTTATTAGTTCAATATTTTTTTACTATATCTTACTTATAGTTTACAAACAACCCTATCGTGTGACAGTTAGCAGGAAATTGGGCAGCCTGGCCCATTTCCTAGTGGGCTTTCCTCGCTAGTACACAAAATGTAAATTTTATTATATAATTTACTTCCACAGGCCCACTCCAGAAAAGAAAACTATAAAGTTAATATATCCAACTCCTACGCGAGGCAAGCCGACCGGCAGGATGAAACAATCGCGGCTAAACCTCGTGAAAGTCAAGCAGACTAATGTTGTGGATCTTACTTGCTCACCGGAATTCGCTGACGCTTGCCGTGCTGGCAGGAGCAGGGAATGTGATGCACAGGTAGTGTCGCTAGCTTTATACACAGAGCATTCAAATGATTTTATAATCTTATGCATTAACAGGTTTTATTCTAATGCCACGCCAGGCGCCTCATCATACAACGTGAAAAGGGCAGGCCTGATTCTAATGTTTCATTTTCAACTCGTTTTCTAATATGTCTGTGGCTATGAACCATAATTAAAGTAGGTTTCGCATTAAATATTCCATTTGCCAAAAATAATAATAATTATTCAGTCATTATCGTCCCACCCTTAAACTAAGACTCATCTAGACTGAGCATTGATAACGAAAATGGCAACGAAAAGCGGCCTCCTGCGCACAATGTGTGCGTGATGTCAGTGTTCGATTTTTTGAAAATTTGTTCAAAACTTGTCAATGTGTGCGTCCTCGTACGTGTGCGTACTACAATTTATCTAATAATATTAGCCCTGTTAACAAACTGTCCCACCGTTGGGCATGGGCCTCTTTTCAAACTGAGAGGGCGTAGGCCATTGTCCACCACGCTGGTCCAGTGCGGGTTGGCGAACTTCACGCACCTTCGAGAAACTCTTAGGCATGCAGGTTTCTTCAATTTTTAATACGCACATGCGGCTTGATCTACAAGCTCTACCAAATGGGTGTGCCGGACAGACTCGTGCTCATCATACGAGACTTCTTGTCGAATCGCGCCTTCCGTTATCGCGTCGAAATTGCGCGCTCCACTTCCCACTCCATCAGTGCTGGAGTCCCACAGGGCTCAGCTCTCTCGCCCCTCCTCTTTAGCCTTTACACGAACGACATTCCTCGTTCGAGTAAGGCGCATCTAGCCCTATTCGCGGATGATACCGCTCTCTACGTCTCGCACAGGAATAAGGGTTTCATTACCAGAAACCTTAAAGCAACCGCCAATTCCCTAGGGAATTGGTTCAGGAAGTGGCGTATTGAGGTGAACCCGGACAAAAGCGCTGCGGTGTTCTTCTCCAGAGGTGCCACCCCGCGCCACTCCCTGCGCCGCCAGTAAACAGTACCATGTCCTTCGGCCCGCACATCAAGCGGGTCCGTCACCGAGCATCCTTTGTGCTCGGTCGTCTCCATTCGTTAATCTGCAAGCGGAGTAAAATGTCCCTTAGAAATAAGGTGACGCTTTACAAAACTTGCGTTCGACCCATCATGACTTATGCGTGTGTTGTGTTCGGGAATTCGGCCCCCTCTCACATCGATAAACTCCAAGTGGTTCAAAACCGCTTCCTCCGTAAAGCCGTAGGAGCCCCCTGGTTCGTACGGAATGTCGATCTCCACTCCGATCTAGGTCTCGAACCTATTCGCGCCTATATTAAAAAGGCGACAACACGACACTTCGCGAACGCATCTACCCATGCGAATCCGTTAATCGTAGCCGCCGTCGACTACGATCTCCCCCCCCCCCCCCCGACCCCTGCCGCCACCGCCGGCCGCGACATGTTCTCACCGACCCCCCCGATGCTTTGTCATCCCTTCTTTCCGCTCAGAATACGGGCGACGACGCCTCCCTCCCATAGCCGGCGGTTGACCGGTGCACTTAGTAGTGCACCCGTCCCCCTACAGCGACTGTCCCAACCGAGGGCGCCTCTACAAGGCGCCCTCGAGTATGTCGCCCCTTGCCCTTCTGGCTGGCTAGAGCGTAGTGGTTGCACGCTCGCCTTTAAGTCCGGTGAAGCTGTAAAGGCCTCGCGGCCAACAGCGTACATCACTCACACACACACACACAGGTGCCTGGGTTTAAAACCGAGTCCTCGGATTTTGCAGTCCAACGGTCTAACCACTAGGCTACAAGTGTTTCTGCGCGCGCTTATCCATCTACACAAGTGATTCATCTAAGGTCCCACCGTAGAACTAAGGCCTCCCTCCACTGCTTCCATTTGGTTCTAAATTCGGTTTTTAAAAACCAGCCTTTCAAGAGACAGTCTATCTCGTACCGCCATCTCCGCCTAGGCCTGCCGCGACGTCGTTTTGAGGGTCCCCGTTGGTCATTATTTTTGTCCAAGCTGAGTTACACATGTGACAGACGGCCAGCCCAGTTCCATTTTAATTTTGCCGCTTTGTGGCCTTCATCATACAGTTCTTGTCATCGAGCGCAGTGGACTGTTGTTTATATGACAAAAATGTACTTAATTTATTTTATCTTTATTTTGCGCAGCCAATCATTAAGAAGGAATCTATTGAAAACGAGGATACGATATTACCTTCGCCTACAAGCGGACCGCCCAATTTCACGTAAGTGTTTAAAACTATGGCACAGCACGCAAGTTACATAGTAATTTACTAAACCTAACCTAACCTTATCTAATAATCTACTTAACTAAACCTTGCTTAAATAGAGTTCATTACCCTCTGGTTGCTTATTAAATTATGACTCCTTTTTCCAGATTCAGATCAACAAAGGACAGTCCAATTAAATTTAAAAAACCACCTCTAAGTTTAAAAATTAAAAGTGAAAATGTCAGCATCGCAGAGCAAACGAAAATGGTTGGCATAATGGAATCTAAACTGGACAGAGAGAATGATGAAAATATATGTTTAAAGAATATTAAAATGAATGATTACTCTGCCGCAGAAGACTCAATTAATATATTGAACCCTGCTCGGTAAGAAACACTATAACTGCTAACACTTAATGATTATTTCGTCATTTTATTGTATTGTGTAATAATAAAAAAACTAGAACATTTTTCCGTATATTTTCTTAAAAACGACTGTTGTTGGGGAACTGGGTGTATTAATGAGGGGTGTGGTATATACAGACATACAATAATATTTTGGCCCGAGGATAAAATCGGAACTAATGCTGTCATCAAGTGAAATGACATTTTAGGACAGTACAGAGTTGTCGTTTGCTGTAAAATTTACCCAAGTTCTTGGTTTAATTGGTAACAATGCAGACCCTTTTTTTATTGAAACGTAGCCGGCGACACGTGGGGGCGTTTATAAACATGAAAATTCACATACACAAATACCAAGATCAAAACAAATAATTGTGGATACACAAAGATTTTTTCCGTGCGGGAATCGAACCCGCGACTATTAGGTTAAGCTCTTAACCACTGCGCTAAATTGTTCGTCAAGTATTGCCCTGGAAATAGGAAAATTTTGCTTTATGATGACTCTAATTTCACACCAACGATGCCTTCCTGTCAATGTCAATTACGGGCTGAAATATCCTTGTCGTAATATATGTAAATACTTACAAAATCTCCTTGGATATCCATATAACAAATCGTATCCACCAACCCTGTAGTATGCATAGATGGCGCTAACTCGTAGCCTAAAAACTTTCAACCATTGATAGTGTTTACTGAAGAAGTAATTGAAGAGCAGTGATAGCCTGTGGTTAGACCTTTGGACTGCAAAGTCAGAGGTTTAAGGGTTCAAACCCAGGCATGCACCTGTGTCTTTTCGAAAGTATGTGCGTATTAAAACTGAACTATTATTTGCTTTAACGGTAAAGGAAAACATCGTGAGAAAACCTGCATGCCTGAGAGTTTCTCGAAGGTGTGTGAAGTTCGCCAACCCGCACAGGGCCAGCGTAGTGGACTATGGCCTAAACCCTCTCAGTTTGATAGGAGGCCCGTGCCCAGCGTTGGGACAGTTTCTTAACAGGGCTATTATTATTCTAATTGTTACGATGTACAACTTCACTATTACTGCATACTAGGCATGCCTTTTAAGTTCTGTCGTTTCCATATTTCCCGGCAATTTTGAATTTGGAACTGTTCTATATTCGAATGTGTTTAAATTTTGAATCTCAAAACAGTTGAAAGTATTAGGATTAATGCTATTGTTTAGTCACAGCGTCGATTGGAATCTGTCAGGTTACGTACGAAAATGAACCTTTCTAAGGAAAATGTTCGTGCAATAATTTTCTACAACTTTAGAAGAGGCCTGACACGGCTTCAGTGTTTTGAAGAGCTAATATCTGTGTTCAGTGATGAAGCCCCATGTCTGCGGACTGTCGAACGCTGGTATTTAGAATTCCAGCGTGGACATACTAGTGTTAGTGACAAATCTTGCGAAGGACGCCCAAAATCCGCCTTCACTGAAGATAACATCATTGCTGTGAGACAACTAATTCTCGAAGATCGTCATGTGACGTATCGAGAGATAGAGGCTCTATTACGTATCTCAGGGACAACCATTCAGAAGATCTTGCATAAAGCGCTTGGTGTGAGAAAGCTAGTTTGCCGTTGGATACCGCATCTGCTTTCCGACGATCACAAGGCGGCCTGCGTCAGATGGTGTAAGAAAACTTTGCAAAGGTTCAACCGAGGAGAGTCAAATCACGTCTACGACATCATCAGTGGTGACGAATCTTGGATCTATGCCTACGATCCTGATTCTAAACAACAATCTACAATCTGGGTCTTTCAAGACGAGCCAAAGCCGACTAAAGTTGTTCGTTCTCGAAGCACTTCAAAGAAGATGGTGGCCACGTTCGTTGGAAAAACCGGCCATGTTGCGACTATTGCACTTGAAGATCGTAGAACGGTTAACGCAGAGTGGTATACCACAGTTTGTTTACCACAAGTCATCGCCGAACTTCGAAAATCTAACTCAAAGCGACGCATCATCCTGCACCACGACAACGCAAGCTCACACAGCGCTCGTCAAACGATTGAGTATTTGAAGCAGGAAAAAGTAGAAATTCTTGACCATCCTCGATACAGTCCTGACCTAAGCCCTAACGATTTCTTTACATTGCCTAAAATTAAGAAAAGTCTTCGTGGTCAAAGGTTCCAGTCCGGTGAAGAAGCAGTCGACGCTTTCAAGTCAGCCATTTTGAACACCCCCACTTTAGAGTGGAATAAATGTTATAATAACTGATTTGAGCGAATGGAAAAGTGTATTAAGCTACGTGGTGAATACTTTGAAAAGCAATAAAAAGTACTATAAGGTTCTAGTTGTGTTTTTTTCTTCAAACAACAAAACTTAAAAGGCATGCCTCGTATTATAAAACAAAGCCCCCCCGCCGCGTCTGTCTGTTTGTTTGAACGCGATAAACTCAATAACTATTGAACGGATTTTCATACGATTCTCACCAATGGACGGAGTGATTCGAGAGGAACGTTTATGTGTATAATTCACCCGTGCGAAGCCGGAGCGAGTCGAGTGTAACATAATTAACCTAAAGCTGAAAGTAATTAGATTGGATTAAACGGACGGCTTCGTCCAGTGGTTAAGAGCTTGAGTCACTGCGCCCACTGGATTGAGTAGTCGCGGGTTCGATTCCCAGGACAAGTATTTCTGTGACCCACAAATATATGTTTCGTTCTGGGTGTTCTGGGTGAATTTCATGTAGTCAATTAGTAGTGTAGTACTATTTTTAATGTTACATTTTTCAAATGTAAAAAATGTTGATTCTCCTTCAATCCGCTATCATCTATACTTAATAATATTATAAGGAAGAAAGATTTGTATTTTTGTATGATTCTTTTACCATTAGAAATCTACCTTATCCTGAAGTATCATAGGCCATATAACATAGACCCGGTAGGTGGCGCTGTTGTCGATCGGGTACGAAGTTGCGGGGAACTGCTGGTATTAAATAATTCGTTATTCAAGGCAGTACCGCGACTTTATGTGTACAAAACATAGATATAAATGCAAAAAAGGGTAAAATAACTTTCAATATGGAATGACAAAACAGATATACAATGCGAAAGTGGAAGGATGTAGGTACCGGGGAAGACCTAGACTGTCTTACCATGACCAAATAGACCGTGTCTTATCTGAAGGGCAAGTCAAGAGTCTCCGTAACCGGCGAGTGTGTATGAGACGAACTATGAGAGTGGAGGAAGCCAGAGAGGTATGTAAGGATAGAACCTGTTGGAACTCTGTACTCTCTCCCCCGCGAGGGAGCTGGCGTGATGATATAGACAGAGATAGATAGATAGAAATTTGGTTTAAAGCATTCTTTTAATTGAGGCATTTAAGGTATTGCGTCATTTAATTTTGATCTTGTATATGGCTATTAATAGTCAGTAATTATAATTCAAACAGGTCTATGATTTGTATTAAAGTGTTGTAAGGATGAATAATTTTTGAGGAACCGGCATTATAGTCATCACATTTGGCTGTTTATTTTTCAGGTTGCCAAACAATTTCTTGAAACCGTTTCCAGTAAAAAAAGAATATCACAATGATACTACGTACTGTGACACCCAGTCCAGTGTTTCCATTTTAAATCATATCAACATATTGGAGATTGATAAGCCTAATTTAAAACAATGCAGGTGTGTCAAATATCATTCTTAAAGGTTTCTTATTGAGTCGATGGTGTCGTGATGAATGGTGAAGCTCACATTTTCCCCTGTGACCGCGTGGTCGGACTGCTTAGTTCGACTGACCTCACCACATGAACGTTTATAAAGAATTAAAAAATCGAACAAATCACGCGGTCACAGAGATATTTTGACCCAAAAAGTGGCCATTCTAATAGATTCAATATTTTTAAAGTGGGTAATAACGAAGATGTTGTTCGAAATTTCTATATTTTTTTGGTATTCATGCTTTTTTCCTTTTTCTGGTTAATTAAGTCAAAACTTACCAATGACAAGATCTCTGTAATTTAAGGCTAAAAGAAGTCTCTAATTTAAGGTTGAATTAGTTTCAATCTTATTTATATAGCTATAGTGCTCCTATTTCGTTGGTACCACACACCCCGGCGTGAAATAACCGATGACGACGATTTAGCGCAGTGGTTAAGAGCTTGAGCTGCTCCGCCCACTGCGTCTAATAGTCGCGGGTTCGATTCCCGCACGGGACTAATCTTTGTGTGATCCACAATTATTTGTTCCGGTCTGGGTATTTGTGTATGTGAATTTTTATGTTTGTAAACGCACCCACGACACAGGAATAAATCCTAGTGTGGGGGCTACGTTTTAAAAAAAAAAAATCTAATGATTGTGCTTAGCAAATGGAAATAAGATTAAAAATAATTTAACTTAAGAAACACTGTTGCTACCATTTTACTTATTATAATGTAAAAATATGTTATACATGTGAAAAGTAGAGCTACTAATCTATACTTAAATGAAGCTGAACTCAAATTTTTACAACAGAAATCAAGCATTAATGCTTGCTAGCTGGACCAAAGAAAGGTACTATGTGTATATCATTTTTGTTTCAATTTCAGTCCGAGCAAACAACCCCTAGCTGAAAACAGAAATTTAACAAATGTACCTGATAACGAAGAGTTAGAGTCAAGTATATCTCTGTTGCAACAAGATACGAAAACCTGCGCTCTGAATAATGTTAAGAGGTAATTTTTTCCATATTATTTTTGTATATAATTTCTATCCATCTATCAGCCAGATGGAGCAATGACATCGTGAAGGTGGCCGAAAAATTGTGAAATAGACTAGCACAGGACTGGAACGAAAGGTGTAATAAAATCAAATAAATCAAAATTAAAAGTTTTTATTTATGTAGACCAAAAGGCACTTATGAATAGTTAAAAAGAGAAAATTATCGAATACTTAACACTACCGCCCGTTCGGAAAGTCATTCCTGTGGAGAAGAAGGGCAAGAAACTCCACGGTTGCTCTTTTTAAAAATCAGAGTTTTACAATTCTTTTTGTATACATTGCATTCATGGGGTATGGGAGAACCATGCAGAACGAGCTAAGTAGATGTGCTTAAGTATAGATTAATCATAAGTGTACTTAGATTCATGGTATCGGCCAGTGTCTACATAGTCCTCTCATTAACAATATAGAGATATTGTAAAGTTATATAATAAAAAGTATAAGAGAAAAAAAGGATACTATAAAATACGTGAAGAGTGCGTACAAAATAATTGGTTATAGCTCCAGTGTGATGCTGAACGAGACAAAATTCAACAGTACTACGGTAAATGTTTAATCAGTCAAAGGATAGAGGACGGACCAGTCCCCACCAGCTAATAGAGGAGAAATCTACACACAATTATCTGGCTTCCTCCACTCTCGTAATATAATATGTAAAAAATATTACATACGTCGTCAGATTGCCTCGCTGGTCTAGTGGCGTATGGTACAGCTAGAGATTATTAGGTTGTGCGTTCGAATCTTAGTCGTGGATAAGTTGTACAGTCACAGTATATCACAGTAATGTAATATGCATTACTAGTTTTCTATCACACTGGTTCCCAAAGTTGACTGGACCGCGACCCACCTAACAAAAACTTTTAAATTCGGGACTAGCCCCTTGGTTTTCATTAAGAAAAAAGGGGCATAACTATACAAATCAAGGTCTGTTTTTTTTAAATTTTAATACTTTAATACAGGGAGGGCTATTTTTTAGTGAGACGGGTGCATTTGACTCATATTTTTTGTCATTATAGCTTTATCATCAAATTCAATTTTAGTTACTTTTAATCTCAATGAGTTAGATACGTCCCATTTATTTCAGTATTTAGTTTTTATATAATCAGCCAAAAATCCCGCCTTAAAAACTCATTTTCTCAGTCATTCATTCAGTAGTCGTCCGTCTGTTAGCCGAGGCGTTCGTATCGTCCTATTTTTCAGGGCCCACCCAATATTCGCTTGCGACCCACCAGTAGGTCGCGACTTATACTTTGGGAAATGCTGTTCCATGGTACGATTTTCTATGATAAAAAAAATGATTGACATATAGCATAGTAAGACAGCGAGTAGGTATGAAAGATAGTATCGGTGTAAAGATAAGAAAGGGCATGCTCCGTTGGTTCGGGCATATAGAAAGAATGCCAGAGGAAAGAATGACAAAACAGATATACAATGTGAAAGTGGAAGCATGCAGGTACCGGGGAAGACCTAGACTATCTTACCACGACCAAATAAACCGAGTATTATCTGATGGAAAAGTCAAGAGTCTCCGTAACCGGCGAGCGTGTATGAGACGAACTATGAGAGTCGAGGAAGCCAGAGAGGTATGTAAGGAAAGAACCTGTTGGAACTCTGTACTCTCCGCCTACCCCGCAAGGGATCTGGCGTGAGGTTATAGATAGATAGATAGATAGAAAAAAATGATTGCTTCGTTGGCCTGGTGGCGAATAATACGCGTAGCTATCACAAGGTGGCATGAGATTGGTGGTTATATTCACATTGGACCTAACATCCTCGGAGTAAAGTGGGTGCACACAGTATACCTTTGGCACTCTGCTTGGGAAATATAGGCAATACGTTTAATTTTTTTGATATGCTTAAAAAAATATTTATGTTATGATAATTCTTTCAGACAAATACCTGAGCTAGTGGAAATAGTGTACAAGGAGCCAGCGGTGAGGAAGAAAGCTGAGAAGCGATTGTTGCCGGGCTGGAGTTGCGACGAGTGTAAACATGTAAGTAAATACATCAAAGCTAGATTTGAAAGAAAGAAAGAAAGAAAAAACATTTATTTGTCCAACACACTACAGAACAGAGTAAATAGGCAGTTATGGCATCTGGCAGAACCTTTGTAAGTGGCGTCACGGGTAATAAAATAACCTGTACATATACATTTATATAAAATATAAAGATCGTAAATAAATATGTATGCAGAAGAATCTAACATAAATAAGGTAGCACTCAGCTCAGAAGAAGGCAGAAACAATATTAAATAATGCAATTAATGCAATACAAATAAATTTATAAATAAAATACAATTATATTTATAGTAAAGAATGTGTATCTATATTGTCTATGAGCACGAATCCATATAACACAATATAACATAACATAAAATTTTTCAAACAATCGTTAGTTTACTTAGGAAAATAGTACCAAATCGATAGCGCTATCGATAGTATCGATACTATTTCATATTAATACTATCGATCGATAGCCATGGCAGGAACAACTACCGCCAGGGCATCAATTATCATGGCCGGTTTGGAAATCATTAAATCGACTCCGGACTCACCACCAAAATCTGAGCACATGGGGTTTCATAGGTTCAAATTGAACAGTTTGCGATTGTGGTGCGACCTCACAGACTATGTCGCACCCGCTGGTCTGCCCTTTGTGCCCCACCACTTGTAAAAGGGAACAGCTGCTACGGACGGCGCGATTGAGCTAGCCGCTTAGCGGGACAAATATGAACTATTGACACGAACAGAAGAAGACTGCACCATCGATAGTTTGACAAATCGCGATAGCATTGTCTGTCAATCATAACATAGACTTCTCGAAATATCGCCACGGCGACCGGTATTGTGGTGAACGCATCCAGCCTTACCAATTTTAATAATGATTATACAATTATCATTTAAGTTTTCAACTACATTACTTTTAAAACTGACTCGTTGGTCTAGTGGCAAAGCATATTGCTTTGTGATCACGAGGTCCTGGGTTTAAATCCTAGGTCGGACAAGTTTAGTTTTTCTAACGAAAACACTCCAGTATGAGTCCGGAGTCTGGAATTGTGCCTGGTTTATGCCAATAGGCTCGCCCCCTATTACATGGGACCTAACATTGTGGGTGTACTCAGTACACCTCTGCCACCCCCGCTTGGGGAATATAGGCGTGACGGTGTGTGTACTTATAAATTTAAATTAGAAAAATCTGTTATTGGCCTTACTTCAATTTATTTTAAGTTCTGTGTATTACCTTCTTTCTTGGTGTAACGCTGTTGGTTTTTTTAATAAACAAATATTTTTTTTAAAGCGCTCGTATAAATGCGGGACCGCAGTATTTTTAGCTGCGTTTATTCTGGTTAAGCAGGGTTCGGCTCCGTCAGTCTGAGATAGATTACCAATTTTGGCATTTTCCGACCAGTTACCACTCCAAGTGATAGTACAAGGCATGCCTTTTAAGTTCTGTCATTTCCATATTTCCCGGCAATTTTGAATTTGGAACTGTTCTATATTCGAATGTGTTTAAATTTTGAATCTCAAAACAGTTGAAAGTATTAGGATTAATGCTATTGTTTAGTCGCAGCGTCGATTGGAATCTGTCAGGTTACGTACGAAAATGAATCTTTCTAAGGAAAATGTTCGTGCAATAATTTTCTACAACTTTAGAAGAGGCCTGACACGGCTTCAGTGTTTTGAAGAGCTAACATCTGTGTTCAGTGCTGAAGCCCCATGTCTGCGGACTGTCGAACGCTGGTATTTAGAATTCCAGCGTGGACATACTAGTGTTCGTGAAAAATCTCGCGAAGGACGCCCAAAATCCGCCTTCACTGAAGATAACATCATTGCTGAGAGACAACTAATTCTCGAAGATCGTCATGTGACGTATCGAGAGATAGAGGCTCTATTAGGCATCTCAGGGACAACCATTCAGAAGATCTTGCATGAAGCGCTTGGTGTGAGAAAGCTAGTTTGCCGTTGGATACCGCATCTGCTTTCCGACGATTACAAGGCGGCCCGCGTCAGATGGTGTAAGAAAACTCTGCAAAGGTTCAACCGAGGAAAGTCAAATCACGTCTACGACATCATCAGTGGTGCCGGATCTTGGATCTATGCCTACGATCCTGATTCCAAACAACAATCTACAATCTGGGTCTTTCAAGACGAGCCAAAGCCGACTAAAGTTGTTCGTTCTCGAAGCACTTCAAAGAAGATGGTGGCCACGTTCGTTGGAAAAACCGGCCAAGTTGCGACTATTGCACTTGAAGATCGTAGAACGGTTAACGCAGAGTGGTATACCACAGTTTGTTTACCACAAGTCATCGCCGAACTTCGAAAATCTAACTCAAAGCGACGCATCATCCTGCACGACGACAACGCAAGCTCATACAGCGCTCGTCAAACGATTGAGTATTTAAAGCAGGAAAGAGAAGAAATTCTTGACCATCCTCCATACAGTCCTCACCTAAGCCCTAACGATTTCTTTACATTTCCTAAAATTAAGAAAAGTCTTCGTGGTCAAAGTTTCCAGTCCGGTGAAGAAGCATTCGACGCTTTCAAGTCAGCCATTTTGAACACCCCCACTTTAGAGTGGAATAAATGTTATAATAACTGGTTTGAGCGAATGGAAAAGTGTATTAAGCTACTTTATTTTATTTTATTTTATTTTATTTGGAAAACAAACAGTATTACATATCTTTATGGACAACAAAATAAATGACTTTATTACCATTTAAATGTTTTCGCATACATATTGCTTAGTTACTAGTCTATTCTAAACAATAATTTGAACAATTAAAAGGAGAAGAAACAATAACAATAATAAGAAGTTAAAAAATATATATATATATATATATATAACAAAGAGTAGAAACATGCACACAACAGTGTGAAATTAATACGTTAAGTTAAAACAAAAAAAAAACAAAATGAATATGAATAAGTTAGAGAACCGACTCAAACCAATGTTTGGATAAAGTACATCTGAACATTGATGGATTTGAATTAAATAAATCTAACTCACGACAGTTGACCAGTCTATTAAAACAATTTGCTGTTCTTGGAAAAAAAGATTTTTTCCTATATTTAGTTGCACTGTAGGGAACATAAAGAGAACACTGATGTCTTACGGACCTCGTAGGAACTTGTAATTGTAATTTGAAAAGTAAGAATGATGAATCAATTCTCGATTGAGCTATTTTTGCCATTAGACATAGATCAGCTATTTTTCTTCGCTCATATAAAGGCAAAATGTGATGTCTTTTACATCTCGCTTCGTAAGAAATGTCAGTTATATTGCATTTGTACTGAAGAAATCTCATAAATTTTCGCTGTATTAATTCTAATCTTTCCATATGCACTTCATACTGTGGATTCCATATTTGGCAGCAATATTCAAGGATACTGCGAACGAATGTACAGTAAAGAATTTTATGTATTTTAATATTATTAAATTCAGAACATGATCTAATCACAAAACCTAAGGCTTTATTGGCTTTTTTGGCAATGCTATCAATGTGTATCTCATATGTTAATTTGGCATCGTGGGTTACACCAAGATCTTTAACCTCGTATACTCTGTTTAACTTTATTCCTTTAAGAGAGTATCCGTATTCAACAAATTTCGGTTTTCGGGTAAATGTAATGTAGTGACATTTAGAAACATTGAGATCTAACATGTTTGACTTACAGTAATGTTCAAAATGTACCAGGTCTTGTTGTAAAAGATGACAGTCGTTAACTGATTCAATTTTCCTAAATATCTTCATGTCATCGGCGTAAAGTAAGATCTTAGAATGTGAAAAACAGATGTTAATGTCATTGATAAATATGTTAAACAATAACGGCCCTAGCAGCGATCCTTGGGGAACACCAGAAGGGATAGTGCGCCATGTAGATACGTAGCCATTCACTGTGATAGCTTGTGAGCGATTTTCGATGTACGAGGTGAACCATCGGAATAAATTGCCATGAATTCCGGCCCCTAAGAGCTTTTGCATAAGTGCTCTATGGTCAATACGATCAAACGCTTTACTATAATCTGTAAATACAGCATCAATTTGTCCACCCGCATCCATGCCCGATGTTATATAATCTGTGAACGTGAGTAAATTAGTGGTGGTAGAACGGTTTTTAAGAAATCCATGTTGGGCGGGGATAAAAACATTGGATAAAGAATCGTAGACCAACAGGTCTACGATTCTGTAGACAATGCGTTCAAAAATTTTGGCAAAAATACAAAGCTTAGAGATAGGTCTGTAATTTGTAATATCTGCTTTGATTCCGTTTTTATGTATCGGGGTGATGAATGCAGATTTCCAAATATTGGGTACAATACTTTCTTTAACGGAGCGCTGAAACAAGATCGTAAGTGGTTTGGTTAAACTTTCTGCACAATTTGTAATAAATTGAGGTGGTATGAGATCTGGACCAGCACCTTTGCTAAGGTCAACATACTCTAGTAGTTTACTGACAGCAAACGGAGTAATCTCAATATCACCTATTATGTTCGAGTGGTTGGAATCGGTGGTTACAACTCTAAGAGATGAACTAGCTAGACTCGAGGCTGAGGAAAGAAATGTAGATTGGAAGTATGTTGCAAAAAGATTACAAATATTAGTGCCTGTATCAGCGGATTGTCCTTCATAATGCATGTTGGAAGGCAGACTGTTATGACCTTTCTTATTGGACTTAATGTAAGTCCAAAATAATTTAGGGTTTGTAACAATAGATTTTTCCAATTTATTGATGTATGCACGATACGATTCCTCCTCAACAACTTTAGCTCTTTTACGCAGGAGAATAAAGGTATTATAATCTTCTGTATTGCCATAGATGCGGTATTTACGTAAATATTTAAATTTTTCGTTTAATATTTTTTTTAAGCAAGCATTATACCATGGCGGAAAAGTCGAAGAATAAATTAATTTAAATGGCACAAAATTATCAATTAAGTTGTGCAAAAGGTTATAAAAGTGTTCGATTGCCCCCTCTAGAGAAATATTAATTAAGCAGTCCTCCCAATGTTGTTCATTTAATATTGAATTTATTTTGTTATAGTCCCCAGATTCATAAAAGAACTTTTTCCTTGGGTTTGTTCTCAGATATTCAACACTGTTATTATTAAGACTAATAATAAGAGATTTGTGATGCTGTGCATTGTCTGGTACTAGCGGGTCTACACATGTTGTTATAGATGAAATTAAATCAGTATTGCAAAAAACTAGATCTAATAGTCTATTATTTAGGTTGCGACATGTATTAAGTTGGGTCAGGTTGCATTCAGAAACGGTGTCAAAAAAATACGTCTGGGTCGGACCCGATATACCTAATGGCTGTAAGGCGATTCCATCAGATGCCCAGTCCACGTTGCTAAAATTAAAATCTCCCATTATTATAAAAGTGTCATTAGAGCAGGAGTTCATGATAACTGATAATTTATCAGTAAAGTTACGTAATTGAGAATTATATGAATTACCATGATTTTCCGCGCAGAGGTAAACGGTGCAAAAATGTATATTATTTGTAGTACGATTTTTAAGTTGGGTAATAGTAACCCAGATGTCCTCAGCCGACGAGGACCATTCCGGACGGTCTACGGCTCTTAATTCACGGCGCACGGCTATGAGTACCCCACCTCCGTATTTTTCTCGTGTGTTTAGATAATTCCTATCACGTCGCCAAATTACGTATCTGTCATCAAAAAGCTCGCTGTCATTAATACCACTGAGTAACCACGTTTCCGTTAGAGATATCACGTCATAAGCGTTAGTACATAAGTTACGTTTAAACAAATGAGTTTTGGTTCGCAGCCCCCGAGTATTCTGATAATATACGTTAAAAAAATACATTGTGAATAGCAAAGCAATCACTAATGCGAAGCCATAGAATAAAAATATAATAAAGGAATCTGTTTATCCTAAAAAGTGCGTAAATAACATTTAACGAATTTATCAGTAAAAGTGCAAGAACAAACATTTTAATATGAACTACTTCAATTCTCAAAACGATGTACTCGTAATATAAATAGCTTACCTGTAATAATTCACTTGTGTTTATAATATAACAATATACAAACATGCAAACTGAGTGAGTATCAATATAAAAATAATAACTGATAATGCGATAAAATAATAAACATCTATTAGCCTTTATAATTAACTCAATAATTGACTTTTTAGGAATAATAATGAGATATAGCATCGATATTGAGCTAGGACATAATAATAGACTACTGTTGAAAAACAAGATTAATACATTTAGGTAATCGTTATAAAAAATATTTAGCCTATTTAAATCTATAATGAAAAAAATAATTAAAAATGAGGTACTATTATGATAATTATCCTTCATAAGCGATTGAAGTCCGTTTAATAGCGCAAGCAAATTTAAGCTAAACGAACTATGGAGAACGTAGGCGATAAAGCTCAAAGCATCTTTATAAGCGCTTACGCATAAGAACGATGTTTGCATAGACTGGTCAACGAATCCACAAATACTCACATGACGGGTAGTAGGACAATAGACCCAGTAATTGAATACGGTTCTCAAACCTTTTACACTATTTGGCGATAAACAAGTTTGTGTTAAATCTATTTTTACGCAGTTAATTTTAATAAATCGTTGTCGTTCTTTATAAAAAACACGGGTGAAGTATCAGATTTACGGGCCATGATTTGCAGTGTTTCACCCAAATATACTGGAAATTCTTTTCCTTAGCGATTGATCTTGCTTTGCTTAAAAGAATCTTATAAGCTGGCGTCAAATGATCATTTACATAAAAATTTGCAGATGATGTGAAGCCCAACTGTGATAGTTTAAGTTGCTTGTTCCTGCGCGATGACGCTACGAATTCTTCCTTAGTGTACCGGCTATTAAAACAAATAATAATTGGTTTAACTCCATTATTAGCCCGTGTGGGTATACGTGCAATGTAATTAATGTCCTTCTTTAGGACCGGGAAATCGCATAAACCTCCGATCTTCTGAGCTATGTCATAAAGGTTCTCGGTCTTCTTTTGTGGTATGCCTCGTATTTCCACGTTATTCGCACGGGCCCATTGGTCTCTTTCCTGCAACTCAAGATTAAGTTTGTTGACCTCCCTTTGTAATTGAGGAAGTTCGCTTGTAGCCTTTTCCACTTGGGTTATTCTATTTTCCAGTGACTTGATTGATCCAGAAAAGTTACCGATGAGCTCATGTGCCATTTCCAACGATTCTTTGAGTCCCGACAGATCGTTTTTAATTTCCCTGACGTCAGAAACTAGCGAAGCTAAGGGTGCCAAATCCAGCAAAATCTTGTTGAGTTGGTCTTGTATATTGTCCAGCTGGATCGGTTGCGGAGAGCTTGCCACTGTCGATGGAGCTGGGCGTGATTTACACTTCAAGCACCGCCAGTTATTTTTTCGATCACCAAGTTTTCGGTAACCAACCTCGGTAATTCCGGAACATTGATAGTCATAATATTGTTTGCAGACACTACAGACCGGCCCCTCGGTATGTTCTGAATGACAACTTGCACAGGTGAACATCGTGTAAAATGTTGAGAAACACTGGGTATAACTTATTCGAATAGATAAGCGTGCGCTCACTAATGACGTCGTGACACACTACGTGGTGAATACTTTGAAAAACAATAAAAAGTACTATAAAGTTCTAGTTGTGTTTTTTTCTTCAAACGACAGCACTTAAAAGGCATGCCTCGTAGAAGCCCTATGAGTTTGATAAGTTCCAACAACAGGTGGCCAAAAAACTGCCTTCACTAATTCGTACTAAGTCACCGTGGTGGAGTAGGGCTTATTCTCTCTCATCTTAATTTGAGAGAGGTTTTATACTGACAGTAGATTCCAGGTTGATTTATTTATTCTTTTTCTTTAGCTGAATGACCTCCACTGTAGGACTAAGGCCTACTCAAAGGTCGTTACGACAATTATACAAGGTGTAACATAATCATCGCAAGACCTGAAAGTAGTTTACTCTAAATCGGCAACTGAATCAATTCCAACTATTAAACCGACTTCAAAAAGGACCAGGACCTATGTTCGTCTCTGTATATGCTTTTTATTTCCTTTTTTTTTATTCACCGATATTTCCGTCAGATGTGGACCGATTTTGATGATTCTTTTTGCATTGGGTTCAGTATAGCTCCATGGTGGTAATTTCATCAGTATTGGACTTTGGACTTTGAAAATACGCCAGGGAACTCCTTAACGACAAATAATACGAATGCGTAGATTGAGATATTATGGGTATTATGTCAATCCTATAGGTACCCTACTATAGAACTAAACAGAATGTTAACCGACTTTAAAAAAGGAGGAGGTTCATAACTTGTCTGTATGTTTTTGTAATTTATTGGCTTATAAACTGATTTTGATGATTCTTTTTGCATTTAGGGTTCAGCATAGCTCCGTGATGGTCGAATTTAATTTTTATTGGTATTGGACATTGGGATTTGAATATACACCAGGGGTTTTCTATACGGCAAAAAGCATGAGTGTGACCTCGCTGTATAATAAGTAGAATAATATAAAGGAGATATATAAATAATAACAATAAATGCACTCATCACTTAAAATTGTACAATAAAAAACTTTAAAAAAAGGGAAACCAACTTCAAATAGCAAAAAATAAATATTTGAAGTCTGTGCCAAGTAACCGACTGCACCAACCAGCACCGACTTCAAATATTTATTTTTTGCTTTTTAAAATCGGTTTCCCCTTTTTTAAAAAAGTTTTTTTACAGTACGTTACATATTTTTTAATTATCAAAAATTTCTGTTACACGTTCAGTCCGCTGTATTGAACAAAATTTAATGATTATATAAATCTATACGGTTATTTCAAAATGAATTTCTGATACATATACCTCACACAAAAGTATTCAAGTAGGATTCGTGGTCAATTTTGGTACCAAGCATCTAGAAATGGTAGGAAATTCTTTAAAATTGGAAGTTTGATGTCGTATTGAATCCGTAAAGCAATAATCTAATTGGGGTCTGAGGCCTTGCGTTATATATGTTACACCTTGGATAATATATTATTATTGTTTCTCAGTTCTTCGGCGAGCTATACAAAGATGACCCGGAGATGTACGCTAAGAAGATAGACGAATGCTCAAAGCACCGCGGCAATCACAACCCTGCCCGCCCCAAGACCCCGCCAAACTTTTGGAACCCGCGCTGGGAGGTGCCCGACAACACCGAGGAGTTCAACAGGAAGAACAATGCCTCCTGACATATTCAAAACAATACCCAATAATTTCACCCAACAATTAAAAGTCTCTCTAAACTCCAAAATCAATGTTTTTTTTTTTTTTTGTTTTAAAAAATAAACGTTGCCCCACACTAGGATTAATTCCTGTGTCGTGGGTGCGTTTACAAACATGAAAATTCACGTACACAAATACCCAGACCGGAACAAATAATTGTGGATCACACAAAGATTTGTCCCGTGCGGGAATCGAACCCGCGACTATTAGACACAGTGGGCGGGGCAGGCTAAGCCTTTAACCACTGCGCTAAATCGTCCGTCAATGTTGATGTCTCAGGTGCCATTAAAAGCTCCTATTTCTAGGGTGTTAGGGTGTTAGACTTGCATGACTTTTCTGTATGCATTATTAATGTAGGAAGCCAGAGAGATTTTATTGATAAGATTTGTAAGGAAAGAACTTGGAAGGGTCCACTACCTGGCTACACCGCAAGGGATCTGCCGTATTGATATAGGTAGAAACAATATGAAGACCAACGAAGTGATACTTAATTTGAACAAAAGGTTTAGAATTCGTTTACATGTTAATGGATAGGATAACAACATTTTATGCTTTGCAAAAATAAATGATTGAAAATGGTTTTTACGATGTCCCGTATCGCAATGTTATCGATGACCTGCGGTTTACTATTATCGGTGTTTTCATTATCATTCTTTTACAGTCAAGAGTAATGTATATTACAGTAATGTTATTATTTGAAGAACAAGTCAAGCGTCTCCGTAACCGGCGAGCGTGTATGAGACGCACTATGAGAGTGGAGGAAGCCAGAGAGGTATGTAAGGAAAAAACCTGTTGGAACTCTGTACTCTCTATCTACCCCGGGATCTGGCGTGATAATGTAGATAGATAGATGGATAGATGTTCTAAAGACCTACGTTAATGAATACAGATGTCGTTATGACATTCTCAAAGTGCCTTTGGCGTACATACAACACAAATTACACTATTATTACGCATCTTAATCGAGTTAATTGATGTGATTTAGACGTACCCACCTAATAGTTGTTGATCGGGCCCAATATACACTGTTGATTCATATCCTTGCGGAATTTCGACTTTCTGGGCTGCTAAAACTGAAAACTAATTCATAAAAATAAGACCCTAAAATATGATAAAAATCACGGTCACGCCTATATTCCCCAAGCGGGCGAGGCAGAGGTGTACTGAGTACACCCACGCGTCGCCGACGATGTTAGGTCCCATGTAATACGGGGCAAGCCTATTGCCATATACCGGGCACAATTCCAGACTCCGGACTCATACTGGGAATTTTTCGTTAGAAAAACTACATTTGTCCGACTAAGGATTTGAACCCAGGACCTCGTGATCACAAAGCGCTGTGCTTTGCCACCAGACCAACGAGGCAGTCAACAACAAAATATGATTATTTTTATAAATAAAACAAAGCCAAACATTTCGTATGTTGCCCCTGCGTGTGCAATACTCTCTATATACCTACCACGGGGAAGTAGGGTATTCTTTACTTCAACTAAGTGTAATGAGTATCAGTATAAATATAGTCTTAAAATACCCATAGCGTGAATTAAATGATGTAGCATAATTAAGTACTCCAGTATGCCATAAAATTCCGCGAGAATATAAATTAACAGCCTGTATTATTAGATTAATACATAATTTTTTTACGGGTTTGTTAGTAATTTACAGATATTGTTAGCATTACAGGAAGAATTTATAAGAAATATTTTCATAATACGCAAATAATTAGAATAAATATTTTTAAATATACATCCATTGTTTTATTTATTATCTCGTAATCATCAACTTGTATGTATTTGAACGAAAGCAAAAAATAAATATTTGAAGTCGGTGCTGGTTGGTGCAGTCGGTTACTTGGCACCGACTTCAAATATTTATTTTTTGCTTTTTGAAGTCCGTTTACCTTTTTTTAAAACGATTTTTATTTCACAATTTTAAGTGACGAGTGAATTATTTACTAATATTTATATACCGATATTATATTATTTTGCTGAGTTGAACAGTAAGGTACCGCCTTCCGTTATCGCGTCGAAATGACGCGCTCCACTTCCCACTCCATCAGTGCTGGAGTCCCACAGGGCTCAGTTCTCTCTCCGCTCCTGTTTAGCCTTTACACGAACGACATTCCTCGTTCGGGTGATGCTAAACTGGCTTTATTCGCGGATGACACCGCTCTCTATTTCTCCAGTAGGAGCAAGGCCTTTATGACTTCGAAACTTCAGGCCGCCGCCAATACCCTAGGGGATTGGTTCAGGAAGTGGCGAATCGAGGTGAACCCGGACAAGAGCGCTGCGGTGCTCTTCTCCAGAGGTGCAACTTCGCGCCGCTCCCTGCGCCACCCCAGAAGGAACCGAGGTCAAGTGACCATGTTCGACCGACCCATTCCCTGGGTCAGTCAGGTCAAATATTTAGGGGTCACCCTGAACAGTACCATGTCCTTCTGCCCGCACATCAAGCGGGTCCGTCACCGAGCATCCTTTGTGCTCGGTCGTCTCCATTCGTTAATCTGCGAGCGGAGTAAAATGTCCCTTAGAAATAAGGTGACGCATTACAAAACTTGCGTTCGTCCCATCATGACTTACGCGTGTGTTGTGTTTGGGCATTCGGCCCCCTCTCACATCGATAAACTTCAAGCGGTTCAAAACCGCTTCCTCCGTAAAGCCGTAGGAGCCCCATGGTTCGTACGGAACGTCGACCTCCACTCCGATCTAGGTCTCGAACCTATTCGCGCCTTTATTAAAAAGGCGACAACACGTCACTTCGCGAACGCATCTACCCATGCGAATCCGTTAATCGTAGCCGCCGCCGACTACGATCTCCCCCCCGACCCCTGCCGCCACCGTCGGCCGCGACATGTTCTCACCGACCCCCCCGATGCTTTGTCATCCCTTCTTTCCGCTCAGAATACGAGCGACGACGAAGTAGACGTAGGCGTAGTAGTAGATCCCCTCCCATAGCCGGCGGTTGACCGGTGCGCTTAGTAGTGCACCCGTCCCCCTACAGCGACTGTCCAAACCGAGGGCGCCTCTTCGAGGCGCCCTCGAGTATGTCGCCTCTTGCCCTTCTGGCTGGCTGGAGCGTAGTGGTTGCACGCTCGCCTTTAAGACCGGTGAAGCTGTAAAGGCCTCGCGGCCAACAGCGTACATCACTCACACACACACAGTAAGGTACCTACAGGATTAATATAATAACTATAATAACGAAATCTATACATTCGTGCTGTTCGCCGTTAAGGAGTTCCCTGTTGTATCTTTAAAGTCCAAGGTCCAATACCAATAACATTAAAATAGGGCCACCTCAAAACTATACTGAACCCAATACAAAAAGACTCATCAAAATCGGTTTATAAGCAAAGAAGTTATAAAAAACAGACGAATTATGAACCTCCTCCTTTTTTGAAGTCGGCTAATATGCTGCTTAGTTCTATAGGGGGGCACCTATAGGATAGTCGTAATACCCATAATATCTCAATTTACACATTCCTATTGTTTGTCGTTAAGGAGGTCCCTGGTGTATCTTCTAAGTCCAAGGTTCAATGCCAATGAAATTAAAATAGGACCACCTTAGAGCTATACTGAACCCAATGCAAAAAGAATCATCAAAATCGGGCCACAATTGACTGAAATATAGCTGAACATACATAAAAAAAAACCATACATACAACCGAACATAGAACCTCCTCCTTTTTGAAGTCGGTTAACAAGATACACAGTCCCGTTCAAAAGTTACACTTATAAACGTCCCCAGTTCTACGTGAGTGGTTTTAGTTATGATATAAACATAAAATAGGTAATATTGTACCTTACTCGTATCACTTAAAGTTGTATTTGCAAAAAAGCGGAAGTCTGTTTTTGTGTGTCTGAATTTTTTAGTATCGTCCATTTTTGCTTGCCTTTTAGTGGTGCTATATTTCGTGCGGCGAGCGTGTATTTACCTATATTTGATCGATACTTGTTACTTACAAATACTACAAGATGGACTGATGACCTGATCAAAGTCGCTGGTAGAAGCTGGATGTGTGCGTCACAAAGGCGGTCACTTGAGGATGATGAATTCACGAATACTCAAAATCAAGATATTTGGAGCAATGCCTCGTTGGACCAGTGGCAAAGCGCATCGCTTTGTGATCACGAGGTCCTGAGTAGGACGAATGTAGTTTTTCAAACGAAAACTTCCCAGTATGAGTCCGTAGTCTAGAATTATGCCCAGTACATAGCAGTAGGCTCGCCTCCAATTCATCATCATCATCTCAGCCTATACTTGTCCACTGCTGAACATAGGCCTCCCCAATCGCTTTCCGATGCCACCTGCATCCAACGACTTCCTGCCATTTTCACAAGATCGTCGGTCCATCTGGCAGGCGGTCGTCCCACGCTGCGCTTGCAAATACGTGGTCTCCAATCTTTCTGCCCCAACGCCCGTCCGATCTTCGCGCTATGTGGCCCGCCCATTGCCACTTCAGCTTGCTAATCTTAAGGGCTATGTCGGTGACCTTGGTTCTTCTACGAATCTCCTCATTCCTGATTCGATCACGTAGAGAAACGCCGAGCATAGCTCTCTCCATAGCTCGCTGAGCAACTCTGAGCTTTTTTATGAGACCTATAGTAAGAGACCACGTCTCTGATCCATATATCATCACTGGTAACACACTTTGACTAAAAACTTTAGTCTTTAGGCACTGAGGTATTTTGGATGAGAAGATGTTGCGCAGTTTCCCGAACGCTGCCCAGCCGAGTTGGATTCGTCGATTGACCTCTCCAATTACATGGGACCTAACATCGTCGGCGAAAAGTGGGTGTACTCATTACATTTTTGCCAACCCTGCTTGGTAAGCATTTGTAAGTTCATATTTCTTTTTTTTAATCCTAGCCCCTCACTAAGATTTATTCCTGTGTCGAGGGTGCGTTTACTAACATGAAAATTCACATACACAAATACCCAGACCGAAACAAATAATTGTGGGTCACACAAAGATTTGTCCCGTGCGGGAATCCAACCCGCGACTATTAGATACAGCGGGCCGAGCGGCTTAAGCTAAGTCCGTCCTAAATTCTTAGCAGAACTTACGTATTCATCGAAGATACGCATGACAAATATAATAGACGTATAAGGTTAAGTGCACCCGACTAGTAGAATACCCTTATGCGGTATATTCAATGTAAACTGCAACCATAATTGTATAATGAGGTCACCATAAGTTGATGCCTTGCATAAGGTCACTTTTATGTTGATAATTGTAATTATTTCTATCAACGACCATGCTTTAAAATCGCCCTATCCTTTTTCCTTAGTTTACAGTAAAAGTGTGCAATGTTCTGCAATGTATTAGTTCTAGAGTTATCCACGTGTATCTAACGATAAAACATACTCCTGCACTCTAACCCCTCACTCAAACGAGCGCTTTCTTCAATGCTTGTTAATAAAGCGTTGAATTAAAACAAATGGCTAACGGTACATTTACTAAGAGTGCTTCAAAAATGCGCGTTATAAAAGCGTTCGTGCGTAGAGAGCTAAGCGGGCGTTCGCAAGGACGCTTTTTTCACGCGCGGTGTTGAAGCGAAATACGGCGGTTTAATAAAATTACGCTTTGCCATTTATTTCATTCCAGCGCTTTACAAACGCGGTTTGAAAAAGTGGCCGTGCGATAAGCGATTATTGGGGTGCGTTTTCGAGAAATAAACGGTCTCTAACTAAGCAAGACATTGTACAGAAGGGCCGTAGAGATTAAGAGTAAGGCAATTTACATGCGAATGAAAACTATAAAAACGCTAATCGTATGTGTAATGCACTAGGCTTACGCAAGCGGAATGTATATATTATATACGCCACGTCTATTAAATGCTGTTGGGTCGCTATGAGCATTAATCCTAGCATCTATTCTTAACATGCTATTCACGACCAGATAGGTTCACAGAACAAGATCCCTAGGTATTAAGTATAAAAGAATTTTATCTATTAGGTCTCTTTATCATCACGCCAGATCCCTTATGGTATCAGGATTCTTAGAGGTCATAAAGTTGCTGTCTATAAATAGCACGTTATTGTGAGCGAGTTGATAAATTTTAACCACATATAGGAAACTAATAATAACAGTTTATCAAAATACTAAAATATAATGTAAATGTAATAGTGATAGGAATTTACCTGCTCATGAAATATTTAAGACAGGTGCTTGCGGTCAACATAGTAGGCGAAACCGTTTCTTAGTTCAATGACCGTCGTTACTACTCATCAATGGGCTTAATGTAAGTTTTACCTCGATTCCGACTGGGGCTAATGAGCCTTGGTATTTTCAAGGTAGAGCTTTTCTTATCTATTATAAATGCCTACTTCGCAAGAGAGCTGGCGTGATGATATAGGTAGACATAAAAACGGGTTAGTAGGGTCACTACGTGCTTTTGACGTTTCGTTTTATCCACTGCGCACATAATACAATAGTCTTTATTGTCCTCAAGGTGTAGTATATATATTAATTAGTTTGGCTAGCAGCACTGCCCTAATTTCAACGTAAACACCGTCACGCCTATATTTTCCAAGCGGGGTTAGCAGAAGTATACATATATGTATGCCCACATACCGCTGACTATTTGAGATCCTTATATAAGGGTACGAGCCTATTGCCGTTATAGTAAGCACGATCAGACTCTCGATTGCTAATTATGTAGGAAAACCACACAAATTTCGACCTAGGGTTCGAACCCAGCACCTCGTGATCCCCTACTTTCGCCATTAGACCAATGAGGTAGCATGATGGAGAAAATAATTTAACCCAAAACTTGCGTGTTGTAGTAGTGTATACATGTATGTAGTATGAATCATTGCCATGTCTGCCAACAAGTTAAAATAACATGACTTGCTGAATAAACGCGTGGGCGGAGGGCAAAGGAAACAATCATATGGAGAACACCTTTTATTTATCTCAATAAAACAGAATATTATAATTTTTCACTAGCTTATGTTAAAAAAAGGAAATGTAAAATCAAATTAATAAGGATTAGTCTCAATATTTCAAAATGCTTATTGTTTAGTGTCAATGGACATGGTGATGGCGCATCATCACAAACACCAGGTTCCAGCAATTTCTATACCATTTTTTTACTTTCTCCGTCATTATTTCACTTACATTTGTGGTACAATTAATGAAATTTTGAATGCATTCAAAAAATAGTTCCATTTACAAATTGTTTAAACTGAAAATTTATGGTTACTTTGATATACATTATTACTTTTAATGCTACAACAAATTTACACATAGGCCTATGAGAGCTTCTTCGCTTTCTGGTAAAGAGTATCAACAACCTTGCTCATGTGGTGGATCGTCTCCAGGACAGTCTCATAGGTCTTCTCGAGGGGGGACTCATCGAAAACAATCAAAACTCCCTCGCCTTGGTCCAATATACCATTCAGTTTTTTATCCAAAATCATTTGAGACAGCTTCTTTTCTACTTGGACGACAGGCAGACGGATACAACGGGCTACATGGTCAACTTGGACACGCATGTAAGGTTCTACAATGCGACATAAGTTTTGCTCCAACATAGTGTCGTACAGAGCCCCGAGGTGAGCTCTCACAACGGCATCCTCCTCCAGCTCTGGTTTATATGTTTTTAGGGCAGCCTGGAAGTCAGCCAGTGACCTTTTGTGGGAAGCAGTCGCTACTGCTCGCATAGCTTCAAGTTCTTTACCTGCATATTTAAGTGCAGCCTTACTGCTACACACATTTGCCACTTCCTCGGCCTGGTTTAGCATGATCTTCGACAATAACATGTATTTTAAGGCTGTCAAAGCTTTAGGACTATCTGCACCATCATATCCTTCAAATGCCTCATAAAAGTATGAGTAAGCAGTTTTGAAGTCGCGTTCATCCGCAGCATGGAGTATTCCTGACTGCAGGTCAAGTGCAGCTTGCATTTTGGGAGGGCAGTAGATCGCATTCGCAGTAGTCCTCGCCGAGGTCAGTGAAGCACGAGCTTTAGGTAGATTGCTAAGAGCATGATAGGTTTTACTCTCTAAAAGGAGCACTTCAACTAATAAGTTTTTATCGTCTAACTTTTTAAGCTCTTTAAGTAGTGCGGTCGCCAGATCCAAGGCTTCCGTGTACATACCCGTGTCGAAGTATAGAGCGATCAGTCTCGCTTCCAGAGACTGTCGCAGGAACGTGCGGCGCTCCTCCTTTGCCCATTCTATACACTCTTTACACAACTGAACCTCGATGCCGATGCCCGCTTCCAAGTCGAGGAAGAAGTCAACGAGGGAACGCACCAGCTTCGCCGCCTTCGCCTTGCTTATCAGACTGAGGAAAGGTCTTGTCGCTTTTATCAGCTCCGCCAATTCCTTTGCCTTGCCTTCCTTTTTGTATTTCTCTCCGAGGTTCAGGATGCCTTGTTCCTTGGCTCTTATGTTTTCTTCGTCATCTTCGGGCACCTCGCCAGTGCTAACCATTTTGTCGGTCATGCGGACGTCCTCGTCTCTGTTCGTCGACGAGACTCGTGATCTCTCGAATAACATCGCTCCGGCCATGTTCTGTGTATTTATATGCTTACACTAAAAAACGTAGATAAACAGTAAAATAGTGTTACAGCAGACTACACTTTTTCTTTGTAATTTTGTATAATCGCTAAGTCATCGACGACCTCTTCAGAAACAAATCGTAGACGCGGCGGGGGTTGCCAGTGCTGAACCTTAAAAAAATATTGGTAGTAAATGAATGCGCTTCTGAAGTTTAATAAAACTTTTTAGCTTAGGTCTTCAAAGTAGAACATAAAAACTTTCTTTTCAGTGTTTTAAAAATGTAATACATAGAGTATAGACTTAATATAATCAATCATTAATCAATAGATCTTGACATTTTGGGAAATCTTGGAACCAGTAAATTTACGTTATTTACCAAATTAAAGTTCTAATAATTTTAAAATGCAAGTTGAAGATGATATAAATTTTTTATTTGATATATCAAAACAAGTGAAGGCATTTTATGAGACTGCTGTGATATATTTTACCAAAAAAGATTATTCTCATGGAGTCTTTAACATATTGTGTTCTATTCGTTCACCTCTTCGAAATGGTGATAAGTCTAAAATAATTGATTGTATTGTTGAGTTTCATCTCCAATGGTTACATGCTGTTAATGAAATAAGTAATTTTAGAAAACGCATAAATATTGGTCTCCCTAGAGAGGAAATATTTGAAACACTGAGTTACACTATAGACGCTATGAGCAACCGCTTAAAGTATTACCAAATTTATGTGGAAGCACATCGTAGTGGTCTACCTAACCCTGCGCAAATTAATTTAATGGCGGATTTAGAAATTGTTGAAGAAATGCACAAGGAAAATTATAATGTTCTTGTGGACAAATTAAAATGTTTCAGGACATATGTCGATGATCACGAGTTTAGGCTTAAACTAGAAGAAGAAATTGAAAATCTCCTTTTCTGGGTGGATAAAATATACGACGGCATTGCAATGAATTTAAGCAAATATGTCAATGTTAATGTTCCACATTTAGGTGTGGATTTGACAAAAACTTTGCAAGAAATTGTTGATGAAATTCAATATTCAACGAGTCCGACTGCACGTTTATTATTGGACGAATTAAGAGAAAAAGGTAAAGAAATAAGTTCATTGGTTCGCTGTACTGCAGGGCATGACCTAGAAATTTGTAAAGTTGTGGAAAAGATTAATACTTTAGATGAACGTATAAAACGAATGGAACACGAGCCATTTTCTGCTGCAATTACGGCCTTAAAACACAAAAGAGATTTTTTAGAAGAAACATTAAATTCTCTCGGAAATTTGAAAACCACAATTAAAAGCTTACATGAGTTAACTAATGTTCCAATAGAGGATGACGATATATGTGTATGTAAAGACTTTTTCCAGTTCAAAATTTTTAATCATTTTCTGCCACCAGAAGAGCGTGAACGGCTGGTTACTGAATTATGTTACCAGTGGGATACAGCAGTTTATGGAGATCAAAGCCATAAGTCGATTATTTCTATACTGAGTGCTGCTGATATAAGAGAGGAATTTGAAGACCAACTTGGCCGTTTCTTTGTGGATGAATACAGCAGGAAAATATATAGAAAATCAGAGGATAACATTTTGTATCAGGCCAATCAGAATAATGTGTTAGTACCAGTTGGTGATGACCCAGATCACATCTATTTTTATGATGAGTGCGGCCGTTATTTTGTTGACAAGACTACAAAACAGAGAATTTACAAAGATCATGAATCTGCAAGTGAATACATGTTGGATGCTTCTGGGGTATTGCTAAAAATAAAAGAAGAACGCGACGGTGTTACATATTACTACGATAATTATGGCCGTTATCATATTAATAGTGAAGGTAAACATATTTATCGTGATGCTGATGCAGTAAGTCAATATGAAAATGATGAATTGGGTAATCTTGTACGTAAACGTAGTCAATTAGACATATTTCAACCGTGCCCGGATGACGCACATGTAACTGAGGAATTTAATTATTTGAAACAAGCTGTCGGTCCAGCTTTATGCAAGTGCATCGCAGAAGTTGTAGTATTACAACCTGCTGACCCTATTAAGTATTTATCTACAAGTCTCCTTAAATATAGAGAAAATATAGAATTGAAACAAAGAAGAGCACGAGAGACAGAGGAATTGATGGTAGAGAGGGAGATTATACTTTCAGAAAAGCGTGCAGCTGATGAAAGAGCTGCCTTAGAAGCTGCACTATTGGCTCAAGGTGGTAGTGAAGCAAGTTATGATTCTAATTTATTGAAGTATACTTCCTTCCTTCCTAAGCATGAAGATGATGTAGTTTCAGTTGGAGCAAGCACTAAATAACGTATTTTCGCAATGATATTATAAGAGCAATATCACGGATGCCGTTGGTTAAAATATCATTGTCCTTATTGGTGTCTAAATATTGTTGTTTTTATAAATTAATAATAATTAATTATGTTGATAATTGTTTAGTTTTTCACAAGGATAGTGAATTTTGTGTTGTGTTATTGATTTATAATATTAAATTTACCATTATTTTGATATTGTGTTCAGTGACTTTCAGGTATACTCTGTTTACGAATCTTAAATTTTATATATAGATCGTTTCACGTAACAGTACCCTTCCACGTTAGGTTGGTATGACTAAATTTAGTGCTGTCACTCAGTATAAAAACATATACCCCGATTAAAAGACGTTAAGAAATGAAAAAAAAAACATCTATCACACTAATCCATTCAATATCCCTCCAGAGTTATCTATATCATCACGCCAGATACGTTGCGGGATAGGCAGAGAGTACAAAGTTTACAAAGTTCACCATTCCGATCTCGGTCTCGAACCTATTCGCGCTTCAAAGCAGTAGTAGCTCTACTGCTTTGAAGCGTTTTAGCGTGCATTTCTATATATCACACACACACACACCTCAATATGCATATAAAAGTTAATAAATTATCGAATTGCATGGCTAAATAGGGTATCAGAGCTTAAACAAAATTTGGCAGACACTCCTTAAAATTAGAAATTTAAATTTTATAATGAGATCGTGAAGCAATAAATTAGGGTGTCTTAGGTCTTGCGTTTTTTATATACACGAACCGCTTGTATGTCAAAAAAAAATTGAAAACGGGGAAAATCCAATTTTCACGCTCGCGATAAGCCGAAAAAAATACCGTATACATTGTCGTCCGTTTTTTCATAATTAATATTATGTTTATTTATTAATTAATATGATTTTCTTCCAGCAGGAGGGAGCTAAGCAAGCTTTCCAAAGGCTTTTTTGACTGGAAAAGATCATGTGAAAAAAAAAAGAATATGAGAGAAGACTATGAGAGGGGTATATACTATGATGAATTCGATATCAGTCTTCGAGACGATAATCGCACAAATGAGACATTAGATTCAGAAGATTAGATACTGTAATGTTGCGCGACGCCAAGACAATTTATAGAATTTCAGAGGAGAATTTTGTTGACTCCGATTTACTTTTTTTAAAAGAAAGATTTTTTTTTTAAAGAAATCTAATTTGAACGTGTTATTGTATTTTCCCTATTACTATACATTTATTACGATATACAACCTGCATATATAAAATGAAGTATGGGAGTTGAGGAAGCAATAAAGGTCTGTAAGAATATGTTGATATTCTAATCTGCCTACCTCGCAAAAGATCTGACGTGATGATATTTGTAAATAGAACAATCCATAACTACCCCACTGCGAGACTAGTCTTCTCAATTATAGGGGTCGAAAATTAATTTCATAACAGGATTATTAAGAATGGCGAGTCCGTCACAGGTTATATGTTTTAGGCTTCTTATTATGACAATTCTTTAAATGGGGACCGAAGTGGAGACTGCTTTCGTTAAGTAACTAACATATCCTATGATTAACTATTTTGTATATTATTCAGTAGAATTTTTACGATTCTGAGACGTTAAATAAACTACTTCACTTCACAGTAACACAATTAAAAGGTACAGGAAAAGTGTAAAATTAACAAGTATCTTAACGCTTTGAATCGTAGTGTAAGGTCATATGGGTGATAAAAGCGACCTTAATTTTGTTTTACTCTTTTTCCCAGAGTTATACATGGAATTAAAAACGTAAATAATTTCCAATCGTTATAAGAGATTTAAAAGCACTTCCGCAGGTTTTTTTTAAATACCATTCCTGTTTACCTCCTCTCAAAGTCTTGGACACGATTACGCCGTTCAAATTATTATTATTAGGGGGGGAAAAAACTAAAGCACTGACACTAGCAATCTATACTGAGAAACGACTACCAATCTAACACCAAAGGGAACTGTTACGTGAAACGCACTATAAGTAACTACTTACAGTATTAATATAACATTTATCTATATCTATATCATCACGCCAGGTACTTTGCGGGGTAGGCAGAGAGTACAAAGTTCCAACAGGTTCTTTCCTAACATACCTCTCTGGCTTCCTCCACTCTCATAGTTCGTCTCATAGACTCTTCGCTTGTCCTTCAGATAAGACTCGGTTTATTTGGGCATGGTAAGATAGTCTAGGTCTTCCCCGATACCTACATCCTTCCACTTTCACATTGTATATCTGTTCTGTCATTCTTACTTCTATATGCCCGAACCAACGGCGCATACCCTTTCTCATCTTTACACCGATACTATCTTTCATACCTACGCGCTTTCTTTCTACGCTGTTGCGAATATGGTCGGTGAGCTTCACTCCGCACATCTCCAGCAGAGCTCGTATTTCCACCGCATTTATCCTACTATCATTCTTCTTCTTACATATCCAGCTCTCGCTGATATATAACGGCATTGGCACAAGTACTTCATTATATATAGCAAGCTGCGCCTCTTGGCTTAAGTGTCGGCTCCCAAGTAGCTTTCCCATCACACCATTCACTCTGTTCCCTGCTTTCACTCTTCTCTCTATGTCAAAGGTGTATTTCCCATCTGTACTGAATGCGCATCCAAGATATACAAATACAAACTCATTCACTTGCTCCAGCACATCAATATTTATTTACACAGATATCATAGTATTGAGTTATTAGAATTTCAAGTTGGTAATACATTATTACAAGAAGTTATTACATCAACAATGACACTAAAAACAAATTTCAAAAAGATATCTGTTTGTGAACTAGACTTAATTATCTGTATTTCAGACATCAGCCCTCTTCCCTTAGACACAATGAATGTCACAAACAGAATATAATATTAGTAGAATATAAGATTGAAATAATAATTAATTATTACCAATTTATACATTTTTTAGAACATGAGAACATTTTTTTTAATCTGTATCTACTTTTGACAGCTATGTTTAGTCGGTCGGCCATTTGTGAATTTTACGAAATATCTTCGTCGCTCGCGAGTTGACTTCGTTGATTTTGGGGTTTACGGTGGGCCGTTTCTGTTTTGCAATGGTTTTCTAATCGAACTCGTTTCTATTCTATAAAATAAGTTATATATGAATAACAAACGATGTTCCTCAATTCCTCAACCCGATTATTTATTAATGAACAAGTACATTGAGGTGAACATAGTAAAAACAATTTCTAGTGCCTACGTACTTCCTACAATGATTAATCTTTCGGGGCAAGGTTCTTCATTATTTTATGTAAATTAGCATGTATCGGTGTTTAGTGACGTACTGTGCATCGAGTGTTGTCATCACGTGCCAGAGCGTACGCAGAGTCGCGCTGTGAAGGTTCAATAGCTCGTTACTTGAATACAGAAGTGGTTGGCATCGAGACATTTATAATTCATTCGTTCGCAACTGATGGCATTTAGCTGTTGTATTCGCCAGTAAAGTGTCGCAATGGTTCCGAAACCTCCGCCGCCGCCCGGGCCTCCGCCACCGCCGGGGCCGCCGCCCCCGCCCATATTTGGGGGTGGTTCGAAGGGCTCCTCTTCGGACGATAGAAGTGCCTTGCTGAGTTCTATAAGACAGGGTGCGAAATTGAAAAAAACTCAAACAGTTGATAAAAGTGGACCGTATATACCTGGAAAAACTACAAATGCAAGTAGTTCTTCGCCCCCGATTGGTGGAGGCAGAAGTGCGCCTCCGCTGCAGAACGGCGGGGGTGGTGGCGGGCCACCAGGGCTGGGTGGCTTGTTTGCTGGTGGCATGCCCAAGCTGAGACCTACTGGAAAATTGGCTGGTAATTTATTGGGCTAATTTATTTTTACATCTATAACTTTATCCTTAGTTTTCTTAAGCAGATTTACTTGTTTTTGTTTGAGTAAGACAAACACAGAATATGAATTATAAGTTAGTTTTTTTATTCTATTTTATTCTTTAGTTTGATTACCCCACACTAGGATTTATTCCTGTATCGTGGGTGCATTTACAAACATGAAAATTCACATACATAAATACCCAGATCGAAATAAATAATTGTGTGTAATTAACATTTATCACTAGGAGCAAGGTCAGTTCATCACCCTCTCAGTTTGAGAAGAGGCCCATGCCCAACGGTGGGACAGTTTTTTAACAGGGCTGATATTATTATACTAGGAGCAAGGGTCTATCTACATCAAGTTAGAATCTATCTACATCATCACACCAAATGGCGTAGACCACCAATGATATAGATAGTCTAGAAATGTTTATCATTTCATGTAATGGGAACAATGTAAATGTACATTATTATCAACAATATCAGCTTCATCAACATCAGGAGAAATAAAGCAAATTTATAAAAAAATAATTCATTTGATTACTAGTATAATATATAGTATAAATTACTAGTATAATAAATAGAAATCAGTTGCAGATTCTATCATTAAATTATTGCACAAAACAAAATAACAACAAATTTCATATAAAAATAATGAGATCATTAGTGATAATGCCATTCTATGTCATGTAGGTCCCATCAAAATTGGTTTAATGGCTTCTTAGTAGTACAACAATTTTGTAAAGTACTCAAACAACATACATACATAAAGTAATCAAACAGTTTGAAATATCTGTAAAACATAGACACCCTCTTCACCTATATAAAACACATCCAAATGAAAAGAGGCATTATCTACAAAATACATACCTGAAAATCACACAGATTAAGTAGCAGGTAAAGCTTCTACTAAATGTATGTGTGACTACACATGTAGTTACACGAATCACTATTTTTTAGTTGTTGAGAAGCTAAATAGGCATTGGTACGAGTCGAGTTGGCGCTTAAAACGCTCAACTACAGCGATCATTTTTGCAGCACTAAGTGGTACTACATTATTGCTGGATTTTCACATATTTTGGTAGCTGCCACCATGTTTATTTGGTGTTGTCCCTGTCTCAAAATTACTGCTTCTTGTAGATGTGGTCTTTAACTATTTTGAGTTAGGTGAACATTACTGCACATGCCTTGTCATCAGCAAACATGTTGGGTTCTTTGTGGCATATCTACACTAATGTAATAAAGAGGGAAGATTGGTATTTTTGGATGTCTGTAATAAGTAAACTCAAAAACTACTAGACTAATTTTAATTATTTTTTTACCATTATAAAGGTACATTATCCAAAAGTAATAAAGGCTATAAAAAATAGACCCGGTAAGTGGAGCTGTTGTCGACAGGTTACGAAGTCGGGGGAAACTGCTAGTTCATCATAAAGTGTCATACATTAATATGGTCCTGTAAACCTTATTTGTTTGAGACTTATCTCTAATCACCCTCTTATCAGGCTAGCAGTATGATTAGCTTGTATACAATGTAGATAATACTGAGGTATTTATTAATTTACTAAACAAGCATATTGAATAATTTGCATAATTTGTTATCATCATAATCATCATCTCAGCCTATACTTGTCCACTGCTGAACATAGGCCTCCCCAATCGCTTTCCAGCGTAACCGGTCCGATGCCACCTGCATCCAACGACTTCCTGCGATTTTCACAAGATCGTCGGTCCATCTGGCAGGCGGTCGTCCCACACTGCGCTTGCCAATACGTGGTCTCCACTCTAGAATCTTTCTGCCCCAACGCCCGTCCGATCTACGCGCTATGTGGCCCGCCCATTGCCACTTCAGCTTGCTAATCTTAACGGCTATGTCGGCTATGTAATTTGTTATACATGGTTGATATTTTAAAATTAGTTTTTTTTTTAATTTGTTTAAAATACACATTAGGAATGGCTCCTGTGTCGTGGGTGCGTTTATAAACATGAACTACACATACACCCAGACTGAAGCATATATTTGTGGGTCACAAAAGATTAGTCGAGTGTGGGGATTGAACCCATTCTTGGTCCAGTTGGTCGAATGGTCCAAGCTCTTAACCACTGGACCAACCCTTCATTAACTATATACGTATATATAGGTTTATGGAATTATATTACTTTAATTTTATAACCTTTATTAAAATCAATGAGTAAATACAATTATGAATTTAGCACATTAAAAATAACATGGGAA
Organism: Phalera bucephala; assembly: GCA_905147815.2. Classification (NCBI taxonomy): domain Eukaryota; kingdom Metazoa; phylum Arthropoda; class Insecta; order Lepidoptera; family Notodontidae; genus Phalera; species Phalera bucephala. Next base: position 26,724,456 of record LR990621.1, read on the forward strand.
AATTGTATAGGGTAAAATATATCATTTATTTTGTTCCTTTATTTTCCTATAACTACCACATTTTGCGTCATACACATTTATTCTTTTTTAACTTGAAATTTAAATACCAGCTCTGTAAACACATCAACAACTTTTTATATATCTAAACTTCATAAATTGTAAAAACCTAACAATGCCAGTTTGTTTTTGAAATGCAAATTGAAATATCGAAAATGACTCAGGTTAGTTATTATTGCCTATTTGTTCTTCCTTGGGGTTCCCCAACCATCAGTTCTCAATACAAAAATCATAAGATGTACATAAATTTCTTTACTATTTTATTTTTTGTATGCGCTCTTTATGGAGTTTATGTGGAGTCACCCTTGCCGACTGAATGAAGAATAGTCTATCTATCTATCTATAACCTCACGCCAGATCCCTTGCGGGGTAGGCAGAGAGTACAGAGTTCCAACAGGTTCTTTCCTTACATACCTCTCTGGCTTCCTCGACTCTCATAGTTCGTCTCATACACGCTCGCCGGTTACGGAGACTCTTGACTTTTCCATCAGATAAGACTCGGTTTATTTGGTCGTGGTAAGATAGTCTAGGTCTTCCCCGGTACCTGCATCCTTCCACTTTCACATTGTATATCTGTTTTGGCATTCTTTCTATATGCCCGAACCAACGGAGCATGCCCTTTCTCATCTTTACACTGATACTATCTTTCATACCTACTCGCTGTCTTACTATGCTGTTGCTAATGCGGTCGGTCAGCTTCACTCCGCACATCTTCCGCAGAGCTCGCATTTCTACCGCATTTATCCTACTTTCATTCTCCTTCTTACATACCCAGCTCTCGCTACCATATAACAGCGTTGGGACAAGAACTCCGTTATGTATGGCCAGCTGCGCCTTATGGCTTAAGTGCCGGCTCCCGAGTAGCTTTCCCATCGCACCATTCACTCTGTTTCCTGCACTCACTCTTCTCTCTATGTCAGCGGTGTATTTCCCATCCTTACTGAAGGCGCATCCAAGATATACAAACTCATTCACTTGCTCCAGCACATCGTTACCAACCACAATCCTTACATTCAGTGAAAGAAGAATAGTGTGATTAGAAACCCATGTAGGTTGAAGGATGACGTGGTGACTAGGATTGAAAGAGGTTTGTTGAATTGGTATGATCATGTAAAGAGGATAATAAACGGCGGCTAACGAAAGGCATGTATAGAGCTAATGTGAGTGGATGCGTCGGAAGTGGTCACCCAAGGAATACATATCATGACCAAATTAATTTAGGCTCTAAGAAAAAGGTCAAGAACGTAACACTCTTAATCGACGGCAATGTATGATCGTAGATGAAGCGAAAGAGGTGTGTCAGAATCGTAGTATGTGGCAAACTGTTGTCTCTACCTACTCCAGTGGGATAAAGGCGCGAGTGTATGTATGTATTATTTGTTTTGGGAAATTAAATTGGAACAAGTCCAACCCTGTGTAGGGAAAACAGACATTATTTGGAACTTAAACCACCCTGAAAACCCCCCCCAGTGTCCTTTAGCATGATGGGCTTCCTGGAGCTCCAAACATCCTTCCTTCAATCAGGGGTTCATTAACTCATACAACTTGTGGAGTCAAGTAAATCTTCATTAACTGCTTGCCCTATATTTTAAAAATCTGCGGTTCCTGGGACAATAAGATATTTATTTTATTTATTATTCCATCAATAAATGCCTTCACATATAAGAGTGTCACACACACAGTGTACATACTTTATTAAAAGTTGATGTTGATGATTATTTTTATTCCATATATAATGGGATATGACCATTACATAATCGGCATACCCTTCGATTCTTTTCGACCATGTTTTATCATCTAATAATATGATGTCACAATAACAGCATCTGCTTTGTCTTAAGACATTTTTATTTTATAGTTGTGTTGCGGGTAAATCTAGTGTTAGTAGTTAGTAAGTATATTGGCTGTAGGATAGGTAATGTAGATATCTTCTGGCGCATTTTCCATAATTATCCATTTTAAAACTTCGTTAAATCATTTTAAATTGTATTATTCCAAACATCTATCTATCTACATCTTCACGCCAGATTCCTTGCGGTGTAGGCAGAGAGTACAGAGTTCCACCAGGTTCTTTCCTTACATACCTCTCCACTCTCATAGTTTGTCTCATACACGCTCGCCGGTTGCGGAGACTCTTTGACTTGCCCTTCTGATAAGACACATTCTATTTGGTCATGGTAAGATAGTTTAGGTCTTCCCCGGTATCTACATCCTACCACTTTCGCATTGTATATCTGTTTTGCCATTATTTCAAACATTTTCAAGCTTTATTAAATCAACGAATTTTTCAGCATCCACACCCAACGGTCAAGTGCGTACCGACGCGCCGCGGTTCGCCCCGCCACACCCTCAGCAACCGCCGCCACACCCACAGCAACCACCGCCACACCCGCAACAGCCACCGCCACATCCTCAGCAACCACCACAAAGGGCATCGCCAGACAAGATGAGACCGGCAATGCCTATTCCGGCGACCACCGGGAACGTTAGCGCATTATCTGCCGCTTTGTCAGAGGCTCTAGCCGGTAGGGACAGGGAATCTCCCAGGGAACCTTCGAGGGAAGTTCCTAGAGAGGTCCGTGAGCCTCCAGCAAGGCCTGCTGTTCGGAGACAGCCGAGTGATATAAGGACGAGAGGGCCGCCGCCCCAGCCGCCTACGCAGAAACCGACTATGCCTTTGGTAAGTTTTTGATGACTATTCTTTGCTTTATTTTATTTTTTTCACCGACTTTAAGCTAAGTAACCGACTGCATCAACCGACTGACGCCGACATCAAATATATATTTTTTTGTTTTTTATTTTTGAAGTTGGTTTGCTTTTTTTTGAAAAATTATTTATTTTTATGTGAGTCACACCACGTGACTTAAACCTAGGTAGGTTTTCCAAGAGGATTTTCTGCTATAAAAAATCAGCAACGTGTCTAAACATTCTCAGTTTTTAAAGCAGTATTATTCTTTATTTAACAAACTTATGTAAACATTGACAAAACCACCAAACAATCTATACTTAAGCACATCTATTTAGCTCGTTCTGCATTGTTCTCCCATACTCTATAAATGCAATGTATACAAAAAGAATTGTAAAACTCATTTTTAAAAAAGAGTAACCGTGGAGTTTCTTGCCCTTCTTCTCCACAGGAATAACTTTCCGAACGGGTGGTAGAGTCTTAAGTAATTAATAATTTTCTCTTTTTGACTATTCATAAGTGCCTTTTGGTCTACATGAATAAAAAACTTTTGATTTTGGTTGTCTTTCAGGGAGTGTTAGTTCTATTAAGTTACAAAAACGAAATTACAAAAACAGAGGGCCTAGATAAGTTGTCAGCGTTATGTTTCTATTCTCTTGTCGCAATCGATAGCGCATTGTTTTGACCACGTGCCTTTTCGTTGCAAAATGTCATTCCCATACATTTTTCCGCTTTCTATTAGCGTTAACGACTGTAGATTGTGTCAACTTGGCTATAGGCGCAGATTATTGTAATCAATTTTCGTCCCAATCAGATAAGTGGCATCAATGCACCACGTTTCTGATGAGGTTTTATTGTCAATCCTTTATCATCATCATGCACGCAAGCACAACAACCCACTGCACTCCTTGTGTGACAATGGACTAGATGCGGTCTTGCAGAGGTTAGCCAGCCATTTGTTGGTCAGGGTTCAATACGTTGAATGTTTATTTTTCAAGGTTTTATTGTGTCATGTACTTGATATAGTTTTGGTGAAACGCTCATGTTCGGAATACTTTAAGTTATCTAGTTGTTTGTGTTGTGATGATAAAATAGTGTACATTTTTATCCTGGGGGGCCAGCGCCTCTGTAGCCATATTATTTTAATTTTACTTGCCATGAGAAATTGAGATTAAACTGGGTATATCCACGTGTCATTCTCATGTCAAAGTAAGATTAAAATATTACTGCCAAAGAGGCTTTTGTACGTGTCCGGGCTCAATTAAAAACCTTCAGAAAACTCCCAGAAATGTTTGCTTGGTTCAGTACTAATTATCTCTGATAAGCCTGTAAGAATATCGTAGTACCTGCCTACCCCGCAAGGGATCTGGCGTATAAGGAAAGAACCTGTTCCAACTCTGTACTCTTGCCAGCTCGCAAGAGATCTGACGTGATCCTATAAATTAGGGTTTTCCAACCTTTCTTTTGTTGAGCCCCCCCCGGGGCCGGGGGGGGGGGGGTATAATCCGGGGATTATAAATAATATTTTCATGCTCCATTCCCTTTTAATGTCATTATTCCAATTAAAGTACATTATTTTAACAAATTCTGTTTATTTTAATTCGTAGTTTTACAAAATAAACATCAAAAAAAATTAAAACGTTTAGCGAAATCATTTATGTAATTGAAATACTTCCTGAACTTCTTCGGAACGAAGACGTCGCATTTTGAAACAGTGACAAACAGAATCAATGAATGTGATATTTTGATGTTTAATTTACGCGTTATTTTTTTGTGTTCAGCCCCCCTTCATATCACACTACTTCTCCAAACAGGGCGCGCCCTGGTTGGGAACTTCTGATATAAATAGATAGCGAATCTCTTAGTTGTAATCACAAAAATGGTGTTAATAAAACACTAAAAGTGAAAAAGCGCAAGATTTTTTTTCGAAACCTTTGTCGCTGCTTTGTCATACATGCACAGTCTGAAACAAAATAGACACAGACTCACTAACACTCACATTATTACTGTGAAAATATTTTCCAATGTATTGTATTATCTATCTATCTATCTACTATCTATCTATACATACATACATATAATAAAACTGTAACCGAGCCGAATTTGTACATTAAATATTTTTTGAAAATTTTAATTGAGGTACACTTCCTTATCGAAATAGAGGCCGAAACAATTTTTTTTGGAATTTTTTTTTTTTTTTTTTTTTTTTATAAAACGTAGCCCCACACTAGGATTTATTCCTGTGTCGTGGGTGCGTTTACAAACATGAAAATTCACAAACAAATACCCAGACCGGAACAAATAATTGTGGATCACACAAAGATTTGTCCCGTGCGGGAATCGAACCCGCGACTATTCGACACAGTGGGCGGAGCAGCTCAAGCTCTTACCCACTGCGCTAAATCGTCCGTCAATCAATCAATCAATTATTGTTTGTCTGTCTGTCTTTCTGTCTGTCTGTCTCTCTGTCTGTCTGTCTCTTTGTGTTTCAATCACGCAAATACTACCGAACAGATTTCAATGAAACTTGGTATGGTAATAACATATACTCTAATTTACTTTTCATCTCGGAAAAATCAAGCAATCCCGTATTATGACAGGATAAACCATAAAACTTATTATTTTAATGATGGTTAGTCGCGAGCTGCAATCTTACGTTAAAATGTGTGATTTCACCTACTAATATTGCACTCGGGTTCGTCTTCTATCTATCTATCTATCTTCTATACATATAATAAAACTGTAACCGAGCCGAATTTGTACATTGAATATTTTTTGAAAATTTTAATTGAGGTACACTTCCTTATCGATATAGAGGCCGAAACAATTTTTTTTGGAATTATTGTCTGTCTGTCTGTCTTCCTGTCTGCCTGTCTCTTTGTGTTTCAATCACGCAAATACTACCGAACAGATTTCAATGAAACTTGGTATAGTAATAACATATATTCTAACTTACAATCTAAAATACTTTTCATCCCGAAAAAATCAAGCAATCCCGTATTATTGCGGGATAAACCATAAAACTTTTGCGGGATAAACCATAAAACTCATTATCATATTATTTTAATGATGGTTAGTCACGAGCTGCAATGTTACGTTAAAATGTGTGATTTCGCCTACTAATATTGCACACGGGTTCGTCTCCTTACGAAGTAACTCTTCATCTTCTATCTATCTTCTATACATCTATCTATCTATATCTATAAATTCGGAAAATAAATCGATTTTATCCAGGGGAAGGACATACATAGGCTATCTGTTGTCTCAAAATAAAAACTTAGGAGTGTAAAATACACGCCAAAAAATAACGCGAACGAACTTGCGGGTACAGCTAGTCTTATAAATAAAGTTACAAGTTTTGAAAGGGTCATACCAACTTTAGCCACTGTATCACATACATTGGGCCACGCAGTCCTGAAGCATTTTGGATTAGTTGTCGATTCGCACGAAATTAACTCACTCGAATCGTGCGAATCTCACCTTCAAAAATATCATCATCATCATCATCAGCCTATAGCAGTCCACTGCTGGACATAGGCCTCTCCAAGTGCACGCCACTGGGCACAATCTTCGATTCAAAAATATGTAAGTAGAGTATTCGCACACTTTATATTTTGAGCAAAAAAATACGAAAAAACTACTGTTGTGTACGTAAAATTCCAAAAAAAAATGTATTTGTACAAATCGACTACTGAAATAATATAAATTTTAAAAGGTGGCGATTCACAAAATTCGTGCGACTCGACATCTAACCCAGCATTTTGTGCCAATTTTCTAACCGTGTGGTGACAAGTTCTCACGACTATACAACTTCTTAAAAAAAACACCGTCACGCCTATATTCCCCAGAGGGGGTGGCAGAGGTGTACTGAGTACACCCACTTTTCGCCGACGATGTTAGGTCCCATGTTATAGGGGGCGAGCCTATTGCCATATACCGGGCACAATTCCAGACTCCGGACTCATACTGGGAATTTATCGTTAGCAAAACTACATTTGTCCGACCTAGGATATGAACCCAGGACCTCGTGATCACAAAGCGATGCGCTTTGCCACCAGACCAACGAGGCAGTCAACTTCTAGTGCCTTGTTATTGGTATTTGTATGGTTGTAATGCATTTGAGATCTTGCATATCTCCCTTCTAGCATAAAGTGGTCTAAATCATTACTAAATGTGTCAGCGGATTAAAGAATCCGTTCACGCGCAACTGGTCCTGCCTCAACTGAGTGCGCGACACACATTTGTATTATCGTAATCGCTGTTATCATTATTTTGCTAGTAAATTCATACTACAGTGCAACCACTTCATTTTTTCAGGCGGCTGAAAGTGGAATTAAAGTTTTCATATAAGATTTTATGCACTATGTGACATTTTCACAACCAGTGATGACTTCGTGACGTGAACAGGGAACAAAATGGGGGAGCGGGTGGGAATAACCTCAAAAGCAAAAGGTTTCAAAACTGATTATCCTTAAAATATGTCGATTGTAAATATTATTGTTGTTACATATTTGTAATACCTTTAATTAGTATTTCATTTAATGACACTGTAACATCAGTAGAAATGTTATAATTATGTACTTGGAGGATAAAAACATTACGACACGTCAATTTACCTTGAGGTCTTAGGGAAAATATTTAATAGGCAATACTTTCAGAATGTAATGCGAAATATATTGTAAAGATTTATAAAATGGTTAACTCTATTAATGTCTAGTAAAGCTGGTAAGCATGTTGCTTAGTAAACTTTTAACCCCTAGCAAAATAAGTTTGATATTATAGATTGAGCCGTTGCATAATTTGCTCTTTGTCTGTGTCAAGGTTATTTTTAATTTTTGTCAATCCGTCTCTTTACTTGAATGGCGACTAAGGATATCCACAGAAAAAACCAACGCTATAACCCCTCAATACTATTCCAGCGTTTACCGTCGTCCATGTTGTAGAACCCTTCCGTTGCATTCATTTCTCTCCTTTCGCATACAGAAAGTGCACATAAGCTCTGATACTGACCTCGCTGGCCAGTGCAGAGCACCACGGCAAATTACCTAATTTATGCCCTTCCCTTTAGCAACTGCTCTAACTGAGTTCGTATACTTTTGCCCATTCAAGACTTTCGCACTTTTAAGAGATAGATCTCTAATATTCTTCATTAGATCATGATATCATTTATAAAGACCCATTAATGGAGAAGAGACCTTTGAATTAAAACAAGAATTCTATGCGATGATTTAAACAAAGAGTTGTCTTTAGGCTCACTGTTTTGTGACTACAGTTAAATAAAAATAAATCGCCCACCCGACTATTGTACATGTATAAATATCCTTAGCGGTGTGGCACGATGCGTGGGGCTATAAAGATTTAAAATAACGCCCACGTGGGAGGGAATCGCACTGATTTGGTATCGTGTATATTTCCTCCGCACCGCTACACGTGCAATGTCTGTTTTACAAGTTTTTAATTCACTTGCTTTGTTGGTATGCTTTTTCCGGTTCAAAATTTGTGATCCGTTTTACAATATCTTGCTGGCATTCGATTGAGCTGAAATTTGGCATATCTATGTACCTTTAGTAAATGAAACTGCCAATATGGTGTTGTTGATGTGTCAGTGATGGAGCTAGACTGATAATGGAAATAGGAAGGTGGCCATAGGGACTCTTCCACTCAAGAAGATAGCTCCGTCGTGTTTGATCTCGTCAAACTTGTTTTTTTTTATAAAAACGTAGCCCCACACTTGGATATATTCCTGTGTCGTGAGTGTGTTTAAAAACATGAAAATTCATATACACAAATACCCAGACCGGAACAAATAATTGTGGATCACACAAAGATTTGTCTCGTGAGGAAATCTAACCCGTGACTTAGACACTGGGCGGAGCGGCTTAAGCTCTTAACCACAGTTGTAAATCGTACGTCCGTGTTCTCTGTCTCAGTCTCATGATTTATTACTTTTAGTTGAATTGTAGTAAACGCTCGTAGACCTGATGGCCGTCGGTCAGAAAGGTTCTCGAGTAATGACCGCGTACCGGCAGACCCTCCACAGGGTGGACCGATGACCTGCTGAAGGTCGCAGGTAAAAGCTGAATGCTTCCCGCACAAAGCCGGTCGTTTTAGCGATTATTCGTAAGGCCTTTGTCCTGCAATGGACGTGTTTCGGTTGATGATGATGCTGTAGTAAACGTCTCTAGTCCGATGATGCTGAGTTGTTGACCGTTGGAAGCAAGGTACACAGTTCGCGATAATCATGTGCGAGTGCTATTGTCATTACCGTACTTCGTTTATTTACACCAGGCGAGCATTGTTTTCGTGAAGTGGGGCATTCGTAATACTGGCAGTGTTATGTCTGTCATCATCTCTGGGCACACACTTGTGATGTGTTCTAATTTAGGTAACGTAAACTATTAGGTCCACCATTAATCGTCGCCCATTTTTTGTTTAGGGCTATATATTTAACAGCTTTATTTACATAAACGCGCAATTTAGGATGAATTAAGTGCTGAAAGTCTTGGAAGCCATGGATCGTGTATAAAAAAATGGACACTTGCGCCCACATTCTCTAATGCAGGCCAAAGGCCTCCCCGAAACATCACCATATGAACGTACGGAATTTTAACCAGAAGGCCAATTATCGTATTTAATTGACACTGAGAATGAATCTTGACTGAATTGAGATATAATTATGAATTAACTTACATTTGGAATTTTGCTCCACTAAAGTATTGATCCGATTTCAGTATCATCTCAGTATAACTTCGATATAATGTCAAGTTGCTAAGATTAAAATATGTTGTTAATTATTTGTCGATCACACGTTAATCTCAGCTGCCACAATTTTAATAAAGAATATCTAACTGAAATCTTCAATTTGACGATGTTTTGTATATCTGTTGTTCATGTCAGTTCATCATTTTATCGGAATACCGTTTACATTTTGTTCAACTTTCGGTCCAATCTCGATTCGGTCGATGTCGATATTTTACGAGATTACCATTTGTTAGATTTATGACATTAAAATTTGATTAAGACTGCATTTTGAACACTTTTAATTACAAGAATTGGCCTTCAGGTTTCACTACAATCATGGATTGGAAGCTGTGCCACGAAAGTTCTCTTACTTCTTTCAATCGTACGTCGTTTAAATAGAAACGTTATGTTATCAATTAGAACTAAAGAAGGCATCTTTGTTTTATTACTGCATGAAGCGAGGTTGTTTTTCCCTGCAGTGTATGAAGGACGTAGAGATAGTACGGGTCAAATCACTCTACGACCTTGATAACGGAGATGATATTGTTTATTACAACTTGGCGGTTTTATTATATTTTATTTCAAATCACGACAGAAAAATCTGTTTCAATGCTTATGTTAAAATGTATTTATGTTATTTTCGTATCGTTAATCCACGTTTTGTGTCATGAGGAGCATGTCTCCGGAAGGGATACAGAGATTGCAAGGTAATGCCCTAGAGGTATTTGCCGCAGTTTGAAATGAGAAGGACTCTGTTTTAAGTTAAAAAGAGAAGGTTGGTAATGCTTCTTTATCCATATAGACTAACACTGCAACAGTGACGTTTGTGATACAACTGTAAAGAAAGGGATATTTAAATAAGGTTAATAAATACAAACCGTGTTACTAAAACGGTCTAAAAAGTATATAATTAAAGCACTATATATTAAAACGAAAAACAAGAAGTGTAGAAATCGAACAGACAGTCAAGAAAGCGAGTTAATTAAATCTCAGTAAAAATGAGAAGGCTTATGCTAACATAGAAGATAAATGACACGTTAGTTCCAAGAAAATGTTGCGTATAGAAAATGACTAAGCGATGATCTTTGTCGGATGAAAACGAAAGCTGACATTGAATCATAGCGTTTATCTGAGGTTGTGTAACATTTGGCCGGCGGATTAATAAATTAATGATCTGCGTGTCATGCGTGTGTGTTTACAATGCGATAATAGTATGACAAATATTTCTTGATCGTTGTAATAGAGGAAATACGTAGGTTGCATTTATTAGAGTTCGTTTTAGTCCCCCTGCCGCGTCTGTCTGTTGTCTGAACGCGATTAACTGAATAACCTCTGAACGGATTTTCATACACCAATCACATTTTCACCAATGGACGGAGTGATTCACGAGAAAGATTTATGTGTAAAATTCATCCGTGCGTGGCCGGGGCGGGTCGCTAGTTAGATGTAAAACGGATATTAATTTAAAAAATATATCTCTTGCATGAGAGTGGAGGAAGCCAGAGAGGTCTGTAAGGAAAGAACTTGTTGGAACTCTGTACTCTCCGCCTAACCCGCAAGGGATCTGGCGTGATGATATAAATAGAAAGGTAGATAGATAGAGATCACTTGCCTACCTCGTTGGTCTAGAAGTGTAGGGTGCTGTTGGCGATCTTGAGGTGAGGGGCGAATCCTAAGTCGAACTGTGTTGTTAGGGAATTTTTATCAAAAAAATCTCAGTAGCAGTTCAGAGTCTGGTTCAAATCTGAAAAATTGCGACGGTCCGACATTTATATACAGGATGGATTTTTAGATGAGGCAGTAAGGCCAGCTACCTTAACCGTTGTCGCCACAGGAAAACGGTTCTAAGGAGACTATCTTCAACTTTTTGCGAAGTTCTGAACTGCATTTACAGATTTAAAAAAAAATGTACAGTTTGCAAGAAAGGCGTAGATCATTCACACACACACTCACAGCTGCAATGGTTAAAAATCCACTGTGTATACGGCTTCGGTGCTAATCTTTTAGCTGTATAAAGTTATCACTTATGTTAGACAGTCGAAGGTCAATTAGGCGAGCTAATTAGGACGAATATTAATGACACTAATCATAACATAACATTTATTGCATTGATTTATCTGCGTGTTAATGCGTTGATTGATTGTTAGTATGTTCGAGTTGATTGCTTTAAAAATGTTATTTATTTAATCTTTATGCACTTATTATAGGTGTAGAAACAGGTGTGGCAGGTTTAAAAATACACGAGGTTAAAAAAAATCTGATCTCTTGTGTGTTTTCACAATGTGTTTATGTGTTCTTTTTGTTTTATTTAACACGTACCCTAGGAATTATACCTGTTTCGTAGGTGCGTTTACGAACAGGAAATTCACATTCACAAACACCAAGATCGGAATTCGTGGGTATCATAAAGATTTTTCCCGTGCTGGGATCAAATTTGTTCCGGTCTGGATATTTGTGTATGTGAATTTTCTTGTATGTAAACGCACCGACGACATAGGAATAAATCTTAGTGTGGGGCTACGGTTTTTTAAAACAAAAAAAAACAAAAGCAAACCCCTGACTACTTGGTCCAGTGACCCGAGCTTGCCTACTTCCGCTGCAACCACCAAGCCTTGGACAATTTGGGGTTATTGTGATAGATGAATGCTTCTATAATCATTCGGGTTCTGTTAGTGTTGAAATTAAGTGATTTTATACTTCCTAAGAACATACAAATTATAATTTTATATGAGTCATCTTACTAGTCCCTAACCATTGTCTGTATATTATGTTTGGTCATGAATCACTAAATAAATCATAGGTACTGGCACCGCCTTGTTAGGCAGTCAAGTCAATTCAAGGGGCTACCGAGATAAAAAAGTGTTTTTGTACTCCATGCACTTCAAGAAGTATATGGATTAGAGACTTAATATTTAGAAATATGATTTTTGACTCTATATTTTTGGATCTAGTAAAAGCAATACACTATCAAACGAAATTTTTTCTATAGAAAAATGTCTAAAGTCATCTCAATTGCTTTACATTTTCTGATTTCAACGCGAAACATTATGAACTAATCAATAGAATTTACGTAAATACGCGAATAATTACAGCAAAGTTCTTGTAAAGCAATTTTTTATTTAAAGTGCAGTTTTTTTTAGAAAATGATACAAATTATTTTTGCACATACGTCTTTTAGTTCCTAGCGCGCGCTCAATAAATCCGTCCCTTATTATTCATTTGTAAAGTAATTGCGTCACTATCACGCTCCCGATTGATAAATGGTCGATCGCGGTAGGCCCTTAAAGCTTTCCTTCAGTAGTTCCATTCAAGCGTACTTTCAGCAATAGGTGTAGGAAAATATGCCATTGGAGAACTCAAAGCGTTTTTCTGTTTCAATACTTTCTAATAGTGATGTCTGTAAAAATAGAACCTGTTGGAATTCTGTACTCTGCCTGCCCCGCAAAGGATCTGGCGTGATATATCGATATATACTTTTTAACTAACTTAAAACAAGGAAGAGGATTTCAATTCGCCTTTATTTGTTCACTAAAAATAACATACAAGTATGTTACCTTATATCTCTGTTATTATATTACAGATTTCTTGAAGAGGATAGAGATTTTGGCTATAGTTTAATAGAATAGAGATTCTAAATAGAAATAATAACGAACCACTTTATATATGATTCGAACCCACGTAATCCGTCATAATCCGTAATTCGTCGCATAGTTATCTTTAATTTCTAATTTCCTATCTTTATTTTATACGTAACAATTATCTTTTAACAAGCCTTAATTTAACTTGTACTGTTCTTATGTCTGTCTGTCTTTCCGGTTTAAATCTTGTGATTCATTTTTCATACACTGGACACCATCTGGGTCTACAGTAGGTATTAATTCGTCAAGACAAATTCAACGAGCCCAAATACTTAGGGTACTGTTGGGTGCTTAGGTGGTTCCATTAGCCATCATTCGGCTTTATCATCAGACCATAAACACAATCTGGTTATATAGTGCTTGTCAATACAAATCTAACAAGCCTAAACACGAGGGGGTTATGTTGTGCAGTTGACATGTTCCTACGGCTACCTTCTGACCCCATCATCAGACCAGCTCCATGGTACCATTTTATGGCATTGTCACCGAACATTACATACGTGTACCAAATTTCACCGCAATCGGATTCCCGTAAGTGCTTGAAAAATGGATCACAAGATTTAAACCGGAACGACAGACAGACATACGAACATTGCAAGTTAAATAAAATCATGTAAAAAGAACTTTTTAAAATTCAAATTATTATCAGTTTAGCGTATGTTTATAGCAGCCATTCTCCCTTAGTGAAACTCATCATTTTATATATAGCATAGTTTTCTCACAAGAGTTGAACATTAAAATTCACATTGCATGCTTTCACTGCTCGTTCGGTTTGGGAACCGGATTTGGCGTTCTTAACTAGACATACATTAATCCGTTAAGGGCTTCGATCAATAATATTTGGCAGCCCACCAATATGGCAGCGGTATTGGTGAGCCAAAGTGTCGGGTGTGTCTATCAGTACAACGAGGAACATTACGAAGTTGAATTAATATTGTTGGTTGTATTACACGGAACAAGAGTTACGTCTACATATCAAGAAGTACGTCCTTTTTACGCGAATTTGAACAACTTTTGTTCTCCTTCACTTTCTAAAACAAGTTCATTCGAACAGCTGATGGACTTGTATTAAACACTAAAATGCTTACAGTTTTATTTTAAAAAGACTTTTTAAAAACAAGCCTTTATGTTGATATATTATTAATAATATTATCCCTGTTGAGAAACTGTCCCACAGTTGGGCACGGGCCTCCTCTCAAGGGTTATGCATCTATGTAATGGTGCAATTAAAAACGGCCAATCAAAATTAAATGCGTATACAAAATTTCGTGTTTATGCTGTTGGGCTGTTATTTAGTTCATCCGTTTGGAGCCAATCCTGGGTGTAGACTCAGGTCATGCCATAAAAATGCTTTGCCATCAGTACTGAAGCGACATGCCAAATTTCGACTCCGTAGAATAAGAGACCAAATAGACCGGGTATTATCTGAAGGACAAGTCAGGAGTCTCCGTAACCGGCGAGCGTGTATGAGACAAACTGTGAGAGTAGAGGAAGCCAGAGAGGTATTTAAGGAAAGAGACCGTTGGAACTCAGTACTCTCTGCCTACCCCGTAAGGGATCTGGCGTGATGATATAGATAGATAGATAGAATAAGAGAAAGTGCTTCAAATTCAGCTTAAAAATTTTGGCCTAAACAAACAAACGTTGCAAGTTAAATAAAAGCTTGAATAAAGGGTCTCATGCCAAAAGTACGTCCATTAGTATGCCAATCTGGAAAACTTTTGTTCTCATCTCACTTTTCCATACAAATTCACTCGATCAGTCAACTTGTATTGAAATCTAAAAATAAACTGTTGTAGAACAAAGTTGTTTAGACTGACCTATAAGCGCAAGAAGTTTCGGCATGATACCCAATTTCCCTGTAATCAATGCTACCTATATTGTACTTCCTACAGGACTATTTCTTAGTGTAGCGTGGCCCAAATCACACAAATTTATTCCGTAAGTTATGGTGATCGACATCCTAAAGCGTTTTATAGCAGCGTTGTAACTAGAGATTGGCTAACCGGAGTCGCAAGGTGCAATTATCATCTTCACAGGTGGGGCATCACTGAGTATCCTTGTTGTGACTGTGGAAACTCAGTGCAGACTATCCAGCACATCGTGGAGGACTGTCCCACTCAAAAATTCAGCGGCGGATTTGAGGGGCTACACCAGCTGACACCAGAGGCTAAATAATGGCTCATCCACTCTGACATTAAATTCTGATCGTGGTTCGCATTATTAAAAATACACCGCCATACGATGATGATGATGACTAGAGATCCGCGGCAGAGTCTATCAGGGGCGCAAACCTCAAGGGGTGATTTCGTAGACCCGCAGCCTTCAAAATACTATACCTTTCTACTAAATAAGTTTTGTGGGGCGCACAATTCTTTGCCCTGGACGAGATCGCTCACTATAAAAAATATTGGACCAAATTACCGCACATGATCTGAAGTATCTGAAGATACCGACTGATATCGATAGATGATATCATATACAAAACATAATTATTAACATAACATCTGCAAATACAAATGGCTGATAAGACTGCCTTGATCTATTGACGCATATTGCGACTGGTGATTCCGAGGTCCTGGCTGCGAATTCCAGATCGGACAGATTTACTAGGGTTTTTTTATAGAAAAATTTACTGTCGTAATCCAGTCTGGAATTGTGCCCGGTATAATGGCAATAGGATAGGCCCTTACACTAACATCGTCGGTTAAATGTGTGTTCACAGGATGCCGCCGCCGCCTCCACATTGTGTGTATTGTTAATGCAAAATAGACCATAGAGCCAACATTACTAGTAAATTTTGCTATAAGTAATTCATTTCGACAACTGCTTGGTTTCGGGTTGGCGTAGATAGACCTCTCCGTCAATTGGATTCAGTAGTTTCAATCCCCGCTCGGGGAAAATTTGGTTTTGAGCATGTGAATTGTATATCTGTGAACACACCCACGAAAGGAATAATTACTAGTGCGGGGGTTATTTAAAAAGGAAAAGTTTTTTGTTGAACGTTTAATTTTTTTTCACAAGTGACTTTAGGGTTACGTAAATTTGTTGTTTCTACTTTCTCAACCATGTTGCTCTCTACACAAATTTCATGTACGTTTTTATTTTTCTTTATTATAGAAAACTTCGCTATCGGCTTGTTGCTCGGTTATCGAGAGCCGTTAGCTGAATCATGCATTATCTGATAATTATCAATAACACGTTTCCATATATTGACGCGTGTTTATTCAATTTCTTTGTCAATATTTTGTATATTCTTGTCGTGGCCATGGACGAGACACCGTTTTATTTTTCTACTTTTGGTCGGGTAAGTTAATGTAAAAGTATTTGGTGCTTGGGAATAAATACCTATAAATGAAGCACTTCGTTTTATATCTGAAGGTGCTGATAGCAGTAGTAGGGCTGCTATTGATAATTTTTAAGAACTGGCAAGTTTAGGTTAAACTTGCTTTTTTATCAAATATTATAGTAAAATGTTTAAGTACTATCATTACATATTATAAAACACAGTCCCCCCGCCGCGTTTGTCTCTCTGTCTAAACGCGATAAACTCAATAACTACCGAACGGATTTTCATATGGTTTTTAGCAGTAGACGAAGTAATTCAAGAGGAAGGTTTATGTGTATAATTCACCCCAGCAAAGCCGGGGCGGGTCGCTAGTATTGAATAAAAAAAACTATGGCTTAAGGCATTTTGTACATGGCGTCTCATCAAATGTAGTTCTAATAGAATGTCAGTAGATATTTGTAAACAATTTTTAGTTTTCCAAAAGTCTGTTGTCGACCAATTGAAATATACTTTAAGTACTTTTTCCAAGATTTTCACTCATTTCAAACTGTGTTATTAAATTTTAAGATACTCTATGAGCCTCAATATCAATACCTTACTTAGATAAGTCTTATTCGAGATAAAAAATGATAAGATCGGAAATTGCTAAGATTGTTTTATTCGAGATAAATATTCAAGGAATAAAATAGCTGCACATAAATCACACAGCTCTTCTGAAATTCAAAGGTCGTGCGTGTCCAATCTATTACTTTTAAACTTTTTAAAGATATTTTTTAAAATCATTCCATGGTGTAACCGATTCTACATTTTACGCGGCAAAATGGTGTTTTTTCCGATCTGAGTGACCAGCCTATAGCAGGCTTGTCGTGTACCTTATAAGGCAAAGTTAGTAATCGTGAACATAAAATACTTCGCCAGATGTTCATCTGGAATATTAAACGAGGAAGAGGCGATTTTATGAACAATTTGAATGTATGTAAATACGTTAAATATTATGTACATCATATTATGTACATGTGTTTAGGTAGTTAAATACATACCAGAGGATGTGTGATGCAATCTGCGAATACATTAGTATATATTTTGATTGGTGTAACAGATTTTTAAGCCGATTATGGATGACAAAGTTTGCTAGCCCCCCGCTTATGCGATACTTGAAATATTGATGAAATGATAACAATATAATGATTTAGTAATTCAGAATCAATCAAATTTAAGATATATGCGGAATTATGGCTCTAAATCTAATTTGTATTCAGGAGTGCAAAAACTTTTAGAGATAAAATTTTTAATAAAGCTCAGTTTCTGTCAACAGTTAAACTAATTTAGTAGCAACAAGAACCAAAACATAAAGCTTGTACGTCAACAGTGGGCATTAAACTATAAATTATGTAGGCTAAATATGGATTGCGAGGTGATATCTAAGAAGTTTTGAATTCTTAGATTTATTTGAATATTATAATAATATTAGCCCTGTTAAGAAACTGTCCCACCGTAGGGCACGGGCCTCCTCTCAGACTGAGAGTGTTTGACCATTGTCCACCACGCTGGCCCAGTGCGGGTTGGCAAACTTCACAGACCTTCGAGAAACTCTTAGGCATGCACGTTTCCTCACGATGTTTTCCTTCACCGTTAAAGCAAGTGATAGTTTATTTTTATACGCACATGCTTTACGAAAAAAAAACAGAGGTGCGTGCCTGGGTTTGAACCCGAGACCTCTGACTTTGCAGTCCAACGGTCTAACCACTAGGCTATCACTGCTGAATATTCAAATATTATAATTGAAAAAAAAATCTAACTCGGATATTTTTCGCGGTTTACTGTAAAGTCCTTACACCTTTCCCGTGAAAGGTGCTGTAAAGCACTCTTAATGTTGGGAACTATATCATGAACCCAATCCCGTTGCGGGATAGGCAGAGAATACAGAGTTTTAACAGTTTCTTTCCTTACTTCCTTCACACCCATAGTTTACCTCATTATGCTCGCCGGTTACTGAGAGACTTGCCCATCATATAAGACACTCTATTTGGTCTTGTCAAAATAGTTTAGGTCTTCTCCGGTACCTAAAGACTTCCACTTTCGCATAGTATATCTATTTTGTCACTGTAAAATAGTTTGATTTTATGTTAGAGAATCGATCTTATGATTTTCGTCCTGTACGTCACTCACCAAAATCTCAGGGATTATTCTCTACCTCGATTCATTTGGCCGTTTAATGGGATTTCTAAGTTGACAATAACAATATTAGTCATTGCGCAGGTAGTCATGTTATTTGTGACCATGAATATCAATGAATTATGAGTCAGTTCTAAGATTGTGTTGACTTTTGTCCATCACACCGCGTGTTGTCCCATGCTACTATTTAATACAAGGAAACATGATTAATTAAATCGAACAAGAGTTTTTTTGCTAAGTTGTTCCCTAGATATCGGAAACTTGTAATGAGGCAATCTGTTTAATTGACATGTTAGTTACGGGAAATTGTTTACGTCATAAGTATGATTTATAATATTGTTATAACATTACCCTGGAAACAATAATCGTATACTTGGTCAAACTTAGCGACAACTCTTTTTGATAATGTCCTAATTTAACAAAACGTTTGAAATAACTGCTATTTTAATTCTCGGAACTGGAATTTCTTGTTCGGACATCGGAAATAAAAAACACACTTGGTTCTTCGATTTAACAGCGAGATATCAACATTTTGTTGGTCACAAAACTTTGTAACTTGTTTAAGTAGATGGATTCCCGATTTGTTGCTACTACAACCTCTTTAGCAGTTATTTTGATCTTACTTTGTTGAGAAAGAGATGGAGTGATAAACTGCGTATATCCACATCTCTCTCACGGCAAACTAAGATTACAATAATACTGTTAAAAGATTGTGGTAAGTCCCTGTCATTATCCGTGCTTCTGATCGTTGTATAAGATTTCTTCCAAGCCGTTATTACCAAGGTCGTTGGACTGAGCTATGTCGTAAATAATAAGAAGATCCTTTACGAGTTTGTGTTATTCAGGCTATTGGAACATACCCGCTACTCTTAGTGCTGACTACACGACGAACAATAAATCTTAATCTTCATAGTAAATATTTCATTAGTATACAAATTGTATCTATGATCACACACAGAAGCCGTTTGAAACGGGTGTTTTTAACTGAAAAAAAAGTAAAGGATGTTACCCCGACTAGTTTGCAGCTGTTCGTGTAATACCGGTCCAAGGGAAGTAATCATTAGTCCATATCTTTGTCCAATCTAAGTTGTATCAAAGAAATTGGATGATTTCGTACAATGAATTATCAACCTTCTGTGGACCAGATTTTGGGTTGCTAATAAATAATCATCAAATTTACATAGGACTAAGTTATTGAACGAGTGGAATATCACACCTAAACTGTATACTTATTAGCTTTCACACACTATTAGCAAAACTGACCACTGGTCAGCGGAAAATCATCGCTTTCCGAAACCTGCAAGTTTGTTAACTTAGTGTTATCTATATAGCTACGACCGGTACAAATTGAGTAAATATGTTGCGTAACACAAAACCCGAGGCGGGCCTGCTCACCTTGCTCCTCCGAACGCCTCCACAGCCAAAAGTCGCCAATACCGATACAATTACTGACTCGAATCATTTCACTCGACATTCACGAAATTGTCGATAAATGCGTACTTAACTGTGGCTTTTTAGATTCTATCCAGATATGGTAATGTGAGGTAACTGAAAGTAAAACTTTATAAAAAGACGGATAAGTACTGGCGGGATTCGGGACTTGTGAGTTTTTGGTATAGTTATTTCCCGTAATATGTAAGTTACTGTAAACTTCTAGGTAGTGACAAAACCGCAAAAATAATAAATTGTCTCCTATAATATGGAATTTCATTAACTGTCGGTTTGGATTTGAGGTCAACGGGAATTCCCTTTTGTCTTAGTTTTAGCTACGTTAATTTCAATCTGATAACCAGAAAGGGTGTCTTAAATCTTGTTTTGTATCTTTTGGATCAAAACTAAAACTGAATTGAATCTAAGTCTTCTCTAAATTTGTCAATGGGCAATGAAATAGACCGTAGTGTCTTGAGGAGAGGGTTAAGACTAGACGAGGTTTTCATGGAACTAAGAATTGTCTTATTTACTTTGAATATTCGTGCATTATTGACCCTACAACCTATGTGTGATATAAGTAGATAACACTGAATAACAGATAAGATGAGGGAGGAAATGCTGATAGTGGTCAGTTACGTGATATAAGTAGTGAATATAGTTCCAAAACTGTAACCCGTGTTCCTATTCGTCTCCTGGAACTCCAGAGCATGTGCCAATACAACATAAGGACAAGATACCGACGTAATGTATATTCTACGGAACTCATTCAAAGTCCATTGCACCAAGTATTGATGAATCAACGCTATTAACACATAAAGGTCCGTAATGTTGGCTCCAACAGGTGCGGACAGTTTCACTTTGAAGCCGCACCGTCAAGGAATCATTTGACTCACCCGTGACTCAGTGTCCCTCATTGACACCGATGATTCACAGGAAAACCTGCCTTGTGGGGCAGTGATAGAATTGATAATAACACAATAGCGGTTTGTGGTATCATCGCTAGCGGGTTGCGGGATAAGTGGTTATACACGCTAATTAGGAATGCGAAAGTGTTTGTTTGTCAATTTTGCACGACTTAACTACTGAGTTGGTTTGTCGTCTGTTTGACAGGTTGTATGTAATCTACAGGTAGAATAGTTACTGAGTTTGATTATTTATATTTATTTATGTGTGTACAGAAGGTTTGACACAATTCTTTTTGATGTTGGTTGGAGCATGGTTTTTCATTTTTCTTTTTTTTCTTGCTGGAGTGGGTTCTTAAGAATGCTGTTCGACCTCAAATTTACCGTCAATTTGGGCTATTGAAACCATTTAAATTATGACGATCAATGTTGTCCGTCTAACGCAGCTACGGTTACGTTTTTCTTTTTTTATATCTATCTATCTATATCATCGCGACAGCTCCCTCGCGCGGTAAGCAGAGAGTACAGAGTTCCAACAGGTTCTTTCCTTACATACCTCTCTGGCTTCCTCCACTCTCATAGTTCGTCTCATACACACTCGCCGGTTACGGAGACTCTTGACTTGCCCTTCAGATAAGACACAAGTCTATTTGGTCATGGTAAGATAGTCTAAGTCTTCCCCGGTACCTACATCCTTCCACTTTCGCATTGTATATCTGTTCGATATTCCTTTTTTTCAGACAGTCATGCCCCTATCTTTATTAGGAAGCCAATGAATTCTATGCATTGAAATTACAACTGTTCCAGACGAGACCATTACTTTTCTGCATTAGCCAGTGAAGTAAACAACAGAATTATCATCTAATTTAAAAGTACCTGTATTCCATTTGTATCGCTTGTCGCTCATGCAATATATACGACCACCTTTAGTAAGTAGGGCGGTTTTCCTTTCGCAATACTGAGTCACGTATTGATAATAAATTATACCAGCGCTTTGTTTATTTACAGTCGTTCGATTATGTACAATTGTTCGATATGCGGTAATTATGGCGCTTGCGATTCTAATGCTGTTTCCCTAAAGCGGTCACTTTGTGTATGTCATCTAGTGTTTGTCATATTTACCAGTACGCCCTGCCCATCACGGTAAATCAAAAGAAAATTGGAGATTCCTCCTAAATTTCAAATCAGTTTCGTTATCTTTTGTAAACAAAACATCGGATTTAAATTAATTTGTGAATACTATGGGTTGAGTCATGTTAAATTATTGCACTCTTTTACCTGTTGGGATTATGTATTCTGTGCCTATCCTACGGGCGATCTGGTGTAATGTCATAAATTTGCTATATTATGGTATTATTTGTATAGAAATACTGAGATCATTTTTGGTTAAAACTCAACTGCCTCTAACACTTACTGAGAAGTAGCATGGTCATTTCTTATGCCCTATAAGAGTACAATTTTATCCCCAACTATATTCAAGTCCATATTTGTTAGGTTGTCTAGGATACAAATCTTTGCACTGCGACGTATACGTCAAATTGCAAGTCAGCAAATTTCTATCATCTATAAAATTTTACATTCAAAAATAAGGTCACGTGACACATGTAATAGGCTTCTTTGCATTTACAGCCTAAAGCGTCAATTACTTGATTGATATTAAACCGAATGACTATGAAGTGTGGTGTGTTTGGAATGTGTTATATCTTTGTCGAGATGTTTAATGTCCTGCGAGAGAGACGTATAACCGTTTTATTTCGATTATCTGTTCTATTTTTCATTTATTGCAGCCTAATATTGGAAATGGTCTGTTCTACTTCTATACCTCAATTAGCTATTTCTATGCCTTACCTGCTCTTTGCCACTATTTTTCTTTGAAATGAATAATTTGGAAGAAAAATTGTCTATAGTGTATTACAATCCAACTTTAAAACTTTTTTCTCTCGACATAAACACGTCGATTTCTTGCTAACAGCACTTTAATTTCGGTTTATTCGGATATACTGTCGCCTTCATATTACACTTGTTATAGATTGCAATTACAACTAAAACATCTAAAAATTGTGGAGGTTTGTTCACAAAGTTTTAAAGTTAGATTGCAATAGACTATAAATATCGAAGACATGGCCCCCACGCAGATAGTTACCGTATTTAAAACAAGTTAATAGGTGATTTGTGTATTTTTGTTGAGAATGCACATATGGTTTCTACGGCATCATCACGATTGTTACAAGGTGTTGAAATGTTTACAGTTTCCTAAATAATAAAGCAAAAACGTGCCCCTTTCTATGTTAGGTGCTTACATGATACTTAAAAGAGTGGTGGAGTTGCTCGCCCCTTTTCTCCACTGGACATTTGGAAGTGGTGGTAGAGTATTTGTTACTTTTCTGACGATTCATAAATACTATAATGAGAATAAACAAATTCTGATTTTGTTAGATGCTTACATGCTCCTTAGCTAGTTGTGATAATGCATACTAATATTACAAATTTGAAAGTAAGTCTATCTGTCGGTTTGTCTGTTACATTTTCACGGACCAATTGCTGAACAGATTGTGATCAAAATTTGAAAAGAATTTATGCAAGGGAAGGACATAGGGTCCCTTTTGTCTCAAAAAAGCTTATGGGTGTAATATACACGCCAGAAATTAATGCGAACGAAGTTGGGGGTACAGCTCGTTATATTATAAGTCGGAGTCCAGTTCGACTCGCAATTTTTTAGGGGTACCAACTCCTATGGGAATAAGCAAGTTATGATAAATTATTGCACTCTTTTTACCTGTTGGGATCATGTACTCTGTGCCTATCCTACGAGTGATCTGGTGTAATGACGTAAATTTGCTATATTATGGTATTATTTATATAGAAATACTGAGATCATTTTTGGTTAAAACTCAACTGCCTCTAACACTTACTGAGAAGTAGCATGTGCAACACTTATGCCCTATAAGTGTACAATTTTATCACAAACTATATTCAAGTCCATAATTGTTAGGTTGTCTAGGATAAACAAAATTTGAAAAGAATTTATGCAAGGAAAGGACACTGACTCCCTTTTGTCTCAAAAAAAGCTTAAACGTGTGATATACACGCCAGAAAAGAACGCGAACTAAGTTGGGGGTACAGCTCGTTGTATAATAAGTCGGACACCCACGTCGAGTACGACTCGCAATTTTTTTTTAGGGGTGTTAGCCCCTATGTGTAGAAGCAATTTAATGTCATAAAAGTCTGCCTATCTACTCCAGGGGAGCTGTTAATGAATGAATGTTTGATGGCGGGAACGTGGCAGACTAGTAATTTTAAAATCAGATGATAGAAGCACGGTTTTATTGCTGTAATAACCCGAGAAATCGCTATAATGTGTGCTTTCCGGAATTAATTTTCTTAAACTTAAGTGGCAATAGGCGGCGCACATCGCTGGTCAAACTGACAGGTTTATGGGAAGAAAGATTCTTGAGTGGCGACCACATACCAAAAGATGTACGACCTATGACCTGGTGGAGATCGCATGTAAACACTGGAAGCGTACACCCCAAATCTGGTTGTAGTGACAATTATTGGGGAAACTTATAGTCTTACAGTAAATTTTTTAACTGCTATTAGTTAACATTCCCTCTCTTCCTTATATTAATTTAACATAATGACATTTTTTCTGTTTCCTTTGTAAATGAGGGAACCATGTAGCCATTCTCATAAATAGTATAATTTGCTTTATTTAATTTAGACTCACCTGATGACCAACCTACACATCCTTTACCCCACAAAAAAATGAAGATGAAAAAGTTTGTAAATTTTTTATTTTAAAAGAGTAACCGTGGAGCTTTTTGCCCTTCTCCACTGAAATGACATTTAGAAGTGGTGGTAGAGTCTTTGTTACTTTTCTGACGATTCATAAATTGTGTGTGTGTGTGTGTGTGTGAATGATTTACGCTGTTGGCCGCGGGGCCTTTAATATTATAATGGTTTACATGAATAAAACAAATTCTGATTTTGAGTTTGAATGTATTTGGGCTGATGATGACCCCTACAGAAATAGACGGGATTATATTTGTTTATCAGTGTCAGTTGAGATGACTGTCATAATAATCTAGCACGAATCTATTCTCTCTATTGCGAATTGCGGAAACGTGCGAAATAGTAATCTTCTAACCCGATAATAAAATCTCTTATATACTGTCGTAATTACTCAAGAAAATGTTAAAATGAGTTTCCTCTTATATTATTCTTAATGAAATGTACGGTTATTGTAGGTTTTTAACAATTAATTATTAAGATTTTTGTGATTATATTATATTAACTACTACACCGCCGTTTATCCCACAGCCAAAACTAGTTCTTCATCTCAAGGTTGCTTGAAAGAGATTGTTTTTTAGCGATAAGGCCGCCCTTTTGATTACTTTTTTGTTATTTTGATTGTGAGGAGTTTATTATTTATCCATTTTCCTGTATGCAGAGTTCTTCAGACTCGGTGCTGACTACGGGATCGATATCGGAGCGCATCAACAGCCTGCAGCAGCCGGGATCGGAGCAGGCCCTGCCTCCGTATGTCGCGAGCACGCTGCACCGGAACAAGAGCTCGCTGCACTCCACCGGCCAGGGCAACTTGGGTATACTCACTTTAATGATACATTGAATCACTATTCTAAGTGCAATCAGTATTATCTATATCAGTAGTTCCCAAAGTTGATTGGACTGCGACCCACCTAACAAAAACTTCCAAATTCGGGACTCACCTCTTGGTTTTCATGAAGAGAAAAGGGGCATAACTATATGAATGAAGGTCTGTTCAAACAAGAAAAAAACACATTCAGTTCCACAATTTTAATACTTAATTACAAGGAGTGCTATTTTTTAATGAGAAGGATGCATTTGTTTCATGTTTTTTGCCATTATTGCTTAAGCATCAACCTCAATTTTTAGTTACTTTTAATCTCAATGAGTTCTTTTTTTCTTTTTCTTTTTTAAAAAAACGTAGCCCCACACTAGGATTTATTCCTGTGTCGTGGGTGCGTTTACAAACATGAAAATTCACAAACAAATACCCAGACCGGAACAAATAATTGTGGATCACACAAAGATTTGTCCCGTGCGGGAATCGAACCCGCGACGATTCGACACAGTGGGCGGAGCAGCTCAAGCTCTTAACCACTGCGCTAAATCGTCCGTCAAAGTTGGATACGTCCAATTTATTTCGGTATTTAGTTTAGTTTTAATATTAACCATATACGAAAATCCCGCTTCACATAGGTATCAGGTACTAAAGGAAAGAAGGCTTTCTTAGTTTCCTCAAACAGAGAAGGGTAGTTGTCAGCAATTGAGAGCCAAAATTTCGTTAACAGCTTGCGATTGAAACTCATTTTCTCAGTCACTCATTCAGTAGTCGCCCGTCCGTCAGCCGGGGCGTTAGTATCGTCCTATTTTTCAGGGCCCACCCAATATTCGCTCAGAGTTCCAAAACGTCCTTCCTTACATACCTCTCTGGCTTCTACCACGGTCGGCGATCACGGAGAATCTTGACTTGCCTTTTAGTGTTAGTAATGACTAATGCACTATTAGTTACTACTAGTTTTCAATCGTTTA
Organism: Phalera bucephala; assembly: GCA_905147815.2. NCBI lineage: Eukaryota > Metazoa > Arthropoda > Insecta > Lepidoptera > Notodontidae > Phalera > Phalera bucephala. The sequence goes on from LR990621.1 coordinate 26,750,952, forward strand.
TTGCAATCCACAATTTTCACATAGTAAAAATAATGGCACAGTTATGGATTACGTCGGCGATAGCGAAGAAATACATTTTTAACTTTTAAATATAAAGGATATAAAGGAAATTTTATCGCTTCGGGTAGGAATCGGACTCACGTAATCCGCCACCGCCGACCGACCGCTCAAACCACTGAGCAAAAGGTAGATAATGTGCATTTTTGTATGTTCACGGCGTTAGAAACATGATGTGATGCTATCTAGCGATTGCATTGACATACTTGTTGGCTTTATATTCTTCCCATTATTTTTATATTGAATACAAGCAGTTTACCGCGGCTTCGCACCCTGTCGACGACAGCGCCACTTATCGGGCCTATGTGACTTCTGGATTGCTTTCTAATGGTGAAAGAATTATTCAAATCGGTTTATTAGTTTCAGAGTTTATCGATTACAAACAAATCTTTCCTCTTTATAATGTTAGTTCAGTTAATAAAATATTAAAATTGTATTTGAAATTTTACGATCCAACCGTAAGGCGCTACATCAATGGATGTGGCATATTTACTTTCAAGTTCAACATTTGTAGATAAACCAAATTAGTCTCCGGGCTTAAAAAAGGCAGTGGTGACGTACGGCTTGGTCCAGTGGCTAAGCAGCTCCGCCCACCGAATCAAGTAGTTGTGAGTTCGATCCCCACGCAGGACAAATCTTTGTGTGACCGAAAAACATTTGTTTTGGTCTTTGTGTGTATGTAAATTTCAGGTTTGTAAATAATTAGGGTAGGGCTACGTTTTTAATCACAACAACACATTTTTTTTGTTTACACTAACCGGCACTTGACACCCACTTAACGGGCACGCGCGCCTATCGCACGTTTACGTTACCCGACCTCGATAACACAAACACAGACTGAGATATATTAAATGAATAGGCATATCAACCTCTAAATCTTAGTAAAACATTGTCTATGTCAACAATTTATTGTTTTCCCACAATAATTTGACTCCGCGAACGTATAAATTTATATGTTACCGATCTTACGGCAGTTACCTACGTAACTTTGGCGCGCATAAATTTATTACCGAGATTAGCGACTTTTACCGACAAATAAAGGAATTAAACGAACTGACTAACGTAACACAAGACCTCAGACATTCTAGCTATATAATTGCGTAACAGATTCATTACGGAAACCAAAATTTCAGATATACATTTTTTTACCACTTTTTTAAGAGCCTTTATATCTCAATTAACAATGAAACTTGTACGTATATTTGTGCGTATTGAGAAATACGTTTTAGAAATGCCTTAGAAATATCCGTATTGCTTTGAATCAAGAATAAATTTAGTTTGTTATAGCTCACTGAATGAGTAACAGCTTACTTTGCAAATTTAAAAAATATGTAAGATACATTTAAAAATTTTGGAATCAATCCACTTACCGATTTAGAACAAACTACCTTCAGGTCTCATATTTTCTTATCTTAGGTGGTAGTATGACCTCCCTGTCATCTCTGCCCACGCCCACGCCAGCGTCTTCCCTCTCCACGTCGGACCTGTCGGAGCGGCCGACCCGCATCAGCCACGGCAAGCCGAACCTAGCGCCCAAGCCGCCAAACTTTGTGCCTGGCAGCACTGACACAAGACCATCTCCACCGCCCAAGAAACTCATCATTAACGGGAAAGTCGCGTCTCGAACGCAGAGCATGAGGATGCCGAGGTAAGGAACTTTTGGAGCGCTCGCCGTGTATCATTCACGGAAAACTGAAATTAGCGTCCATTGACAAGAACGCCAGAAGTTAGTCCTGTCCATGATGTTTACCATCAACGGAAAAGTCGCGCCTAGAACGCATACCATGGGAATGCCGAGGTAAGGAACTTTTGGCCTGGTCGCCTCTTATCAGCCACGGCAAGTTAAGACCATCTCCGCCGCCTTAGAAACTCATCATGAACGGCAAAGTCGCGTCTGGAATGCAGAGCATGAGGATGCCGAGGTAAGGAACTTTTGGAGCGGTCGCTATGTATTAGTCGCGGTAAGCCGAACCTAGAGCCCAAGCCGCCGAACTCTGCGCCTGGCAGCATTGAGAGGAGACCATCTCCGCCATCCAAGAAGTTCATTATCAACGGGAAAGTCGCGTCTAAAACGCAGAGCATAATATGAGGATGCTGCGGTAAGGGACTTTTGGGGCGGTGGCGGTCGCTACGACGAGCTGATATTAGCGATAAAGTCATCATCTCTCTTTTTGGGCGGCATCTCCACAAGTACGACGTAAAAAGTCGCCGCTATATATTAAGCTTACCGAAGGAAAGGGCGTTGCTAAGACGCAAAGGATCAGAATGCGGTAAAAAACTTTAGTAGCGATCGCCACAATCAGTCGCGCTAACCCGAATCTAGCGCCCAAACCATCGAGCTTTGCGTCCGACAGTACAGATACTAGATGATTATCGCCGCCCAAGGAGCTCATTTGGATGGCATGAGCAGAAATCGGTGGCCAGTATAGCTTAATTTTGTAAGCCTGGTTCATTACAAGTCATAAGGTATAAGCAAAACGTTGATAATACACAGCACAACATCGGAGTTAACTGGTAACGAGTTAACTCGCCTCCTATTAGCCGCTACCGCCGTCCGCGGCATGTTCTCACCGACTCTCCTGATGCCCTTACATCCCTTCTTTCGGATACAGATACCGCACACGGGATCAGACACCGACCTCGCCGGCGAGTTCGAAGAATCCCTTGCCCACCGGCCGGTGCAGAGCACCACGCCGAGACACGTAGTATATGCCCTCCCCCATAGCGACTGCCAAAGCGGAGGCCTTTCCTCCTTGGGGCACCCTTGACCTAGTTGCACCCTTGCCCTTCTGGTTGCACGCTCACCCTCTTGTCCGGTGAACCTGTAAAGGCCTCGCGGCCAACAGCATAGATCATTCACGGTAACGAGTCTTTAGGTTGCAACAAAGCTACTGACCCTCTTGGCAGATACCTATCACGATGTCAGATTTATATCCATCCAAAATGCGGTCGAAATGCGATCTCTGCGGAAGATGTGCGGAGTCACGCTGACCGACCGTATTCGCAACAGCGTAGTAAGAAAGCGAGTAGGTATGAAAGATTGTATCGGTGTAAAGATGAGAAAGGGTATGCTCCGTTGGTTCGGGCATATAGAAAGGATGCCAGAAGAAAGAATGACAAAACAGATATACAATTCGAAAGTGGAAGGATGTAGGTGCCGGGGAAGACCTAGACTATCTTACCATGACCAAATAGACCGTTTCTTAGCTGAAGGGCAAGTCAAGAGTCTCCGTAACGGGCGAGTGTGTATGAGACGAACTATGAGAGTGGAGGAAGCCAGAGAGGTATGTAAGGAAAGAACCTGTTGGAACTCTGTTCTCTCTGCCTACCCCGCGAGGGAGCTGGCGTGATGATATAGATAGATAGATCCATCCAAAATTCCGGTATCCATAATCACATGTTCTAAAGGTACAGTTTTAAAGAATTCAAACAAGTAACAATGTAAGGTCAAGTTAGGCTAATTATAAGACTTCGTTGTCTTGATGCCTACAGTACAAAGCCGGTTATCATAGTGGTCGTTGGGGGAGGCTTTTGACCTGCAGTGGGCTTGTTACGCCTCAATCAATCAATTCAGCCTATTGCAGTCCACTGCTGGACATAGGCCTCTCCCAATTTGCGCCACAATACACGGTCCTCCGCCTTCCGCATCCAGTCCCACCCTGCGACCTTCTTCAGGTCGTCGGTCCACCTAGCTGGGGGGCGCCCTACCTTACGTTTGCCGAGTCGTGGTCTCCACTCTAAAACTCGGCTGCTCCATCGGCCATCGGTTCTTCGACAGACATGGCCAGCCCACTGCCACTTTAGCGAGCTCACTCTGCGGGCTATGTCAACTACTTTGGTTCTTTGACGGATAACTTCATTTCGGAGTTTATCCCTCAAAGAGACTCCGAGCATAGCCCGCTCCATAGCTCGCTGCGCGACTTTGAGCCTATGGACTAGCCCTACTGTAAGTGTCCACGTCTCGGCACCGTATGTCATGACTGGTAGAACGCACTGGTTGTAGACTTTCGTCTTCAGGCATTGCGGTAAAGGCGAAGAGAAAACCCGACGTAGTTTGCTGAATGTCGCCCAGCCCAACTGGATCCTTCTGTCGACTTTTTTCTCGAAGTGTTACGCCTGCTGATGTGATTTGTAACCTTTATGAAAGTACAATGAAATCCTTTGTATCCATTTATCACACACACAAAAAAAAATATCGAAAGCTTGGAAAGAAAGCTTCTTTTTTAGCTTAATTGTTCGATTTTTGGTTTCAGGTCACCGCCGACGTCACCGTCGTCGCCTTCGTCCGGCGGCACGCGGCCTTTTAACCTGCCGCCCGCGCCTGTTAACCCACCAATCGGGACTAAGAATCCCGCTTCGCATTTCGGTGAGTGATTTTAAAGGTTTAGTTCAATCAGAATCACGCACAAGGACCGGGTCTACACCCGTCTGTGTGTGTCATTGTGATTCGGACTGCTAGTACTAATATGCTTAACTGTTTACATAATAATGTGCTAAGTGTGATATTAGCATCATTTGGACCGCGCCTAAAAATTGCCTGGTCACATTATGCGGCGTGAGCGGGCCGCGTCATGGGGAGCTGTGATGTATAGAAAAGTACGGGAGATGCCATACAGCTCCGCTACGCAGGACGCGACCGCAAACGTTATGACTCGTTGCCGTCACGACTGGCGTGATTACAAACGAAGCACGGGGAGAAAGAGACGCCTACACCACCATCCGTATACCGAAAAACGGTCTTAGGAGACTGTCTTCTAACATCGTTTTCCTGTGGTTACAACGGTTGAGGTAGCTGCGTTAGCTGGCCGTCTCAAAAATCCACTCTGTATATCCAAGAGTTCACGGACGAGAACCCGGAGAAGTTTCTGCGAACTGAAAATAAGAGAGCCAGAGCTAGTAGTGACATAACTATTTCGGCCCGCTCTTAATACCCAATTATACAATGCTTACTTCCGCGTGAAGTGAGATAAATGTTAGTGGTATTAACGCGCCATTTACGCTCTTCTTCCCTTCCCACACTATCACTTGCCGGCGCTCCCTTCGTTGGCGGTTATTGAAGCGGGAGTAAAAAGACTGACAGGCCACGCCCACTTAGTGTGGCCGGTTTAAAAATCTTTTTGAAATTATGGGGTAAAATTATCTTAGAAAAAAAAATTAAGGGTAAAAATATATAGCTAGTATATAAATTGCCTTGGGGAGAATTTTATGAAAACAATATCATTTCGGGTAATAGAAAATTTGATGCAGAGTTGTTGCAACTATAAAAGAAACACAGAGCGATGCTTGAAGTGCGAAGGGAGTATGTGAATAGTCGACGCTGCAGCGGTACTGCTAATGAGCACCCGATTTATACTCTGCCACTGCTGCCACTCCCCGCCTAGATTAATGAGTCTAGGCGGGAAGTGGCGGTAATGGCAGAGTATAAACCGGGTATAAAAGATGTTTCTCTGTGACCGTGGCGTCAATAGCGTGATGTACGCGCCGGGCTGCCGTCTGCCGGCCTAGGGGTGCTCCGTGCTCCGCCAGTTAAACTCAAATCAAATAGTTTATTTTGTTCCCTGCGGGGGCGCTTGCAAATAGTCAATTCACATTTTTGTTAATCTAATTTAACTACTAATCTACCACCGGATCGGAACGCGGTCTCCACTGAAAAGATCTGGCGAAGAAACTCAGCGGGCTTGCCTTTTTTTATTTAATTCACTTTTCGCCTTTCTTTTTTTCGATCATATTGTGTGGATATAATGTTTAGGTAACAATTAAATAGTTAACGATCTAGCTCCAGTGTGATGGCTTACGACCAAAATATGAGACTAATGATGTTGTTTATAAAGAGTGTCTCAAGGATTCCAGATGGACCAGTCCCCACGAGCAGTACTCGTTCATGTATGACTACTGGGCATCAATCTGCTATTGCAATTTTAGTAAAATTCTCGTTCATTGACTTTATAATCGCCAGTTTTGATAATTTATTAATTAAATGCTGTCCATATGGTTGAACACTTGAAACATTTTTCGGTAATTTTTAGTAAGACTATAAATAATTTATTAGATTACCGACTTTCGACAAAATTGTAATTGAACGAATGTTATAGCATAGCCGGACGATTTAGCGCAGTGGTTAAGAGCTTAAGCCGCTCCACCCACTGTGTCTAAAAGTCGCGGGTTCGATTCCCGCACGAGACAAATATTTGTGTGATCCACATAACTGTTTATGTGAATTTTCATGTTTGTAAATGCACCCACGACACAGGAGTATATCCTAGTGTGGGGCTACGTTAAGAAAAATAGCTTATCATAAATACAAATACACGTAGCAAATACGAAGAAATGGCCTAAGCTAACGAGCCATTGATTTCATAAATCATTGACGTCATCGTGGTGGGTGTGGTTTACCTCAGTTTGTCATCGCTACTCGCGCTGTTCACACGTCCGCTCGAGTTTGCATAGCTATCAAATATTATCTATTTTTACTAAAAATAAAACCCTTAAAATGAAGTGATGTATCTTAACATGCGAAAATTACTTGAATTAACATTATGATCACATATATAATATTGCATTCCATTATTAGATTATTTTTCGTCATTTATCAGAATGCCATCTACCGTAATATAATTGAACTTACAAGTAACATTGACGTAGAAGAACCGTTTAGTTCTTACCATTTTCCGCCAGATGGCAAATGTGGGTTGAGCGTACATTTAGAGTACGTTCCACTTGGTAGAAACGTCGAAATTTTCGCCATTTCGGGCGTTCCACTTGGCGCCCGCGATCGATGTGATCGCATCGATGACTTTATAGATGACGTCATGGATTTCGCTTACAAGACGCTCACGGTGACCCACCTCAAGAGGTGGGTCGCAGTGGGCGCTGTCAATGTGCTGTCAGTGTCAAAATAGGCGGTAAATATTAAACTTTGAAAAATAGTTATAGAATTTTTATCTTAAGTTTAACAAGGCTATTTTTATAAATTATAGGTATCAAACATAAAATATAACTTGAAAAACCGCGAAATGAGCTGTAAAAGGGTGAAACGACATGTATAGAAGAAACGCAATTGTGTAAAAATAACTCGACACGGGTAGATAATCATCGGAGGATAATAATACGAACTTTAGGGACACACGATGTTGCAGTAAGCAACAAGTAAATCGAGGTACCTAGGCTATTAAATAATATTACGTTAGCAGCAGTATTTAATATAGGTATTTGATACTACATTCCCAGTAGGGAATGTGTAGTAGTAACTACACCTTACGTTATTAAAATGAGCACAAATATTTAGTTGTATTATTTATAAATGTCTTGTACTCCCTGCCTATCTTGCAAGGGATCTGGCATGTTGTATTCTCTTGTATTCTCAGATATATCAACATACATAGAAACTATAAAATATCATGATATTAGTTAAATAAGTAAACATTGTTTAATGTGATATTCAATGTAAATATATGCAATAACTTACAAGTGTTTGGCCTTACAATGATAGTTTTTTGCCTTTACTTTTTGTTGTTTTCTATCTATCTATCTATCTATCTATAACCTCACGCCAGATCCCTTGCGGGGTAGGCAGAGAGTACAGAGTTATAGATAGATAGATAGAGATAAATAAAAAAATAAACACCGTCACGCCTTTGAGAATCCAAGCGGGGGTGGCAGAGGTGTACTGTGTACACCTACTTATTGCCGACGATGTTAGATCCCATATAATAGGGGGCGAGCCTATTGCCATATACCAGGCACTATTCCAGACTCCGAACTCATACTGGGAAGTTTTTGTTAGAAAGACTACAATTGTCCGACCTAGGATTTGTACCCAGGACCTCGTTATCTCAAAGCGATGTGCTTCGCCACTAGACCAACGAGGTAGTCAGTAAGTAATACTTTATTATTTTTATTATGTTAATAAAATTAGCTAATGCATAAATGACCACGATCATTACACTGCAAGGGATCGTCAGAGATATTTAGAATGGAAATATTACTATTGTAAACATGAACTTTTCACCAATATAAACACGAACAACCCAAAAATGAAGTGGTGATTTTATTTCAAGCTATTTTCAACTGTTATACATTTGCGAGATATAGGAGTGGTCTGTTTTACTATCATGTGTCTGCAGTCCTGACTGATGTCCTATTTATTTACCTATATAGTCACATTTTAAAATAACTGTATATTATTATAATTACCTTCCATACATCTCAGTATTTACCTATTTATATTCTATATAGTTTTAAGTTAAAATATTAATAAATATTATTTTAAATTTTCTGTATTGTAAACTTACAATCAATTGCATTTTTTTGTTATAATGTTATATAATTACATCATAGCATTGTGGTTTCTATTGTATTCCATAGTAAGATTTAATCTTTACAATTTGTACCAATTATAATAAGGATGGTAGGCACCTACTACACACATTCAGAGCATGATCTTCATTGAGCCATTGTTTATAGCTGGAGGCTTGTCCTTCACTTTTGTAATTTAATAATACTTATCGAACTTCTGGATTTCGTAATAACACATTCACAATTCTTGATTCAAACTGGAGAAACAGGTTACTAGAATGAATTATGATAATTACAATTGATTAAATGTTATGACTACTTCCTTTTTTTTGCAATTTAGATTCATGCATCATATATGAAATACCTTACAGGTATTTTACAATAGACCGTTTTATGAATATATATGTTAATTTACTACTGTAACAAAAAAATATACTTAGAGGAACAATATTCTTAAATCCCGCCTTTTGTACTTGACAAATCGATCACTATGGTCACGTGGTACGTTCCACTTGCGTGAACGATTGCGGCGCTGACAACCTTGTGGAACGGCAATTGTCACAAGTGGGAGCGTGGTCGGCGTGGGCTACAAGTGGAACGCACCCTTAACCTATGCCACAAAAATCTGTTTAGGCATGGTTTAGGCCATCTCCCCTCCTTATTTGCTTCCTGTACAAATTACGAAAATAGTAAAGTTGGCGCCCTGGAATGGGAATGTAGTGGAGGCTAAATTATGCGTGTACCCCCGCAGGCACGCTGCGCGCGCCGCGCGGGCTGCGGCCGCCGGGCGTGTGTCCGCCGCCGCCGCCGGGCGCGCCGCCGCCGCCGCCCCCGGCCAGGCACGTGTCGCTAACTGCACAGCCACCACCACCTCCCCCACACCACAGGCACAATGTACGTACCCTAAAAGTTTCCCCACATAGGGACGGTGGCGCGGCTTGGGGACTTGTAATAACCTATACATAACTATAAAAATTCATTCATTCAACTCTGCCACTCTGGAGTTCGCTTCCACGCTCCCCATAAATACAGCTCGGAGCAGGATCCAGACTTATCTATCCTAACTCCGAAATCGGACAATGTATAGGGCAATCATTCCAACATTATTATTATTAGAAATCGGTAGTGTCCGACCGAACCTACGGACGGCTTTGACCACCTTCGGCCGAAAATACCACATTTGGCCAAAAAATACCACCTTTGGCCGAAAATACCACCTTTAGCCGAAAATACCAGTTTCGGTGAAAAATACCGCCTTTGGCCGAAAATACCACCTTTGGCCGAAAATACCACCTTTAGCCGAAAATACCAGTTTCGGTGAAAAATACCGCCTTTGGCCGAAAATACCACCTTTGGCCGAAAAAACCACCTTCGGTCAAATCTTCAAAGCTCGACCCATTTTGGCCGAAGCCTTCTAGCGAAGGTTTCTAGGAAGCAACGAAGTTGAACGATCTATTATGATTTACGACATACGAATGGGCAAGAATTGTAATTGTTACGTACTTTTAATTTGCTCAAGTTACGAAAAATGTACATTTATTTGAACAAAGTTTAAAAATCGTTTTGAAGAGTTTATTTGCGAGTCTAGTTTAATATACACTAGTCGAGAAAACTGAGACTGATTATGACTGTTAAATTACTTTTAAGTAAATAGATGTTACAAATAATATTATTTCAATCTTATTAATTTTAACCAGTTGCAGGCAATTTTAATCATCTTGTTAAGTTAATTCAGTCAGCATAACTTTTTAAAAATTTAGCCAATCATGAACCAAATTTCTTAGGGTTATTAAACCGTTTTGGCGAAGGCCTATTCGATTCGTCCTCATCTTAAGCCAGAAGTTGGAAAATGTGTGAGAGAGATAGTTTTCTGAATAGGTCCTACCAAAAAGTGAGAAAAGGAAGGTATGAATCGTACTGTAGCATGTAAAAGTAATGTTACGCAGTCAAGTTATCGTACTGTGAGTGCGCAAAACTTGCAGAGGAACTTTAAAGAGGCACTATTATAGTACAGTGTACAGTACGCACGATTGAAGATGATGCACACGCGCATTACAGCCTGCAATTTACTTACATGCCTAAGTTATTTATCATCTTAATATAGAAAACTTTGTATCGTGATGAAAATCGAAACAGTTATGTCTATATTAATACAGAACAGAGAATACACAGTTCCAACAGGTCCTTTCATAGCAGACAAATCTGTCTGGCATCTTTCATTCTTATAGTATTTAGTTCATAATGTTAACAATATATACCTACAAAATGATCAATAAAATCAATTGACGGACCGCTTGACCCAGTCGTTAAGAGCTTAAGCCGCTATGCCCACTGGATTGAGTAGTCGTGGGTTCGATTTCCGAGAGGGGCAAATCTTTTTGTGACCCACAAATATTTGTCTCGGTCTGGGTTTGGGCATGAGCATTACATGCTTGTAAATGAATCAATGTATTTCAAATAAACCAAATATTGAACTGAATTTAGTACCTCAACTGCCTCGTTGGTCTGGTGGCAAAGCGCATCGCTTTGTGATCACGAGGTCCTGGGTTCAAATCCTAGGTCGGACAAATGTAGTTTTTCTAACGAAAAATTCCCAGTACGAGTCCAGAGTCTGGAATTGTGCCCGGTATATGGCAATAGGCTCGCCCCCTATTACATGGGACTTAACATCGTCGGCGAAACGTGGGTGTACTCAGTGTACCTCTGCCACCCCCTCTGGGGAATATAGGCGTGACGGTGTGTGAATTTAGTACTAAATCCTACTAATATTATAAACGCGAAAGTTTGTGAGGAGGGATGTAAAGGTGTTTGTTACTATATCACTTAATTTTTTTAAACATCATTCATATTCTATTCTATAATTTATAAAGATATTACAAAATAAATGTGTCCGTAGCTACGGGTAACACTTATGGCATGGCCAAACCAACTCATCCAGAAACGTCTGCGATGGCGTACGTGGTAGCGATCAGTTTCTGCGGTAGTATTTGTATGGAAATGTTCACACCAACGCGTCCTACGTCCAGCACGCGCTATCTGTGCGGCGTCTGCACGCGCGATCGTAGGGAGATACTGATAGCCACCGCGGACGCCACCATAGATGTGGTTGGACGCGTGGCCCTACCCATTGTGTTTAATAAAACCATGATTGCGCAGAGTATAAACGGCGACGAAGGTTCCGCGCCGGCGCCGCCCGTGCGCGGCTCGTCGATGCGCGCGGCCGACCTGGAGGCGCGCTTCGCGGCCCTGTTCCAGCCCGCCGCCAGCTTCCCGCCGCCCGAGCCCTTCCTGCGCATCGCCAAGGGCTACAGCAGCGCCACCGTCGCCGGTAAGTACGCGTAACCCGCGCACCGCTAAGCCTACACTCTGCATAGCCACAGTTCACCCATCGTCGGCGACGAGTGAAAGCTTCGTAAGTGTAAAACACAACGCACCGACAGTCTTGCAGTTTCTCATTTCAAAATGGCGGAGTTCATTGATAAATTCACGAGCCACGACAGTTACAGATGGCCTTGTCAAGTTATGCAATATGAACTTTTTTAACTGTATAAAAAATAATTTCGATTTACGAGGTTTTCACACGTCGTCGGCGATATGTAAACGAAACATCTTAGTACTAGCGGTCCTAGAGCCTATATGGACCGTAAAGTTTGAGAATCTGAGGAAATGTAACCTTGACCAACAACATGACGACCTAAAAGCCCTACCACCAGCGAAAATACAGTATAGTTACTTATGTAAATGGTGTGTTGACATGTTCACCCTGCTCTCACATTTAACGCCCAGAATTGGATTTGTCTGTCACTGGAGAGCACACCAGAGTTGACCAGAATAATAATTCACCCCAATAAAATCGTCACGTATGCCTTCGCCTTTGCTAAAAACGGCTGGATTGATTGACATCATCAGCCCGTGTCAATCCTCTGCTGGACATAGGCGTCTCCCATGGCACGCCACCAAGTTCGATCTTCAGCTCTCCTCCAATCCCTGCCCGCTGCTTTACGAATATCATCGTCCCAACTAGCTACAGGGCGCCCTACATTACGTTTGCCGATACGCGGTCTCCACTCAAGAACCAGTCTGCGCCAACGGCCATCGGTTCTGCGGCATATGTGACCTGCCCACTGCCACTTGAGCTTGCTAATTCGGTGAACTATGTCGGTAACCTTGGTTCTCTAACGAATAACTTCGTTCTGGATTTGATCCCTAAGAGAAACTCCGAGCATAGATAGCTCTTAGCTCGCTGAGCGACCTTGAACCGGTTGACAAGTCTCACGGTGAGTGACCTCCATTGATTGACAAACAGTCCGAATAAAAATCAAGCACACAGACACACGATCTACTCGGTTTTTCGGCAGTTTAGCGGGTACCCTCTGAGACCTGTATAGTAGCCGCGTAAAGCGCGCGTCAGTGTGCATACTCATTATTCGAACCGTTAGTACTAAGATGCACATACCGTCTTTTAAGAGCATAGTTTGTGCACTGCGTGTTCTAGACATGTCAATGTATGAACCATTAAAAATTGGCCATCTTAAGTAAAATTTACACCGAACGGCGCGCGTCGGGGCGTGCATCCGCTGACATGCTTCTACATAGTTTATGCGACTAGGACCGCTGCCGCATTACAGTCGATACATTTAATTCCTAACGTGTTGATGTGTAATTTGTCCGTTATGCAAAACTTACGTCAGTTTTGAATCCCACAACTTAAATGAAATTAATAAAAGCGGCCGAGCCGGTGACAACAACCCAAGCGCACGCGACTGTAGCGGAACGTAGCCAACCAACAGCTTTCAGCAGAAAACGCCCGGAGCCGATTGGTTTCTGTAGTGTGCTCGCTTATTAGACTGATTTCCAAGATATTTATGTTTCATACAAATATGACATACTTAACGTACAGACATTTATTTCCTTTACCGTAAAATGCGCTCCCACGCGTTGAATCGGTGTAACTAGTACCTTTGAGCCAATTTTGGAAAATGATTGTGAATGGATTGATTGAAAAGCGGTGTCTTTAGGTTCAGTGGTCTGTGGCCGTGCACCGGGGCACACGGTTGTAGCGGCTACGAATCATTACACGTAACAATAACGAGATTGCTTGCTGTCCTGTTCACGCTACAAGTTTATTTATAAAGGATAAAGGCGACAGTAGCATTCTCCATAGTGAAACGTGGATTACTCGTAGTCGTAAGTAGTGCCCATGTAGAAAAAATCGATTCTAGGATATTTTGGACGGATTTGAGTAGAAGTAAAACAACATACAGTCTAATTTGATAAAATTTATGTCCTATCGATGACAATGATATATATATGTAGTTGGATTAGTTATACCATAAAATGGAAAACGATGTCCATAATTCAGTTCATCCATCTGCTTCAAAATTATGGATTCGATCGTACATATCGATATTATTTAATCGCAAGACATGTTGTTTGCAATAGACGTTAAAAGAATTTTAACTTAATGACTTTTGTTACGTTCGAGAACAGTTTGAGAAAGTTTACATTTTGATAACGATATAGTATCGATTGAGACAGAAAACGAGTATTTGGAAAACGGTAGAGCAAAAACGCACAACCGAGCTCTATTTAGTCATATTAAATTGAGTATATGTTGTAGGTAAATAGTATTATAAGTGCAATAGGTACAAGTCAAAACTGACGTGCATAATAAAGCGAAAAATATTTTAGTCAATAAATATTTAGTTTACAAACTAAATTATATTTTAGAGCTTAATAATGTTTTAATTTTTAATTAAAGTATTATTTTTTTGTTAGTTAAACTTAAGTTATGGTGCATGATGGCATGACATCTTGGTTATATAAGTGTCCTCTCGGAGACTGAAGTTGGAATTAATTAGATTTAACACATGACGATAAGTAGACTAAGTCTATACATGTTACTAGAATCCTGTTTTTGTAAAAGCATGGTAAAATATGTGTTAGTCTAAAGGTACTGAACTCTGCTATTATTGCACATGGTAGATTATAAATCGAGCGCAGAAGGTTGACTGATCTTCACATCTCCAGCTTTGCCAACTTCCGTTTCATCCTTATAGAAGTTGAGCAGACCTTCCGCGCTCGTCCCGTAGTTATACTGTGCTTATTGGTTCTTCCTAATATTCCTTATATTTCTGAATTGCACTTTTAGTCATAAAATTGAATACAACGTACAGCGAAAAATTATGCGAACAAAAAAGCATTTAAAATGTCATTCCAGGAACAGAAAATTTAGGCATGCTATATTGGCTATTTATTTACTAAAAAATGTGATATTTAAAAATTGTGGATAATTTATATCACTCGTGTCACATTCAGTTTATCGAATTCATTTTTCCATAACTAACAGACATGTTGCCAAAATATTGTATAATATGAAACCGATAATTATAATATACTTGAAAAAAATACTTAATTTCACCAAAATTCTGAATGAAATACTAGATAGCTCTTAACACTACTTACTTTAATAACTTAATAATATCGTACTTAGGCAGTATCGTAGTCAGTATTCCTTGGCCTTCATTTGTCATTAATCAATGCAATTCATACCCGTTTATCATTTGAACGTCTTGATACCAAATTATTTTCACATATTGTTAAGTGTATAATTTTATGGACGGAGAGTTATTATTTTAGTATTATGGACTTTAGCAGTGTATTGTGTTGAGTCATTAAGAGTATATTTAATTATATTTTATAATTAATTATTATGTGTAATTATTTTATGGGATCGATCATAATGATCGGTTTTTGTAATGTTGTCAGTTGCTTGCACGACGTAGCAATATTGAAAAGATTTATGGTAGATGCGAGTTACGAACTATGTGATTCTTTATATTATTATAGTGAGGTGCCATTACTGCGATTTTATGCTATTGTACCTGTATCGCTTCATGCCCATTCTGTTTCATTTTATTTTTTAAGCTATTCAATAAATTGCTTAACTGCTTCAAATATCTGGTTAAAAATAAACCCTGTTTTTATTTATATTACTGGTGCAGACATATTAACAACGGCGATTTGGTTAAAATTAAAGCTTGCGGAAATTGGGCGGTGATAGGGTTCGAGCTTTAATATATATTTTTTAATTTTACAAATTTTATATTGGATATTAATATTTATATATGGGCAGTTAAGAAATTTAGTGATGGGCCGAGAATTACGCTTCAGTGTATAGCGACGCGGCCGGTATTGTGATAGTTATGTGTACGATGCTCATAGTATTTATATACTATAATTTTATTTTTTTGGATAATAAAAGAGTTATACTTATCGACCAATTTTTCTATTTCATTCTCCTGACGTATTTGCCGTTAAAATGCTTCTTTGTGTACGTTTTTGCATTATATGGTGTAGTTCTATTAAAATTGGAGCGAAATTTATCGATAAAAATAATTATGTATTGAGTTTGTGTTTTCTAAAGCTGTGCTCAATATTAGACATTATTAGTTCTTAATTATGAGAAATACACGGTAGAGTTGGTATTAGTTTATTCATGAAAAATAATTTCAATATCTATCAAGGTCGAATATGTGAGCTACTATGGCTGCATGTAAACGTGGGTAAGTTTATATTTTTTATTTCAAGCATGATTCTCATTAGGCATCTTCATTATATACCTAACTTTGCACGTAGCATTTTGCATGTCCCTTTTTTCTAACTGCATGCGTGCTCATTATATTTTATGTATTAGGATTCCGATTCTAAGGCCCGTACTACATAACGTAAATCAGATAAACTAATTTTTGTACTGAAATGCTAATTTAAAAACTCTGATTTTCGTTCTGTAATACGGGCCTCAATTAGTTTCTTATTTTCCCTTTTTAATGCTTTTTTCTCTGCTAATGGATGGTCAGATATACGTTTGATGAGTTGGATAAACTAACTGTAATAGTATTTTTTTTTGTTACACCAAATGACTTGTATGGTGTGACAACCCATTTTATATAAAATTTTCTTAAAACTTAATAACATTTGTATATAAGTACATTCGCGTGGTTTTTCTTCTAAGTGTGTTATTTCACTCGTCCGATATTTTTGAATGGAGTTGGCTAGTTCAATGTATGCAATGTTTTCATGAAAGTGGTCAAAGACGTGGAATACACTTTTATCGCTTCTGTCGGAACCTCACTCTCGAGAAATTAGTGTTTCGACTAACGATGTATACACGGTGTAATTTTAGTGGTCCTGGAGCAAAGGCCCAGGTGATGTATACAATGCCTATTATTCACTAGTAATAAAAAAATAAATAAGAACAACACTTCAGTAAGTAACAACTACCTACTGGCCTATACAAATATCATAGCTAGGGTGAAAATCTACCGGCTCCCTGACGAGCCGCACCATCCACAATGTCATTTTGAGCTTGGTATGTGTTTTTAATGCACTAAATTAGTATTTTTACGGAGATTTTACTTATTGAAATGTTCAGTACCAGTGAACAGTGGGCATTGGATACATTACCTGGGCTTTGGCACCAGGATGACTAAAAAAACACTAATATTTCCGGTGAGGGTCTCCGGTAGAGGAGAATATTTAACGTTGCCCTCGCATCTAATAGTGTTGATATTCGCGTAGTGAGCAAGGCGCCAGCCCCGGCGCCGCCGCTGCGCTTGGCGCTGGGCGGCTGGGCGGTGGGCGGCGCCTCCAGCACGTGCTAGCGAGCGCGGGCCGCGCGTGGCCCCGCGCCGCGCGCCGCCCGCACCAACCTGCCGCCGCACACGCATCCCGCGCACGCACTGCTCTCCGTCGCGAACGCGCTGCTCTGCCCCGCCGACACCCTCTCCAATTCCCCGAAGAAGACTGTCGACCTCACCGTACTCCCTATAGAGGAGGTCACTATGCCCGCCGACGACGTCAGCGACCTCAGGGACGTGTTCGACGCGATCGATAGACTCTGCGAGACGATGAGGACGTCGAACTACGACAGCGAGACGGTCGAGGTCACCGAGCCGAACTATGTGGAGTGCGGCGCGGATCTCGTGAGCCCGGCGGAGGTGGCCGTCCGCACGGTAGAGGCGCACCGCGCCGAGCGCTGGATAGATGCGCCCGCGTCGCCGCCCGACCGGGAAGACTCGGAGACCGTCACCTCTGATACTGAGACTGTGTTCGCAGCATGCGAGCCCGCTAGTGAAGTGTACTACACGGCCTCGTCTGAGGTATCGTTGTTGTCGGACGAGGCGCCCGAACAGGCGCAATGCGAGGAGCGTCGTGACGAGCGCAAGCAGTGCGTGATGGCGGGACACGTGGCCGCTATGCGCGAGCGCTTCGAGAGCATGACGCGCAGCAGCTCGCCGTGCGACGCACCTGACGTCACACCCTCCCCCGACCGTCTACCGTAGTAACCCTGGTTATTAGGGTCTACGTAACATAATATGATTGTGGAATGTAATTTTTGTAATGTTATATCAGTATTCGTTTCGTATTTGACTAGTTCTAGTCGATATATAACAGATTGTAATAGAACGAACGTGCCCATGGCGAGTTCATACTTAGCGAAAGGGTTGTGATTTTTTTTTTCTTAGCCTCGGCAGGTCGCATTTAAAAATACAGTAACATATCGAAAAAGATTGGTTGTTTAGTTCTAGGATGTAGCCTCGTGTAGTAAGGGCAACTTTTTGATAAACGATGTAAATATTTGCGGATTGATGGGTCGTTAGATAAATATAGAAATATCCAGTATTGAAATGTTTACTCGGTTACGTGTATTGTGATTTGAGAAGCTCAAATTTTGTAGTTTTGTAACTGAATTATAAACTGAACTAATGACTTATTTCTTCAGACCAAGTAGTGTATAATACGCTTAGCTTAGATGTTGCAGAACAGTTGAATATTAAACGCCATTTACAGATTTTAAGGGGATGTAATGAGGTATATGCATACAAATTGTTTTTAATGTTGCCATAACTAGATAATAAGAATTTGTTATGAAATTATTTTAAGTAATCATTTGTTTATTTTAAAATTGACTGTTGTGAATTAATTGCCAAAAGATTTAATTGGGTTTGACGAATTGTTTGATGGTGATACTAGTTAAATGCAATAATTATTGTATTACTTTACATATTATTATTAAGCCTGTTGTAGTTCATGTATTTAGGGTTCGGTATTAATAATATTTTCGTCTAACAAGTCTAGTGAATAGTCGTAGTGTATAAATGTGTTACGTGTACAGACGAGACCTTTTATTATTGTAATTCAATTATACGGCTTTATTAAACGAGACATTTCATTTTTCTTCTGCAAGGTGTAAGGGGATGTGAAAGAAAACGACACATCATGTCCAGAGCATTTATTGCGTAAAATATTCAAAATTCTACAAGAGTAGGCAAACGTCACAACTTCGTGGAAACGCTTAGAAAATCATCAAGGCATATTATAACATTAATTTCTTTACAATTCTTACACACATCTCTTAACACCAGAAATTTAAGAACGGAATTCACTACTGTATTCTGCTGCCGACAGTCTATGCGAGAGCTCGGTAGTAGGTAGGTATATAATGAGTCATCGCTAGGGACAGGGGGCCGCCAATCCAACAACGCAAGTTGTGACAGGTCAGACGTCGCCTGCGGGCGCGGCCGCAGGGAACTGCCGGCCCAACCCGGCACGCCGGGCGACCTCCGTCACCTGTCCCGCCAGCGCGGCGCTTACCTGTCGTTAGTACCCCACACCGCGCTTAGCCACGAGCCGCGGACACACAACCGGCCAAGCGACGCGTACACCACTACGGAACGAGCGCCTACCTGCGCGCCGGCTACCGGAAGCGCGGCTGCATGACGGGCAGGCCCGGCACGCCCGGGAACATGGCGCCCATCGGCATCATGCCGCCCGGCAGCAGCATCCCTGCACACACAAACGCGTCAGCCGCGGCCGGCCGGCGACAGGGGACGCGCGGTCCAACGCCGCCGGCGTGACTGCCCAGTCGCCTGTCGCCTGCCGCCTGCCACCGGGTGCAGTAAGCGAAGGAACACAGGTAGGTAGGATAAAGAATTCACATGAAAATCACACTTCCAAAATACTCGGCGACGAAACGATCGTAACCCGCGGTCATGCACGTTTCGGTGTGATAGGAGACGGTCGCTCGTAGGATCCGATTCAGCCGACGACTATTGAACTCTTCGTATCATGCACATTGTAAAGCGACAAAACTACTGCACGTAAATATAATATTAGTGTACCCACCCGTAAACCGACAGACAGTCACGTTTCATATGACACTACGAGAAAATCGAGACAGTAATAAGATAAGAGCTACTACAATAAGCGAATCCATTAAAGGAATGTGAATAAAATTACCGCTCATTTTCATTCCGATCCTCCGATCGTGCGGATGGCACATGGAAATCACAGTTTTACTCTTGACAGTGTACGACTAGGGCGGTCGTTTCAGTACGGGGGTGTGAGATCGCCCGGCGTGTTAGTGGGTGTTAGGGACGTGTGAGTATCGGACAAGCTGTTACGTGTTTAATACTGAGACAGATACAGAGACAGTGGCGGCGCGGCGCTCGGCGAGCCGCGAGTACGGACTCGCCGCGTGCTATCGGAACGACATACTGGCACCCACCGAGCGTGGCGGCCTGCTCTGTGAGCCGAGCACTCGGCTCTCGTGATGCCTTCGAACATTAGCGAACTAAGTGGAGGGCTCCTCCACGCTCTTAAAACACAAGCGATCATTTTTCCTTGTACACAACATAAACTAAATCTATTCAAATATCAATCAGATGAGAGATGTCGCCGTGGAAAATAGACAAATAAAATCAATACAAAAACTCAAGTTTATTTCTCAATTTCAAATTTCATTGACACACTCCATTTTCCACGTTCAAGTATCGTAGACAACAATATTAACGTAATTAAACGGTGGATTTTTAATAACAATGTTTGATTAACCGCCATCTTACACTAGAACTATCGTAAAGCAATATTATTACTAAGAAACACCACCCACACTATATTATTCTTAAGTTCAATAAATGCAAATATAAAACCAACTGTCAAACTGTGTTACATAATAGCTACGTTCAACATGAGAACTGCGTGTCTGAATCTTTTCGTAAGTATAAAAATATGGACGTTGGTATTTAAATCGGAATGTTGTAATATCCAGTCTTTGACAGCTCTAAATTGTAACATTTTATAATTTTGGTATTACAGTGTACAAATTGATTTAACGATTCATTACTCTTGACTTTGGACCATTTCAACATCAAAATTACAATTAATTACACTAAGTACATACAAACTCGAGTTGGAACATTTAACGAAATATTATTTATTATGTAATACTTTGATATGTGCTACGTGTATGCTACGACAATGTTTACTGGGAAGTCTGAAACGAGATCAGAGGTTAAACAAATTGGAAACGGAAAGTATAAGGAACATTTTTTAAGTAACATGGATTTGCCGCTGTTGGCCAACATACGTAAATCTCTAATATAAGTATTATGTGTTGAGTGATCACTGAAAGTGACAAGATGAAAAGTAGATATTTTACAATGTTTCTCAAACTTCATAAGCGTCTAGGCAGCGTAAAGCCAACATCTGTTTTTTACTTAGATCAGCAGTTTTTATAATTAGTATCTACATCGCTCTACACTCTTCGAGAAAGAATCGAATAAAATCTTTCGAGTCTGTGACTTCAAGATGTTTCCTAATGTGGATTTTGTCACAAATTGGCTATTTAATTTCTGTTATTTTCGTAGAGTCAAATCTAATATAATTTTTTAGATTTTCGATTCTGTCCAAAGCTATATACATGAATTTCATTATAATTTAATTGATTACATGCACAGCAACAGTGAAAGATTGTACGTACGCATAACTTCGCGATGAAATTTCTACAGCTCCTGTTTACATACAGATAATGGCTTTACGCTCCCAGCGCGTGGGAGAGCACATATAATGAGTTTGCCGATTGCGACATGTAGGGGCTCAACAATGACCTAATAACCTCAAATATATCGCGAAAAGAAGTCGAACATTAATTTTGGCAGTTCATTTTAATCCTAGTTCATTTTAAAAGAAGGAAGCCGAGCGGCGCGGGTGCGTCGCGATCGCGCGTCGGCCGGCGCTTATCTAGCGGTAGGGGTAGTAAGCGTTGTACTGACCGGGCTGCAGCGGGCGCATGAGGTTGAACTGCGGCATGACGGGCAGCATGGGCATGACGGGCGCGTGCGGCATGGACATGGGCATGGACACGGGCACGCGGTGCATCATGCCGCCGCCGAGCACGCCCACCATGCCACTCATGCCGCCCATGCTCCCCATGGCGCCCATGCCGCCCATGCCGCCCAGCACGCCGCCCACGCCGCGCCGCAGCGCCGCCGCGTGCTGCTGGCGCGCCGCCGCCACGGCCGCCGACATGTGCGCCGCCACCTGCCACAACACCACGCGCTCAGCACTACACACGCGCACGCGAGCAGCCATCCCGACCCATGGCTCGTAAACTCTTTCCGTACGCGTCACTCAATGCGTGCAAACTTGTCACAATTTTGAATAAATGAGGCGGCTTAACCGCGTGAAAATTAATAAGCCGCGTGAGGCGCCGACTCCGACATAGTAAGTCTGGTAAATATTTGTAATCGTGATCCAGAAAAATGACTAGCCGTGGCTATACTGTTAGCACTATTCTCGGTGTCCATGAGGAGTTAAAATTTTAATTAAATCAGCAAGCGATGTGAAAACGATGTATATATAACATAAATTTTTACATCACAACGAAAGGTCAAAACTGATTTTATCAGTAAGATTTATTGGTATATCTATATGCAGATGGTGTTAATTAATATATATTAGAAGTTTCCAATAAAATGTACATTTAATTCGAAACTAAATTCAATTCGCTTTAAATTTTCTCTAAAACAAAAGAAAGAACTATGTCGGAGCTGACATCTCATATAATTTTATGATCTACTTAAGAGTTGCAAACGAAAAAAGAATACCAACTTGTCTACCCACACCTGACGCACCTGTACTAGATGCGTCGTCCTGTCGAGTGATACGTACATATGAGCTTACCTCGGCCTGGCTCGTGCTGGGCGTGATCATCGCCGGCGCCGGCGCGGGCTGCGCGGGCGGCGCGTCGGGTTTAGGCCTCGGCCGGTATTTGGCACTCCTCGCACGGATCTCCTCTAAGGATACATCCTCAGGAGGATGCACGATCTTGGAGCCAGCCCCCGTGGCTGTTACGAGCGGGCACGCGTTGGCCGCGGGCGGTTTAACTTCGCCGTTCTCTTTGAGATCCGACGATGATGTTGTCGATGTTGTGGGCGGAGCGCTTATTGTCGCATTGCTGATGGTCGGAGAGAATATTATTGTTAGTACAAGATTTCTTTAGCGGTGGATGTTAGCTGTAGCCAGCCGGTCGTCGTGGCGATCATTGGAGGAGGCCGTTGCCCTGCAGTGGATGTCTTTTGGCTGAAGAAGATAATGCTTAATAACCTTTTTAATGTAAATGTGCTGACTGCATAGAAATACATACTGTCATCTTATTCATCCAAAAAATATTCGCTGGGGGATAAAGACCCCAAGATCGCCACAAAAACCAGGTTAGTGCCTTAGTAATAACGTTTATCTGCGTTCCAAAAGTGTTTACAATTTAAAATTCCGTCTGATTGAATGATTTTCAAGTATTAAAAGGAAAATCAGTTTATACGCAACAGTTATTTCCGTAACCCATTTCATTTTCAGTCATAATCCAGTTCGGAGCACAAACAAAGCAAAAAAATATGCGTCTTAATGATACCTCTGTTGAAACAGTTGGCGAATTGTTATTATTTACATAACGAGCATCAGAGACGAGGCAGACGGGTGATTTCAAGAGAAAAATGACATGAAACTACATCTATTCAGATTCTACGAAACAATGAAATGTAACGATAAAAGCCATAATAAACATTAGTTGACGGGATAATTAGTATAATTATTTAGAAAGAGTAATTAGCGCACGTGTTAATAATGTGGATTGTGTGATTTGTGTCATAATTTATTAGTCTCTTGGCAAACATTGGGAGCCAAAGTATTTGAGATCGCCAGATTGGCTTATGCTTGCGTAAAATATAGGGAAGTATGACTATGACATAACATTGGCGCCTCTAGTTTTATATATTTTCTACTTTAAGACTGCCCCACATTAAGAATTATTTCTGTCCCGTGAGTGCGTTCTTAAACAAGAATTTTAAACATACCGAGTTCTTAGGTTTACGCGAATATTACACATGAAATAAAACTATTTTACGGATTTTATCTCGGTTTATTTTTGATTTTACGTCGTTATTTTTAACGTCGGGAACTAACAATAAAAAATTAATCGCGATAAAATCCGTAAAATTATTTTTCATTTTTTTTTTCAACTCCGTCCCACACCAGGATTTATTCCTGTGTCGTGGGTGCGTTTACAAACATGAAAATTCACATACACAAATACCCAGACCGGAACAAATAATTGTGGATCACACAAAGATTTGTCCCGTGCGGGACTCGAACCCGCGACTATTAGACGCAGTGGGCAGAGCGATTTAAGCTCTTAACCACTGCGCTAAATAGTTTTATATCATCAAAAATTTTAAACCTACAAAAGTTTATGGGTCACAAAGATCTGCTCTGTGCGGGATTGAACTAGCAAATCTTTGCCACAACTGGTTGGGGTATGTAGGGACAACGATATTTGTATTTTTATACAAGCTTTTATATTACTTTATTTATTACTAGTTACTGCCCGCGACCTCGTATGCGTTGACTTTAGACGGGAACCTAACATTTTTCCGGCATAAAAAGTATCATGTGTCAAACCAGGTAATATACTATCTGTGTGCCAGATTTCATCCAAATCCGTTCAGCTGTTTTCGCGTGATTGAGTAACAAACTTTCACATTTATACCAACTAGTGGTCGCCCATAGGTCAATATTCGACCTACTCTTTCATCGTTTGCTGGTTATGTTTGACATTCAGTAAGACTATAGACAAATAATATTAAAGACAAACATCAATTTGACGTGTATTATGTCAAATACATGGTAGTGTGTAATGTTTTTTTCATTGATTTAATGTATGTTTTATGGGAGTGCAGAATGCTAATATTTTATTAAAATTATAAAAAAAAATATTAGCATTCTGCACTCCTTCTCTATATAAACTATAAGTGTGGAAAATTTCATACTTCTCCGTCCGCGCAATTTTTGTAAAAATGTGTACAAAGTTTTAGCTTCACGTATTAATATATAGATAGTAGGATTATATTTCTGATATCTATTCGTCGGTTTTTCCAGGTCTACATTTGTAATCAATTGATTTAACACTTATTGAAATCTAATGACCTGAAATTTCGCATGGTTTGATAGTTGGCTGATCCCTAGATGAATAGAAAGGAATAGGCGCAGACTGTATAAAAAGGGTGAAGCCGGAATACGGTCATACGAATTCTTAACGTATGATAGCTTGTAACTAAAAATGATAGTGTGTTATTAACAACATTTTTTAAGTTTATAATTGATATTGAGACTTACCTATAGGCGGGGAAGGTAGGTTTGTTCGGCGTGGAGGTGGGCACGCTGGCGGCGGGGAACAGCGGCCTCATGCCCGGCATCATCATCCTGAAACAATATTGTTATTGGACGTAACATCCCGCTGTTGATTTAATAATTTTACATCAATCAGATTTCTCCAATGCGTCTACTTAACCGAATATTTGGATTCTCTATGAAATTAATCAGATGCATTTGTAGATATTTTCAGTTAGACATTATTGGTAACATGATTTGATGAAAATTATTTGCTTTAAATTTAAGGGAAGTATTAGGATTTGTAATGGTAACTGACTAGGAAACAGAGATGGACAAAATGTAATCAGATTAATGATTATAATTGCATTTTGTAATATTCAATCATGATTCAAGATTAAAAGTGTAATTGTATTCATTCAAGTTTACAAAATGTAATTGTAATCGTTAATCATTAATACACCATCACACCGATATTCCCCAAGTGGGGGGAGGTTAAACATTAATCTTATTACATTTCGTCCATCTCTGCTAGGAAATAATTCTTTATTATGTCTATATTAAGGGTTGATACATGTGAGAATGACAGTTTTTAATGAGGTATTAACTTTTTTCCAAGTCCGGTTCTACAATCAACAAAAATATATGTTTCTGGCTTATTTATATGTGCCAAGACTAAGTTACGTTATTAAACTAATTTACCTAATCAATATCAGAGGATATGAGGTATTTTTAACTAATATAAAATCAACAAATCCAAGTGAATAAAGCCATGATATAAATATATTATTCAGTTTTAAAATATTAATTATTTAAATGAAACAAAAAATTAAGGCAAAAAACTTACAATATGAATTAGGAAAGAAACCAATTTACATAAATCTTAACTGACCTTGGCAAATTAACATGTTCTCTGGTCCAAGGTGAGCAACCTATCTAAATTACAAATTGTTGCTCTCAATATGCATTTTATAGCTCAATCAGAAGTGAGACGCACTGGATAACGTGTTGATTCTAGGCTTATTTATCTTACCATAGAGTTGATTGGATTGTGGATTCCATTTGCTTTTTATATATAGCTAAAATGTGGGTTGTTTTCTCCAGACAACTATGTAGGTCAAGAAGAAATATTTTTGGAGTAAGATTATTAGCAATACAGTGTTCAGTGAAGCTCTTAATAAATATATCAGTCTATACCGTCTTGCTGCTGGGCAAGGGCCTTTTCTCCTAAATAGAAGTTACAGAAATTGGCTATAACCCACCACATGGACTAACCATACTGTGCATGAGGTGTCTCTGAGGTGAGGAACTTGCTCATCTTCCCAAGCATGGATTCAATTGAAAGTGGTATTGTCACAAATGCCACCTATCTCAGACAGATTGAGCTTACCATTGCTCAACTTTGGTAATTGCTAGAACACAGGGGTGTCGCAGCACTGCCAGCGCCGCTACGAGTAGTGTTCCTACTGCTTCCTATTTATTATTTTTAAATCTATCCTACTTCCATAGCCATTACAGGTCTGTGATGTAGTAGAATTAATATTAAAACAAATACTATGATATCACTACAAAGACACTAGACAATATAAGTAGAACCATAATAGTCTGAAATTAAACAAAGAACCCATTTTTTTTTAAATTTGTATAGGCAGAAGTTTCGAAGAGAAGTAGAAGAGTCAGTTAAACCATACATACACACAACATAAAAGTAATCTGAATAACATAAAGACCAGGTTCATCATCATCATCATCATCATCTCAGCCTATACTTGTCCACTGCTGAACATAGGCCTCCCCAGTCGCTTTCCAGCGTAACCGGTCCGATGCCACCTGCATCCAACGACTTCCTGCGATTTTCACAAGATCGTCGGTCCATCTGGCAGGCGGTCGTCCCACGCTGCGCTTGCCAATACGTGGTCTCCACTCTAGAATCTTTCTGCCCCAACGCCCGTCCGATCTACGCGCTATGTGGCCCGCCCATTGCCACTTCAGTTTGCTAATCTTAACGGCTATGTCGGTGACCTTGGTTCTTCTACGAATCTCCTCATTCCTGATTCGATCGCGTAGAGAAACGCCGAGCATAGCTCTCTCCATAGCTCGCTGAGCAACTCTGAGCTTTTTTATGAGACCTATAGTAAGAGACCACGTCTCTGATCCATATATCATCACTGGTAACACACATTGACTAAAAACTTTAGTCTTAAGGCACTGAGGTATTTTGGATGAGAAGATGTTGCGCAGTTTCCCGAACGCTGCCCAGCCGAGTTGGATTCGTCGATTGACCTCTCTCTCAAAGTTGGACCTACCTAACCGGACTACCTGTCCCAGGTAAATGTATTCGTCGACAACTTCAAGAGTAGAGTTCCCAACGGTGAGTGCGGTGGGTACGACATGGACTTTAGACATTATTTTCGTTTTGTCCATGTTCATTTTAAGACCCACTTGTTGAGATACTCTGTTGAGGTCACCGAGCATTCGTCCTAGATCTTCCAGCGACTCCGCCACGACCACAATGTCGTCGGCAAATCGAAGGTGAGTGATGTATTCGCCATTGATGTTGATGCCAAGTCCTTGCCATTCCAAGAGCTTGAAGGCGTCCTCTAAGGTGGCCGTAAACAGTTTCGGAGAAATGACGTCTCCCTGCCTTACTCCTCTTTTTATGGGGATCGCTTTCGTGCACTGCCCCTGTACTCGGACTGACATGGTGGCGTTATTATACAAGCACCTCAACACCTCAATGTACCGATAGTCAATGCGGCATCGCTGGAGAGATCTAAGAACCGCCCAAGTCTCGATCGAATCGAAGGCTTTCTCATAGTCCACAAACGCCAAGCATAGTGGCCGATTATACTCCTCGGTCTTCTGTATAATCTGCCGCAGCGTATGTATGTGGTCTATGGTACTAAAGCCTTTCCGGAAACCGGCTTGTTCGGGAGGCTGGAAGTCATCAAACCTGCGTTCGAGACGATTCGTAATGACTCTCGAAAACAACTTATAAACATGGCTCAGCAGTGTGATGGGCCTATAATTCTTCAGTAAAGTGTTATCACCTTTCTTGAAAAAGAGTACCACCACACCCCTGTTCCACGCTTCCGGCGTTTTTCCTTCGAGCAAGACGGAATTAAACAGCCTCTGAAGGACTTTAAGTACCGGCGATCCGCCCGCTTTCAGAAGCTCTGCGGTAATTCCGTCTTCACCCGGCGCTTTGTTGTTTTTAAGGTGTTTGAGAGCCATCCCAATCTCGTACAGGCTGATGTCCGGGATATCTTCTGTGTAGTGTCGGGTTAGCTTGGCTCTTGGGTCTTTTACCAAGTCAACAACAGGTTCAGCTACTGAGGTATACAACTGCCCATAGAACCTCTCTATCTCCCTGAGCACCTCTGACCTATTCGACGTTACGTTTCCGTCCTCCGTCTTCAGCTTCGTCAACTGGCTTTGCCCAATAGACGCGTCTCTTGCAAACACTTTGGAGCCCTTGTTCTGCTCTATGGTCTCCTCAATACGTCTTGTATTGAAGGACCGTAAATCGTGTCGCAAGGACTTCAATATCTGTCCATTGAGCTGCCTATAGGACTTAGCATCATCGGAGGTTTGGAGTGTCATGGTACGTCGCTCAGCCATAAGGTTTCGGGTGTAGTCAGATAGCTTTTGAGGCCTATTTTTACGGTGGGGCTTAAAATGCTTGGACCCGACCGTATGGACAGTCTCTACCAACCTATTGTTGATTTCGTCCACTGATGCGCTGCTGTCTAGCAATTCGAAGCGGTTTGACAATTCGAGTTGAAAGTTCGCGGGGTTTTGGATATGTGCATTAGAAGGTCGGAGCGTAGACTTCATCAGACGCGATCTTTCCATTTTGACATTAATATTTAATGTGCCTCTGACTATTCGGTGATCACTGCCGGTTTTTACCCTGTGAATCACGGAGACATCATTAAATATTTGTCGCTTGGTGCTTATGATGAAGTCTATCTCATTTTTTGTGGAACCATCAGGGCTCATCCAGGTCCATTTCCTATGAGGCGGCTTCCGGAAGAAAGAGTTCATCATAAAGAGTCCCTCCTTCTCCAGATATTCGGCCAGCCTCTGACCCCTGGGGTTGCGTTGCCCATATCCAAATTGCCCCACTCTCAATTCATCATCGCCCCGTTTGCCCAGCCGCGCATTGAAGTCACCCATAACCACTGTAAAGTGTGCTTTGGAAGTATGTATGGCTCTACTAATGTCCTCATACATTACTTCGACGTCATCATCTGAGTATGCCGAGGTCGGTGCGTAGACCTGTATGACCTTCAGCGAATATCTTTTGGATATTCTGAGTATCAGGTACGCTACCCTGCTCGACACACTAGTGATGGACACAACGTTGTCTATGAGTGACTTGTGGACGATAAATCCGACACCACCTTGGGACTGCTGTTCGCCCTCCCGGTAGTAAAACAAGTTGCCGGATTTTAAGGTTATCGTGTCCTCGCCCTTTCTTCGGACCTCCGATAAACCAACAATATTCCACCGCAACTTGTTTATCTCTTCTTCCAGCTCAACAAGCTTCTCATCTGTCCTTAACGTGCGTGCGTTGTATGTCACCAGGGCCAATTTTCGGTGTTGGTGGTAGCCGAATCTCTGCCGGAGATTCTTAGCACCCCTTGTCCTGTCGTTACCATGGCTGCTACCGTGGCCAGGACGAACAGGACCGCCGGGGACTAGGGGCCTGGTTTTCTTACATTCTTCCATAATTGGGGGTGTTTGCCATACTCGCCACGCTTGGCAGGCGGGTTGGCGAGCGCAGTTATTGGTCGTCGAAGTGCTAAGGGAACGCTGCTGCCCATTCCCTAGTTTTCCCTTAGTCGCCTTGTACGACACCCAATGGGATGAGATGGGTTGGTCCTATTCTAAGCCGGGAACCACGCGGCAAAGACCAGGTTAATAAAGAAAAAATAAATCTGATGTATGTTCACACTAGAATTATACCGGTGTACCCACATAGTTTATTTGACAAAAAAAAATACAAGAGAGACTCACCTAGGCGCCTGCATAAA
The DNA here is from genome assembly GCA_905147815.2 of Phalera bucephala. Lineage (NCBI taxonomy): Eukaryota > Metazoa > Arthropoda > Insecta > Lepidoptera > Notodontidae > Phalera > Phalera bucephala. The sequence goes on from LR990621.1 coordinate 26,780,849, forward strand.
CGGAGGCATCATGGGATTCATGGACATGTGCCCAGGATACATCCCTGGGGGGACTGGGCCCATGGGGGTGGGCAGTATGCCCGGAGTCACTGCCGATGGCCCGGGGCCTAACTGTTAGGACAAATTGGGTGATATCAAAATAATGTGTATGTCCCAATGCTAATTAAGATTCTGTGAACGATATAATTGTGTCAATCTTTTATAATTATTTTAATTAAGTTTTCTATTCTGATTTAACTTTTAAAATTTAAACAGCTCTATATGTCAAATCTTTGGCAGTGACATTGGCTATCTAAAACTAAATTATCAACATGCTTTATACTTGTAAACATCTCTTGCTTTTTCATTAAAGTTGATGACATACCTTTCAATTTCAGACTTGCATCCTTATCTTTAGAGTTCTTGTTCAGCAGCTAATTTATATAACTAACTTTCTTCACATTTCATTATAATAAAGATGAAAAAATGTGTTGCAAACACATTTTTTTCAATTAAATAATCCAAATAATCTTGAATCACATGAACATTATATCATTAAATCTAAGCTTACCAATGCTGGCGTTGCTTTTTTCTTTGCAGCGGGTTCATCGTCATCACTGTCGGAGCCCTTGCCTCCACCTATGTAATGACCTATTATTACCAAAATATACTTTAAAATTCATTCCATTTAACCAATCTACCTTGTGTTGGAACATTTAAACAAACTACACATCTATTTACACCTATTGCTAGTGTCCCAAGCAGAATAAAAAAAATGTACTTTACATACATCAGTCCTAAGAGGTTCAGATGGTGCCCAAATAAAAAAGTTTTTATACCTGATTTCTGTTTCTCATGCTCCTTCACATCTTCAGGCGGTATACCTTCCATACCATAGATTTCTATTTCTATATTTGACCTATTTGGTAATGAATTTGGTACTTTGTCTATGGCTTCCTTGTGTACCTGCAAAGAGTTGAATAATTAAAGTATCATGTAAAATATTAGTGATTAATAACAGATTTTTCTAATTAACGCACCCATGTGAATATAGGAAAAGACATTTTGCATAGTACTATTATGGGATCAGAATTGGGCGCGTAAGACGCGCCAAAATATCTCAAGATATAAGTATGCGAGTTATAAAAAGCGAGTGCGCGCGGCCGTGGGCGGGCGGGGCGCGTGCCAACTCCGCGCCACTGACGCACGACCCTACCTGCATGCAGTGTATTGACAGCCCAGGCCCCGTGTATAGTTTCTTGTGACATATGTGACATTTGAAATGCTTCGCCTTTTGATGTTGGATCAGAATCTTTTCGTCGTCAAATTCTCTGTTGCAATACCTGAATTATGGCTAAGGATAATAATATTGTTTGACGTGCGAATTTATACATATTAAGCTAGATAAATCTCTCTTGACCTAATAATGAAGGTTGCGAGAAGATAATTCTGTAATCTAGTTCATTAGAAAAGGATACCAGCACCACGGTTTGGACGCCTTCTTCTTCTTTCTACCCATAGTAACGTGAAATATACAAACACTTAAATACAACTAGTAGAACAATAAATATAAACACTACTTAATTACTAACAATCACAGTTAAATAGTTAAACCTAACAAATTTATTTTACGTCTCAAATCTCAAATCCACACACTACACAAAGGAAAAAGCAACGCAAAATGGCGTCGGTCGATATCGAACTGTCAAATCGGCCACGCCATCTCAGGTATAGACAAAGGTTTTTAAGTCAAAAACCGTAAATTGTCTGTGGTTGATTATATTTTTATATAGAACTTTAATATTTTCGGTATTTTAAAAAAAATACTGTTATAGCTTGGCAAAAAAGAAAAAAAAATGAGGACGCCTTTATAGCGCATATGACCACGCTATATACTACGACTCAAATCGTTAAAATACTTGTTATTTAAGACTTCCTGTACCCTTTAAGTGTGTAACTATGAAGCGAAGTGGGTTATTTAACGACTCAGAAAGGGCAAGAATAATACTGATTAATACACAAAATAATTAATCAAAGCCTAAAACATATAACCCGTGACAAACTCGCCTCATTGTATTATTAATAATCCTATTATGAAATTAATTTGTATCTCCTATAGTTGAGCAGACTAGTCTCGCAGTGGGGCAATTAGGGATTGTTCTATGTACAAATATCATCACTTTAGATCTATGTATTGTATATATGTTATGTTTGATATGTAAGTATATATTTATTTATTTCCAAGTTGGCTTAATATGATTTATGCTATCATGTAATATGCGTAGTTATCCATTTGAAAATGTTTATTATTCGCAACCACTTTTTTTTTCTTTTCTCTTCGCCTTGTGGAATTTGCTCTTACTTCTGTTTCTGCTTTACCCTAAGGTAGACTGGTAGAAAATGACTAAGACATTAAGCAGTGGGGCAGTTATGGATTGTTCTATGAAAAATATCATCACGTCAGATCTATCTATTTAAAGGGTCCTTTTTGGTATCCACAAGACAGTGTTTTGGGACCGACATTGTTTATCATTTACATGAATGACGTACAGCATGTATTTAATCGGAACACTGAAATCATTTGTTATGCGGATGACACCGTGGTTCTTTTTCAGAACAAACCTTGGGAGGCTGTGCTTGAAAATGCACAAATGGCATGGATTGCTTAAAAGACTGGCTAGACTTTAATCTCATTTCCCTTAACGTTAAAAAACAAATTATATCTGCTATCATAAAAGTCTGGCCAAAAAAACACCCTGTTAAAATAAAAATCCATACAACAAATTGAAACAGGGATTCATGTAGTTCTAGTTTCATATATGAAACTAGCAGGTTGTGTGTGATAATAAATGTATAGGGATAGAGAAAATGAGAAAACACGTTTTTAAGAGGTTTTGTTTATTTTATAAAAACAATACAAGTAAATCGTAGTCAAAAAAGTTCTCATCTAAATATTCTACTCCGGAAATCTATAAATTGTCTTGGCTTCCTGCAACATCATAGTATCTAATCTGTTGAATCTAAAGTCTCATTAGTGCGATTATCGTCCTATACGACTGATATCGAACTCATTATAGTCTCATAGTCAATTGAAAGCCCAACCACCCGTGGCGATCAATTATTCCTATACTAACGGTGTGCCCGCAATGCGCGAGCATCTTTACTAAGAAGATTGGCTAGATATGCCACATGCGAGCGCACGATCGTCAACAATAACAGAGTTGATGTAGTCGCCATGGCTGAAATCGGTCTGGATCATCATCAGTCTTCTCTTATAATCTTCCTTTTTCATTACCATGCTTACATGAACTTTTACAGTAAACATCTGTTATACTTTGGAAAGCTTTCTCGGCTACCTCCTGCTGAAATAAAATTATATTAATTTATAAATAAACATAATTGAGTTCTTAGATTTACGCGAATACTACACATGAAATAAAACTATTTTACGGATTTTATCGCGGTTTATTTTTGTTTTTTAGCTCCCAACGTTTCGAGTGCTTTGCAGCACCCATTGTCACGGGAGGGACTGAGGTGTTAGACGTCCAAAAGGCATAGTTGTTCCGGGGTACCCTCAAACTTCTTAATTATTTTTGTTGTTGTTGGTCCGATCTACGCAGAATGAGCTCACGGTGTCTTGAGGTCTTGCAGTGTTATGCTTGGTTTTGGATTTGATTATATTAATTACCGGATCCCAAGACGATGGAAGCATCCAGCCATCTTCTCTATTGAAATTAGGATGTTTTTTAATTTCAATAGCCTCGCGAACCATCCTCGGTAGGAATCGGTGTTCTTTCACGAGGATTTGTGGTCTATCAAATCTGATGTTATGGCGGGTGCGGTCAAGGACATGTTCACAGACTGCAAACTTCTTTGAACTTCGGGAACTAAAAATCAAAAATAAACCGCGATAATATCCGTAAAATAGTTTTATTTCAAATAAACATAATTTTAATTAAGAAATAACTTACAACGGCTTATTGCCGGGCCTGGAGTTTTTTTTTGTTGATACTTACCTTAATCCATTATCAATACGTACATTTATTAAGTATCATGAATACTGAATTAAGGTATACACAATATGCCGAACCACAAAAAATAACCTCTATTATTAATTTGTAAGCAAGACAACAAAAACCAATAATATCGATAATACTGGGTATTCCAGCAATATGAAGGTCTCATTGGCTTGAAGAAGCTAAATACAATTGATAAATATCTGTCATATCTACAACTGTTTTGTAAACATTTCCGATTTGGGACAAAATTCATCCCGCTTCAAATTCGGCCCAACATCACATAAAACTTTATTCATAACTTTTTTATCACAACTACTAAGACGTTTAATCATTTTGAATAAATAGGCGAGACACCAGTGGTGGAACAATCATTATATTAATACGTGAAGAAAGTACTTTGTACCCCTTTTTACGAAAACTGCGCGGACGGAGGAGTATGAAAATTCCCACACTTATATAGTTTATATAGAGGAGTGCAGAATGAGAATATTTTTTTAAAATTATGCTTATAAAATACAATAAAACAACATTACACACACTACCAAGTATTTGACACAAACACACGCATATATACTCTTTTGTTTATTGTTAAACTCTGTGGTCAAATTGAGAAGAAGAAGAATATTGTTTGTCTTTAATATTATTTGTATATCGTCTTACCGAATGTCAAACATAACCAGCAAACGATTAACGCGTAGGTCGAATTTCGACCAATGGGCTACTACTAGTTAAAGTTTTTTTTTTTTCGTGGCAATTGCGTTTACATTATGCCATTTTACAAAGTTTACGAATATTCATTTCTAAATTAATTTAACTACCCAATGAACTTGATGACGAAGATGATAAAAAAATTGATGAATTGCCCCACCCTGGATAGTAAAGTGATGGATACTTTACATACCAATTGCGACGGCCGTTTTGAGGGAAATCGAAAAGGCACGTTTTATCACTTTGTTACAATTACCTTCACTCATGCACATATAGGAACACATAATGGTTAATATTCCACCAACATTACACATTATAATTCGAAATAACACAAGTTTTGGAAATTAAAACAAATTGACAACATCACTCTTCGATTTCCCGCCAAAAAAAACCCTAGTTAAAGTTAAAACTCGAAAACTAGTTGTTGTTGTTTTTCCACTTTCCCTCTTCTGGGGAAGGCAAAGGGATCTAGTCCATACAGCCTAGTCATAAGTGGTATTCTTTATAGATACGATGAATTGATGAGAACGATGACAATAAAATTGATGATTACCCCACCCTGGTGGATGGTAAAGCGATGGATACTTTACATAACAATTGCGACGGTCGTTTGGAGGGAAATCGAAAAGGCACGTTTTATCACTTTGTTACAATTACCTTCACTCATGCACATATAAGAATACATAATGGTTAATACTCCACCAACATTACACATTATTACTCGAAGTAACACAAGTTTTGGAAATTCAAACAAATTGACAACATAACTCTTCGATTTCCCGCCAAAAAAAAACCACGAAAACCATAGACGAAGAAGGCCTAGACACCGCATATCGTCGCGGTAGCGTTCAATTTTATGTCGGTGCGAGTTTGTGAATCTGCGTTAGTGTGCGTGATTAGGCAAGTGATAACTAGTACAGGATTTATCGATAAGAAAATACAATTTATGTTTTAAAAGGTGGAGTTCAATGCATGACCTTTCGCAATCTTCGTTATTAGATACAACGATGTTAAGTCTACCCAACACGTCACTTAACCTATGTTGCGAAGAAATGCGAGAACAATTGCATGACTTAAAATCTAATATGTTATCGGCACACAATGAGATAGACAATATGCATGAAGAAATCCGCAACTTAAAAAGTGAACTACGTAAAAGCCATGAAATCATAGATTTTTACAAAAAAAAAAAGATTATACCGAGAAACCAGTAAAAGTCATGTCAAGTCAAAAGAAAAAGAGGTATCAATTACATGATTTTAATAGGTGCAAAGAGCACTCTGTGAATATCCGCACACCCTTAGTACAAAATCATGAAATATTATTTAATAAATCTGTCGACATAGGTGAGCAGGGCCTGGGGAATACAGAGCTAGTTAATGCAACGCAAACTGAACCAGAGACAAGTATTATTAGTTTAGGAAATAGGAAAAATACTACAAACTGTCATCCCACTTTATGCAATAACATGACACAGGATAGCGATTTAAATGCTTTGCAGATTGTAGCGAAAGAAAAAGTAAAAGAACATATTAATAAAACAAATGAAACCCCAACGTCAACGAATAAAAGAAGAGTCATAGTTTTAGCTGATGATCAAGGACGAAACTTTCAGCATATTTTTCATAAACTTCGCTGTAAGTTGCATCTGGAAACCGGGGGCAACCATGCGCGAAGTTCTATCGTCGGAAAAAACTGAAATATCTACACTTACAAAAAATTATTTCGTTATTGTATTAGCAGGAACAAATGATGAAATCCTTATGAGTTTAATTATTGGGTAAAAAAAATTCTGTACAAGGTTGTAAATACTAATATTAACAGTCGCAATATTTTTGGACCTGGCTAAAGCCTTTGATACGGTCTCTGTTCAAAACCTTATAAAAAAACTGGAACGGTTTGGTATAAGGGACAACCAGTTGAAACTCTTTCAAGGCTATCTGACTCAACGTAAACAATTTGTAAAAATAGACAATATCATGGGCAACGAACGTCCAGTCCAGTATGGAGTTCCCCAAGGAAGTATACTGGGCCCAACCTTGTTCTTGGTTTATATAAACGAGTTGTGTCAATTAAAGTTACCTAATGCTAAAATTATTACATTTGCTGATGATACAGTCATACTATTTAGTGGTAATACATGGGAAGAAGTTTTCTTGAATGCTCAGTTGGGTTTTAATATAGTGACGAAGTGGTTACGTGAAAATCTATTGACTTGAAAAAACAAAATACATGACATTCTCTTTAAGGGGTGCGGTTAATTTGGATAGTTCTCTTTATATTATATCGCATTCTTGTGCTAATCCTATTAATCCCACCTGTTCTTGCCTTAAGTTACAGAATACTACGACCATTAAATACCTAGGCATCATGATCGATAGCAAACTAAACTTTTAAAACCATATAGATTTATTCACATCCAGAATTCGTAAACTTATTGCATTTTTCAAAAACCTTAGACATGTTGCTGATAAAAACTTGATAAAAAAAGTTTATTATGCGCTTTGCCAGTCACAGCTTACTTATTGTATTACTTCTTGGGGCGGAGCATCCAAGACGCATTTTATAAAGCTTGAAAGAGCCCAAAGAGCTCTTCTAAAAGTCAGTCATTTTCTTCCATTTTACTATTCTACAAACGAGGTATATAAAAAATGGGAAGTGCTTACGGTTAGTCAGGTTTTTATACTAAACACGATTATTAAAAAGCATTGCCTGACAGTGTTCGAACCCGAAAAAATAAAAATGTTAGAAGAAAAGATAAAGTTTGTACTAAGCCCATACTCAGAACCAGTTTGTCAAACCGCTTTTTTGCTACCTAAGCAGTAACTTATATAATAAAATAAATGGGGTATTGTCGATTTATTCTCTTCCAAAAATCAAATGTAAATCTGTTGTTCAGAATTGGCTGAAAAAACTAGATTATAGTTTTACGGAAAGCCTGCTTAAGTAAAATATTTACTAATCCTAACATACAATTCGTATTCGTTTAAAAGCATAATAATAAAATAATAATATAATTTAAAAATTGAAAAAATAACATAACTTAATTATTGAGATATATTTTACATTGAAAATTGAAATAAATTTATTAATAGTTGCTAAAAACATTTCAAATTTTTGTCCCATACACCAAACTACATGCTTAACACTCACACCACACATTCACTTACTTACTCTTACGCACTCACACAAATATGAACGCATGCATTGTCTTGAGGCATCCTTTTGTTAGAAATTACTAATTATTCTACCTCCTTTATGTTTTATAATCATTTTTAATTACGGAATTTGTTATATTGTTGTAATTTAATTTATTTATTTTGTTATGGTCTTAGGGGGTGAGGTCCTGGTGATCTGTATTACAGGTATATTCTTACCTATTTCAGACACCATCTCCTCACATTATTCTAATTTTGTAGAATTACTATTTTAAAATATGTATTTTTTATGAGAAGAAATAAATGATTTTATTATTATTATATTATAATATAATATTTTCAGGAATTACTTCGAATAAATACTTGAATGAAGGAAAGTTAAACTATGAACTTCGATTTATATGTCATTATAATATTGATAGGCTTAATACTTGTAATACTACCTTTGTAGAAATTAATCGTTCATATAACATTGGCAAACGTATCTCATTCGCTCTTTTACAGTGTAGAGTTATTTTGAAGGAATTGTTACGGCTTAGTTATAAAGTTAAATATGAAGAATACAATGAAAAGTTGAATTACTCAAAAACAGTTAATAATACTGATGAAAAATACACTCAGACAGATTTAGATGAATCACCCAAATGCATAGAAAATACTGATATTTTTTTTCGTTAATAGAGAAATTCGGATTCTACATCAGAATATTAATGGTCTATTATTTAAAACTGATCTACTCATTCTAGCTTTAGATTTCTACACCAAGAAAAACTTAAGCGCTCACATTGATTGTTTATGTATTACTAAACATAACATGACGACTAAGGATGTAGAATTACTCAATATAAATAATTTGATTCTTGGTTCATCTTACTTACGTAAAAATCGCCGTGGTGGCGCATGTATTTTAGTACGGAATATACACAAATTTAAAAAAATTGAGGGTCTTGAAAGATACTCTAGAGAAGGTATTATGGAGTGCTCTGGAATAGAATTGCTAAATCCTGGTTTTTATATTTTATGTATTTATCGTCCCCCCAGAAAAAATAATGAAGCCCTAGATATTTTTTTCAAAACAATGGAAATGATTCTTGCTAAAATATGTTATAAGAAAAATAAGATTATAATGTGGTGATTTTAATATAAATCTGCTAAAAAGAGGAAGAAATACAGAAAGATTAATGGAAATTACATCGGCCTATGATTTACGTCTACAAATTAAAGAACCGACACGTTTAAAAGCAGGTACGTGTCTAGATAACTTTATACATAATATACGAGGTAGCAAAAGTGAAATTTATAGTATATAATAATAATAATACGGCTCAAATATTAATATGCCGTACAAAACCAATCTGCACTCTCAGATATTGGTATATTGAAAAGCGTGACTATAGTGAACATAATATTGACAAATTCATAAAATCCATAGACTCTTTGACATTCAATGACATTTATGACTGTAAAGATGCAAATACTGCTTTTGACATGTTCCATGATTTACTGACATTGTTCTATCAGTTATGTTTTCCTATAAATAACAAAGCGCCAGGCGAAGACGGAATTACCGCAGAGCTTCTGAAAGCGGGCGGAACGCCGGTACTTAAAGTCCTTCAGAGGCTGTTTAATTCCGTCTTGCTCGAAGAGAAAACGCCGGAAGCATGGAACAGGGGTGTGGTGGTACTGTTTTTCAAGAAAGGTGATAACACTTTACTGAAGAATTATAGGCCCATCACACTGCTGAGCCATGTTTATAAGTTGTTTTCGAGAGTCATCACGAATCGTCTCGAACGCAGGCTTGATGACTTCCAGCCTCCCGAACAAGCCGGTTTCCGGAAAGGCTTTAGTACCATAGACCACATACATACGCTGCGGCAGATTATACAGAAGACCGAGGAGTATAATCGGCCACTATGCTTGGCGTTTGTGGACTATGAGAAAGCCTTCGATTCGATCGAGACTTGGGCGGTTCTTAGATCTCTCCAGCGATGCCGCATTGACTATCGGTACATTGAAGTGTTGAAGTGCTTGTATAATAACGCCACCATGTCAGTCCGAGTACAGGGGCAGTGCACGAAGGCGATCCCCATAAAAAGAGGAGTAAGACAGGGAGACGTCATTTCTCCGAAACTGTTTACGGCCACCTTAGAGGACGCCTTCAAGCTCTTGGAATGGCAAGGACTTGGCATCAACATCAATGGCGAATACATCACTCACCTTCGATTTGCCGACGACATTGTGGTCGTGGCGGAGTCGCTGAAAGATCTAGGACGAATGCTCGGTGACCTCAATAGAGTATCTCAACAAGTGGGTCTTAAAATGAACATGGACAAAACGAAAATAATGTCTAACGTCCATGTCGTACCCACCGCACTCACCGTTGGGAACTCTACTCTTGAAGTTGTCGACGAATACATTTACCTGGGACAGGTAGTCCGGTTAGGTAGGTCCAACTTTGAGAGAGAGGTCAATCGACGAATCCAACTCGGCTGGGCAGCGTTCGGAAAACTGCGCAACATCTTCTCATCCAAAATACCTCAGTGCCTAAAGACTAAAGTTTTTAGTCAATGTGTGTTACCAGTGATGATATATGGATCAGAGACGTGGTCTCTTACAATAGGTCTCATAAAAAAGCTCAGAGTTGCTCAGCGAGCTATGGAGAGAGCTATGCTCGGCGTTTCTCTACGCGATCGAATCAGGAATGAGGAGATTCGTAGAAGAACCAAGGTCACCGACATAGCCGTTAAGATTAGCATGCTGAAGTGGCAATGGGCGGGCCACATAGCGCGTAGATCGGACGGGCGTTGGGGCAGAAAGATTCTAGAGTGGAGACCACGTATTGGCAAGCGCAGCGTGGGACGACCGCCTGCCAGATGGACCGACGATCTTGTGAAAATCGCAGGAAGTCGTTGGATGCAGGTGGCATCGGACCGGTTACGCTGGAAAGCGATTGGGGAGGCCTATGTTCAGCAGTGGACAAGTATAGGCTGAGATGATGATGATGATAAATAAGGTAAAAATAACTTCGGAAAAACGACCACAGTGGATATCTAGAGGTATTAGCAAATGTTGCAAGCGCAAGCGTCAACTGCTTTGGAAATATGGGAAAAATAGGACAGAAATTAATAAGAATAACTTAGCAACTCTTTCATATTGACTTAAGCTTATTATTCACTTTAAGAGTCTCCGTAACCGGCGAGTGTGTATGAGACGAACTATGAGAGTGGAGGAAGCCAGAGAGGTATGTAAGGAAAGAACCTGTTGGAACTCTGTACGCTCTGCCTACCCCGCGAGGGAGCTGGCGTGATGATATAGATAGATAGATAGATTCACTTGACATAGAAATCACAAAATGATCACTATATTACCACTGCCGCTAGTAAAAGCAAAGCTACTTGGAACATTATAAACCGTATGAAAAATAATTTCCTAAAAGCTGAAACTGAACAATTACTTGTTGAAGGTAAAGCCATTAGTGATCCTCTACAGATAGCAGAGGCATTCAATGATCACTATATTGACCAAATAACATCCCAAAAATGTCACATTAGCAATAATAATCCATGCAACAACTCTCGACATATTTATTCACTTTTTATGGTCCCCACAATACCTTACGACATTAATAATATAATTTTCAATCTTAAGAACACTAATAGTACCGGTTACGATGATATATCAACGAAAATATTAAAAAGAATTTTTAAATAAAATCGCGCCAATATTAAGTTACATAATAAATGAATGCATGACTAGTGGTATATTCCCTAAAAACTTAAAATTAGTATAATTAAAACTCTGTTAAAAAAAAATGACAAAAATGATATTACGTGCTATCGACCTATTGCTCTTGTCCCAGTTTTATCAAAGGTCTTTGAGAAGGTTGTTTACTATAATTTATCTTCTTTTTTTGAGAGCAATAATTTATTCGCAAAGGAACAAGTTGGATTTAGGAAAAATAAAAATATTGACATGGCTATTTACAATTGTTTACAATCAGTAATGACAAACATAGACGACAATAATACAGCTTGTGCATTATTTATGGACTTAACTAAGGCGTCTGATCACGTTAACCATAACATATTACTAAAAAAGTTATATTCGTACGGGGTAAGAGGAAATGTCTGGAATTTAATTGAATCGTATCTACGTTACCGTAAGCAAGCCACAGTGATCATATCATTATGCCATAAATCAAAAATGGAAACGAAATATACGTCTACGTTCAGAAATGTTACTGTTGGTGTACCGCAAGGAAGTGTGCTTGGACCACTATTATTTCTAATATATATAAACGCTCTTCCTAATGTTACCTAACACCAGACCATCCTATTTGCTGATGATAGCACAGTCCTGTTTCATGCAAAAAATAAATCGTTTCTCGAAAGGGACATTATGTCCACCATGGGAAATATCATAAAATGGCTATCTGAAAACAATTTGAAATAAACCTAACTAAAACCAAATTAATGATATTTCGAAATAGGAAGATAAAATATCAAATGTTCTTATTGAGTATCAAGGCCATCAAGTACAAAGCACAACATTTTTAGGCCTAAATATAGACATTGACTTACGCTGGAGGTCTCATATTGAATATCTAAGCTCTAAAATAAGTCAGTATTCCTATGCATTATATATGCTTGCTAGAATTTCTAACATATCAACCCTCATGACGGCATATCATGGACATGTTGCATCGCTCCTGAGATATGGTATTCTCTTTTGGGGTAATTCCACTTATAAAGAAATAATATTTAAAGCGCAAAAGAGGTGTGTTAGAACAATTTGTAAATTGAGACACACAGATAGATGTAAATCATATTTTTTAAAATTAATCATCCTTAGCGTGCCATGCATATATATACATCATTGAAATCGTAAAATTTGTCAAAAGCAACTTAAGTTTATTTGGAAAATTTAAAAGTGAACGGTATAAGAATAAAGTGTGCGTCCCATCGAATAAGACAGCATTCTTAAGAAATAGTGTATTTTGCATGGCTCCTAGACTGTATAACCATCTACCAAATGACATATTAGAAATTTAATCACATAAGACTTTTCATATAATGGTTAAAAAATACCTTATACAGAAAGCATTTTACAGCGTAAATGAATACCTGAATGAGAAGTGTGGTTGAATATGTGTCATAGAGATCGGTGATAGTACGATGTAGTTTTTTAGTTATTTTATTTTACTTGACATGTGCTCAACATTAACAATATTTGACATTAACAATATATTTTAATGCACGTGTAATTAACAATATATTTTAGAGGAGTGTACGCCAAGTGGCAGATTGAAAAATCACACTTATGAATAAATGAATTTAAATTTGATAAATTTGAATTTAAAAAATATTTACTTCATGCAAAATCGTAATTCATCATCATCATCATCTCAGCCTATACTTGTCCACTGCTGAAGATAGTCCTCCCGAATCGCTTTCCAGCGTAACCGGTCCGATGCCACCTGCATCCAACGACTTCCTGCGATTTTCACAAGATCGTCGGTCCATCTGGCAGGCGGTCATCCCACGCTGCGCTTGCCAATACGTGGTCTCCACTCTAAAATCTTTCTGCCCCAACGCCCGTCCGATCTACGCGCTATGTGGCCCGCCCATTGCCACTTCAGCTTGCTAATCTTAAGGGCTATGTCGGTGACCTTGGTTCTTCTACGAATCTCTTCATTCCTGATTCGATCGCGTAGAGAAACGCCGAGCATAGCTCTCTCCATAGCTCGCTGAGCAACTCTGAGCTTTTAAGAGACCACGTCTCTGATCTATATACCATCACTGGTAACACACATTGACTAAAAACTTTAGTCCTAAGGCACTGAGGTATTTTGGATGAGAAGATGTTGCGCAGTTTCCCGAACGCTGCCCAGCCGAGTTGGATTCGTGGATTGACCTCTCTCTCAAAGTTGGACCTACTTAACCGGACTACTTGTCCCAGGTAAATGTATTCGTCGACAACTTCAAGAGTAGAGTTCCCAACGGTGAGTGCGGTGGGTATGAAATGGACGTTAGACATTATTTTCGTATTGTCCATGTTCATTTTAAGATCCACTTGTTGAGATACTCTGTTGAGGTCACCGAGCATTCGTCCTAGATCTTCCAGCGACTCCGCCACGACCACAATGTCGTCGGCAAATCGAAGGTGAGTGATGTATTCGCCATTGATGTTGATGCCAAGTCCTTGCCATTCCAAGAGCTTGAAAGCGTCCTCTAAGGTAGCCGTAAACAGTTTCGGAGAAATGACGTCTCCCTGTCTTACTCCTTTTTTTATGGGGATCGCCTTCGTGCACTGCCCCTGTACTCGGACTGACATGGTGGCGTTATTATACAAGCACTTCAACACTTCAATGTACCGATAGTCAATGCGGCATCGTGTCATATGTACAATTTAATACAATAGTAAAGCTTCATTGGTAATGCGCATAGCGATCATAAGGTCGTCGGTTCGGATCCTATGTCGGAAAATAGTAATTATTCGATAAAAAAAATCTAGTCCTGGAGTCTGGCACTGTGCTCGGTATAATATCAATAGACTCATCCTCTACTACATGAGACCTTACATTGTTGAACGACAAGTGAGTATACACAGTACACCACTCCCACTCCCGCTTGGGGAATATAGGCGTAGCGGTGGTTATAATTTTTACATCACATTTACCCTACGTTCGCACGAGTGCTTTTTCAATGCAAGTTAGTCATGAACTTAGGATGTATGGTCAGCGCATATCGCTGAGGTAGCGTGTCAATTTTATATGTGTGAGTTTGTGGATCTGGACTTCCCTATTAAAGTACACTACTTTAATAGGGAAGTAATTACTAGGACAGGCCTTATCGACGTAAAAGACAATTCATGATTATCTTATCTTATCTTAGTGTTGGCTTACCGGACCGAGGAAACCTCTGGCGCACTTCGACCTGATGGGATCTTTTGTGCTGTCCTTGCCCTAATGCTCTTACGTACCTGCCGTGTCCAATACTCCCTGTATCAGGTTGTAAATCCCAGAAGGTGGGCAGAGCCGTAGTTCTTCTGGTTTTGGATAGGCCAATCTCAGTAGCTTCATTCGCCGCGCGGCCAGAGCGTCGCAATGACAGAGGACATGCTTCATGGTTTCAGTGTCTGTACAGCAGCTCCTGCATACCACGTCGCCGCATAGGTTCATCTTGTGTAGATGTTCTTTCGTGCCATAATGGCCTATGAATGCTCCAGTTACTTGCCTTGTAGTCTACTGTATTTCAGTAATCTCTTGCTGTCGCTCTCACACCATGCGGAGAGTAATTCCTTGGAGTGTCTAAGCCCTGTGTGTGTTTCCCATCCTTTCCTGTGTTGTTCTTGGGCATACTTGAAGAGTGCACCTCTGTAGGCACCGGCTGGTATGCCTATGAACGGTTCTGGACCAATAGGATTTTCCCTTGCTCCTTTCCTGGCTAAGTCATCCGCGCGCTCGTTGCCATCAACTCCCGTGTGCCCAGGGACCCAGACTAACCTTACCGTGTTGCGCGCTCCACATCTGTTAAGAAGGTATGCGCACTCCGCAGCCAGTGCTGAGTTTAACTCATAGGAACTTATGGCTTTGAGGGCAGCCTGACTGTCACTACAAATGTAGATTTTCTTGCCTGTAATTCGTTTGTCCAGTATCTCTTTTGCACAAATGATTATCGCAGAGACTGCCTGGAATATTGATACAAATTTGCCCATGCTTTGGCTAAGGTTGTATCCTTCCATGTATACACCGGCTCCCGTTCTGAACTTGGTTTTCGATCCGTCAGTGTACCATATCATTTGTTCCTTACCTTGCTTATTTAGACCCCTTTTCCATTGTTCCCTGGTTGGGATGTGAGTGCTAAATCTTTTGTTGAACATGTATGTGGTTAAGGTTTTGTCACTTCTCATGTCCCTTATGTCATCTAGTTCTTTGACTGGTTCTAGCTTAGTATGTTCAAGGCCTGGCGCCGTTATGCTCCATAGTCCAGCTTTTTCTAGCCTATAGAGTGCCTTCCTTGCCTCAGTCTCCATGACGATATGTAATGGAGTCAGGTTAAGTAGCCTCTCCATAGCTGCCGTCGGTGTTGTTTTGAATGCGCCTGTGATGGCCAGGCAGGCCGTCCTCTGCAGTTTTGTTAGGGCGTCTCTGCAGGTTTGTGTTTTAGTTCTAGGCCACCACATGCATCCATGCGTTAATATCGGTTTTACCATAGTAATATATATCCAGTGCATTATTTTGGGCTGTAATCCCCATGCTTTTCCATATGCCGAACTACACATGTTCAGCACTCTCAATGCTTTAGCTATGGTCTGGTCAACATGTGTATGCCACTTTAGCTGCCTGTCCAGAGTCAATCCCAGATATTTAACCTCAGTGGCCCATTTAATTTTATTTCCGTACATATGCAGGTCCTGTAGACCCGTTAGTACTTTTTTCCGTGTAAACAGGATGACATTAGTCTTCATCGGATTGACCGAGAGGCTATTTGTCGTGCACCAATTAGTTACTTTATCCAGAGTTTCTTGCATCAGTGTCGATATTGTGTTTGGAAACTTCCCATTGATTGCTATCACTATATCATCCGTATATCCTACTCCGTAGAACGGACCTTTGTTGATTATCTTCAAGAGTGGGTCCACTACCAGACTCCACTAAGTCAGCGGTAAGACCCCTCCTTGCGGGCATCCTTTAGTAGTTTTCACGGATAGCCCTTCTCCTAATAAAGTGGACTGGACTATCCTGTTCTTTAGCATATTTTTGATCCATCTGATAAGAGTTGGATCTATCCCATGCCCTATAGCAGCTAATTCTATGGATGAGAATGTTGTACGATCGAATGCACCCTCAATATCCAGAAAAGCTGCAGCACAGATTGCTTTTGCTGCAGAGCCATCTCTGCGCGATTCACCACATAGTGCAATGCAGTTTCTGTAGACTTACCTGGTAGATAAGCGCATTGCATCCTATGTAGGGGATAGTCCTTTAATGGACCATCCTTTATGTGCCTATCTATCATTTTCTCTAGACATTTGAAAAAGAATGAGGACAGGCTGATTGGTCTGTAGGATTTCTTCCTCATAATTGGATTTTCCTGGTTTGGGAATGAACGTCACTGTCACCTGCCGCCAGATTCTTGGGGTATGCCCAAAGGCTACGCACGCCCTGAATAGTCTGCCCAGGTGTTGGCTGAGTACTCCCCGTTCCCCTTCTTGTAGAAGGATGGGATAAACACCATCCCGACCAGGTGCCTTAAATGGTTGAAAGCTCTTTAGGGCCCATTTGAGATTGTTCTGTTTCACAACTTTACCTGCCGTTTCCCAGTCAGCTCTAATTGTCTTTAAGCTTAGCTCATCTATATACACATCACAAAAGGTGTGCTCTCTTTGTATTGCTACCGAACCCGGGAAATTGTTTGTTGTTGAACATTGTTTTCAGTGTTTCTTCCCCATTATTTGTAAGTTCTCGTACCTCGTTCCTTACCGTAGTAAGTGGATTTATCTTGGCCATGGATATTGCCTTGGCTAGCCTCATACTCCCAGGGAAGCTGCATATGCTTTGGCAGTGTCTTTTCCAAGCCCTTCTTTTTGCTCTTCGCACTACTGTATTGAACCTCGTGAGTATCGTAGAATATTCACCAAAGTTCTTGGTTGCTTTCGCAGTATTGAATGCAGTCTTAATCGCGCCAACTCTGGTGTCCACCATTGGTCACGTTTCGCTATGACTCTGCTCTCCGGACAGTTGTTAGTCCAGGCAGTTTTTACTTCCCGAGCTATGCTATCTGCTTAAAACTCTTTGTCTAATACGGAGCTGAGCCTGCTTCGGACCTTTCCTAGCTTAGCCTTAAGGTCCCTTTTATAAGCGGCCCATTCAGTGTTCCTTGGGTTTCGCCTTCTTGGGTTTATGTCAAACGTTTCCATCCCATACTGAAAACATATATAGTTCTGATCTGAGGATGAGATCTCAATGTAGACATGCCAGTTGTTTACCTGCCTACTCGCTCTGTTGGAGGCAACTGTAATGTCAATAACTTCCGCCCTGCGCCTATTTACAAACGTGGGCCTATTGCCTCTATTGAGAATTTGTAAAGGAGTGCTTACCAGATAGTCCAGAAGTTTTTCCCCTCTTTGATTAGTGTCTGAGCTGCCCCAGACGACGTGATGCGCGTTGGCGTCACATCCTATGATTAGCTCGAACTTGTTGTTGCAGGAATATTCAACCAAGTCAATACATGATTAAAAAAAATATTTATACCACCGAACAGAAAATCTTAAGTTATCTGAGAATCTATAGTAAATATGTTTATTTATTGAATAGGCACTTTACGCACAAAACAGTCAATCGAATGCAATACGTTAAGTCATTGTGACGTGAAATGGGTATGGTTAATGTTTCAGTATTAATTAGTAATATGGACAGTAAGCGATAGGCGCTGTAGGACATCACTAGTGGAGAAGCGTAAAATAATGCATATTTGAAGTATAAATTAAAGATTTTAGGTTTTTTTGGCGGGAAATCGAAGAGTGATGCCGTCAATTTGTTTTAATTTCTTAAACTTGTGTTATTTTGAATTATAATGTGTAATGTTGGTGGAATATTAACCATTATGTATTCTCGAGTGAAGGTAATTGTAACAAAGTGATAAAACGTGCCTTTTCGATTTCCCTCAAAACGGCCGTCGCAATTGGTATGTAAAGTATCCATCGCTTTACTATCCAGGGTGGAGCACTTCATCAATTTCATAATCATCCTAGTCATCAAGTTCATCGGGGAGTTGAATTAATTTTGAAATGAATTTTCGTAATACTTGACATTGGCAAAATACGCGTCGTCGTGATGCTATAAATATATAAAAAAAATTAAAGCTTTAAACTCACAGTTAATTATCACCGTATATTAATTATATGACGTCAGTGATGTATATCTTTAATGTTAAATCCGTAATTTGGCTGTGAAACTTCTCTATGTATAATAAGAATATGTGCTATGTGCAATAAATACATACGTGTGAAATGATAATTCAGGATTTTTCACTCCTCCTTTAGTTGTCCTTTTTGTGACAAAATACAGCAAAACACGACATAATTTCACTGTATTAAAGTATATTCAGTTATCACAATGATTTTCATTTATATTTTAACCCCTTAAAACGGACGGGGCGCATTTGTTATGGCCTAAGCACAGGTCACAACAGGCAACCAAGCACACGTACAGGGCGCCGTTGCCAACCTTACAATAGCTTTCTCATTCACTCAAAATGGTGATCCGTGTAATCGTAATTGAGAGAATGACCGGCGAAGCGGCAACGTCGTATGACTCCTTCCAGGTAGTTTTAGCTTCATGACGAAAACTAGTTAGGAATAAAGCTCGATGTCACATAATTGACGGTCAAAGTAGTGTTGCCCTATTAATCGTTTTTTAGTTCCAACTGTCACCACGTTTTACTCTTTTTTGACGAACTATACCTGTTTTATGCATCTCATTGGACTTTGGCAAAATCTTAGGGCAAAATAGACTTAAAATTAGTGTGTAGCTATAATGTAGAAGAAGAAGAATTGTTACATTTTAACGGTAAGTTGATGTGCCTATACTTTTTATTCAGTGCAGCTAAGGAACATTGAATACTATCCTTCTGGCTCGAGCGTAGTGGTTGCACACTCGCCCTCTTGTCCGGTGAAGCTGCCAACGGCGTAGATTATTCACACACACACACACACAAAATTGAATACTATTATATTTTTTAACCGACTACAAAAAGGAGGAGGTTCTATGTTTGTCTGTATGTATGTTCACCGATATTTCCGTCAATTCTGGACCGATTTTGAATATTCTTTTTGCATTGGGTTCTTCAGTATAGCTGCAAGGTGGTCATTTTAATTTCATCGGTATTGGACCTTGGACTTTCGTCTCTTAGAATTGTAAAATAAATAACTTTTTAAAAAACGGAAATCGGCTGCACTAACCGGCACCGACTACAAATATTTATATTTTGATTTTTGAAGTGGGGTTTAAAATAAATAAATAAACATCGTCACGCCTATATTCCCCAAGCAGGGGTGCCAGGGGTGTACTGAGTACACCCACTTTACGCCAATGATGTTAGGCCCCATGTATTAGGGGGAGAACCTATTGCCATTTACCGGGCACAATTCCAGACTCCAGACTCATACTAGGAAGTTTCCGTTAGAAAAACTTCATTTGTCCGACCTACCATTTGAACCCAGGAACTCGTGATCACCAAGCAATGCTCTTTGCCACTAGACCAATGAAGCAGTAGTAAATTTTTGTGACCCTACAAATGTTTGTTTTGGTATATATGTATGTATCGGGTACTTGTGTGTGTGTGAGTGATGTACGCTGTTGGCCGCGAAGCCTTTACAGCTTTACCGGACTTAAGGGCGAGCGTGCAACCACTACGCTCTAGCCAGCCAGAAGGGCAAGAGGCGACATACTCGAGGGCGCCTTGAAGAGGCGGCTTCGGTTGGGACAGTCGCTGCGGGGTGAGGGGTGCACTACTAAGTGCACCGGTCAACCGCCGGCTAGGGAAGGGGATCTACGACTTCGTCGTCGTCGTCGCCCGTATTCGGAGCGGAAAGAAGGGATGACAAAGCATCGGGGGGATCGGTGAGAGCATGTCGCAGCCGGCGGTGGCGGGGGCGGCAGGGGTCGGGGGGATCTTAGTCGGCGGTGGCTACGATTAATGGATTCGCATGGGTAGATTCGTTCGCGAAGTGTCGAGTTGTCGCCTTTTTAATATAGGCGCGAATAGGTTTGAGACCGAGATCGGAGTGGAGGTCGACATTCCGTAAAAACCATGGGGCTCCTACGGCTTTACGGAGGAAGCGGTTTTGAACCGCTTGGAGTTTATCAATGTGAGAGGGGGCCGAGTGCCCGAACACAACACACGCATAAGTCATGATGGGTCGTACGCAAGTTTTGTAAAGTGTCACCTTATTTCTAAGGGACATTTTACTCCGCTTGCAGATTAGCGGATAGAGACGACCGAGCACAAAGGATGCTTGGTGACGGACTCGCTTGATGTGCGGGCCGAAGGTCATGGTATTGTTTAGGGTGACCCCTAGATATTTGACCTCTTTGACCCAGGGAATGGGTCGGTCGAACATGGTCACTTGACCGAGATTACTTCTAGGGTGGCACAGCGAGGGGCGCGGGGTGGCACCTCTGGGGAAGAACACTGCAGCGCTCTTGTCCGGGTTCACCTCAATATGCCACTTCTTGAACCAATCCCCTAGGGAATTGGCGGTTGCCTGAAGGTTTCGGGTAATGAAACCCTTATTCCTATGCGAGACATAGAGAGCGGTATCGGGTATTTGTGTATGTGATTTTATGTTTGTTAACGCACCCACGAAAGAAAAATAATTCCTAGCGTGGGGCTAATTTTAAAAAAGAAATATATTATCATTGTTTTGCATCTGTTTACCAAATTGAAATTCGGCCTCGAAATCAATTTATAGGAGATCCGTAAAAAGAGAACCCGTTGAGACTCTGTACTCTCTGCGTACACCGCAAGGGGATCTGTCATGATGATATATATAGATAGATATTTATAAAAGTACGGCCGGTGGCAACGCGAAGGACTCTTCGCGTTGCCATTAGCACCAGATTCCCTACGTCACATGGCACGGCACAGATGGCACCAGGCCCCTTATTCGCCATAAACACGCGCGTTACGATGTATTCGTGAAATAATTCCGTAATGGAGCACGATTACATTATTAAACAAGTATGAAGTAAGTAATAGTAACGTGTTTCGTCACGTGTTTAATTAGTAAGGGCCCTGTGCGTTCTTTGCGAAACCCTGGAGCCTCTCTGGAGTGTTAATGCCGACCACTGTGGGGATTTTAGTCGGTGGAAGGGGTTGTTTCCTGACTTCCAAAATGCTATTCTCACCACTTCCATGACATATATAGTACAGTCAACATGAAAAGGTAGAGAAGGTGCGTAATTGATAACTAGATGGCGTTCTGGGTATATTTATATCATGTACCCATTTTTCATCTATCTATCTCTATCATCACGCCAGAACCCTTACAGGGTAGGATAGAGTACAGAGTTCCAACAGGTTCTTTCCTTACAGACCTTTCTGGCTTCCTCCTCTCTCATAGTTCGTCTCATACACGCTCGCCGGTTATTGAGACTCTTGACTTGTCCTTTAGATAAGACACGGTCTATTTGGTTGTTGTATAGTCTAGGTCTTCCTCGGTACCTACATCCTTTCTCTTTCGCATTGTATATCTGTTTGGTCATTCTTTCTTCTGACATTCATTTTTCATACTATTCGTACTTCATCTCATTATGATAATTCGCCAGTAGTACCCGTGGATTTTTCGTTAAAAATATTTATCGATCGTTTTTTTATGGTTTCGTGCTTGTTTTAGCAAATACTCATAAACTTGGTTGTTAAAAAGAACAATCTAGAAGATCGTTAGTTCATAAAAATAATTTTATAGCTGACTGTACTTTAAAACTTATTCGTGGAAGTCGCGGGAACTAATGTATGAAAGATTATGTTTTCGAAAACTAAGGGGTTTGGAAGTCTTGGAACAATCCGGTAGGAGCATAGCCCGCCCCGCGAGCCTGTTCCTAGAATGCCGGAACTGCAGGATTATCCCTGGTGAAAAATCGGTCAATATTACTTACTAATTATTATTATGTAACTAGCGTCTGATGTTTGTCTTTAAAAAAATATTACTGTGGCGTGGGTGCGCTTACAAACACGAAATTCGCATACACAAACACCCAGACCGAAACGAACATTTTTGGGTCACACAAAGAATTGTTCCGTACGGGGATCGAACCCGCGGCTGGTCTATCTAAAGAGCGGTGCGGTTTTTCAAAGCTCTTAAGCACTGGACTTATTCGTCTGTCACTGGATTGTTGTTCGTTATATTATTTTCTTACTGACTTGCAGTTTTATGTGTAAAATAAATACTAAGCAATGGCTTAATGCCCAAGTAAATAAATTAGGAAAATAAATACTAATGAAAAGGAAATACATTAATATGTCCATAATAAACGGATAATAATAGAGTTACCTACTATGTCAATTGGATAATCACGAATACCATATGATAAGTACCTAAATAATAATTTATGCTTACTAATAATCAGTTCATGGTGAATTTATATAATTTATTCGCGGGTATTCTAGGTAATTTGTTTACAACTTCGTTAGTGATTTTTTTATAAGGTTGGTACTGCTAGAATTCCTGCTGTACCTCGGCTATACCATAATTATTAACCAATTTTGGTCACAGATTGGTACAATAGCCCTTGGGTATAATAGATCATATAATATTAATAGTGGAGCCCACCCATTTTTTGCTTGGTCAAAAGCCCGCAGAAAATGGTACTGCTAAGAAAATGGTAGAACCCCAGTCACCTGGGACAAAAAACTTAAAAACACAAAGAATAATAATATTTTAATTCAGGCAACCGAAATTTATTGACAGATTATGGTGCAGGAACATACTAAGGAAGTACCTATAATGCCTCGTTCGCACGGACGGAATGTTGAAGCTCTTTAAAAAAAATGTAATGTTAGCCTTTTATTTATTTCCAGCAGTTGACTATCGTGCGTTGAAAAATAACTTAAAAAAGGGAAACAGACTTCATAACTAAAATGCAAAAAATAAATACTTAAAGTCGGTTTCAGACGGTCATTGCAGTCGGTTTTTAGGAGTCTTTTTTTGAAAAGTTATTTATTTTATAATTTTGAGTGATAAGTGAATTAATTATTTATGTACCTATACTATAATATTCTGCTTATTTTTATAGTAAAGTAAGTACAGGAATGAGACAAAATTTATAATAACTCAATCTACACAGTAAAATTCGAGCTCATAAAAGTTTCATACCCCATATTCACCACCTTTAGGGGTGGTATGTCTCCTTCAAATTTAAATGGGACCAGACGGGAAGTATATCCTCTCAGACAAAAAATAATTTTATAAATCGGTAATAAATTACGGAGTTATGAGGTAAGAAACAAAAAAAAATACAGTCAAATTGAGAACATCCTTCTTTTTTGTGAAGTCAGTTAAAAAGCGCCCGTGCGAACGTAGGCTAAAGGTCGCAGCCGACTTATACAACACCGCTCCCACATGGCAAAATATTGTGAATAGAAATTTGAGCTTTAGGGCGATCTCTGTAGACATTTCCATTTATATCACAAATTAGCAAATAGTGAGCTGTAAGCGAGCTTACCGCCATCGTAGCACTTGATAGTTGAAGCCACGCTTACCGCGCGCTTCAAGCAGGTGGCCTACGCGATGTACGCACGCAGACTGTTCGCTTGAAGCAAGTACGCTGCAAGCAGCGTAGTCGACTGCTAGCAGTAAGCGCGGGGATAGCTAGTCGACTGCTAGCTGTAAGCGCGTGGACAACTGGTTGCCTGCTAGGTGTCGGTGCGTGGACAGCGGGTAGTGGCTTCTCCGTTTGGCTTAGCTGTGCGAGAGTGGTGTTTGAGCGGTATTGTATAAGTCGGCTACGACCTTTAGCCCTCCTTAGCACGGACGCTTTTTCAACTTGCGGTGCTGTAGCGCTGTACACATATATCACTGGCTGTACAGCGCTTTCAAAAATGTACCTACTGTTAGCTTTTTATTTCATTCCAGCACTTTGGAAAGGCGGCTTGAAATAGCGCTGGAGCGAACGTAGGATCTTTGCAGGATAAGAGCCCATTTATCCTGGATGACCTCGCTTATCGTCTGATGATGATAATATCCTGGGTGACCCCAGCTAATATCTGATGACTTATAGCTGTGTATATTATAATTGTTATAATTTAGTTGTAGTCGTTGTGAGTTTCTTTTTCTCTCTATTTAACGAGCGACTCGCGCCAGCTTTGCGCAGGCAGTCCGGACAAAATAGTAAATCATTGTAGTAGTTCGCCCCATTTTCTCAAAATTTTCAAAAAATAATAAACTAAGCCGCTGTCTGCCTTGTTGGCCTTGGCGAATAATGCAAGTAGCGATCACGGGGTCCTGGGTTCGAATCCTAGGTCGGACAAAAATAGGATTTTAATAGAAAAAATCCAGTATCTGTCCGTTGTCTGGCGTTGTGCTTGGTACTAGACCTCGGCTCGGTGTGCTGTGGCAGTAGCCTCGCCCCCGATTATATATGACCTAAAATCGACGGCGAATAGTGGGTGTATATTGTGCACCTATGCCACCCCACATGTAAGTGGTGTGGTAACCGAATAAAAAATTGTACAGTTGTTTATGAGATTACCACCTATGCATATTTACATACCTAAATATAAGACACACCGCGGGGGACTTAAATTTATATATTATATTATACATTGTAGTTACATTAAATTTGTTCTTCATTTTCACGTATAATACCTAGATCTCGAGGGTATTAGACGTGCGATAAGTTTCTTTACTACAACAAAAACAGTCTTTCGACTTCTTATCTTTTCGTTCAAGTTGCGTGTGCTAGTGGTGAGGAAATTATAAATATTGCGATAGATCTTTGATGCGTAAAGCGTAGCTCTAGACTAGGGAATCATTCATGTGTCGTAAGTACATTTACAAACGACGAAATTCCCTTCTCCTTCTATGAAATGTGATTTATATACAACTGGAGTTATATCGCTTTTGATCTTTTAGCACAGAACGCATCAGAAAAAAATCTGTTATTTTTTAATCCGATCCCCCATGTTTCTAAGGCTTAAAATGCGCATTTTTTTGCCATTTATATAACTAAGACATTTTTCAGAATTAACAAGTGTGTTAGATATTTGTAATTGTCATAAAGTAAATTGAACTGATTGTTCCAAGAGCTAAATTTGATGTGGGCAAATTATATTTCGCGAGGCCCTCAAGTGGCGCACGACGACGAATTTCATGAAATAAAAAAAAACATTTTGAAACCGCTTAATTTTTATTAGATGGATAGATAATGATCTTATATCAAATTTAGTATAAAACAAAGTTTATAAATAAGTAAATAATAAACTGAGATTAATTAATAAAAGTACTAGTTTAAAATTTGGTATGTGAATATTATAGTTATGGTTTTATGACGATTTTATTTCGTTGTCGTCTTCAACGCGCGAGGCCTTTCCAACCACGAGGCCGTTGGCGATGGCTCACGTCGCCCATGCTTTACGCCCCCTCTGGTTCCAATAATTGTGCATTACTAATTCAACTTGAATTAACCTCTTTTACACTGTCAGCAGGAATTAATTAAAAATGGTGCAAATTTATATACTTATACACATGACCATGACCAAATAGACCGTGTCTTAGCTGAAGGGCAAGTCAAGAGTCTCCGTAACCGGCGAGTGTGTATGAGACGGACTATGAGAGTGGAGAAAGCCAGAGAGGTATGTAAGGAAAGAACCTGTTGGAACTCTGTACTCTCTGCCTACCCCGCGAGGGAGCTGGCGTGATGATATAGATAGAGAGATATAGTTTTTTTCACATAAGATGGGTAGTAACAGTTCTAAGGGCCAAAAAAATTTGTATTTAATTCAATGATATTAAGGCATACAGCCATAAGTATAGAAACAGGTCATGCTTCTTATTGCCATTGGATAAAGTATAATTTTCTTTGACACTTACAACTGTCACAGTACCCATCCTTCATGGAAAATACTATAGTACTAAAACTGTCAGTAAAAACATGTAACGAATACCATATCATTTTTAAAACGATCTTCCACATGTCAATTGGGTACGTTTATTCCCTTCCCTATTCAAAAACTCCTAGCAAAGGGTTGTCTTCCGTTTAGGCCTTTCTGTCTAGAGCACTCTTGCTGAGCTCTCGCCACTTTATGGCTACATCTGTGCGTGGCTTAGCCACTCGACCAGGACACCTTCGCCTAAAGACCTATCCATCTATATCTTCACTCCAGATCCTTTGCGGGGTAGGCAGAGAGGCTTGCGGGGTCAAAAATATTGTGCAACTCGAATAAAGAGGAGACGACAGACGGCATGATCTAATGGTTAAGAGCTTAAAATGCTCCGCCGTACACTGATACATATCAGTGTATACCAATGATATTTAATAGATGAACCCATTTTTAAATAGCCTTGTCAAATAATTATATCAATTCTATACTAAATCAAAACCAAGTGTATAAAAGTATGAAAAAATCCACGTGTCAAACAATATAAGTGTACACTTTAGTTAATATTGTTAAAACTACCTAAAATGATTTCTTGAGTCTTTGAGTAAAATAATCTTTAAGTAAGTGTCTATCAATAACCGTTATCAACATTCAATTAAGTACAGTAGAAAAAGTGTAAGAATTTTTAACAATTTTAAGGCTATTTTCTCAAATCTATGATTTTCGGCTTGACCTTTCACTGAATGTACAGATTATTGGATCACAGAAAGATATTTCCCGAGCGAGATTCGAACTCGCGACTACTCGATGTCGTGGGCGGAGCATTTTAAGCTCTTAACCATTAGATCATGCCGTCTGTCGTCTCCTCTTTATTCGAGTTGCACAATATTTTTGACCCCGCAAGCCTCAATGCCTACCCCGCAAAGGATCTGGCGTGATGATATAGATGGATAGGTCTTTAGGCGAAGGTGTCCTGGTCGAGTAGCTAAGCCACGCACAGGTGTGGCCATAAAGTGGCGAGAGCTCAGCAAGAGTGCTCTAGACAGAAAGGCCTAAACGGAAGACAACCCTTTGCTAGGAGTTTTTGAATAGGGAAGGGAATAAACTTATCCTATTGACATGTGGAAGATCGTTTTAAAAATGATATGGTATTCGTTACATTTTTTTACTGACAGTTTTAGTACTATAGTATTTTCCATGAAGGATGGGTACTGTGACAGTTGTAAGTGTCAAAGAAAAATATACTTTATCCAATGGCAATAAGAAGCATGACCTGTTTCTATACTTATGGCTGTATGCCTTAATATCATTGAATTAAATATAAATTTTTTTGGCCCTTAGAACTGTTACTACCCATCTTATGTGAAAAAAACTATATCTCTCTATCTATATCATCACGCCAGCTCCCTCGCGGGGTAGGCAGAGAGTACAGAGTTCCAACAGGTTTTTTCCTTACATACCTCTCTGGCTTCCTCCACTCTCATAGTCCGTCTCATACACACTCGCCCGTTACGGAGACTCTTGATTTGCCCTTCAGCTAAGACACGGTCTATTTGGTCATGGTAAGATAGTCTAGGTCTTCCCTGGCACCAACATCCTTCCAGTTTCGCATTGTATATCTGTTTTGTCATTCTTTCTTCTGGCATTCTTTCTATATGCCCGAACCAACGGAGCTTACCCTTTCTCATCTTTACACCGATACTATCTTTCATACCTACTCGCTTTCTTACTACGCTGTTGCGAATACGGTCGGTCAGCGTGACTCCGCACATCTTCCGCAGAGATCGCATTTCGACCGCATTTATCCTGCTTTCGTTCTCCTTCTTACATACCCAACTCTCACTGCCATATAACAGCGTTGGGACAAGCACTCCGTTATGCATGGCCAGCTGCGCCTTTTGGCTTAAGTGCCGGCTCCCAAGTAGCCTTCCCATCGCACCATTCACTCTATTACCTGCATTCACTCTTCTCTCTATATCAGCGGTGTATTTCCCATCCTTACTGAAGGCGCATCCAAGATATACAAACTCATTCACTTGCTCCAGCACATCGTTACCAACCACAATCCTAGCATTCGTTCTGGTTTCTTCCCGTTCAAAAACCATAATTTTGGTTTTCTTCACATAAAATGTAAGCCATTGTTCATGCAGTCGTCTCTAATAACTGTGACTAGTGTTTGCAGATCAGTGGGTGTCGGCGCTATCAAAACCGCGTCATCTGCATACAATAGGTGGTTTATCACTAGATCACCCATTTTTACCCCTTCAGTCATCGCATTCAGTCTTTGAAGACTTTTATCCAGATACACTATAAACAGTCTAGCGGACAACACGCAACCCTGCTTGACGGCGATTTTAACGTCAAACCAAGGTGACATGTTACCACCCACCCGTACGCATGCCTTGCTGTCCACGTAGGTGGACTGGACGGCTCGCAACAGGGTGCCGTTTATACCATACTCTGGCGAAATGTCCCAAAGTCTCTTTCGCACGACTCTATCAAACGCCTTCTCCAGGTCCACAAAACCGCAGAAAACCTTTACCAAAAACATTTACCTGTGGTTAAAAAACTATAAACATATTTTTTTAGCCTGTTTGATTGTCCCATTCCTAAGCAAAGGTCTCCCCTTTACACTTCCACAGGTGTCAATCCATTGCTATTTCAGGCCACGAAGTACTCACAAAGGTATTCAAAAGCCGTCACCAATTGGATTCCAGGTGGTGGTCGCTGACGAAGAGATAGACGTCTAAAACGGTGGTGCGACGATGTGGACTAAACATAATTATTAAGGGAAAAATAAACTTCGTGCAATTTTTCATAATGCCGCTTTTCCTACTACAATAACGCATTGTGGTAATATCCGATATAACTAACCATACAATTAAAACGCTTAAACGTAATTAAATACTCTAAGTTAATATACTGTTCTCTATCCAAGAGGGGTATAGGGTTTTTAGTAAGACTGAGCCTGCCTGGAGAAGAGGAAGGTCGAGGATAGGCTACACAAGTCAAAAGTTTCTTTGAGGGCGTATCCTAAGGAACTGAAAGAGTACGCTTTAAGGAGAAATGAATATACAAAGATGCATTCATCAGCTTCACGGAAGAGAGTTCACCTCTTAAATAAATGGGACTGCCTAAAGATAAAAAGACCGTTTTAAAAACGAGCTTTTATAGCAGAAACACAACGAACATCTTGCTTAGTTGAGGAGTTCCTATGGCTTCCTTCCGGCTCCACCATCAGACCCTGTACACCATCCGGGTCTGAGGTACTCGTTAAGGCAAACACGGCGGGTTTATATTGAATAGTTGGGTTGTTTCATTGCCTACCTTATGGCTTCATCATCAGACCCTGTACACTATCTAATTGTACTTGTCAATACCAATCTTACAAGCATAAGCACGCGGGGGTTACGTTATAGTTCGCATGTTCCTATGGCCACGTTCCGACTATATCATCAGACCATCTCCATGGTACCATAATATTGCATTATCACGGAATTTACATACGTATGCCAAATTTTGTTTAATCGAATACCCGCAGGTGCTTGAAAAATGGATCTCAAGATTTGAACCGGAAAGACAAGTTAAATAAAGCTTGAAAAAAACTTTAACTGAGTCCAAGCGGAACAACCCTAGCTACAAGGAGGCACGGCACAATAGGATTAAGGCATATTTGCCACGGACTTAGCGAGATCATTTATCACAATTATCTGACATGTCTGTGAGCATCGCATGCGCCGCACAAACTCGGCTCATGACACTCATGAAACGGAGGCGTGCTTCGTACTTTGCCTCTCATTGGTCCAAGAAAACCTCTCTACGTCATACTGTTACCACGTATTTATCTTTCAAGTGCTTAAGATTAGCTTTTAAGATGTTTCAAGATGCGGTAGGTAGATAAGTTTACGAGTGTAACAATGATTCGTGTATTAGGAAAATTGTTGGTTTATCTTTAATAAAAATTCGGCTACTAGTAGTGAGGTTTACTAGTGTCTGTTTTTTGTGATTTTTCATAGACAGAGGATTATTGTACCTATTTATTTCTATGCTTAGGGCTTCCTAAGGCTTAATCTTGTTGAGGAGGTACTAACATGCAGAAATAGAAAACAGGATACAGGAATAGGTCCCAGGGCAGTGGTTGCAAGAAGATCAGGGAATCTCCTTGTCATCATGGCCACACCATAGATAGTAAAATGCTGTAAATAATCTTAAGCACTTGTATGTTTGATGAGATGCCAGTTGCTTGATCGATAAGGCTTTTTTTATGAATCTTTATCGAACGTAAAAAAACATGCGTGCATGCGTGCGTGTTTGCTTGCATGGTGTCTGCGTGCATGGAGGGCCTTTACAACTTCGCGGGACAACAACTACCCCAGCTGAAGCGCAAAGGGTAGAACTACCTCATAGGTACCTCAAAGAGGAGGGATTGCCTTGGCATAGGCAGTCGTTATGGGGAGGGTATAAACTAGCAGGTTTCTTGCTGTCTACGGTGTCTGTGGTGATCTGCACTGGCCTACTGGAAAGGGATTCTTCAACCTCATTAGTGAGGTCGGTGTTTGATCCTATGATCTTAAGGTCTTAAAAGCAGGTATTAATATTGTTAATAATGTATTATTAAGCAGTAAAGATAAAAATGTCACCGTTTGTTCTGTTTGGATAATCTGTTTACAAAAGTTGATTTTCTGGATGAGTATAGAAATATTTCTGACGTGAATCGAACTCATGACTCGTAGTAGTCGTAGAGCAGAAACCTGCTGAAGAATACTGCTTTTAAACTTTTGTTCTTATTTGTGTTCGGAGCTGTTTAAGTATATGTATTTCAGTTGGTAATAAAGTGGTCCTTAACATGGCCTGATGACGTAGAAAAGAAAAAAAGCTGAACGTAGACAACGCGTATCCAGACGCTACAAGGCATTTGGCCACCCGCGACCCGCTTTTGTCCTGCAGTCGACCTATTGCGGTTAATATGATGATGATGATGATTTATGATGAACCGTCAATCCCAGTAATCCGGACACATGACGGAAACACATTTTCGCGTTCACAAACATTGTCAATGATATCACATAAAATATTTTGCTAAACACATTAAACAACCAATCATTTTGTTTGTACGCCGTGTTTATATAAAACAAAGGCTAACATAAGCTAGTTTGTTTTGGGATCGTCAAACATTCACACAGCAAATAACATAGCTCCTACATGCGTCACTTTTGTCTCCACCATACTGTTAGGCGTGATATTATCAGTACAAATTCTTTAAAAAACATGAATCGTAACAAAATTATCTAATCTGTGGCACCTTGAAGTTTAGTTGCTTTTTTTTGGCACAGCTAACGTACCTCAAAGTTATGGTGGCCGTTTTCTGCTCTCCTATATCGCACCATAGGTTACAATAACTCGCTCTCAGTATTGAGATTGTCTATAATTACCTATAAATACCTATAACAACCAGCGTTATACAACAAAATCTCTTAGCAAGGCTACTGGGCTGCTTACAAGGTTACTGGGTATCAAATAATATTGTGCTCCTGTCGACTACACGGGAAACTATAAGAGTCTGTAAATCGTCAAAGCTTTTCTACTTGGTTAAGTTAGTTTAATCTTACGTTAGCCTTATGCGTAGGCAAGCGGAAGGAAACGATTCTTTGAGGTTGATTTAACTATTGGAATAAGTAATTTAAATGTCTCAAGGCAACAAAAAGTGAAGGATCCAGTTAGTGTAATCCATTTTATTTGGTTACAACCTTGAACGTAAACAAAAAAGAATTGCTGCGTTTAGACAAACGCAGTGATATAAACTTGTCTAAGTAAATCGTATGTATATCGTTGGTTTCTACTTATTCACAAGACGGCTAAAAGTTACGTTAGTGATTTAGCAAGAAAACGCAGTCCGCGTATTTTATGATATATTTTACGGGGAATTTAGATATATATTCTATCTATATCATCACGCCAGATTCCTTGCGGGGTAGGCAGAAAGTACAGAGTTCCAACAGGTTCTTTCCTTTAATACCTCCCTGGCTTCCTCCACTCTCATAGTTCGTCTTACACGTTCGCCGGTTACGGAGACTCTTGACTTGTATTGCAGATAAGACTCCATCTATTTAGTCGTAGTAAGAGAGTCTAGGTCTTCCCCGGTACCTAAATCCTTCCACTTTCGCATTGTATATCTGTTTAGTCAACTTAAGATATATATTTTACCCTAATAACACTTAATTGGATCTAGAATTTTAATCAAGGACGCGTGATTACCATCCACAGCTTCCGCCAATAATAAGGGATAATAATTAAATTATGTATCTGTTGCAAATGACAAACCTAGAATTACGCATTACACAAAGTAACAGTCTTACAATCGCATTTACGATTACCATCAGGTTGTATACGCACTTGCAGTTCCGTGAATGACATTATCATATCGAGATTACGAAAGGCCGGACTTGATATGGAGTATTACTTATTGCAAAATATTTCTTATATTATGAACCCGTACGTGGTTGGAACAAAATAGACCTGCCATCATGCGACTCTGCAATTTTATAGGTTATCATCATCATCATCTCAGCCTATTATATTATATTTACTATTATAGGTATAAAGTTATTTTGCACCCGAAGCACTGCGGTAGGTACCGTTCAAACTCTAATTTATTTTGCATAAACCCTGGGGGGTGTTTAAAAATGGTCATATTTACATTTTTTTTCACTTACAAATCGACCACCGGATCGAAACGCGGCCTCCACTGAGAAGATCCGGCGAGAAATTCAGCGGGCTTGTCTTTTTTGTCTAATTCTCCATTAATTGTTTTTCATAATTTTTTGTATAGATACATACATTTTTATATTATACAAAATCATTTATGCCATCCTGCTCCAGTGTGATGCCTTACGACTGAGATATAAGACTAATAATAATAATAATTTTAATATATATTACAATGAATCTTCTAAATCTTCTAAACGTTAGTAGTTCTTGTTGTTATGTCACACTATCTGGTTCATATATATGTATGTATATAAAATATATTTATGTATATATTATATTTATATATATGTATGTGCTATTTATGTATTGTATTATATTATATATTGGTATATTACTTTCTTATTGTTTTCCCTTCTTTTTTTTTCTCATTTTTAGCACCTACCACAGTTGTTTCCACACCACCTCAAGGTAGACTGGCAGAAAATGCCTCAGGCATTAAGTCCGCCTATGTACACATGTGCATAAAGAATAAATAAATAAAAAATAAATAAATGAAAAGCTAGAGGATTCAGGGTGGACCAGTATACACAAGCTGCACCCGTTCACGAGTACAACTACTTGAGCAGCCATCACCTCCCTCGACCATATTAGAGGGAAGGAACCAAATAGCCACTGCAAGCATAGACTTTTCTTCTATGAGACACGGCGTTCTTAGCGATGACCGAGGCTAAATTCAGCTAATTAATTGCTTATTTATTGCTTGGTTTGATTAGGCAGAGAAAGTAGCCATGTTGCAAGCATTATGTAATTTGTATCTAGATTTTTTCTATCTGCAATCGATAGCGCCTTGTTCTGACCACGTGACATTTGTATAATTTATGTTGAATATAATTACCGTAAATTTTTCCGTTTTCTATTAGCGTTAACGACTGTAGAAAGTCGACTTGGCTACAGGAACCCTAACGTTCAGTAGTGTTTAGGTCGGTAGTATGAGGTAGGTGATAGTTTGTACTATTTTCGTGTGGTTGCTTGCTTTGAATGACCCGTTAAATCGTTGATCCCTGGTACGACTTCATGTGGTAGTGGTGGTTCCAGTGATCTAATACACGCTTGATGTGTATACTTTTGTGTGTGTGTGTGTGTGTGTGTGTTTGTGTGAATGATCTACGCTGTTGGTCGCGGGGCCTTTACAGGCTCGATAAGAGGGCGAGCGTGCAACCACTACGCTCGAGCCAGAAGGCCAAGGGCGACTCAAGGAGAAACAGCCTCGGCTTTGGTAGTCGCTATGGGGGAGGGCATATACTAGGTGTCTCGCCGTGGTACTCTGCACCGGCCGGCGGGCAAGAGATTCTTCTACCTCGCCGAGGTCGTTGTCTGATCCTGGGTGCGATATCTGTATCCGAAAGAAGGGATGTAAGGGCATCGGGAGGGTCGGTGAGAACATGTCGCGGACAGCGGTAGCGGCTGATAGGAGGGGAGGTAGGTTCGTAGTCGACGGTGGCTGCGATTAGCGGATACCTATGATTGGACGCGTTCGCGAATTATCGGGTTGTCGCCCTTTTAATAAAGGCGCGAATAGGTTCGAGACCGTGATCGGAATGGTAATGTGCATACTTGAATGGGTGTGTATAAATAAAAAGACTGTAGATAATACTAAGATGATACACTTATCGTAATCCGTATATATCGTAAGCCTACCGCTTATATGGTAAGTTTCAGCAACCTGCCTCCACCAATTCGCACTGCGACAATTTTTATTTCTATTTACATTAGAAAGTTTACTAATGCTTACTTAGCTCATGATCTTGCTAATTATGTGAGCGATGTCTATGTAGTAAGTTAGGATGATAAAGAACAAGATAATTCGACAAAGAGAAAATAACTTTAGGGAAATCCATTAATAGCCAGTTTCAATATTCAACTCTAGGATATATTTACTTGCTGTCAGTAGAATTTTGACAGATTTTCCATACAAAATATGTCAAATTTCTATCCGTAGTAGGCAAATGTATCCTTGAGTTAAGTATTGAAACCGGTCATAAGACAAAAGGTGGCTAGGTAGGTAGCTAGGTAGGGCGACGATATTCGTAAAGCAGCAGGCAGGGATTGGAGGAGGAGAGCTGAATGTTTTTGCACAAAGATAGTTGGAGAGCTGGAAAGAGACTGGGTAATTATAGGTAAAGGCCGGTGAAACCGCGTGTAAAGCTATAATTAAAAAATGGGTCTGAAGACTAATCCTTGAAAGGGAAATCAGAGATGAAAGCTTTAACTTCCTTGCTCTTTGCTTTAACCAAGTTGCAGCAATTCAAAGAAATTGAATTCCAATGTCACCAGTGGTCGTCATGTCACCAGTCCAGACATGCTATTTCATATGTCATTCGAAAACTTTCGAGGTTCTTTTGGATATTTTCCTTTACCGTTAGCAAGAGATGTTACGTTAGAATATAAAGGCATATAAATAACTTGTTTTTATTAATAAAAGGGTTACCGACTTCATAAAGCAAAAAATAAATTATAGAAGTCGGTTTCCCATTTATAAAAAGATTTTTATTTTACGTGATATTTTAAGTGATAAGTGAATTTATTATTAATATTTATATTATTCTGCTTAGTGTGTGTGTGTGTGTGTGTGTGAGTGATGTACGCTGTTGGGCGCGAGGCCTTTAAAGCTTCACCGGACTTAAGGGCGAGCGTGCAACCACTACGCTCGAGCCAGAAGGGCAAGGGGCGACATACTCGAGGGCGCCTTGAATAGGCGCCCTCGGTTGGGACAGTCGCTGTGGGGGGAAGGGGTGCACTACTAAGTGCACCGGTCAACCGCCGGCTATGGGAGGGGATCTACGACTACGTCGTCGTCGCCCGTATTCTGAGCGGAGAGAATGGATGACAAAGCATCGGGGGGATCGGAGAGAACATGTCGCGGCCGGCGGTGGCGGCAGGGGTCGGGGGGGGGGGATCGCAGTCGGCGGCGGCTACGATTAACGGATGCTTATGGGTAGATGCGTTCGCGAAGTGTCGTGTTGTCGCCTTTTTAATATAGGCGCGAATAGGTTCGAGACCTAAATCGGAGTGGAGATCGACATTCCGTACGAACCAGGGGCCTCCTACGGCTTTACGGAGGAAGCGGTTTTGAACCACTTGGAGTTTATCGATGTGAGAGGGGGCCGAATGCCCGAACACAACACACGCATAAGTCATGATGGGTCGAACGCAAGTTTTGTAAAGCGTCACCTTATTTCTAAGGGACATTTTACTCCGATTTAGTTCTACAGTAAGGTACCTACAGGATTGATATAACACCCAAATTAACTAAAGTAGGTTCAGTTAATTTGGGTGATATGTCACATTCGTGCTGTTTGCCGTTAAGGAGTCTGCTGGTGTATCTTCAAAGTCCAAGGTCCAATACCGATGAAATTAAAATGGGACCACTTTGAAGCTATACTGAATCCAATGCCAAGAATCATCAGAATCGGTCCACAACTGAAGGATATATCGGTGAATATACATAAAAATTACATACAGACGAACATAGAACCACCTCCTTTTTGAAGTTGATTTAAAAGTAGATTCTGTTCAAAACTCTGGTTGAATAAAAGAAGACTTTTATTGAAAAGCCACTTATAATGTCAACATCAAAAAATAAACTTAAACGTTGTACGTCAAACGTCATCGTCTCGTTTTCAGAGTTCGCGTGCCGTGGTTATTAATTGGAAGTGGAAGTAACTTTATGATCGATGTTAGGAAACATAATTGTGTTTAAGTTAAATGTACCAACAAGGTGGCGAGAACACGCAAGGCGGTTCTGTGAATAGCGAGATATCATGTAAGATGTTTCAGTACCTACTTATCTTGTTATGGAATATCAGAGATTCGTGGCGAGGGATAAGTTTGAACTCGCGAACGCTTCATTTGTATAGTTCTGCATTCATCACCTTTTAAAGGAT
Organism: Phalera bucephala; assembly: GCA_905147815.2. Lineage (NCBI taxonomy): Eukaryota > Metazoa > Arthropoda > Insecta > Lepidoptera > Notodontidae > Phalera > Phalera bucephala. The sequence continues at coordinate 26,817,967 of LR990621.1, forward strand.
ACTTCTTGAGTTCTTTATACCAGGAATTTTGTATTTAATATATTTGTGAAACTTATCTTCGGCCTTCCTTCTAGTCTCCCTTCGAAGATGTTTTGAATAAAGCGGACCTATTGCATAAGATGTCCTTTCATCTTTTTATCTTTTATCGAGGCAGGAAATAAGGTAAGAGGTAATTCGAGAAACATCAACTGCATTGACAGAATAAATCATAATTTAGAACAAGAGAAGCTAGTTCTGAAGATTCTAAGAATAATCTAAGATTAGTTATGAAAATCTGAGGCTATCGTATTCATAGGTGTCACGCATAGCACTCGCTTCGCACATCTGTAAGGGGGTAAACTTATTCCATAAAGTGCCTGTTAAGTATACGGGCCACATACGGATGGATTCTATCTAGAGGTAAATTGTAACTGGATTAATCTGACCCCTGTATAGATTTCAGTTTATGATATGCCCAAGATCCTTATTCTCTATCCAGTAGCTAGTAACTAAGTTAAATATCGATACTGTCCGCATTTTTAATTGTAGCTTTTCTATGAAATTATGTTGTGTTCTTTTGGGCATGTTTTACTGTTTCGATTGAATCAAATCGAATCTCCAGTAATCAGGCATTCATACAACACGATTCTTTAAACGTGGTAAATAATGAAATATTGATAGTTAAGTTAATTCCTAGAATTAAAGTTAAAGGAGTTAACGTTTTAACAACCGGACTTTTTTAAAACATTCCAGAACCGTGATTCTAGGTAGGTGATCGATTAATTTATTGATAATAAGTAAACATGCATTGTTATTGATGACATCATTATAACAGTCGCACACGATTCCAGTGGTTCGTGGTAAAACGTGACCGCGTTAGTTCTTTTGTATCTTTTGCATTATTCAAATAGTATAATAGGTATGATATGAATGCCGACAGATGGGCTGTGGGACTGATATTGCACTAGTTACTAATGCAACTGAAATCGCCGTTCTTGTTATATTATAGTAGTTGGATACTTTTATCCAATGTTAGAATGAAGACTGCCTCGTTTGTCTAGTGGCAAAGCGCATCGCTTTGTGGACGATCACGAGGACCTAGGACAAAAACTTCTCAGTATGAGTCCGGAGTCTGGAATTGTGCCCGGTATATGCAATAAACTCGCCCCCTATTACATGGGACCGGCGTCAGACATCATCTCTGCCACCCCCGCTTGGGGAATATAGGCGGGGAAAGGCCTTCTATCAGACATCGAGATGAGAAAATAGGTTGTACTCCAGTACGCAGACCCAGTGCAGATAGCGAAGGCAAGTATGTGGCAACATGTTTTGGAACTAACAGCAAGCGATTAAAAATCTGCTTTAATCAATCCGACAGTACTGGGTCCGCGTGGTGGAGAAATCTTTCTTACCTCGATTTGTGGGACCTTTCACCAGCAGCGGAATCGAATAGGGTGATTCACAGTGGCGGATTTACACATTTGCTGTCAGTAGGCTATTCAATTTTTGACGCTCCTATTATCCTTTGCAATTCAATACCCTAGTTCACAATCATATTGATTACATTTTCTTTGTCAACGAAACTGCAATTTAATGATTTGTTCTCTATCATCTTTACATCAGCTTTTCCCGTTATTAGTATGATTGTAAACTAAGGGATCGTTGTGTCAGTTCCTAGAGTATTCTTACAACTCCAGATTTAGTGAAGTTTACACAAGAAATAGTCTTCGGGTATATTTTTGGGCTAAGAAAAGCTTAATCATGTACTACTTATAAGGTGGGTTAAGGTATGTCTTAAAACGACTTACACGTGTATATGTTTTTTTTTTATTTCTATAAGACAAAACAAATATGGAGCTAAACTTGCCGCCCCCCTAAAATTTCCCGCCCTAGGCCTACTCAGCCTGTTGGTAAATACGCCACTGCTGATTCATTATAATGGTGAAAAATAGCATAAGAACCCAGTTACTCGAAGAAAACTTCCCATCCATTTAGTTTACAAAGACGAAGACCTAAATAATGGACGTTATCTTTTTAACCATAATACTGCTGTCGTGATAAAAGAAATAATTGTATCACGTAGGATTTAGGTTTGTGAATCATCTCGTTAAGTAGGTGACTCAGGAAGACGAGCATTGTTTTAATTTACTGCAGCTCTTAAACGAACTTCCTCGCGTGACAGGTAGGATAATAAGAGTAGGTACGTTGAGTCAGGTCTTTGTCAACCTTAGTGGTGTTGTTTTAGAGATCGTTATTGTTTATTTTGCAAATCCTTACAGTGGCATTTGTCATGCTTTTTATAATTATATTTATGTCGTCGGCAACCTTACTCCATTTCCTTTAAATGACCTGTGATATAACGTCGGCGCAGTGAATTGTTTAGGAGAATATGTACGATCGACCAGAACTAAAAAGTTCAGTTGTTCAATTCAGTTCTTCTAGCTTCAGATATTTGAAAACCTCTGAATAACTATACTGCCATCCTAATGATAAACGCCATAAATATGTCCCAGTATTATACATAGTTACTGTGGTTATCATTAGGACGGCAGTATAGAAGTGTTTACTACATGGCAACTAATCGATCGGCGAAAACGGTTGAGTCAGTGTGATTTTCTTGGTGTACTAATATATATATAAAAAAAAGATGGTAATTCCCCAAAAATGGAGCAGAGGTATTCTACGTACATCCATATATTTATGACGTTATTAGATTCCAATGTATGGGGCGAGTCTATAGTAATTATATCGGGCACAATTACAGACTGCGGGCCGCGACTGAAAAACTTTTGATAGAAAAATCACACCTTGTACACTTAGCCAAATGTCCAGTTTACGTAAGCAATCGAATTTAGCACTGAATTGCCAATACATCATGTTAACAGATACTCAAATGCACTGTATCCAACGGGGTTCCACTCCTTTAATTGGACTATGATCTCTAAATTAAGAGTTTCCGAAATCGAGTTGCTGATACTGATAACATACACCAGCTTCGCCAAAACGTTAAAATTCACGTGCGAATTATAGTCTGACAAATAGTTACGTAGCTACCGATAAGATTCCGAGAGTCGTGATGTGACATTTCCCCATTTATAATAGTGATAACGCAAATTCTGAATGTCAAGTTTATGTTCAAAACGGATTAAGGTGTCATATTTAAAAAATGTTATTTAATGTTTATTGGTTGCAAGAAATAAACGATGAGTGTAAGCCAACCTTTGTTTGCGGGGGGGGGGGGGTATGTAGCGCTTTTTCTAAAATGTTTCATCCTAGCTACGTTTAAAAAGCGCTCATAATAGAATAAAAAACACGCTCGTGCGAATGAGGGCTAAGTGGAACCAATCAACAGGAACCATTAATTATATTTAATTAATGTTTTCTACGTAGAATAAGTCAGTTGATTTAGCTTTATAGCTTAGCTTAATAAGCAGAGAGCAGAGAGTTAAGCACAACAGTTTGGCGTTAGCGTAACACTATCAGGTTAATTTAATGCTCTGATAAAAAAATATCGAACTATGAGAGTCGAGGAAGCCAGAGAGGTATGTAAGGAAAGAACCTGTTGGAACTCTGTACTCTCTGCCTACCCCGCAAGGGATCTGGCGTGAGGTTATAGATAGATAGATAGATAGATAAAAAAATATTCAGGCATTATGGGTGCAAACCAGGAAGGGTAACTGTGAAATTTGCATCAAATCAAAGTCCCTATATCGAAATTATTTAAATAGAAAACAAAATAAACGGTAAAATGGTCTCACATACACCTACTAACTGTTCAGTAAACAGCAACAGTGGACTCAGATAACAATATTGTAATGAGCCGATAAACTCACGAGATCAAGTTAATAGTATGCAATTGTGAGAGAGGTAAACAGACGCACAATAGCGCTTGTAACTTGTATCTTTACTATGAGCGTGACGAGTATAAGGATTGATGATGCGGCGATTTTAAAGATGTATTCAAATTTGACCCTCAAGGAATTATAGCATAAACATATTAGCTGATACTAGGATTGCCGATTTTTTTTGGGAAAATTAAGTAGATATACTAGATGTACCTATATATGAGTAGAAAAAAAATTGATATACCCAAAAAGGCGTTCTGAGGCGTTCGTAGTTCTGTGCGGCCGCGGTGTTCTTACCGATCACCAAGGTTAAGCAGCGTTTATTTATTTATTTATTTATTTATTTATTCTTTATGCACATGTGTACATAGGCGGACTTAATGCCTGAGGCATTTTCTGCCAGTCTACCTTGAGGTGGTGTGGAAACAACTGTGGTAGGTGCTAAAAATGAGAAAAAAAAAAGAAGGGAAAACAATAACAAAGTAATATACCAATATATAATATAATACAATACATAAATAGCACATACATATATATATACATAAATATAATATATACATAAATATATTTTATATACATACATATATATGAACCAGATAGTGTGACATAACAACAAGAACTACTAACGTTTAGAAGATTCCGCCAACATGTTATGTAGTAGATAGACCTGCAGATTTTTTTTAAAAGTGAGACGATTGTTAGCCATCCTGAGATCTAGAGGCAATCCATTCCATAGAAGGATAGATTGGATAAAGAAGGAAGAGTGAATGAAATCAGTCCGATGAGAGGGACACTGAAGGAGACGATTATTTGAGGAACGTAGAGGTTTATCATGAGTAGAGCATAGGTACTGAAATTGGGAAGTAAGATAAGCAGGCGAGACAGAAGAATGGAGGATAGAGAATAATGTTGTCAAAGCCCTCAGAGCTCTGCGTTGCCGAATAGGAAACCACTTTAAAAGTGAACGCTGCTCTGACACATGATCGTATTTACGCATATTGAAGACGAATCGAATGCAGTTATTGAGTAACCGGTCTAATTTATTGAGTTGATCTGCATTCAGGTCGAAGTAACACACATCACCATAGTCGAAAATAGGAAAGATTAAAGACTGCAGAAGCATTGCTTTTGTATTGGGTGGGAGAAAATTTTTTAAACGATACAGGTATCGTAACGTTCCAGTAACACGTTGACTAACGGATGTGACTTGGGTCTGCCAGCTAAGCGTAGTGTCGATATGTAACCCAAGATCTTTTACGCTAGAACTTAGGGGGATGACTGACCCATTGAACTCCAGTGCAGGCAGCGCACTAATGTTAATTTTGCTAATAAGCCTAGAGCTCCCCACAAGGATTGCTTGACACTTCTTTGGATTTACCGCGACACCAAAACTGTCGGACCAATTTTTAATTGTCTCAAGATCCCGATTTAATTTGCTGATGATATCACAAATTCGATCAGCACTATCCTGCGAGTATAACTGCAAGTCATCGGCATACAGATGATACGCACACCGAAGTTCGGAGGTTATCAAATCAATGAAAATGGAAAACAAGAGAGGAGAAAGTATACCGCCTTGGGGAACGCCAGTGTCGAGGCAACGCCAAGCTGACGACGTCTCGTCACATAAAACTGACTGCTGGCGTCCCCGAAGATAAGAGGAAAACCAATCCAGCGACTCCTGAGAGCAAAGACGATAGGAGAGAATGGACAAAAGGATATCGTGACTAATAGTATTGAAGGCATTAGAAAAATCGACTAACACAAGGACAGTCACTTTGGTGTCTTCCATACCTGTACGAATATCACCAGTCACTTTAAGGAGAGCAGAGACGGTACTGTGGCCTGGCCTGAACCCAGATTGAAGAGGATTAATCAGGTTATTGGTATAAATAAAATGGGAGAATTGTTTATGAACACAGGCCTCGAGCACTTTAGAAAGAAAAGGAAGAATGGAAATTGGACGGAAGTGGCTAGGAAGGGAAGGATTAGGGATTTTGGGCAGAGGACGGACAAAGGCTTTACGCCAGAGAGACGGGAAAACTCTGGACTCCAAAGAGAAGTTAACAAGGTGAGTGATTATCGGAAGAAGATAGTCCAGAACTGTTACGATCATAAATCGGCATAATTTGTCACAGCCAACAGCCCTGGATTTTATGGACATTATTATCTTCTTAATCTCACAAGAGTCGACCGGAGAGAAGTGAAAAGGATTAATGTTCGGACGCCTGAGACCATCTAAGAAAGCACGAGTTCGATTAACAGTTAGACAATCGACAGAAGGAACAGTGGAGAAATGACAATTAAGATCGTCTAAACTTATTGTATTTGGTAGGTCATGACGTCGTGTCTTGCCGATACCCAGAGTACTAAGGAATTTCCAAATATCGGCAGGCGAAGAAGATGTGATATTATTTAGAATATGGCGGCGCTTAGCGTCACGTATCATATTATTACACCGGTTTCTTGCAATTTTAAAATCGGACCAATTGTATTCAGTGCGATCTTTTTTAAATTTTCGAAATGCGCGATTTCTTCGTCGCATGGCCATGCGAATTCCCCTGGTCATCCACAGAGCAGGTGGTCGCTTCAACCTCACCTTTTTGACAGGAGCATGCGTATCGTAGAGCTGAATTACATTTTTGTTAAACATGCATATTTTGTCATCTATGGTGCCAGCTTCCATAAGAGGAGTCCAGTTGAGCTGGGATGCATCTTCGACTAACTTCCCGACATCCATTCGAGCAAAACAACGCCTGTGCAGAACCTTGGGAAGGGGTTTGGGAACTTTCAGGATATAGGAAAGGAATATGAGGTCATGATGAGAAAAACCAGGGGCATCGTGCTGCCCATGGAAGGAAACGAGGGAAGGATTTGAGGTAAGTATGAGGTCGAGCCAGGTATCATCACTGTTGACATTATGGTGTGTAGCTTGAAGAGGCAGAATGTGCAAACTGACTGACTCAACAAGTTGTAGGAGTTTACAGGAACGAGGGGAATCGTGAGCTAGGAGATTGGTTGCGTTCGACTCGGTCGGCCTGAGATGGGTGACCGTTTGTGGCATTTTCATATTCGAGCGTCTCCGTGCTTCGGAAGGCACGTTAAGCCGTTGGTCCCGGTTATCACTTAATGTGGTAGTCGTTAAACCGAGTTGGAAGCCTTAAAGGCGGCTTGATAAGCTCCAACAGCAGGTGGCCACAAACCTGTCTCCACCAATCCGCATTGGGTCCGCGTGGTGGAGTATGACGTAATCTCTCTCACCTCGATTTGTGAGAGAAGACCTTTGTCCAACAATGGGCAGTATAGGCTGATATTATATATTTATACCCAAAAAAAGAAAAGCTATCTTACAATTTAATTTAAATGTTTAAAAATCATATGTAATAATTTTGCCTTTCTTGAAAGTGTTCGTTGATTCGGTTAATCAGTATTTGTGTAGTTAATATTTGTAAAGTAAATTAGTTGGTAAGTACTCATGATTTATAAAACGTAATGTTGATTGACCTCTTTTTCGTCTTACGTACGCTTTCCATTTTTGTTCATCATCCAAAAAATACTTTTCTATCCTTTTTTATTTCAAAAGCATGAAATGTGAAATAACTTAGGATACTGCCTCGTTGGTCTAGTGGCAAAGCGCATCGCATTGTGATCACGAGGTCCTGGGTTCAAATCCTAACGAAAACTTCCCAGTACAAGTCCAGAGTCTGGAATTGTGCCCGGTATATGGCAATAGGCTCGCCCCCTATTACATGGGACCTAACATCGTCGGCGAAACGTGGGTGTACTCAGTCCACCTCTGCCACCCGCGCTTGGGAAATATAGGCGTGACGGTGTGTGTTTTTGAATTTAGGATACCTACGTTATTATAAAATATGGCGGCCATCCATCCTAACTGAGATTACAATGAGTCGCGCCAGCTGGTATCCCCTGCGAGGGTGTTTACATATGGTCATACTTACATATTTTTTTATTTACTAATCTACCACCGGCTCAGAACGCGGCCTTCACTGAAAAAATCCGGCGAGAAACTCAGCGGGCTTGTCTTTTTTGCCAAATTTCCATTCATTTTTTTCATCCATTTTTGTATAGATACATACATTTTTATATTATACAAAATAATTTATGGCATCGAACTCCAGTGTGATGCCTTACGACAGATATAAAACTAATAATAATAATTTTAAATATATGTTATAATGAAAAGCTAGAGGATTCTGGGTGGGCCGGTCTCCACAAGCAGCACCCGTTCACGAGTACGTCTACTTGAGCAGCCATCACCTCCCTCAACTATATTAGAGGGAAGGAAGTGACCCGCACCAAATAGCCACTGCAAGCATAGACTCTTTAGTGAGCATGCCCAATCCCAGACCCTAGAGTTTAGTAAGAAAAGTTTACAAAACGAGCAGTACTTCGAGCTCGTTTGGACCCTAACCCTTACTTTACATCCAACTAGAAGTCTGACACGCTCAGCGCCTTACGTTTACGTACACTGTCACGCCTATGTTCTTCTAGCGGTGATAGAGGTGTGCTGTGCACACTCATATATCGCTGACTAATATTATTGTCGCCGAAGAAGTTAGGTCCCGATATAACAGAGGGCGAGCTTAGAAATCTTAATATATTATTAATGGGTGCGAGCCACTTATGCTGCTTTGTAGACACAATATGAACACCGTCTTTGGGGTTTTGCTCATACTCACTGTAATGTTTTTGCTCGCGGTGGCTGTCTGGCGCGGCTCACTCCCTTCCCTTCAGTATGGTCGAGGGGAGTGATGGCTGTTCCAGTAGTCATACTCGTGAACAGGTGCTGCTTGTGGGGACTGGACCATTTGGAATCCTTTAGACACTTTATAAATAACGTCATTAGTCTCATATCTCGGTCGTAAGGCATCACACTGGAGTTCGATGCCATAAATTATACGTAAAAAAAACGTAAACTCTTTAATTATAAACTAAACATTGTGTCCACACAATATGATTGAAAAAATATAGAAAGGATAAAAGAGAAAGATAATTAAATAAAATACATAAGCCCGCTGAGTTTCTTCGCCCGATCTTCTCAAAGGGCGTTCCAATCTGGTGGTGGATTAGTAGTTAAATTAGAAAAAAAAAAAAACGTAATTTGACTATTTGTCAGCGCCCCCGCAGGGCTTATACAAGATGAATTATTTGAGTTTGAGTTTATACCGGGCACCCGGCCTCCTAATGCAAATGTATTCTACAAAAATGCTGCAATAATACTTTGTTCCACCTAGAATTCGTACTTATACCTCCTCCTCGTGATAACCAGTTTAATTATGCGCCCCTAGACTACTAATAAGGAAGTCACAATTTAAATATCATTTTGGTTAAAATAAGGACGATTCGGACGTGGGTTGTTCTGATAAACTCCGCATAACTACAGCTTGAAGATTCGAATATTTTAACTGCTTTCACGATCGCTCCACTTGTTTTAACCTAATTCAATTGTTACCTATAATTGTTTTCTCGATATCATTGCATAGCCGGCTACAATCATAAAATAGAACTTTGAATACATATTTTAATAAGTATTTGAACCTTGACATGGACAGGCGTATAAAAAACATCATTTTATAAATTGGCGGCTCTTGTCTAATCTGGTATCGGTGAATTTTAATTAGGTATGCCTACCTATCTGTAGGTATTGTTTTTTTCGTAAGTATAATAATAAATCAGCATGGTTTACTGTCCCACTGCTGGGCAAAGGCCTTCTCTGAGAAGTTGAGGTAAGAGAGATTAAGTTCTACTTTATCACGTGGATCCAATACGGCGTGTCAGGGACCACGCGACCTCGTCATGCTCCCGCTCGACGGAGACGGCGACAGAGCCGCCCAGCTGCGTCCTCTGCGGGACCAAGGGGCGGTTGCCCTAAAACCCCAAAGGGGAAGCACCGGACAAGGCGCGGTCGACGCCGCCCTCATGCTGCCGCTCGCCCCCCAGCGCCTTCAGCGCAACATCCTCCCGCGCCCATAGCGCACCCTCACCTGGCGCCTTCAGCGCCCCTCCCCCCAGCGACTTCAGCTCCCCGCGCTCCCGCGCCCCAGGCGCTGACGTCTTCGCCTCCGCTTAGGCCGGCACTCGGCGCCAACGCGTGGGCGAAGCCGCTCCCTTACACCGCGGCCCCTCGCCCACCTGTGGGCTACGCACATCTCCCCAAACCCACGCCGGTGGTTGCGCCTCCTCCGCCAGCCGATGCCGTCGCGGACCTTATTATGCTCGCGAAGCCTCGGTCTGTCGTATTTTCCTCGATGGGCATCAACCCATTGTGATCGCCTCCGTCTATCTTCCTCCCACTAAACTTGTCCTCAGGAGTGATTTCGAAGCACTTTTTAAACTGGGAAGCGCCGTTATCCTGACGGGCGATTTCAATTGCAAGCACGTGGCTTGGAATTGCCTCACCACTTCCCCTAACGGAAGGAGCCTTGACGCCCTGGTCGACCAGCTCGACTTTGACGTCATCGCGCCTATGCACCCCACTCACTATCCGGACCACCGCCCTGATGTCCTGGACATGGCGCTTCTGAAGGGTGTAATCTTACAGTTGCGCTCCTTGGAGGTAGTCTATGAGCTGAACGCTGACCACCGCCCTGTAGTCATGAGTCTCGGTCCTTTGTCCACCCCTCAGCCGCTCAAGAGGACGGTGGTGGATTGGCATGCGCTAAGTACAGCCTTAGCGGATGCCGACTCACCCCCCCTTCCTTTCAGCTCGGACTCCACCCCGTCCCCTCAGGACACCGATCAGGCTGTAAATGCCTTCACCACCCATATCCAATTAGCTGATAGTCGGTCGTCAAAGCAAGTCGAGGCGCAGGATCTCAACCGCTTTAGACTGCCAGACGATGTTAGGGAACTTATTCGGGCTAAAAATGTCTCAGTCCGAGCGTACGATTCCTACCCTATTGAAGCCAACCGGGCCCGGATGCGAGCCTTACAACTTGATGTAAAGCGTCGTTTCGCGGAGGTCCGGGATGATCGCTGGACTGGAGAAGTCGCTGGACTTCTTAGAGGGCTTCACGCCATCGCATCTGGCTTACTGGAAGCTGGCGCGTACCCTTAAATCCGACTCCATGTCTGACATGCCCCCGCTGACCCGCCCCTCAGGCGCAACCCCAGCCTTCGATGACGACGAAAAGGCCGAGCTTCTCGCCTACACCCTCGAGAGTCAGTGTACTCCCAGCTCTCTTCCCGTTGACCCGGGTCATGTCGATTCGATTTGACAGGGAAGCAGAACGCAGGGTGTCCCTCCCCCCACCGATTCCTTACCCCCTATTACCCAGACCGAGGTCGAGGACCTGATTAAAGGTCTTAAACCGAAAAAGGCTCTGACGGCATTTCTAATCGCGTACTCAAATGCTTACCCGCCCAACTCGTCTGCCTCTTAATGACCATCCTTAATGCCGCCATGACAAACTGCACCTTCCCTACTCAGTGGAAGGAGGCCGACGTCATAGGCGTCCCTAAGCCCAGTAATCGCGCCTTCCGATATCGCGTTGAAATGACGCGCTCCACTCCCCACTCCACCCGAGCTGGAGTCCCGCAGGGCTCAGCTCTCTCGCCCCTCCTGTTTAGCCTTTACATGAACGACATTCCTCGTTCGAGTAAGGTGCATCTAGCCCTATTCGCGGATGATACCGCTCTCTACGTCTCGCATAGGAATAAGGGTTTTATTACCCGAAATCTTCAGGCAACCGCCAATGCCCTAGGGAATTGGTTCAGGAAGTGGCGTTTTGGGGTGAACCCGGACAAGAGCGCTGCGGTATCCTTCTCCAGAGGTGCCACCCCGCGCCACTCCCTGCGCCGCCCTAGAAGTAATCTCAGTCAAGTGACCATGTTCGACCGACCCATTCTCTGGGTTAAAGAGGTCAAATATCAAGGGGTCACCCTAAACAGTACCATGTCCTTCGCCCCGCACATCAAGCGGGTCCGTCACTGAGCATCCTTTGTGCTCGGTCGTCTCCATTCGTTAATCTGCAAGCGGAGTAAAATGCCCCTTAGAAATAAGGTGACGCTTTACAAAACTTGCGTTCGACCCATCATGACTTATGCGTGTGTTGTGTTCGGGCATTCGGCCCGCTCTCACATCGATAAACTCTAAGCGGTTCAAAACCGCTTCCTCCGTAAAGCCGTAGAAGCCCCCTGGTTCGTACGGAATCTCGATCTCCACTCCGATCTGGGTCTCGAACCTATTCGCGCCTATATTAAAAAGGCGACAACACGACACTTCACGAACGCATCTACCCATGCGAAATCGTTAATCGTAGCCGCTGCCGACTACGACCCCTGAGGGTTTCATTACCAGAAACCTTCAGGCAGCCACCCACACCGTAGGGGATTGGTTCAGGAAGTGGCGTATTGAGGTGAACCCGGACAACAGCCCTGCGGTGTTCTTCTCCAGAGGTGCCAACAATGACAACAATTTTCGACAATGTCCTTTGTGTACCAGCTGCAGCTGGAACTTATCTAAGCATCCAACTCAGCTTAACGATCATTATGTAGCTGCCAGGACCAAAGGCTTAGTGTACTTTCTATAGTACGGAGACGAAATTGAATTGCTACAATTGATGGAATCCTTTAAACACTCTATACAGGTAACATCATTAGATTCATATCTCTATCGTAAGACATCACACTGGGGCTAGATCGTAAACTATTTAATTGTAACCTAATCAATGTATTCACACAATATGTTTGAAAAAAGAAGAGAAAAAAGAGAAAGAGATGTAAATAAAGAAGACAAGCCCGCTGAGTTCCTTCGCCGGATCTTCTCAGTGGAGGTCGCGTTCCGATCCGGTGGTAGATTAGTAGTTAAATAAGATTAAAAAAATGTAAATTGATTACTTGTAAGCGCCCCCGCAGGGCTTATACAAAATAAATTACTTGAGTTTGAGTTAGGTCACCGATCTCAAATTGGCGGAGCCGAACGCTGCTTGACTTAGATGGTCGCTAAGAACAACGGTCCAAAAGGGCTACTAGCGCCTTATCCTTTTTAAGACGTTCCGTGTAAAGCCGTTGTTCCATTGCGGTATTAGATATTGTATACGAGACGGTACGCACGATAGCACAGCCCTCAGACCATCATGCCATGGCAGTGTGATACCACCAACATGTCATACAACGCAAATTGGCGGACGATTTAGCGCAGTGGTTAAGAGTAGAGGTGTAAAAGTAACGAAAATTACCTTACCCATATGTATTCGTTACTATAAAAATCAGTACTCGTTACTATCATATCGTTACGTTACTCGTTACTTATGATGCTTAATAACATAGAGCATCGTATCCAGTCGTGTTGCGTATTGCGTACGGTAAGACGTTGACGTCGCGTCGTTCGTACTTTGTAGAAAACATACTTATTCGTTACATACCTAGCTGCGTAAGGTGCAGTTTTCAACTTTACCGTATTTTGAACCAGACTTGTTATGGATTTAAATAACGCGCTAGAAATATGTACAATGACGTCATACCAATCAGATTGCGTTTCACGCCACGTGAGTTTAATACAATTTTAGACCATTTATATTTATTTAAAAAATATTTGTTTAGATTGATTTTAAATTTTATTCTCAAATTTGATATATATCAATCTCATTTTGAGAGTTATATGGTTTTCATGCAAATCACCAATTCACGCATCAACGGTACTTGCGCGAATTGAAACAGTTGTGTTTTTTTGTATAAAGAATCAATAAAACTATCATCAGTACGAGAATGCGAAAAATGCGAGTAACGAAATGCATTCGTGAGTAACGTTTCGGTAATCGGTACTAGATGGCGTACCCGTTACTCGGGACCGAATACATACGGTTCGCTACAGCTCTAGTTAAAAGCTTCGGGTTCGGTTCCCGCACGGGACAAATCTTCGTGCAATCCATAATTATTGGTTCCGGGGTCTGGGTATTTGTGTATTGAATTTTCATGTTGTAAACGCACCCACGACACAGGAATAAATAGTAGTGTGGAAATATGTTTAAAAAAAAAATTACATGAGCGTTGGGAGTGTGTTGAGCGACTTGAGCATCTTAAGACTTTTGGACTTTTTGTTCAAACTGTCTAGCGAGGATGGTACGACTGTTCATATCGAGGTCCTAGGTATCACGAATCGTAAGTCGGACAAAGTGTTGTTGTCGAGTTTTTCTATCGGAACTTTCTCAGTAGATTTCCGGAGTCAGGAATTATGCCCAGTGAGGTGGCAATAGGCTTGGCATTGGGAAATATCAGGGAAATGCGGAACACAGGTACCTACATCTAAGCTAGGTACACTCGCTTGAGAAGCACTCGCTATAGGAGAGATGTCCTATTGTAGTAGTAATGAAAAATATATATTGTCTGCGTAAATACTTAGGTATATTTTGGGAAGATAATCATGAAGCGTTATTAAAGTAGGTTTTTTGTTTAAATTGTAGCCGGAACATAGGTACAATCCACAGACGGCCGATAGTACAATAAAATCTAATCAGTCAATGTATGGTGACAGATAATATCGGTTTCGATATTTGTACTGCTCTCGTAAATTATCTGTAGTGATGTTATAAAAAATCACGCAGTAGGCTAATTGTGTACAACAGAAACCATTCATAGCTGTAAATTTTGACGGACGGCTTGGTTTAGTGGTTAAGAGAGTAGGCTTCTCCGGTCACTGGATGGAATACTCGTTGGTTGGATTCCGCACGGGATAAATATTCGTGTGAATTTTAATTTCGATTTGGGTGTTTGCGTATGTTGAATTTCTTGTTTGTAAATGAACCCATGAATGACACAGGAATAACGTTATGCCCGATATGATGGAAATGGTCTGGCTTCTTATTATATTGGGACCTAATATCGTTGGCAAAAATTGAGTGTACACAGTACAACTCTGCTGCTACTTCTGCCTTGGGAATAAAGGTATGATGAAATTGTGGCACAAATAATAAAACGAGAACAAGAGAAATCAACATATTGATCGTTAAAATAGAGTGCTTGTACACACCATCGTTTTTAAATTGTCATTATTACAAGGGCCAATTTCGCCACGCTCGAAAAGTGCTGGTTAGTGAATTCTCGATTAGTGTACGTCTCGAGTACGTGGCATTTAAAACTGGCTGGTTTAACCGTTGGATGGGGCTTCTCAGAGATGTTGAAATTCGTACATAGTACTTTACTTGCAATTTTAATTGTCGATTAGCCTACTTCAGACTTTAATCGAGGGTAGTGAAAGAGGCTCTCAGTCAAATTATTAAACAAAATATTTATTCCTTCTCTATATGTAGTAAAGCATATATTAATGTAATACCTAGGCTTATATTCCACCCGTCCAATATCTTTCTCCAAGATGTGATTTTTTTTTCTATTCGTTGCGTTGCGTCGTTTATTATATATATACCGAATCATTTCAGGTAATTGTGGTCTACTTCAGTATGACTCAAGATTTGTGTGACGAGTATGACAGTAATTAAAATGATATTACCTTCTGTTCTTTGTCTGCACCGTGGTTATGACGTCACCTAAATTCTTGCAGCTTTTGTGTACAGGCGTTCCAAATTCGGTGGTTTACCAAGACATGCATTTCTTACCTCGTCACGTGACTACGTGTTCCGAATTACAATCAGGCGGACCTTGTTTTACATTATTTTTATTTAAATTAAATTTTAAGCATGCCGTTTGGGTTTGATGTTTTAAGGAAAACTTACAATTATTTCTATAGACACGTCAACGTGTTTTTGAGCAATCGACTGGTTTTTAAAGCACGTAAATTATTTCTTAAATCTTCGTTTAATTGGTGGGAGACTTTTAAAGGTGAATAAAATTGTCGAGGGTGTCTTAAATATATTTTTACTTAGATGGTGTTCTTTTGCGAAATATTGTATGTTAATTCAATTTCCCGAGATTCCTAGCTTTGAAGAACATTACAGTTTTGTCGGTTCTCTAAATTGAGAATTAAAGTATGTTCTTTCTCGAAGTTGTAGTAGCGTAGATATTCTAGGCGGACATAGTGTTTGTTATTAGGAATTTTGTAACAAAAACTTCCCCAATAATCAATCATTACTCCAGATCCCTTGCGGGAATTATATTAAATTGTGGGATCCCCTATTATATTGGGATATTAAATTGTCGGCGAAATGTGGGTGTACTTTACAACTCAACCTCTCCCGTTTGAAGAATTCAGGCGTGACGATGTTTATATATACTTGTAAAAGCAAGTAACCCGAGTGCGTATACTCTCACAATGATTGTTTTACAATGTATATCCGCAGTAACGTATTACTTCAACGCTATCTATGCAGTATGCACTTACTCAATATCTTAATCATTAATCAATTATCGGTCAACCATTCCGTACCTATCTTGTTGACCTACCCTAAGTTGATGTTTTCTATATGCGCTTTACGTCGAGGCGCTTCTAGTGCTGTGATTTCGCGTTGCTGAGTGATCTCCAAGATCAAATAATTTTCAGTACGGTCAGACTGGTGCCTGCTTGTTGTTGTAGCATTTCCATTTTCCAGCGTATCCGTCATTCGGAAGTCATGCCCAAGCCTTTGGTCCCGCTTACCATTTCATAGTAGCCCCTCAGCCAAGTTAAAAACTTCCCCCCCGACCCCTGCCCCCCCGACCCCTGTCGTCCCCCCCGACCCCTGCCGCGCCCCCCCCCCCCGACCTCTGCCGCCACCGCCGGCCGCGACATGTTCTCACCGACCCCCCCGATGCTTTGTCATCCCTTCTTTCCGCTCAGAATACGGGCGACGACGACGACGTAGTAGTAGATCCCCTCCCATAGCCGGCGGTTGACCGGTGCACTTAGTAGTGCACCCGTCCCCCTACAGCGACTGTCCCAACCGAGGGCGCCTCTTCGAGGCGCCCTCGAGTATGTCGCCTCTTGCCCTTCTGGCTGGCTAGAGCGTAATGGTTGCACGCTCGCCTTTAAGTCCGGTGAAGCTGTAAAGGCCTCGCGGCCAACAGCGTACATCATTCACACACACACACACACAGTTAAAAACTTAATGGGCGGCTGGATAAATTCCAACAGCAGGCTTACTAATCTGCCTTGACCAAACTAGCACTAGGTCCCCGTGGTAATATTGCTACAGAGATTGTCAGGTGTTTGTTTACAAATAAATAGTATTGTTTTGTTTTGTCATACTTTCGAGATCGATGTTTTTACTTTCCGTTGCATATTATAGGCGCGTCATTAGTATCGTGTCAATGCCAATGCCGATCGATTTAGTTTGTACAGCAATAAATTAAGTGTTGATATTAAACAGCCGAATCGTTTTTATTCGATGTTAGCTATATTAAAGACGTAATACCTACCAGGGAATAGTGTTTTAATACTATAGAAAAAATAATAAAACAGCTTAATTCTAATTATTCTTAAGCAGACAGATGGCCGTCGTTTGTGGAATTGGAAATGAAGACAAATGGTTGTACATTTAATTCAACTCAAACTTATTCTTAACTTATTCAAGTCGTAGGTACCAGTTCAAACAGTTGCCGACTTTTGGCACAATTGTAATTGGACGATTTTTGTAGCATGTCATAATTACAAAAATGTTAAATTCCCCTCCTATCAGCCGTTACCACCGTCCGTGGCATGTTCTCACCGATCCTCCCGATACCCTTACATCCCTTCTTTCGGATACATATACCGCACACAGGATCAGACACCGACCTCGCGGGCGAGGTCGTTAAATCCCTTGCCCGCCGGCCGGAGCTGAGCACCACGGCGAAGCACCTAGTATACGCCCTCCCCCATAGCGACTGCCCAAGCTGAGGCCGTTCCTCCTTAAGGCGCCCTTGAGCTAGTTGCTCCCTTGCCCTTCTGGCTCGAGCGTAGTGGTTGCACGCTCGCCCTCTTGTCCGGTGAAGCTGTAAAGGCCCCGCGGCCAACAGCGTAGATCATTCACACACACGAAAATATAAAAAATAACAGACTAGGGGTACAGGAGAGAAGAAAAAAAACAGTGGTGAGATCTTTTGCGGCCATCATCTTGATTCATTATCATCACCATGAATTAGCTTGTGTCGACCCACTACTGAGTATAGATCTCCTCTATCACGCCATTCGTTCCGATCCTGTGCAAGTCCATTCCATCATTTTCCAGTCGCCCTCACGATGTTATCGCACCATTTGGTTGATGGTCTACCACCATCCCGTCCATCTCGTTATGGGCCACAATTTATTCACGGTCTTGGTTTAGTTACCAGCAATTAATAATACTTTTAGTAATTACGAATGTACAGTTATACACAAAAGCGGAAGAAAACGGTTTTTCGATTGAAATATCTGGAAAATTGTAATTTTATTGCCTATCGGGTCGACCACCTAACCTTACCTGAGTGACCTCTATTTCTGGCCGTGTGTTCTTAACATTTACTGCAGTTACTTAAAACATGTTGTTATTAGTTCCAACAGGTTCTTTCCTTACATACCTCCTGGCTTTCTCCACTCTCACAGTTCGTCTCATCGATCACCTCACGCATCTTATCTTCCATACCACCCTTTACATTTCAAGTGCCTATTCGGCACTCTGCACCCCACGACTCACCAGTACGACGACGACGTAATGATAACCTGTTGGAACTCTGTATTCTCTGCCTACCCCGCAAGGGATCTGGCGTTATGATATAGATAGATAGATTACTTTTATTAATACATTCATCGTCACTGTTCATTGACGTTAGGTAACGGCAAGAGATCTGATGAAATCTCGGAAAGTCGATTGATTCATATCTTATCTATTTGTCAGTTGCCATGCGTTGCACATTGTACGTACTTTTGAAATCAATACATGTTTGCAGTAGTGCAAGCGTATAATACAAGATATATTTAACGATGTAATGAAGGCGAAGTTACGCTAATTGTGGTTATGGTGTAAATCTATAGGTGTTTTTATTATGAACTTTAACCAAAAAATTACAAAAGTGTTGTACTAGTTTATGTTAAACTTGCAATGTCAGTATAAGACGGTCCAGTGACATCATGAGAATTTATAAAATGTCGTCTTTGAATGATTTTTTTTTTTTTTTTTTTTTTTTTAACGTAGCCCCACACTATTTATTCCTGTGTCGTGGGAGCGTTTACAAACATGAAAATTCACATACACAAATATCCAGACCGGAACAAATAATTGTGGATCACACAAAGATTTGTCCCGTGCGGGAATCGAACCCGCGACTATTAGACACAGTGGGCGGAGCGGCTTAAGCTCATAACCACTGCGCTGAATTGTCCGTTCGTGAATTTATTATTTTCTTAAGTTGTTGAGCAAATATGTTGAATTTATAACAAGTCTCCGTCGTGGGTAGGTCATGGATATAATTGATGATGTGGAAAGAGGATTCATGATCAAAAAGAGATGGCCTTTTAAATATCTGTACTATTTACATGCATTCGTTTTATACTCTATAAACACTACCCAAGTTTGTACATATCTATGTACTTTTTTTAATAATTCACAGCATGGTAATAACCCTAGATCATAACCATTTATTAACAGTCCTAGCGTAAGACAATATTTCTGACTTTTCAATTTATGCAGGTATCTGTTCGCAAACAAGTTTTTGTAATTGCATGGCTCGCATATCATTATATAATCATGTCTGTCTAAAATCTGCTATCCCACATCATCTTCATCTCAGTCTATACTTGTCCACTGCTGAACATAGGCCTCCCCAATCGCTCTCCAGCGCAGCCGGTGCCATGCCACCTGAATTCAACTATTTCCTGCGATCCTCACAAGATCGTCGGTCCATCTGGTAGGCGGCCGTCCCCCGCTGCGCTTGCCAATACGTGCTATCACACAAATTACTATAATTCTGAATTATAATAATTCTGAATTAAGCTGGTATTCCCCATACCTATATACATCTTTTTATTTTAGAAAACATCAATATTAAGTACATCCCATGTCAAATTATGAGTCTTTTACGATAAGTAGGTAAAGTTATAATAACATAAAAACATTTTTTTATTATGTGTAAGGGCAATAACAAAAATTGCATTGTACCTAAGAAAGCAAATACATAGGCAAGAAAGTAAATAGATAAAGCAAACGGGTAGGCATTTATCTATTTGCGGATTATTATATCTCATTTGACGTAATGATCACTTTGTTGCATTTATTTAATAGTTTGAGATATCTTTCAAATCCCACGATGTTAATTTATAATAACGATTAAAAATCCAGTATAAGTTTTGACATCAAACCAAGGTGCATACTTGGTAAATAGGAAAATGTATATGCTCTCACGTAGATACTAAAAGAAGAGATAAAATACAAAGTACTTTAAGAAACAATACATGTATAAAAGCATGTTTAGAATTGTAATAATAGCTTCCTGAAAACGCAATAAATGCCATAATGTATAAAGTAAATGTATCTTTAAAGTACATACATCTAAAACAAAACCCGCTAATTATTGTGTCTATATTCAAAATGGATAATCTCTTTAGGCGTCGGGCGATAATCGCGTCATCTTATCGTTCCCGAGTTCATGTCAATTACTATGTCAATTTCACTGATCTGCACCTACCTACACACGAGCGATCTAAGCGGCTGCGTGCCTGCAAGTCGCGTGGCTTAAAAACAAGGCTAGTCCATTGTACCGTGACAGTCGATACGAACCTTCGGCGACGTAGTACGCAGCCAGGCTCACCTGTCGCGAGCATGGCGTTCTGACGTGCGCGTATATATTTTAAAAATCGAATATAATACATTAAAAATAATTTTAATTTTCGATTAAAAATATAATTCAGAAACGAAACAGCCTGTGTTTGTGAGCCACGTATTTTAGAAAAGATTAGTTTGTATTTCGACATTTTATTTTAATAATTATATTTTTTTAATTATCGCGACCGTTGCAGTGAGAATGGGTTTGAAATCGGAAGATGATAAGAGGCCAAGCAAGCTGGCGATTATGGATGAGGAGGACACATTGGATAAGCCAGGTGAGTTTACTTTTTAATTTTATTTATCGAGAAAGTAATGTCAATACATTTATTCTTAAATAAAATAAGATTTGAATGGTATAATTGCGATTTTTTTGCAAATTTGTGGGTTTAAGTGAGTAGACGACATGTGTATACGTGTATTTGTTACTTGGTAGGTAGGTCACACTTAGCGGAAGCTAAAACTGCTAATTAGTTACCTAACTTGAGCGTTACATGCGAACCGGACTTATATATCAGTAGATTTAGATCTATTTAAACGTTACTTTAGGTTTCACTATTTATAAAGTAGTTCGTAACACCTGGGTAGATTAATAATATGTTATAAATCAGGGTATTTTTTTGTTCACAATCGTTCATTATGCATTGGGTACTGCTATTGTGATTTGATCCGTAATATGTAAATGAGACAATAACAGGAACTGGAAAAATTGCTTTATTTTTTTTATCTTAATATATTGTTTTAATAGTAGTATCTTTTATTAGAAAAATGATTAAGTTGGTCATAGATAAAAATAGTTATGGTAAGGTTATAGGAATGTATCGATACATTTACTTCTTAATTGTGGTTTCTCTTTTGTGTACCAATTTTAATTTTACGCGATATTATTTTACTATTTGGTATGAAAACCTATGAAATTAAAATTCATTTTGGTCGCTAGGGTCAAACATGCATGTTTGCTAAAATGCCTTTAATTTGATTTTTTACGAACTTTTTAAGCATTTATGGCATTGTCTAAATACGCAAGTTAAAAAATATTACCTCATTACGTATGTTTGATTTTTTTACTGTTATATTTGGATTATTAGGTCAGTATAATTACCTAGTATATGATTGATCAATTACATGCGTGAGAACCTTATGGTATTTAAAATTACTAAAGTAAGGTAGTTAGGGTCTGCGCACTTGAGGAAGGGCAGCGCAGCACGTTTTTAACTTCCAATAAAATATAAACATTAAGTCGAAAATAAATAAATTTTAACATTAGTCTACGAAAGTATCAAAGCTGATAGACTAGAAGATAAGTTTATTTATTTTCAGTTTAATTTCAACATCTGTAAAGTTGATAATATTATTCGGTAGTGAAATCACATGGAGCTGCGCACCAAATGTGTTCTAGTCAATCGTGTGTAAATGATCTACGCAGGTGGCCGCGGGGCCTTTACAGCTTCACTGGACCAGAAACACTAAAGGGTTAGTTAAAGATATAAAGAACATTATGTCAAACAACCTACTTAAGGGTACGCAGCGGAAAAATGCTCGTGTGATCTAAGATGTTGGTTCACCATCTAAATTGTTACGCTACGCTATCATTTTCCCATTAGTAGCCACCCTAATGAACGGCGAGATTATGGCCATAATAAATATTTTGACTGGCGTTTTCCTACTGCTGTCAGCATTAACGAGAAGAATGAAGGAGTAATGCTTTATCACTCGGTGGCTAATACCAGTCCGGATACCGTACGTACATTTAAAATACATTTAAAGTATTTTTACCTGATTGTGCTATCCGTATAAATTATGACTTTTTTGTCCATTCGTCAACGGCAATTGCGGAATCTTGGCAGAGCTTGTGACAACAGAAGCCATAATTTATTAGTTAAGTTATTAATATGCCAGCGTTATGTTTTCCTTCATTCCTGCATTACACAATGCGGAATAGAATGCGAATGTAAATCTTATTAACAATAAGAAGAGATGATGATGCAGGAAGGAGGACTAACCAACACGTTATAATGAATATTAGATGCTATCTGTAATCTTGTAGGTTTACGTATAAAATGTAGGTATTCAAATAAAGTAACTGCCACTTTTGTTTCGTAAACTTAATGATATTTTATTTTAAATTTGGAGTTGCCTCGTAGAAAATGTTGTTCCCAGTTCACGGCTCTGAATTATGGGCTATCATTTCCGTTACAAATTGAATAAAAACTATTTTTTTATTTTATTTGTTTATTGTTGCACAAATCGGGCAACAATTTTTGTGTGTGTGAATTATTTATGGGCTTTATCTAAGGGCTATTATCTAAGGGCATTAACTATATACTATATTTACGACTAGATTTCATATTTGGATGTATGAATTTATTGGGTAGTTGTGTTATGTACCTGTTTGACGTATGATGCAGTCCATTTAACTTTTACTTTTTGTTGTAAATAGTCTGTGATGAATTCAAGACAGAGGCCAGTAAATTGGTCTGTGGCTAAAGATAAGTGACATTAGTCCTGATCCTTGAGATCCAGTCTATTCCAATCAAACTTGAAAACTTTTATCACTAACATAAAAACGTTGATTTCATGCTAACAGCATTTTCATTTCGAAGACTTCGAAAATAGTGTCGCCTTCATATTACACTTGTTATATATTGCAACCACAACTAAAACATCTCAGAATGATGATGGTCTGTTTAAGTTTGATTGGAATAAACTGTAAGAATATGTGGAACAATTAAATAGGAAAAATTCAAAATGTACTTATATGAACATCGAGTTGCTTTTATCACGGAATTCTCTATTGAAAGATATCGATTAGGTAATCTCAAGATAGAAACTATGGATATCAGTACTTGTGCTTACTTAATAGAATACAGATTCATTAGTTTTCCTATGATCGATTCTCGTGGCAATAAAATGAGTGATGGGCGCTTGTCGAGTGTTGTGAATGACAGTAAAACGACGGACGGAGGGCATTAAAAGGAGAATAAAGTAGGATATAAACGCTAAGGGCTGTGATTCAAAGAAATTTAACTATCATTAGGGGATTGAGTACTTTCAAGCTGTAATAAGTATTAGTAAGTACGCTATATGAGAGTGCAGGAAGCCAGAGATATAAGGAAAGAACCTGTTGGAACTCTGTACTCTCTGCCTACCCCGCAAGGGATCTGGCCTGATGATATAGATAGATAGAAGTATGCTATATACTCGTAAGAAAGGTATTAGTAGAGTGGTTATTTTTTTTATATCAGGTGTAGTTTTGAGCCATAAATCACGTAAAAATAAAGTAATTAGCGGAAAAATAAAAAAGTATTAAAATTGTTTCAAATTAATAAGTACTTTACTTCATAAGGATTTTTTTTCATTATTACACACCGTCACGCCTATATGCCCCAAGCGGGGGTGGCAGAGGTGTACTGAGTACACCCACGTTTCGCCGACGATGTTAGGTACCATGTAATAGGGGGCGAGCCTATTGCCAATTCACACACCACAATTCCAGACTCCGGACTCATACTGGGAAGTTTTTCGTTAGAAAAACTACACTTGTCCGACCTAGGATTTGAACCCAGGACCTCGTGATCACAAAGCGATGCGCTTTGCCACTAGACCAACGAGGCATTCTTTTTTTTCATTATTCTTATTTTTATTATGAGGACGAGAGAAAGATCACATGAATATATGACGCGTTCATATTTTTTGCGATGCTCAAGGCAATTATGTCTACATTTCTATGTAAAAAATCTATATGATCTATTCATATAGATGTGGCTAATACTAGTCCCGATATCGTACGAAGCATCTCAAACGACATTAGTATTTTTACCAGATTGTGCTATCCGTATAAATTATTACTTTTCTTTGTCCATTCGTCAACGGCGTTTTTGGAATCTTGGCAGAGCTTGTGACAACAGAAACCATAATTTATTAGTTAAGTTATTAATATGATATAGATCATATCTATATGATATAGGAAACTCAGCTGATTCACGAGCTGGAAAGATGCAAACATATTGAAAATTAAAGTAATAACTTTTAAAAATGTGATAAGTTACGTGGTTCTTTTTAAAAGTTGAATTTCTCTGTTTTCGCAAAAACATAATAAACGACTTTCAAATATGAAAACAGGTATTTCGACTATTTTTTAGTGGATCTGCCACGACATTCAAATTTTTGGGTCTAGACTCATGTAGGATTTAATAACCAGCCAAACAAAAAATAAGAAACCAGTCCAAAGTAGAATAATCATCTTTTGATAATAGATTCCTTAGTGCTATTTAAGAATAAACAGGTATTTCAAATTAATCTCTATATTTGAAGGGTATATAACTTGTTTGACATTTGATTTTCTGTACCTAATATATTAAAGGTGAGACGTAAATTTTTTTGTTTTTTTTTTTTAAACGTATCCCCCACTAGGATTTATTCCTGTGTCGTGGGTGCGTTTACAAACATGAAAATTCACAAACACAAATACCCAGACCGGAACAAATAATTGTGGATCACTCAAAGATTTGTCCCGTGCGAGAATCGAACCCAAGACTATTAGACACAGTGGGCGGAGCAGCTCAAGCTCTTAACAACTGCGCTAAATCGTCGTAAATTGATGATAATGTACTCATATTATCTATACTAATATTATAAAGAGGAAAGATTTGTATTTATTTTTGTAAAGAATAAACTCTAAAACTACTGGAACAATTTCATAAATTCTTTCACCATTAGGAAAGCTACCTTATCCAGAAGTAACATAGGCTATATAACATAGACCCGGTAGGTGGCGCTGTTGTCGACCGGGTACGAAGTCGAGGGAAACTGCTAGTGATATATAATATAATATGATATAGGCATATCCGGTTTGTATTGTTTAAATGAAATATTGTCCTTGTCTGGTTACGGTGAAAAAGCGGTGAAAGAAAAATTGTGACAAAATCTATTGACTTGACGGAATCTTCTTTTAAATTTATAAAAAACATGACTGCGAGGACTCAACAAGTTGCTAGAAGCAAGTTTATGCTAATGTAGTTCCAAATTTTACAGGCAATTTTATATTAATTTTGGTAAATCAATATGTACTTCATTAATTTTTGAATCGAATTTATGTTTGATGTATTTTTCCTGAAGGACTCTTAGGAAATATGTAGACTAGATTGGAATTGAGCGGGTATTTTTTAAAAAGTAGCCCCACACTAGCAATCATTTCCCTATCATGGGTGCGTTTATTAACATCGATGTATTATTTTTAAATAAGATTAAATTAACCCTGTTACGCCTATATTCCTCAAGCGGGTGTGGCTGCGGTGTACTGAGTACACCCACTTTTCGCCGATGATGTTAGGTCCCTTATGTGTATAATTAGGGGCGAGCCTATTGCCATATACCGGGCCCAATTTTAGACTCCGGACTCATACTGGATATTTTTAGTTAGAAAAACTTCATTTGTCCGACCTCGGAGTCACAAAGCGATGCGCTTTGCCACTAGAGCAACGAGGCAGTCAGGCAGGCATATGCCTTGTACTAGATTTAATTTAAAAAAAACACCCCGAAAAATAAGCGCACACGTGTGAGTGTGGTCTTATTTCGAATTAGTCCCATTCAACCTTAGCCAACGTGTAGACGCGTTAAAATGCTACAGGTTGCTAAAACAACCATAATAAAAATATCTGAGGACATTAATAGTTTCAAACTATAGTATTTTTTACATAGGATGTGTAGTGACAGTTCTAATTGCCAAACAAAATCATACTTTATTCCACTGCAATAAGAGGCATAACCCGTTTCTATACATATGGTGTTAACCATTGAATTAAATAATCATTTCGTTTGATAATTAGAACTGTCACTACCCATCCTATGTGTAAAATACTATAATTTCTACGGTTGCTTGCGATATAATATTTCAATGTCATCATCATGAGCCGCTAGCAGTCCACTGCTGGACATAGGCCTCTCCAAGTGCACGCCACTGGGTACGATCCTCGGGTACTCGCATCCAGTTTCTGCCAGCCGCCCTACGAAGGTCATCGCTCCACCTAGCCTGAGGGCGTCCTGCATTACGTTTGCCAGTCCGTGGTCTCCACTCAGGAACTTTGAAGAAGAATTTCGATGTGTAGCAACAATTATTCTACAACCAGTATTTTCCATTTATAAATGAATTATTTACAAGTGTTACTTTTCTAGATTGTATACGGCTAATGTTATTGGTAGTTGGTACGGGTTCGCTTTTAGGCGGTTTTGGACCGTATAGGCTGGGCCGTGCTGGAGCTGTATAAGATCCAAATCTCATTATTTCGGTTGATCTGAGCAGAATTTTGTTTATTTATTTATCTTTTTACATGCCTTCGGGAGAGCATTACAGCTTACTAAATTACTTTCCAAAGCTCTTACAACTAACTTAAACGTTTAACCTTATAAACCCATAACAATTTTACATACTCTTAAAAAATAAAAAAATCTTATACGTAAACTTGAAGTAAATAATATTAAAATGAACTTGATATTTCAGAAGTACATATTAGTAGGTACTTAGGAAGTAAACTGACACACCATCACGTCTATATTTCCCAAGCGGGAGTGTCATAGGTCTGTATCTACACCCACCGTTCGCCGACGATGTTAGGTCCCAGTGTAACAGGGGGTGAGTCTATTGCCCTTATACCAGGCACAGTGCTGGACTTCAGACTGATACTGGGTATTTTCCTATCGAAATATTACACTTTGTTGATCTAGATTTGAATCCTGGTGATCGCTTCGCGTTACTAGACCAATGAGGTAGTCAGGCAGTTAGTACAGACTTCTACAAGTCCTATTAATATTAGTAGGTATTACTGTATACTTAATTCAGAAAAAGCTGCTGTTCTCATCCGTCTCCATGGTTTTCTGTTCCCTTTTTTTTTTTATTTTTTTTTTAAAAACACCCCCACAACAAACATGAAAATTCACAGACACAAATACCCAGACCGAAACAAATAATTGTGGGTCACACAAAGATTTGTCCCGTACGGGAATCGATCCAGTGGGCGTAGTGGATTACGCTCTTTACCAGTAGAACAAATCATCAGTCGAAATCCTTTGTAACATAAAAATCTTTGAACACAAATAGATAAATAACTTTTAGCAAGTTGTGGGTGAGTCTGCAATGCGAAGAAGGGTGGAAATTTACTCATTTAATACCCTTATTTTTTCAACAAACCTCCTCTAAAAGCCTACATGCTAATGAATAATTGAAACTTTAAAAATATAACACACTTATTAAATTGCTTGTACACACCACGCTAATTGGACACATCTTGTGTCCAAATATCGACGCACACGTGCTCACTGTAATATCCGCTCGTTAATTTCATGATAGTCATTCAGGAATCGCGTGGTACACTGAGAATTAATAAACGTATCTATGTTGTAATTTTTTTAACCAATATCGGATCGTGACCGATTCGTTTGCAAATAGGTAAACGAAAAATAAATTACATTCCTTTGTGCAAAATGTAGGCTGGGTGATCTAATTTAGAGATCATATTTATAGGTCGTGTTTGGACTTTGAGATTACTACGTCATCATTCGGGGGACAATTATGTAATAGGCTGGATCCTGAGGTGTGTAATGTGTACTGTAACATATTGTTTAATGTAACGCGATTTATTTGTTTGGACGCCACTATAAAAGACACGACGTTATTATGAGTCGTAGGTATGTAAATACCTAATTATCGTTGCAACATGCTTATAGTGCCGTCTACATAGAGTTTGCGTTACATTACATGATACATTACAGTACGTTACACGTGTCTAAATTTAGATTGTAGCTATTCTATTATGGTCCTAATATTTATAGTTTTATGACTATAACTAAATCGTTTCCGTGCCTTAGGATATATAAAACTATATGGTTTTTACATTACATTATGTTTGTATGTAAAAACCATATAGTTTTTACATACGAGACGTGGACGCTCACAGTGGGACTAGTCCACAAATTCAAAGTCGCACAGCGGGCTATGGAGCGAGCTATGCTCGGCGTCTCTTTGAAGGATAAAATTCGTAACGAGGTAATCCGACAAAGAACCAAAGTTACCGACATAGCTCGCAGACTCAGTAAGCTAAAGTGGCAATGGGCTGGTCACATCTGCAGAAGGACCGATGGCCGATGGAGCAAGCGTGTCCTAGAGTGGAGACCGCGACTTGGTAAGCGTAAGGTAGGACGGCCCCCAGCTAGATGGACCGACGACCTCAAAAAGGTCGCTGGGACAGACTGGATGCGGAAGGCGGAGGACCGTGTGCAATGGCGCGTGTTAGGAGAGGCCTATGTCCAGCAGTGGACTACGATAGGCTGATTGATTGATTGATTGATTGTGCCTGCTAGCGTTAAAATGAAAGAAATATATTTTGGACCCTAGAAATGAATATTAAATGAATCTATTTCGGTTGCAAATGTTCCTTTATCCGATGCTAACTCGAAATTTTTCTTGAGTAAATCTAAGAACTCAGTAAGCTACCTTTTCAATGAATTTTATATTTTTGTTCCTTATGATTTGATTTATTTTCTTCCAAGACCCATGTATTTACTAATTGAGAAACTAGGAATTCTTAAAAATCAGGTTTGATAAACTTAGGTGAAACGAAATAACAATTTAGTATTTTATAGCAGAATACGAGTATCTCTCAAATTAAAAAAATTACAGCATAGACCATAAAGAACTCGGACGGTTTTTTTTGGCGGGAAGTGGAAGAGTGTTGTCGTTAATTTGTTTTAATTTCGAAAATTGTGTTATTTTAAATAATATTGTGTAATGTTGGTAGAATATTACACATTATGTATTCTTATGTGTGCATGAGTGAAGGTAATTGTAACAAAGTGATGAATCGTGCCTTTTCGGTTTCACTCAAAACGGCCGTTGCAATTCGTGCGTAAAGTATACATCGCTTTAGTATCTAGGGTGGAGTACTTCATCAATTTCATTATCATCGATTTCATCAAGTTCATCGGGGGGTTGAATTAATTTAAACAAACACGATTATGCATCTCACCGGACACTGGCATAATACACTTCAAAATTAGTGTGAAGCCATAACTTAAAGACGAAGAAGAAGAACTCGGACGATAGAGTTTTGGGGGGAAGTTGAAAAGTGCTGTCGTCAACTTGTTTTAATTTTCAAAACTTTTGTTATTTCAAATATTAATGTGTAATGGTGGTGGAATATTAACCATTATGTATTCTAATGTGTGCACGAGTGAAGGTAATAATAACAAAGTGACAAAACGCGCCTTTTCGACTTCCCTCAAAACGGCCGTTGCAATTGGTTTGTAAAGTATCCATCCAGTGTGAAGCCATAACTTAAAGAAGAAGAAGAACTTGGACGCTAGACGTCATGTCAATCGATCGTTAAGATCACAGATTAATACAGACAATACTGAAATAAAAGATACCCATCTATGGAAATAATGAGCTTTTAATATGCGCGGGGAAACATGCCGTAAATAAAACCAATGATGCATAGACGATGTATTTCCGAGGCAATTATTTACTGGACTTTCGAATTAGCGAAAGCAAAATGTTGTAGTTAGTTGAGACTTAAAGGTGATTAAATTAACCTCTGTTAGGGTTAGTTCTTGTGTGAACTGACTTAAATGTTTCCTCTTAAGTTTCGCCGTAAGAGCCGATTTATGATACATTAACTCTAACATGTATCATAAACGTGCCTATCATATAGGTTTTTTAGTTTGGTTAGTAGTTCTGTATAATAAAACTGAGAATGCTACTTATTTGTTAATTAAAAACATGGTAAAAATGGCAAATTGATTGTCACGATAGTGATCTATAATGAAGTAGTTTTAGAATTAGTCCATTTATGAAGTTAATAAAGTTGCTAGATTATCACTTGTAGCCTGTTATTGCCACCTTTATTTAGCGCCGTATTTATTAAAAATTAACAGTAAAATTTCAATACAAGCAAAATGACAAATTAAAAAATTAATAATAGCTAAGAACATTTTCGATCAAGTCACCTTTCAAACCAAAAATAAACTGAATCTACATCGGGTGATACGTGTAGGAGTTACGATGCCACAGACAGACATATGGATCTAACGTTAACCTTAACCTTTTTGCGTTTAGGTTTGGATACCAAAAAAAGTGAATGATTTAAAATGTTGAAAGTTACTTAATTAATAAATCAACGTGTTCCATAGAACACTTGTCTGCAATAAGTTATGACTTATTGCAGACAAATTTGCCAATGGCCTGTCATTGTCACTTAAAGGGCCTTAAGTCTGGTGTTTGAGTTGTTTGAACAAACCGTAGAAGCCTAACAATTGTAATCTACTGAAATTAGTCGAACCATTGGCTTAGGATGCCCCCAAAGCACTGAACAAAGGATGAGAGGTGACTTTAGAATTAACCTTTATTAGGGTTGAACTGTTTTGCTAAGGTGAAGCCTCGTATCATAAGCCATTCAGGGCTTTAACTTCAGCTTAGGAACAAATATTCAGGGAGTTCAAGTGCTTAAAGGTTACTATGTCATTGGTCATGCGAGTCTAGAATATGCCATATAGAGTATTAATGACACACCTTTATGATTTTTTGTCAAGTGGTGGGTATATTATAGGGATATACAGAAAAAATACGTAAAAATATATATTACTCATTCCAAATGGTCAGATTTCTGCAAAATTATTCCTAAAAATCTTGAAATGTCAATGTAAGGTGATATTCGAAATCTATTTATCAATTTCACCCTCGCGAATTGTTAATTAAACAACTGTACATTAAGATGTGAAACCTTACTTTTTACCTTACTTTTTTTTAGCAAAGAATTATCATTAAAATCACGCAAGTAAATTTGAGATTTTTTGGACGTCAAACTGGTTATTAAAGTTGGAAAATTGAATAGCTCTTTATAAGAACGTGAGAAAAAAAAAAGAATATATAGAGTTTTAGATTTTAATTTTAGCCATTCGTTAATGAATCTAAGAATCGTTTTTAGGTAAGTCTATTCTTTTTCAGCTCGTTTATTAAAATAATCGTCAAGATTCGGATACAATATCCGAGAATTCAATTAAAATAAATATCACCATATTGATTCAAGTGTTTCGCTAAATTACATATTTGACCATGTACGGTCACGTTTTTATTAATATTAAATCACCATTCTTAGGAGTAAACAAAATATACAGAGAATGAAAACAAAGGATCATTTAACATACACAAACTACGATTAATTACAAGTATTTTATCACAGAACAAAGGATATTATAATATTATTAAATTAATATTATAAAAGACTCAAAATTTTGAGTGACAAAAGTGTGCAATTTTGAGTCTTCTTATGAGTATTAAAAAAACAGACAGCTATTGACTAATCTTTTGTTCTGGTTCGAAGACCTACTACAGTAGTCAATATAAAAAAAATTACAACATTTTTCAGAGCACTGATATACATTATTCAGCCTTATCGTAGCTTTGTTCAAGTGGGTATTAACATATCACAAAAATTAAGCAAACCGATAACACCGTAACATTGGTGTTGCGTTCGAAGGCTGTTGCACACTTGACTTACATACCTGACCATTACAAATTACAATAGCATTTATCGAATTTCAAAATAAAGAACCCTTTTATCGAATTTTCACCGTTGTTGGCGTCCCCGCGTGCGTTCCAATTACGAAATGCCAATTACGGTTTTTTACCGATATATCGGTAATGTTTACAATCGGGTATCGATAAGTGGTTGCGAAATGTCCCCTTGTAATGGTATTATTGGATTCTTTTGAATAGATACATGAGTATGCATGTCAAGGATTTGTCCGAGCACGTGGACTTGGAAAGTCTATAAATTATATATACTTGTGACTTTAAAAAAAATATAACGATTAATTATATATTTTGTAGGCGGAATGTGCAATAAAACAGAATACACGCCTGCTGAGTTTCGCGCCGGTTCTTCTTAGCGGAGGCTGCGTTTCGATGCAGTGGTAGATTAGTAGGTAGGTAGTTTTAAACAAACCATGAAATTAATAACTAGTAAGTTCCCCGCACGATTACAACAAAATAAATCATTTGAATTTGAGTAATTGAAAAATCTGTTTACATCAAGTTTACATCATGTTACTAATTGTGAATTGATTTCATCTACGTTACTACTACTGAATTCATAAGTACCTGATACTTTAATAACTATCCGTGTACATATGAATGTTCTTACAATTCGGAATATTATTTGCCTCTAGAGAACATCTGAAAGTGAATGTTTTTATTAAATTATGAAGTCAATCAGACGTCTAATCAAATAAAATTGGTTTTAAATTGTAAAAATTAAAAAAAAAAACACCGTCACGCCTATATTCCCCAGAGGGGGTGGCAGAGGTGTACTGAGTACACCCACGTTTCGCCGACGATGTTAGATCCCATGTAATAGGGGGCGAGCATATTGCCATATACTGGGCACAATTCCAGACTCCGGACTCATACTGGGAATTTTTCGTTAGAAAACTACATTTGTCCGACCTAGGATTGGGACCCAGGACCTATAGGAAAAATTTAAAAAATAAAAGTATTATGCCATCGCGAATTCGACACAAGCGGTTTGGAATAATTAGGGCCCTTTTTGCATGCTTTTATACACCCAACATTAATGTGAACTCCGACGTTTATTTAAAAATACGCCTAATCACGAACATTACAAGAGAATAGAAAATAATGTTATTGTAAGTTGAACGATTGATCGAAATCGATTCCAAAAAATGCAAGCCGTGCCTCAGTCCGGTAGCAGATTTAAAAATGTGGTGTTTGTATGTCAATGGCCGAAGGTAACAATGGCGTAACTCAAAAAATTGATGATTTGAATTACCGTTCTAATTTTAGCCAGCTAAAAGTTAGATATCTCTCATTTATGTTTTTTTGTGTGATTTTTTCATTAGGCGAAGGATGTGTAACATTGATGAATGAGTTCTGACTTTGACTTTAAATCAATTTTCCAATAATGGTATGCGGCTAGTTATTTTCATGCTCTACCTGGCCCGCTTCGATAGTTTGAAGGAAGTACTGTGAAACGCACCCAAGGTATAAATTGGACTGATTCATATATGGACAATTAGGTACACGGTACTTTTCTGGCATTTGGCATGCGGTAAGCCCCTTAGACCTAAGTTTTTAGTGTGCTGCCGCCTGTTACTTTAAAAGCTTATTTTCCTCGTGTAGTTTCGCATCTACCACCTTATTTCCACTTCCCATTAAGTCTACGTATGTATATAAATAAAGAAATATATAGCCGCAAACACTGCTGTGTACATACAATTTAAGTATTTACATATGTAGTAGGTTCACACAGAATTAATTATTATGTATTTATATTACATTACCTAGAAAACTTCACGAAATGAACAGGTACGACAAATTTATTGGTAGAAATATTTTTTATCAGTGCCCAATAAGAGTCATGGCTTGTACAGGCTATGCCAAAGTATACGCGTCAAAGACTAATGGGACTATCAGACTAATCTAGTCCTTAAACTAAAAACAGTTGATATTCAATATCAAATAAGGGTGAATTGGAGGACGAATTGACTGATATTGAAAAAAAACGAGTCCTTGCCTCTCTAGGCTTCCCAAGTCGTGCTAAGAACGTGTCTCGAGCAACTAATGAGTTCTTTGCCTTAATTAGTCTTAAGGAAACATTTAAGCATTTTCTAGCAATCGGCTGTCTCTTTTATAAAGGTGTAAAGGATATGTGGCCAAATATTCCTGAGTTTAACATAAAGATGGGACAGAAAAATAAGGTGTCTTATCTGTTTTATAAAACAGCAGTCTTTTGTAAACAAAATACGATGCATCGTATTACGCACAGAGCGGAACGAGACAGTTTCAGCGTGATTTTTCATCTTGGTTCGGCTTCAATATCGATAAAACGCTAAAAGGGTAGTTTGAATTAAATCCGTACGCTTAAAGCGTTAGTAATCATCAGGAGATAAATGTCACGGCACACGTGTCACTTGAGGTGTCGTCGGAGTCGATCGACATCGGTCGATGAGTCTGGCGATATCATGCGACGTTGTCACCATGTTGCTTCTGTTGAAGAACAAAAAATGCAGAGCGTGGACGTATGCTGCGCAACAAAATGAACTGATGGTGTATAAATCCACTTCAGTTGGCATGTTGCAGGACGAAATAGGTCCCGAGAGAAGAAGTCGAGCCACGTTGCTAAACGTTGTCCGACTTTGCACGAGATCTCAGCTTACACGTGTCAAAGGACATTATCGTCTAGTAAATTGGCTTGGCTTTGTATTGTCTGTACTAGACATAACAAAGATAATTAATTACTTGCGCCAGTTTTAGAGTTACTCAACCGTGTATCCTATTTATTTCTATTCATTGCTTTAACTATCGAGTAATTGACTATTTTTCGCAATACCGAGTATCGGTCATCCCGACGTCTAGCTATCTATTGCAATGTCGTTGTCACAGAATTGCAACGAAGTGCAGTGTACCTCTTGCAATCGAAGTTGGTAAATCGTATTTTTTTCTTTGTGCAAACTTCATGGTTTAACAGTCTTCAGTTTTACAATTATCTATCTATATCATCCCAGATCGCCAGATGACTCGCCGGGTAGGTAGAGAATACAGAGTTCCTACAGGTCCCTTCCTCTCTGGCTTTCTCCACTGTCATAGTTCGTCCCATACACGCTAGACTTTTATATTGTTGTTATTTTGACATACTTTTGTAACTATTAAGGCCTCCCTCAATTTATTGCGTGGCGCGTTGGATTTGTTTCGCTAAGTACGTATACAAATGAAACTGAAGAAAACGTAACCTCAGAGCGTAAAGTTTACAATTTCATTGCAGGTTTCAGTGTTATCAGGTGGTGGAGAAAAGTTCGTTCC
The DNA here is from genome assembly GCA_905147815.2 of Phalera bucephala. Classification (NCBI taxonomy): domain Eukaryota; kingdom Metazoa; phylum Arthropoda; class Insecta; order Lepidoptera; family Notodontidae; genus Phalera; species Phalera bucephala. The sequence goes on from LR990621.1 coordinate 26,853,327, forward strand.
GATTTAATTCATTTTTACTCTTCTTGGTCTACTGTAATTATTGATCAGTAAAAATAGGATCTTTGTAAATAAACTTAATAAAAAGTAACATTAGCCAGTCATTCATACACGACATATTTTCTGTTTTATTCAAATTGACAATATACCTATCATAAAGAAGGCATCTGGAGCATATACATAAGTCTCCTTTGTTATTAGCATTTCAAAGGCTTCCTGCTTGAAATTATTTGCAGTCGTGTCTCCTTGACTCCGTTACCGGCCGGTCTCCGTGACTTCGTTATCGGTATCGGTAGGTGTAACTTTTAAACTCATTGTGAAGGTTAACTATATATAGAGATAGACCTCCACATTAAACTAAAAGGCAGCCGCTTACAAGTAAAGGGCTATTTTTATTAAGAAAACTCAGCAAAGACACTTTTCAACGGAGTAACTCCTTATCAAGCTTAAGTCAGCCTTTAACAAGTAGAGAGCTTATTCTACTGAAAAATGTCAGCAAGAACCTATTCTCAATCGTCATTGATTAACGGACTAACGATAAACGCTGGGTTTAGCCGAGGGCTTAGCACGAACAGATTGACGTTAGCGTAACGCTATCGAGTAGATATCGCATCCTTTTCACACAACAAATTTACTTAATAAACATGAATGTGACAGCACGATTTCTTGACAGCGTTACTATGACGTCAAATGGTTTGTACTTTGAGGGCTTAGCATTAAAAGATTGACGTGAGCGAGCCGTTGTCACGAAATCGTCTTGTATCAAGAACACCTCAAACGAAGTACAAGTACAAAGGCTGAAGCACGTATATATTAACTTTATCGTAAGGAAATCGTTTTTATATGCTATCTTTTTCACACTGAAAATTTATTAAATAGAGAGAAAAGCACGATTTCTCAATAAAGTTACTAGGTATGAAAACAAACAGTTTGTGATTAGCTTTCTGGGTCTTAGTTTGGGATCTATCTGTCTAGGGTAGTCACTAGTAATTTGTCAAAAGTATTGCATTCTATTTTGGCTTTACCTACATACTTAATATTTTATGAAAGGATTCAAATATTTTACAATTTGGATTATTATTTTTAACTTATTACAATTTAGGAGTTATTGCATGTTATTTAAAAGTGGATGTTATTTAAATTTATTTTTGACACTTATTGTAGTTTTCTAGTTTGCACATTTTTTCCGTATATTGTTTAAGCTATTTGTTATATTTTGTTTTTGTTTTGTAAGTATTCTTTTCGCTGTTATAATAAATTTCGCTAAAATAGAGAAAAATAATTCATGGAAAATCAATACTAGTATAGACAGTATGTTAAAAAAATGTTAGGTTTACTAAATAAAATATTATACTTGTCTCCCATACTAATAAACATTGTCTGTTACACATTGCGTTGTTTCTTCTTCTTCTTCTTTCAGTTATGGCTTCACACTAAGAGGGAAGTAGAAAAGGCACGTTTTATCACTTTGCTACAATTACCTTCACTCATACACATATAAGAACACATAATGGGTAATATTCCACCAACATTACACATTATTAGTCGAAATAACACAAGTTTTGGAAATTGAGACTAATTGACAACATCACTCGTCGACTTCCCGCCAAAACTCCTTGCGTTGTTTTCTTCTTTCGAATCTCAATTGACCAGATGACAGAAACAAAAATATCGGTGGGTAACTATTCACTCGCTATACGACGTTTATTAGTAAGGCATGTTTAACCCGCGACAAAAGGTACCCTACATCCAACCTCAAGAGGAAATCTATCTCTTTCTCAAATGTAAACAAGATCTGTATGACGGTTTAGGTCTGAAACGGTAACAGTTTATTAGTATGAATTTAAATAAAACGTGACAACCCCAATCCTGCCAGTGTGTTTATATTGATTGATGTAGCGTACGAGAACAACATTGTCTTATTATAAACTAGCTGAGACCCGCAGCACGCGATTATTATTTAAAATCTTTAAAAATATAGCCTATGCATTATTCTGATTTTATAAGCCATATATCATCATAACGTTACAGGAACGTTTCATCACAATCCATTCAGTAGGTTTTGCGTGAAAGATTAACATACATCCATCCTCACAATCTTTCGCATTTATAATATTTTAGCACGATTTTCTCTTATCATTTAAAATACCAGACTTGCATCCCTCTAACAAAGTCGGTAATTGGATCCAAATCGCCTGGTTTAAATAAGCCCTTGACACGTGCGCGAGCACAGTCTGCGAGGCAAACTCGCAGAACAGCTCTTTGCTTGCATAATACGCATAATTAGTAATAGAAAATTAATTCTTAATATGGAATTATTACAACTGGCTATTAATATACAGGGTCATTGGTGTTTAATTAATAACTCTTAAGGGCAATTCAAGTGGCGACCACGTACAGGAAGAGACATGGAGTGGTCAGGTCCTTACAAAATGGACCGAAGACCTGGTGAAGGTCGCAGGTAGAAGGTGTTGTTCTGCAGTGAACATCTTTCGGCTTAAGATAGATAAGAGCAATTTTGTATATTGTGACAAATACTAATGTTCTGCGGTGTAAAATATTTCGCGAAAAAAAACAGCTGTGTCATACATACATTTTGTAGTGTCACTATATTTGTTCTGTGAAACCTCTGATTTATTTTTTGCTAAAACTATAAAAATATCTAGGAACAAACTTTGTTTCTAATGGTGCACATAAGTTGCCCTTAAGAGGCTGTTAATTAATTATCAATAACCCTGTTTATGCGTTTGGGGTGTTTGTGTGGTGTAACCTCAGATCATATAAGATATATAACCCAAACGATTTCCCATCCTATATCGTGGTCTGCGTGTCCCAACACCTACCTGCTCGCAACAGGACTTGATGGCTGCCACCGACAATGCAGACAATGTGCCGTCGCTTTCATATTCGTTCGCCATTAGCGTCGAGACGCTAAGAAAAATATATCCCTACTAGATTCTGAAAGGTTCATGCGAGCGAGAAAGTACAGAGATCCTAGTCATAATATTGCTATTTATAACCGACATATTTTAACCTTAAATACTTCTTTATCTGTCTCCACTTTCATAGTTCAAATCTAAACGATCGTGCCATAACCAGACGGTCGAATCTCCAAAACCGGCGAGTATCTATGAGACAAACTGTAGAATTTTCAATTAAATGTTTAATAATTACTACCCTGACAGGATCTAAAAAGGATTTTCGACGCACATCACAGTAAAATCTTCGGTAATGACTGCCTCGTTGGTCTAGTGGCTAAGCGCATCGCTTTGTGATCACGAGGTCCTGGGTTCAAATCCCAGGTCGGACAAGTGTAGTTTTTCTACCGAAAACTTCCCAGTACGAGTCTGGAATTGTGCTTGGTATATGGCAATAGGCTCGCCCCCTATTACATGGGACCTAACATCTTCGCCGAAACGTGGGTGTACTCAATACACCTCTGCCACCCTCGCTTGGGGAATATAGGCGTAACGGTGTGTGTATTATGTCAAAAAGTGAGAAGATTCTCTCCTAAATCGAGATGAGAGAGAATAGATCCATGCTGATCTTGTTCGGATTGATGGAGGCGGGTTATGGCCACCTCCTGTTGGAACTTATCAAGTACAGGCTTGCATCTTGGCTTAACGACTGCCATATGAAGTGGTAATCGGGATCAAAGTCTTGGCGTGTCTTCCGAAGGACGAATACGCTTGAAAATGGAAATACTGGAATACCGCTTAAGCTTGGTAATCGCTATTATTCAGTTAACGAAAATGACAATTATATCCAAATTATAACTTGCACCTGATTTCAGGAAGGCTGTCATAATAATCTGAAGTTTGAAGGCTACCCACTCGTGATCGGACCTGCTTGTAGTTAAAATGATACGATTCAGATAAGAGTGATCGGTAGATAAACCGATTTTTATTAGTTTGAGGTATCTATCAAAAATACCGTCACGCCTACATTCCCCAAGCGGGGGTGGCAGAGATGTACTATGTACACCCACTTTTCGCCGATGTTAGGTCCCATGTAATAGGGGTCGAGCCAATTGCCATATATCGAGCACAATTGCAGACTCCAAACTGATACTGGGAAGTTTTTGTTAGATAAACTTAATTTGTCCGACCTAGGATTTGAACCCTGGGCCTCGTGATCACCAAGCAATGCGCTTTGCCATTAGACCAACGACGCAGTAAAAAATAATCAATAATATATATTTAAAATTTGTAAAGAAGAAAAGGGACAAGGATTATGCCCTGCAATGGATTATGGAAATCTGATGATGAGAGTAGGAAATCCAGGTTTCTGTCTGACTCAAAAATTGTATCAGTTTTCAAAGAGTATAACATAACAAAAGAAACGCAATTAAATTCATGTACTTATACAAAGATATGTTAAACATAACTGTTCAGAGTGTTCTAGTTGAAACTGATTGTCCTATTTTTATGTGTACTTATCCGCATAGTTATGCTTAATAATAACCCGCTATTTCGGCTTTGTGTACGATCTGAGAAAACAATTTATTTAAATAAGTACCTACCCACTAACAGATTATACATAATACAAAAGACGATATAGATGAGAGACTTACTACCTTGATTATGAAGAACCGATGTTGGTTGATAATAATATATGTCTCCTTTGGTTTTACGCAAGTATCTGCCTTTGCAAATATCGAAAACATTAGCTAGGATACAATCTTGCCTAGAACAATATACAAATAAACATATCGTTCTCATACCCGAAAATTTTAGTCACTCATAGAACTACTACGAACTATTTATTTCGTAGAGATTTTGTTTTCGGAAAAAATAGTTAGGTCTAACTTTGTGCACTAATTGAGTTCTTAGATTTACGCGAATATAACACATGAAATAAAACTATTTTACGGATTTTAACGCGGTTTATTTTTTTTATTTTTAGTTTCCGACGTTTCGAGTGCTTTGCAGCACCCATGGTCACGGGAGGGACTGAGGTGTTAGACGTCGGGAACTAAAAATAAAAAATTAAAAATAATAAACCGCGATAAAATCCGTAAAATAGTTTTATTTCATTTGTGCACTAACTTATTAGTCAGCTTGTAAGGACATTTTTTGATATTCCCATGTCTAGTTCTGGTCACAATACTTTGTAAAAGTACCTACTAAGCTGAAGCATGATTGAAATAATTGCTTACATTCGAGCATGTTAGCCCAACTAAAAGTTTTTTCAACTAATATTCTATTATTCTTACTAATGCATAAGTATTAATGAGGCACAAAAAATTTAAATTGCCAAATACATTTGGCATTAAAAATACTTAAGGTATACACACACGTCATTAAGTGTAATTTTATATGCAGTTAACTTCTTCGACACAGATTCTGCCTTTACCGCGAGCCCTTATGTGTAAATAACGAAGGTTTTCCTCTTTGTTTTAACGGCTGTAGATCACGTCAACATCACGGACTTTTCCTTTGCAGCCATCGCGTCGCCATTCGCATTATTTTATTACTATTTGTATGCGTTTTAAGTCGCCGGTGACGTAGCACCAGCAGAAACAAGATGGCGAGTTTTTTGTGTTTAATACTTTCTTTGTTGCCAGTAAATCGTTGTTTCATTTTTATATTGTAACTATAATGTTTTAATTATCTTGAATTGAACTTATTATATGAGAAGACTCCTAATTAGTCTACTTTCGATCCTGTTTAAAAATATCATCCATTGTTCTTATCATATTCAATAAATATAAAGAAAAATAACGTGGTATTAAACCAACACGGGCTAAACGCGATTTTTGACTCGGGGGGTTCTCCCCTGGTTTGGGTTTCAAATGTTATAATTAGTATCTGTGGACCCCGTTGGTTTAAATGTAGTGTTTAAGTAGAAAGAACGCATCTATACATAGTTTTAGTTTGGTTTACCTACTCACAAAAACCTATAATTTAAACTGGCCCAGTTTTTATAATGTAAAAAACACTTCTATCAAATATAATTTAAATTTCATAACTTATTTCGTAAATTTAAACAGTCACCTATTTATAAATAAGCTAATAATGACGGGGCAATTATGACAATAAATATTACTACAACAGTTTAAATGTTCAAAAGGCTGTTGTTATGGATTCTTTGTCACGTAGTACCGTAGACTTGACAGCGTTGCTCCAGAAGTAAAATTAGGCAACTGGTTAAATAGATAAATGTACGTGATAATTTAAAGTTTATTAAACGTTTTTTTAATGAAAATAGGTAATGTTACAAAATAACTACGCAACGATATTTTAATTAAAGGTATGTAAGGAAAGAACCTGTTGGAACTCTGTACTCTATGCCTACCTCGCAATACTTAACTATAGTTCTAAAGTGCAGGGTAGAGGCCCTTTTGAGCCGCGATGTTGTTAGCGATCACCAAAGTTAAGCGTTCGGCTCGCTCGGTCTGAGATGGGTGATTAATTACAGTAATACTAGTTTTGAGAGTCTCTGTGCTTTGGAAGGCACCCTAAACAGTTGGTCCCGACAATCATTTGATGTGGTAGTCGTTAAGCCAAGTTGAATGCAGCTTGATAAATTAGATAGCCTCCACCGCACCTCATTGCATCCTCGTATGACTTAATCACTCTTACCTCGATTTTTGAGAAAAGGCGTTTGCCCAGCTGTGAAACGATACGGGCTGATTTATTAAGCATAAAAGCTTCCAATCTACCTTTAAGTGAAAATATTGGACCAGCCGTTTTCGAAAACAAAAAGAAAGCGTCTCGTACCGCAGAATGCATTTCTTTATGCGTCGATGACGTAACTGGCTTTTTGGGAACTCCCCGCACTCAAGGTAATGCATTATACATTCACAACACAAATGCCAACGGGTTTTAGTTTTACCTTATAGGCTTGTCTTTAGAACGACATTTACGATTAAGGGTTCAAATAGACCGGCTTGAAAAGCACAACAAATTTTGATTATATTTAAAGGGGTTAGTTAGATATGTTCAGAGCCACCCATTTGTGTGTGATTTACTAAGCTCTTTTGTAATGTCATCGTTCAAGTAGCCTTTAGCTCTTATTACGGGTTATTAGAAATAATTTTACAAAACTTTTTGGAAAATACGAGTATTTCCCTTCCGATATTGGATTTTTTGCGCTATTGTTTTTTGCTAAGCTGGAAGCTGTTTTGCTGTATTGGAAACTTTTGTAAACTTTTTGTTGAGTTAGAAATTTTCTACTGAGTTCTGTTTTTGTCTCTGGTTTGGATCTCTCTACACTGGATGGCCGGAATGATATGTACAAACGAATAAAAACAAGTTTTGTATTTTACCTTAAGCCTTTAGTGAGCGCTTGTTTGCGAATGACCGAATTAAAGAGTTTGCGACAAGATCTGTGCTATTTCTACGATGTTGAAAGACGTTTATGTAAAGTAGGTAGTTTGGTTAGAATATTATTGTGGTAATAGCGAGGGTTATTGCACTGGTTGTCAGTCTTACCTACATGACGGGGAAAACCTAGACAATCTCACCATGACCAAATAGACTGTGCGTTGCTGAGCAAGTCAAATGTATGCGAACTGTGAGATTAGAGCATAAAGAGGTATGTAAGGTAGAAACTTGTATTCTGCCTACCTCGCAAGGGACTTGGCGTGATGTTATGGGTAGATTATTTTAGTGAGAAATTTTTTATAGCATTTCTCTCACTTAGTACCTCGATATTGCCAGCCATGAGATGCCATGAGGCTAAAGTTGTGTAAATGGTTGTATATGCTATACGGCCCCATAGTACAAGCGGAAAATCGTACTTCTTCTTCTTCTTCTTCAGCCGAAAGACGTCCACTGCAGGACAAAGGCCTCCCCTAAAGACCGCCATAACGACCGGCTTTGTGCTGTACGCATCCAACTTCTACCCGCGACCTTCACCAGGTCATCGGTCCATCTTGTAGGGGGCCTACCCATTCCACGTCTTCCGGTACGTGGTCGCCATTCGAGAACCTTTCTGCCCCAACGGCCGTCAGTTCTGAGAGCGATGTGCCACGCCCACTGGGAAATCGTTTAGGCGGTAAATATTTTTATAATATAACACGTTTTACGGAAAAATACTAACGGTAACTCCTACTACTAACCGCGGAACCGATTGCCTACACATATTCGTCACGAAACCCGCGACTCTTTGTTGCAAATTAAAATGAAATACAAACGTAACATTATATGTGCCGTTACGGTTCAATATAAATACTTATCGCTTACACATGGTTGAAAACTATAAAACTGTTGCTGTAGGCATGTCAATCGCACCTGTGTTTACTTTCTGCCACCGCACCCCGGCGGAAATCTTTCGTTCCGCTTAGACACATACGTATATAGAGACATACTAGGGTTGTTGTTTCGCTTAGACAAATAGAAATGTGTCGATCTTTACTAAAACGATACAGTGATTTGAACCATGAGTGAGAACTACAAGATTCGAAACAGTTCTACTAAAAAATGCCAGTATAATAAAGCGCTAATCTTACAGAACAAAATGCTTCAAAGTTCATTCCAATCTGAATCTCGATGTTACATTCGTCAAACGTAACGTCTCACAGACTGAGTGAATATGCGATGATGTATTATTCAGAATCAGTGATGTAAATGTTCCAAATGAGGCATATTGAGATACGAATCTTTGCATTGTTTCTGATACTAATGATCGAATCTGAATAGAGACTTTTGCCATGTATATAATAAGTACTTAACTACACAAAATAGCCGTGTATGTCATTTCGCTTAGAGACAAACACAGACTACGTCTAGGCAAACAAACCATTCATTCAACTTAGGGTTGCCAACAGTGTACTTTAGAGTAGATAGGATACATAAAAATAATTTACAGACTTAAAATTCTCAGAACTTCAGATACACATACTGCAAAATATTAAATGACTCATTTGGTTATCAGATTTGTAAAGTGTTTTGGAAGAAAGTATCTTAGTAGTTTTACTATGAGGTTGTTTTTTCTCTATCCTCTAGGATTAAAAGTTAAGTAACTACTTCTTTAATTAATCCTCTGACCTTTTAGGGTTAAGGTTAAGGTACTTTGATTTTATCATATTTTAGGGTCAGGAATACTTTTTGTTATGTATCTAAGTCGATGAATAAAAAATATTAGCCACAACAGCTTAGTCGTTTGTTTCACTGGATGTGAGGATGTTTTTCTGCCTAGGTGAAACTGTATATGGACTCACGACACAGTTATAAATAAAATTTCCAAGTGTGCCGCAACATTTTTTTTCACACAGATACACACATTCCCACAGATAACTTGACGTTAGACTAGTCGTGCTAAGCTGGCAACATTTTATTGTTTTGACATTTACACCTGACACGTTATCCGTGGATTTGTGAACACGATTCTTTGACATGATTATACAAAAATTACAACTTTCTCAGATTATTAATATTTTGCGGTAGGTCCATCATTCCGAGTTGTCTTAAAAAACATGAGTTGGGCAATAAGAATAAAATCCAAATCTTTCCAATTTTAAAAGAATAACTTTTTTCTACAAGCTCATTCATGCAACGGCGTTGTTTAAAGAAGCCATGAAACGTCAACCAGTTTAGTCATTCAGGTCGTTCACCTCAGTAATTTGCGACTTCTCGTCCTCTTTACCCCTTTAGGGCATTGTAATAAAGTTTTTTACCTGCAAAATGTGGTTGATTTTCAAAATTTTGTCGATTTAAGTCACTTTTCACGTGAATACATGAGATTTAACTAATTAATGTAAAATTTTGTATTCTCATTTGTATCTTGTTTGAGAAATAAATCGATTTGTAGTACATTTACTTCATTGATATTTTTCTCGATGAATGTAATCATATCTATCTGCTGCAATCTTTTCTTATTCAAGGACATAAATATGTCAAGACGTACGCCATAAATATAAAGGCATAGTGCTTATTTAATCCTAACTAAATTTACATAAGATAATATACCTACCTACTTTTTTGGAAACTAATGAATATACTTCCTTTCTTACCAAAGCAAGATGTTAGTGTTTCGTTTCAAACTTACTAGAATCCTCAACTCGAACCAGTAAGATAGATACGATCTCTTGCACTTACCTCAATGTATATTCAATAAGAATAACATCATCTTTTTTTTGGGACTAAGCCCGCCCCACATTCTCATGATTGTAACTCCTGTAAGCCAGGATCCACAATGGTCTCCTTAGATGACACCAGAGTTTGAACCTTGGGGTGTCTTGGAACCCGCAACAAATTCAAAAGAAAAACAGGAGGAGTATGAAAGATAAAATTCCACTTTTCTTCCCTCCCCGCTTCCGCGCGGTGCAGTGCCATATTAGTTCACGGTCGGTATAAAAAAAAACAACGTGTCTTGTTGGTGAATGTTTGTGATTTACTTGACTTTAACGAATACTTTTTAAAAACGGTGAAGTCCCAGACGATGTAAAGTCAAATCCGGTCAGTAACGTTTATGACTCTGCCTTATTCGAACGAGTACTTGAATAAAACTGTATGTTTGTTTACTTGAAACGAAATTTGAGTGAGTTGCGCATGATCTACTATGGAATATGATGGGTATAAATACGAGGTGTTCGAAACCTGAAACAGCGGATTTATATTCTCAATAAAACACTTCTACTTAGGCGTCAAATTCTGGAAATTAAAATTGCACTTTCATACATATTGGAATATGTATCAACATTTTGAATGAAACGAATTATATTTTTTTTAGTTTCCAGTGGGTGTAGTAATAGTTATAGTAATAGTTGATCGTTTTGATGTCTACTATCACCTGTTACAGGTTTTGCGCACCCATGTCTTAGACTTTGTATACATGTGTCTCTCGGTCAGTTAGTAAATGGCCAGCTTAAATGTAGGAGTGGAGGTCGCCTGAAGGCTCTTGTGTTCAAAATCATATTAGTTTATATAATGTGGAATTAGATTCAAAGCCATAAAGACTTTTGCACTTCGATTTTCAAGATCAGCTTGACAAATTAGGTTATCATCTTTGCGGTATGCCATTCTGTGTGGTCGGCGCCACATTTCTTATTTACATATTTTAAGGAATGAAAATACCTTTATTTTTGATACAATCCATCAATTTTTTCGTCTGACATAAGAGAATGGCCAAAAGAGTATGTAAGGATGGGCCTTGTTGACACTCATCTATGGAAGTCGGTATGAAATTGAGCAACAGAAGTATGTAAACAGTATTTTTAATTATAGTTTTGTTACTTAAAATACAGTGTTGCCAGCAATGTTGTGTATCTGTAAGTGGCACATATACAGAACTATTTATATTATTCGTGCTATGAACCAAATTTCATGTATATGCTGATGGTATGCCTTTATATAAAATAAATAAATAAAACAGTGTTAACATTCTCGCGCTGCCCTTATGTTTTAAGTATGAGCTGTAAGAAAACCAGAGTAGCTTAACGAATATATCGAAACGGACTTACGGAGGATATTACTGATAGGAAGCCAGAGAGGTATGTAAGGAAAGAACCTGTTGGAACTCTGTACTCTCTGCCTACCCCGCAAGGGATCTGGCGTGAGGTTATAGATAGATAGATAGATTACTGATAGGTTATTCTTTTGTTTAAAGGATTCTTTTTTTTCCTTATTAAAATACTTTATAGGATTCTTTGGTGCTCTTGGCCTCAATAGCAACTATATAAATAGCTGCCATAAACACATAACTTACTTTTAACCGGGCTAAGGTTAACGCATCATCTAATTAAGGAACGCATTCCATATAAAGTATCAGAACAACACTGACACAAAAGGCGTCTCAGCTATTCTCCATTAACATTTTCGAAGTAATTATCACTTATCAATCTGACCGGAATAAACACACAATGCTTATAAATAGTGGACAAAATGCACAGTGAATCACACTGTGTGTCTGTTTGTGTGCAAAATAACCTTGGGTTTGGAAACGCAGTATCGCGGTGTGCATGTTTGCGCCACTTCGAAAAACACGCGTCGTTAAAAGTCGTTTCTTTAAAACCCGTTTTTGGGTAGGACATTGAGAACAAAAAGTGCATCGCAGAACTGGTGTTAAGGATTCCGTATGTTTTTCAGAATTTGTTAGGTAGACGATTTGAAAGTAAGATACAGTTACTTAATGTTATTCGCAATATCGTCGACGATGTGAGATGTCGACGATGATACACGACACGTGGTGCGCACAGTAAGGCCTATTCGGTGTTTCGGAGATCTATACTCCTTTTTGTAAAAGGGCGAGGTAAACGCCGAATCAGACTCATTATTCCAAAATAAGATAACCGGCCAAGATTTGAGAGAAGTTGGAACGATCTACAATAACAAACGTTTTGTCCTGAAATGCTCATTGTCAATTATATAAACGTTTAGTATTAGTTCGAAGTTATCTACAGCTCAAAGTTACATAAATAGAACTTTCCAAATACATTATGAAGTAATAAAATATAAATAATAATATTAGCCCTGTTAAGAAACTGTCCCACCGTTGGGCACGGGCCTCCTCTCAAACTGAGAGGGTTTAGACTATAGTCCACCACACTGGCCCACTGCGGGTTGGCGAACTTCACACACCTTCGGGTAACTCTTAGGCATGCAAGTTACCTCACGATGTTTTCCTTCACCGTTAAAAAAATTACATGGGACCTAACATCGTCGGCGAAACGTGGGTGTACTCAGTACACCTCTGCCACCCCCTCTGGGGCATATAGGCGTGACGATGACGGTGTTAAAAAATTAACAATCACTTTTTTTTATTAAAAGGCATATATTTGCTTTCTAAAAGACAGAGGGGCTTGCCTGGGTTCGAACCCAAGACGTCTGACTTTGAACCACTAGGCTATCACTGCACAAATAATAAATAATATTTATTAAAGATTTCTGGAAGCAACACGTTACCCTATAAATTTGATCGTAAAAGGCACTGCGCGGGTAAGTAATAATTTAACGAATCAGTAATGGAATGTGATTACCTACCTACTAAAAATCCCAAACCTGAACTGGGTGTATAATTATAAAATAAACCTGAGTTTTCGAATTTTACCGCAGATAGTTGCCCGGAATGAAAAACGACACATGGACGTCAAACAGCTAAGTCTTTCCCGTAAACATAGGTGCTATAAAGCACTAGAAACTCCAGATCATTTATTATTATTTAGTCTTAAGTGTTCCACTGCAGGGCAAAGGCGGCCTTCCTTCCTTTCTATTCTACTATATTCAGGCAGTGGTTAAGGGCTTAGCCCGCCCCGCCCACTGTGTCTAATAGTCGCGGGTTCGATTCCCGCACGGGACAAATCTTTGTGTGATCCACAATTATTTGTTCCGGTCTGGGTATTTGTGTATGTGAATTTTCATGTTTGTAAACGCACCCACGACACAGGAATTATTCCTAGTGTGGGGCAACGTTTTTAAAAAGAAAGAAAAAATCTATATCATCACGTCCTTGCGGAGTAGGCAGAGACTACAACAGGTACTTTCCTTACAGGAAAGAACCTGTTGGAACTCTGTCCTGTGTGACCTTTCTGGATTTCTCCATTATCATAGTTCGTCTCATACTCGCTCGCCGGTATATTTAAATATTACCAGTTCTATTTTTTACAATTTCCAGATTAGAGTTCGTGCATTGCATTCGAGTTAAAAAAATCTTTTTAGGAAACCTCTAATTTATACGAGTGTAAGTAATTTTTAACAAGGGAAATAGGTATAGGGACTGCCTCGTTGGTCTAGTAGCGTATAGGTAAAGTGCGTGGCGATCACAAAGCCCTGCGTTCGAATCCTAGGACGGACAAAATAATTTTTCATCGAAAAAGTTCTAGGATCAGAAAAGAATATGGAATCGTGCCTGGTGTAAAGGCAAAAAATAGGCTCGCCCCCTATGGCTTTGGGACTTAATATCGTTGGCGATAAGTGAATGTACACAATTTAATTTTACCACTTCCGCTTGGGAAATATAGGCGTGACGGCATTATTTTCCTAGGGGCGGCGTGGTCCGATAACGTAGTTCGACACATAGAACTACGAGGATCTTTGCATCCTTGTGTTACAATTAATCGAACAACACGGACTACCTGAATTCTTCTTGGTCGAGACTATAGTCGAACTAGTAGGACATACGTTTTACACTTGTAATTTGAGCAAGATTGTATTTTTGCGAGTCCCCGGGGACATATTGGGAATTAAATGTTTTCCTAAATATTTTAGTCTTTAAGTTTATTTTTTGTTTGCCCCTAGAACTAAGTGCTATCGTCCTCAGTTGTGGTAAGGTTTAGACTACACCAGGATATCATGACAATACAGGTGTTTAGTACGGGTAGGTACTGCAGAATCTGTACAATCCTTATCGTTTGATCTATCGTACCACGCTTACCTATAAAATATATGTTCGGGTAGTTCGACTATGGAATGGAACAAGAAGGATTCAGAAGTCCGTATCGTTCGATCAATCAAACCACGTTTACCTGTAAAATGTACGTCCTGGAGGTTCGACTTTACAATCGCACCAAACGGATTTATAAGTCCTCATCGTTCGATGTAATGTCGATGTGTTGTCGGACCATACTGCCCCGAGGGTTATTTTATGTAGGTATATACAATTTATAACCCTTCTCTAATAGAAAGAACAAGATTTTTTTTTCTGTATTTTTCTACAATACTATGAAATCGATAAGAGCATTCTCGCACGCAATCATTTTTCTATTCAATGTCGAAATGTACCATCATTGCCACAGATAATGTCGAATATGACAAGACACGTCCATTTTTATCTGGGTATGTACTTAACACCACTTGTTTTACAAATCACTGTTTTATCGCGTGTGCTAAGAACAGAGAAAAAATAATGTGTTATTGATTGTGGAAAAAAGGAACTTTTCAATACTTTTTTGATCGAGATCATGGAATAAATAAAATCTGCATACATACGCTTATATTTCTCAAGCGGAGGTAATCGAGGTACGTCTCACGAAATAGAGGTCGAGTCTTTTATCATTATACCGGATATAATGCCACTCCGGACTGATACTGGAAATTTATGTATTAGAATTTTTGTTTCCGACCTACATTCCTAGACCTTCGTGATTGCTACTGGTATTATTTTCCACTAAACCAACGAGGCAACTAGATCTAAATATTCTGTGAAATCGATAGTCCTTCGAATAACTATTTCCGTCTAAAGTACAAACATTTTTTATTTGTTAGGCCTAAAAGTGTGGTTAAAATCAATCATAACAACAATAGATTTTTTTATCCTGTTCGGATCACAAAAGTCTATGGTGCATAAAAATAAACATTATTCAATTATAGACAACAATAACAGACAGTATTACTTAAATCGAACGTGCCTTGGAAACAATTTTAAAACCACGGTCAGTTATGGTGGAGTATTTTTTATTGAATCTTCAAACCGCGAAGTACGAGCATTGAAACCATAGACTACCAGGTATTGACATTACGCCGTTATGGCGGAAAAATGGTTATTGTAATCTTTCACCCAATATTAGCAAAATATGCTTTATTATTGCTAATTCTCGATAAGAGAAAAATTACAATCAATGGTAGTAGAATTGGAGAGCATTAACATAACTTTCACACTTATCGGAGTTATACTTCCATCCTTTTACTATGAAGCGGATCAAAGATTGGTAATGTAGGTTGGCATATTACACGAAACAATAGAATAAATGTCAGAGGGTTTTTGGCGGGAAGTCGAAGAGTGATGTTGTCAATTTGTTTTAATTCCCAAAACTTGTGTGATTTCGACTAATAATGTGTAATGTTGGTGGAATATTAACCATTATGTGTTCTTATATGTGCATGAGTGAAGGTAATTGTAACAAAGTGATAAAACGTGCCTTTTCGACTTCCCTCAAAACGGCTGTTGCAATTGGTATGTAAAGTATCCACCGCTTTACTATCCAGGGTGGGGTATTTCATTAATTTCATTATCATCGTGGTCATCAAATTCATCGGGGAGTCGAATTAATTTAAACAAACACGATCATATATCTCACTGGACATTGGCAAAATACACTTATAATTAGTGTGAAGCCATAACTTGAAGAAGAAGAAGAAGAATAAATGTCAGAAATACATAAGAAACCATTCTTCTTCTCGAGATCATGAAACTCGTCTTTCGTAATCGTGTGCGAAACATTGAAATTTAACACAATTTTTTTTTATCTAATTCATTATTTGTTAAAAATGATGTAATTGTCGCATTGTCGTGACTAGAGTTGTCTAACAAAAGAGATAAACCTTTTTTAAACATTCACAATGCGGCAATTAGGCCATGTTTTGACAGGTAAACGCGCCGTCACGTCTGTAGGGCCTGGAGTGATTTGAAATAGCAACTAAATTGTATCTATGCATACATTTTGCACTACTGCTCTAGAAAGAGGGTAATGTGGAGTGTGTCTAAATGATTTACGCTGTTGGCCGAGAGGCCTTTACAGCTTTACCAGGCAAGAGGGCCAGCGTGCAACAACTATACCCCTGCCGGAAGAGCAAGGGGGGTAACTGGGTCAAGGAGTGACGGCCTGCTTGGGTTGTCGATATGGGGGAGGACATGTATTAGGTGTCTCGCCGATATAACGCCTTACCTATGAGGTAGCGAGAGTGACATAGGGAATAGGAAAGCGCGCCAGGCGGCGTCTGCGCATTAAAAAGAATGGAAATAAAAAATTTAACTTTTTTATTAAAACAATTAAATAAGCTACTTACTGTATTGACATAGACTACAATTAATAGTACAATTAGTAGTAGGATCACTTTGTTAAGAAAATAATGACTAAAATTATACTAATAAAATTATAGTGACTACCTACCTATCGTTTATTCTCAGAGGGTCATCAAAATTAGTATTACATTAGTTGCCTTATTCGTGTCTTTAGTGTAATCTTTAGCCTCGATTTCGGCGTCTACTTTGCTGACCTGACTTTTATTTAAACTTCTACGAGAATAGACCTTCGGTTTGTTTTTAGATATTTTGTCTATTTATAATACATACGTACTTTACCGAATGTCCCTCAGAGGTCGCCTTGGTGCGTAGCTATCATTTCTCGTTCAAGGTCAATGGAGAACTTAGACTTTCAGAACACACATAGCGTTGTAGTTATTACCAGGATATAATTACGATCATTAATATTAATAGCAGTGATAACCTAGTAGTAAGACCATTGGACTGCAATGTCAGAGGTCTCGAGTTCAAACCCAGGCACGCACCTCTGTGTTTTCAAAAGCATGTGCGTATTAAAAATTAATTATCACTTGCTTTAACGGTGAATGAAAACATCGTGAGGAAACCTGCATGCCTAAGAGTTTTTCGAAGGTGTGTGAAGTTCGCCAACCCGCACTGGGCCAGCGTGGTGGACTATGGCCTAAGCCCTCTCAGTTTGAGAGGAGGCCCGTGCCCGACGGTGGGACAGTTTCTTAACAGGGCTAATATTATTATATTAATATTAATGCGCTACAATTATGTAAGTGTCCTGGCGTTTAAAATATGTGTGCCTTGGAGTGTTACCGATGTTCCTTCATAATTTATTGCGTCAATAATTATTACATTCAAGTGTCATATTATGGTCTATAGATCACCCTATAGGGTATTGCATTTTACTCTTGAGAGCTACCGTCCGTATGATTTAATTACATAATTAATTGTCTCACGGGTCTAGTAACTAGTAGTCATAATTAGAGGGGCAATCGCGAGGTTCTAAGTTCATATCCTAGGTCGGACAAAGTCTGGTATTTCTATCGAAAAATTACTGGTGTCAGTCTGGCGTCTGGAGTTGTGCCCGCCATAATAGCAATAAGCTCGCCCTCTTTTACATTGGAACCTAACACTGTCGGCGAAAAGTGTACCTATACGGTACACCACTGCCACCTTCGCTTGGGGCATATAGGCGTGATGATGTTTTTTTTTAATTGATCACCTCGTTGGGTGGTGGCACATAGTAAAGGTACGGCCAAACCAACGCGTCCAGCCGCGTCCGCGATCGCGTGCACGGTGGCGATCAGCTCCTGTAGTAATATTTGTATGGAAATGTTCACACCAACGCGTCCTGCGTCCTGCACGCGCTATCTGGGTGGCGTCTGCACGCAATCATAGGGAGATACTGATCGCCACCGTGATCGCCGCCGGCGCTGCCACCGCGGATACGGCTGAACGCGTTAGTTTGGACGTACCTTAAGTGGGGCAAACGCGAGGTCCTGGGATCACACCCTAGGACTGACAAAGTGTAGTTTTTCTATCGAATTTTTCGAAAATGCGTCGTGTTAACCTACTAGTGTTCATCTATAGAGTGACAAGAGTAATTTTGTCAGCCGTTTAAACAATCGTTTTGGTGTGTACTCGGCCGTTTATAATCTGTTAACAACACTCGTGTTTGTTATGATATTGTCATAGTCACGGTTCGTATGTGATTAATGTAGGTATGAATAAAATAAACACGGTCACGTCTATATTCCTCAAACGGCAGTGGCAGAAGTGTATTATGTACACCCACTTTTCGCCGACGATGTTAGGTCCCATGTAATAGAGGGCGAGCCTATTGCCGGTCACAATTCCAGACTTCAGACTGACACTAGGAATTTTCCAATTGAGAAATTATACTTCGTCCGACCTAGGATTTGAATCGAGGACCCCGCGATTGCCCCACTTACTATGTGCCACCAGACCAACGAGGAAGGATTAACGATGCAGTGTCTAGATATGTGTTTGCAGAAATAAGATACAATATATAAATCGGGAGCTGAGAGGGAAATACTGAGCATTGCTAACAAAATGGCGCCTAAAAGCGGCCTCAGTGACGCATTATGTGTGCGTGCGCGTGCGTGCTACAATTTATCTACCCTATCTGTCAAGTGGGTAGTGTCAGATCAAGCAGTGATAGCCTAGTGGTTAGACTGTTGGACTGCAAAGTCGGAGGTCTCGGGTTCAAACCCAGGCATGCACCTCTGTCTTTTCGAAAGCATGTGCTTATTAAAAATTAATCATTACTTGCTTTAACGGTGAAGTAAAATATCGTGAGGAAACCTGCATGCCTAAGAGTTTCTCGAAGGTGGTGAAGTTCGCCAACCCGCACTGGGCCAGCGTGGTGGACTATGGCCTAAGCCCTCTCAGTTTGAGAGGAGGCCCGTGCCCAACGGTGGGACAGTTTCTTAACAGGGCTAATATTATATCTGTCAAGTGGGTATATAAATTTAATGCCGTTTCCGCGCGCGCGATCATCAATCTAGACAAGTAATTTTTCAATGAATAAATTTTTGAATCTTACACGAGATTCTATGGTATTCACCAATGGTATTAATATACATGTCAACGATTCTACTACAAACAATCTATTTGTAGTGTATGTGTGCGCGGGCGCACTGCATGAGGATCCAACGTGACCAAACGTTGAATGGGTGCGCACTGCCGCGGAGGCTACTCACAATCTTATTATTACATCTTTTATTATGCAAATATATATCGCTAACAATATACACGTGTTTCCTATATAATAATCTGGT
Organism: Phalera bucephala; assembly: GCA_905147815.2. Classification (NCBI taxonomy): domain Eukaryota; kingdom Metazoa; phylum Arthropoda; class Insecta; order Lepidoptera; family Notodontidae; genus Phalera; species Phalera bucephala. The sequence continues at coordinate 26,872,778 of LR990621.1, forward strand.
AATGATATATTTTTGTAAATAATTATTTGTATTTAAATTCCTCTTAGGAATTGCTAAGCCATATCTTCTCTGAGGTGCCTTTGAGTAGGTTACCTCCTTTAACTGCTTCTATGGCACGATCCGATAAGCCAACCTATCAGATTATTCAATAGAAGAATGCTTGGATAGATGCTATTCCAGCTCCACTTGCATAATGATAACTTGTTCAATTGTTATTCCATTTAGCATAGCAAAGAATTTTTTTTTACTTTCTTTTTGTAAATGAGGGAACCATGTAGCCATTCTCATGAACAGTATAATTTGCTCATTTTAACTTAGACATGATGACCAACCTACATTGTTCTCCCATACCCCACAACAGAATGTAGATGGAAAAATTGTTTTTTTTTTGTTTTAAAAGAGTAGCCGTGGAGTTTCTTGCCCTTCCGTCTTCCTTTCCTTCCTTAGGAATGACATTCCGAAGTGGTGGTAGAGTCTTTGTTACTTTTCTGACGATTCATAAATTCTATAATGCGTTAAATGAATAAAAATATTCTGATTTTGATCAGATCGGATACCATGGTTCTATTTATTATGATAAGATAGTCTAGGTCTTCCCCGGTACCTACCTACTTCCACTTTCGTATTATCTGTTTACTAATGTTTTCTTCCGAAATTCTTTCTATATGTTGGGCCAACGGAACATGCTCTTTCACATCTTGTCTCTGACCCCATGTCTGAAAACGTATTATGGGCTTGACTATGAGACAATTGGTGCAAAATCCAAAGAAATGAACCAAAATAATCAGCTATGAGAACTTGATATTTCCACGTCAGAGCACGCCTAGAAGGACTTGACATGAATATTCAGCATTCAAAGTCTCAAGAAGTCACAAGAAGCCATTCATATTAGGTTTGATAACATTTTACTTTGTTAAATCAGTATTTTACATCTCAAAGTCAACTGACTTTTCAGGTGTAAAATACTAATTTGACAAAAAACGTTACGTAACTACGTATCTAGGGGCAAACTTCTCAATTATCAAAATTTATTAAATTATACTCTGGAAGTGATACAATGGAACTGTTTCTTCTTCTTCTTTAAGTTATGGCTTCACACAAATTTTAAGTGTATTTTGCCAATGTCTAGTGAGATATATAATCGTGTTTGTTTAAATTAATTCAACTCCCCGATGAACTTGATGACAACGATGATAATGAAATTAATGAAGTAATGGATAGTAATGCGATGGATACTTTACATACCAATTGCGACGGCTATTTTGTGGGAAATCGAAAAGGCCCGTTTTATCACTTTGTTACAATTACCTGCACTCATGTACATATAAGAATACATAATCGTTAATATTCCACCAGCATTACACATTATTATTCGGAACAACACAAGTTTTGGAAATTAAAACAAGTTGACGACATCACTCTTCGACTTCACGCCAAAAGCTCAATTGAACTGTTTTTATCCATCATCGTCATCATCAGCCCGTGTCAGTCCACTGCTGGACGTAGGCCTCTCCCATTTTACGTCAGTGAGTTCGATCTTCAGCTCTCCTCCAATCCCTGCCCGCTGCCTTACGAATATCGTCGCCCCACCTAGCTACAGGGCGCCGTACACTACGTTTGCCGACACGCGTTTTATCCTTCAACTTTGTTTTTTTTTTAATTTGTTTATGTTGTAATTTTATCCCTCGAATAACTTTTATCTGTTTCACTGTCCCATTCTTGAGCAAAAGCCCCCGTAAAGGGGGGGGGGGGTTTATATTTGTATCTAATGACTGAAAAATCGCCAAATATAATAAAAGTATAAATTCAACCGCATTAGGGCGAATGCGTGTCTTGACGTGTTAACATCACGTGTGTTTCTGAATAACAGTTCAATTATATTGTATGTAAATAACAAATTCTGAATTCATTTAGCTTGGAAATACAACATTAATTAGCCGTGGCAAATTCTTCAGTTGTAGAAAATTTTTGTTAGCTCTGATCGATTCATCACCTATTCAGCGTCAATGACGTAATAATAAGAAAAAAAAAACAATCACCTGTAAAGTAGGTATTTACTATTCAATTATGTTTGCATCATCATCATCAATTTGACATAAGGCAATCTGTTTCATAGAAAAAAAATTGGTAATCGACAAAATGTAAGAAACAGCTAATTGTATACCCTAAAATTAAAAAATCAGAATATACGTTGTTTCTCACGGTGCGTCACTAACAAAATATTTAATCTTGAGGGCAACTTGTGGGACAAAGTGGTTATTAACTCATTAAAACTGGAAGTTTGATTTCCATTATGAATTTGTAAAGCAAACATCTAATTGGGGTGTCTGCACGGTGCATAAAAGGAACTCGATAAAGTCAAAGGTCTTAGAAACAATATTAAAAGTATGAATGAACGACATCAGAAAGAACATTGAAGTATTGAAACTTCAAATGTTGGTAGATTGAGGTCTGTAAACAATGAAATAGAAGTGAAACTCATGCACATGTAATTAGCATCTTTGTGCCACTGGGACACTCTCTTAGCAGACTGTGTATTTAATGATATTAGATATTAGTGGAAATCTGCGAATAGTTTGTTTGTGATCTCACGGCTTTGTCAACAAAATTTAAGGTAGCAATCAAACTCTGTTATTATATTTCCTGTAGACCCTGTTGGAGTATAAATTTACAATTGAAAATTTTAGATTTAGATATTTCAGTCTTAAAAAAAGGATATTTGGGCTTTGTAAGCTAATTCTTTTTTTAAATTTAGTCTAACTCAACAAAATATAAAATGACTGTGACAATATTCAACATTTTATTGTTACAAAATTCAAGTTTCCATCTTCAGAGAAATCATTGTGAGTTAGTTCCACCTGTGTCCTTTAAAAGTGATGTAAAATTGTTTTGATGGGTCTTTTTACACAAGAGACGGTCTGTTAGATAACTCTTCGTATAGGTGAATAGTTGTCAATCATCTATTCATGAGTGCTTAACACTTTGATAAAACAGTTCCGGAATGACCGCCTGACCGGTAGTTTAACGGTTAACCGAGATGTTTAGTTACAGCCACGAATCTTCAAACGATTTCCTTAAGTTTTAAATAATACAAACGTAAATTTCTTGTCTGAAACCTGACCTAATAAAAAAATAGGCACTATTTAAATATTTAGTGCAATGACCTACTGGGAACACCACCAAAAATGCGATAAAATGCTTTCGCAAGTAAAAAAACACGCCTTGACAAAGTCGCTAAACATTGCCAAAAAGTTCAAGTTCAATGGCAAACCTGTAGGCAATATAATTTGTACACATAGCTATATAAAACTCACTAGTTTTTACTCTCGGCTTCACCAATACAGAAACTCTTGTGAACCTCGCCTATTCGTTCCTGCTTTGTCTTCGCCAAACTGTATCTCCGTATTCTACCAAACTAATTTTGATGCAACATAAATAATAGAATAGAATAGAATAGAATACACTTTATTGTACACCAACATAAGCAGAGAACAACAAACAAAGAATTTCATTTTCAATTGCGAAAGACCTGTCAAAATCGATGCAGTAGTTTCTGTGTGATGCTAGAACAATCAGGCCGAAATAAAAAAATATGCAAGCGGAGGTGGTAGGGTACATACATATATTACAATGTATATATAATAGGGAAAAAGCCTATTGCCATTATAGCGGGTACAATCCAAACTAAAGATTCTAGAGAATCTTTAGTTTAGGCCTCCAGCTCAAGATGCCAACGTCTCTATGCGTGACTAGACCAACGAGGCAGCGAAAATAACACAACAACAACATGAACATTTCACAAATACCTTTAATGTACAGACACAACGCCGTTAACATTTTATACTAGTATAGATTTATAACGCATAGCGAATCAGTGGCCTTGGAGACAACGGTGGTACTGAGAACTCCTGTGTAAAAAAACAATCAAAGAAACGAAAGCCTTCACTGGTCAGTGGTTGCGACATCGACGTTATCTGAGATGTAAACAGACGTTGTTTGTCAATGGAGACGCAAACAACAGGTTGAATTCGTCGCTTTCGGGCATCGATATATTATTTACTAGATTAAAGGTCTACCTTCTATATCATCACGCCAGATCCCTTGCCGAGTAGGCAAAGAGTACAAAGTTCCAACAGGTTCTTTCCTTACATACCTCTCTGAATTCCTCCACTCTATAAGTTCGTTTCATACACGCTCGCCGGTTACGAAAGCGGTCAAGGTAACAGTCCGAAAAACAGCTTAAAAATGGGTGTGGTCTTATTGCGAATTAAGTCGATCCAGCTATAGCTAACATGAGGACGCGTTTAAATACTACAGTTTTCAAAAACTACCGTAATAAAAAGATGTAAGGTCATTATTAATAATAATAATAGCCCTGTTAAGAGACTCTCCCACCGTTGGGCACGGGCCTCCCGTCAAACTGAGAAGGTTTAGGCCATAGTCCACCACGCTGGCCCAGTGTGGGTTGGCGAACTTCACACACCTTCGAGAAACTCTTAGGCATGCAAGTTTCCTCACGATATTTTCCTTCACCGTTAAAGCAAGTGATAGTTAATTATTAAAACGCACATCTTTTGGAAAAGTCAAAGGTTCGTGCCTGGGTTCGAACTCGAGACCTCTGACTTTGCAGTCTAACGGTCTAACCACTAGGCTATCACTGCTTCAAGGTCAATAATAATTTAAAATTAATTTTTCCCGTTGCTAGCTCCGAGCAGGTTTAGGTGTGTGTATGTTAAATGCGGCCGTTTTTTGCCTTGCAGCTTATTCGTGATCGGTAATATAGCACATATCTCGCGATGCTTTAGGGTAAGGAACAGAGTGATGTTTTGATTTTGCCCTATTAATGAAATTTGTCTCGCATATCTTTGAAAACGTATGTACGCATACCGGCGAGCGTGTATGAGACGATCTATGAGAGTGGAGGAAACCGGAGAAATCTGTAAAGTAATAAATCTGTTGGAATTTTTTTATTCTCGGTCAATCCAGCTATGGATCTGGCTTGAAGATATATAGATAGACTGTTAAAGACGTAGTTTATTTTCAACGTATTGCTCACTAACAGACAAATAATGAATAAGCTGTAGTAGCAATAGTAGTAGTCTATATTTTATGGAGTGCAGGAAGCAGTTTTTTTCTTCTCTTATCCAGTTACTTCTTTCGCACATTTAAGGTTTTGACTCCGGCAATGATTTGCTTTTCAAGCTGCCGAATGGATTTATTTGGACAATTTTTTTTAGGGAGACTGGCTATTTTATTTTGGTCTGGCTATTCATAGAGTAGGAAAGAATATTAATCATAGATCTAAGTAAGATTATTGAAAAATAATGTCTTCTCCACCGAGTGCTGTCTGCTAATAGTCAAATTTTTGCCGACGGACAATGGCCATATTGTTCATTACTTTAATTTATCGTTGTTAGAACATATATGTATTAAAAATTGTTTTTATTTCCCTACGATTGGAACTTCAGCGTGTATAACTATGGATTCCGCAAAAACAGTAGTAAGAACTCCGAAAACTTTGATTACAATATAATCAAAGTCCGCAGACATTGTAAGAGATACTAGGTTTATTAGTCTGTTACTTTCTAATATTACGATATGCGAGCCCCAACCCAAGCAATCTGAAGCCATATTTGCATGTTTTCTATCAGATCCTGTTTGTGTAATTGGCCGTGTATGGCAACTGACTTCTATTTAGCAACAGCTTAACGGACGTGTCAAGTTAGTGTGTTGACATTTGTGAGTAGCTTTTAAATATGGTTTTCCTTATTGGTTTGGTAAGACGTTTAGTAATGGTTGTGATGAAAAATTTAATGTGATCCTTTTCTATTATCATCAGCCTAAAGACAAAGGCCTCCCACAAACCCGACGATGATCAGCTTTCTGCTCTATGCACCTAGCTTTTACCCTAACCAGGTCATCGGTCAATCTTGTGTAGGGATCCTTCCCTGCCGTTAATTTATTCACGTTTTCTTTTTAATTTATGATTTTCAGTCAAGATAATAAGATGTGTAGGGAAGTTTTGGCAGGAAGTTGAATAATGATGTTTTTAAATTGTTTTCAATTCCCAAAACTTGTGTTAATTTGAGTAATAATAGTATTGGTGGAATATTAACTATTGGGTACGTATTCTTAAAGGTGCATAAGTGAAAGCAATGTAAAGAAAGTAATAAAATGTGACTTTTAATTTCGCTGATAATGCCCGTCGTATTTGGTCTGTAAAGTATGCACCACTTTACTGTGGAGGATAGAGTTTCATCATCATAACATAATATCTATTCGACACTTGCAAATATGGCTTATTATGTAGCCGATTGCCTTTATAGCATATTCGTCGTTGCCAAATGAATATTTTCTATATGCACTTTTTGGTGATTTCGACATTTGGACTATTATGACTAGTTTACTAAACAAATTTTCGTATAAAAAGAATGCTTTGTAACTCTGTCCATTGATACTGTGGTCCAGAGAACCGGTCCGGTACTGTGGTCGCCAAAAAATGCTTCTAAATCTGATTCATATAAAATTTTACAAATTTTTTTTTAAACGCAGCCCCTTACTTGGATTTATTCCTGTATCGTGGGTGCGTTTACAAGCATGAAAATTCACATACACAAATACCCAGACCGAAACAAATAATTGTGGGTCACACAAAGATTTGTCCCGTGCGGGAATCGAACCCGCGACTATTAGACACAGTGGGCGTAGCGACTTAAGCTCTTAACCACTGCGCTAAATCGTCCATCAATCTTTTTATTCTATATCTCAAAGTTATACTTTTTGCACAAAGCAGGTATTGGTTTGACAACGATGATATGCAACGATCGATGTAGCAAACAGAATTACGAATCGCGCATAACAATAAAGAAATAGGTTAGGTCCTTATTCGTCGAGGGATAATATGAGCACTTGTATAATCTACAAGGCGTTTGTTACGAACTGGCTGTTAATGCATGTAAACAGCATAGGAAGTATCATATGTTACCCCACCCACGTTTAATAAAAAACTTAATTTTGTAATGAATATGACAAATCGTACAATGACTGTATAGTAGTTAATTAGTCAATTACCCCAACTCATTCTTTCCGTATTTTCCTTCTCTTAGTAATGTAAACATGATAAAATGCACATTCAAGACCAAATTGTCACTATATTACATTTTACGACTTATCCCTAAAGGTAGCTGATAACTGTTTGTGTGTAATATAAACTTTACAATTATCAATTTTGCGCCAGAACGAAACTGAAACTTTTAACTGCATTTGTAATTCAGTTGTCATATTTGTAAGTGAATTACTGTTATTCTTATGAGAATAAAAATATCACAAACCTCAAGAAGAGGTCTGAGAAGTTCGGAATTCTTTTTTTTTTTTTTTTTTAAACAAAGCCCCACACTAGGATTTATTCCTGTGTCGTGGGTGCGTTTACAAACATGAAAATTCACATACACAAATACCCAGACCGGAACAAATCACTGTGGATCACACAAAGATTTGGCCCGTGCGGGAATCGAACCCGCGACTATTAGACGCAGTGGGCGGAGCGGCTTAAGCTCTTAACCACTGCGCATATTTTAAAGCACATAGGACTGACATGGCTCTTCTCGATGGGAAAGGGGAAGGCCGGTATCAAAAACCATATGAACGCCGCAGGAGTAAATATCCATATGACAGGACAGAAGTAAATGGAAATCTAAAACTGTAACGATTCCAATTTAAGCCAAGTCGACTAACTTATGAACAACTTCATAGAAAAGAGATCTGTTTTCTATAGGTAGATAACTTGAGAAGTTCTAATATCAGCCACCTAGTCCGCATTGGGTTCGCATGGTGGATTGTCTATTACCTCGATTTGTGAAAGAAGGCCTCTGCTTTGCGTGGAAAATAAAAACTGATTACCTAATTAATTATACCTAAGCCTAAGCCTTTATATAGACTATTTAAGCCGTGGCTTGTGGACGAACGCGAAATCGCGAACAAGCGCCGTGGCCACTGCATCCCATAGATGCTTTTGGCAACATTTCATAGGTTATTTTATATAGATACCTTTACTGCTTCAGGTGCGTTATCGCAGATATAACGAGTGACGATATTGTGCCACGCAGTACTGCAACTGGATCTGCCGCGGTGTATTCATTCATTGCACAATTGCCTACATTGTGTTCGGAACTCGGGAAGGTCAACAAAAAGTAAACATCCGTCTTGTCTCATTGTCAGTTTACACTTTTTTCCGTGCTTTACTTACAAGGTAATGGGCTGATTCATTGCAGATTCATTTTGATTCGTATTCAAAGGGCTTCTGGTATATTAGCGTTTTCCCCCAGTTCGTTGGCGGGTCTTTTAAATACAAGAGCAGTATTATTATATTCTTGGTATTAGTCCGGAATTGGAATTGTGCCCAGTAATTATACCGGTTCAACTCCGGACTTGCACTCTCAGTGGAAAATATAGACTAATTTATCATAGCAAAGCGCATCGCTTTGTGATCACGAGGTCCTGGGTTCAAATCCTAGGTCAGACAAAATAAAGTTTTTCTAACGAAAAATTCCTAGTGTGAGTCCGGAGTCTGGAGCAATGCCCGGTATATGGCAATAGTTAGTAGGGCTCGCCCCCTATTACATAGGACCTAATATCGTCGGCGAAAAGTGAGTGTACCCCCAGCGGGGGTGGCAGAGGTGCATCTCTGCCACCCCCGCTTGGGGAATATAGGCGTGACGGTGTAATTTATCATAGAAGTAACCTTTTAATCCATCGGTTGCGGTGGTCGAGTATGGTCATTCGAACAGTAGAACATATCTCTTATGGAAATGTCAGAATACTACAAAGAGTATGCAAATCCATTTATTAGTTAAATATTGAAATCGGCTATAAGACTCCATTTTATCTGCAGTTAGGTATGCAGTGAGGCATCATGGAGCAACACATGTCAATATAATAAAAGTAACTACCGAGTGTCGGGATTACCATCTCCACTTACATACATCCTCGGGATGCAACCACTTCATACATCACGTTTGTCTTTATGACCATTATAATATAGACTACGACCGTGTACCGTGTTTAAAATCCTTCATTAATCAAGGTGGATGATGCAATTTTGGTCGTACTTCTTGTCTGTTCTCCAGGCGTTGCATACATCAGTTATTGTTTTTGTCCTCGGCTGAGGATTCCAAAAGCTTTAGGTAGAAGGTAGAAGGTTAAGCTGAGCTCACCCCGTGAAGTATTTGTACCTGTTTCAGTGTTTACCCGAATTTCCAATCTTTGTTGACGTGTCGTCAAAGGTTGGTTAAAATTCTCTTTAGCAGAATGCCTGGAATGCCTGGAGAATATAAAGTTGGCCTTCTATTACATTGGGACCTAACGTCGTCAGCGATATGTGTATGCCAGGTGTTTACAATACACCTGCGCCACCCCGCTTGGGGAAAGTAGGCATGACGGTATGGTTGCTAATAAAATTGCATAACTCCCAATAGGTACCTTTCAGAACTTGTTAGAACTTTGTACTCTCTGCCTACCCCGCAAAGAATCTGGCTTTATGATATAAATAGACAGACCTATGAAAATAGGAGCAGTAGAAACTTTAAAAACCTACATACAATGCGGTCCTAATAAAGGTATTGTTTTTGCGCATTCTTTAGTCATTCTCGCAATACTATGCGAAGGAATTTTAATATAATAAGCGTTGTTATCGTGTAGTCGGTTTAAAATTCGCCTTTTTATGTTAAAATGCTACTGAAAAGCGAGTTCTGAAGGTCGGTCGCGTGACGCCATCCTAAGAATAATACAGTCGGCAACGAAAATACCTTAATATTTTAAAATATATTAAACAGCCCATAATATACCAGTGTTGGGCAAAGGCTTTCAACCGGAATAAAGATACTAAATATTATTCCAATTTCATGTATCCGATCGCAATCAGGAGCGGTTTCAATGTAAGAAATGTAATCCGTGACAGTTCAGCGAAGTGGACATGAAATAAAAATGCGTTTCGCGGGCATTTACATGCGTCCTGCCCTGCCGTCTCCTACTCTCACATACTGTCATGTGACCTCACGCCAATCGTTTTGCGATCTCTGAATGTAGCAACTTGCCGCTGCAGCGGGGTGTACCGATGCACAGAACGCAAAGTTAATTCTCTTCTCATCGCAGCAGAGCAGATTGCAAAAAGAATTAATCTTGCGTTCTGCGCATCGGTACACTCCGTTACATCGGCAAGTTGTTACATTCAGAGCGGTCAGTTAATATGGCACTAGTTATACGTGCTTCATTTATATTTTTAATGTATGTAATTTACATTGCTGACCTTACGAAAGACAATTGCCATAAACCAGTAAAGTAGTTTTACGACGACTTAACGTCTTAAATTATCGTATATATTAGAGTTTATATTGTAGAATATTTACGTAAAGAAATAAGGGAAGTTTTGTAAACATTGATTGTGATGATTTTTTCCTCTTGTTACAGGTAAGTCACCTCTTCGGGCGATTTATTGAACACTCATGTTAAACCAAAAAGTAAATAAGTGACCATGTACCTATGATTGGCGCACGTTAAGTATATCTTTGTAAGCGTAAAGGTAAACGTTTTATCTATTATGAATGTAAATAAGTCCGTAATTAATATACATTTATTATGTACATTTACAATGTTATGCCAAGTTACCTGGGTGAAAATTATTCAAGTTTTCAAAACGATTAAAAAGGGCAATTGAATAATTAAAAACAAAAATATAGTGACATTGTTATATTACCAGTATTAATCAGATGGACGTCAGCATAACGTTGTTGGGAAACCGTGCTATCTCGTTCGTCTTTATTTAATAACTTTATAAAGATGGCACATTTAATGAAAAGGATGGCAGAGCAACTCGATAGCGCTACGCTAACGACATTGTGTTCGTGCTAAGCCCTCTGAATATTCTAACCACCATTTTGAGAGTTGGTATATTTAGTATAATTACCTATGAAAAACAATATCTGGTAGATAAAATGGTTTAACCATGGAAATGGATAGTGTTCTCATTTTGATAACGTTCGTTTCGCACTTGAATTATGATAACACTTATTTTTGATGTGTAACATTTTTCCTCTCGGTTGCTGGATATTTTTTGTGAGAGTGATTTCGGAATAGGGACGGAAATGTGTTACAGGAAACCGGGGAAACGCGCGCTATTTGATTTGACCAATGAGGGCGCGCTATTTGAGTTGAACAATGAGTGCGCGCTATGCTCGGCGTTTCTCTACGCGATTGAATCAGAAATGAGGAGATTCGTAAAAGAACCAAGACCACTGACATAGCCCTTAAGATTAGCAAGCTGAAGTGGCAATGGGCGGGCTGCATAGCGCGTAGATCGGACGGGCGTTGGGGCAGAAAGATTCTAGAGTGGAGACCACGTATTGGCAAGCGCAGCGTGGGACGACCGCCTGCCAGATGGGCCGACGATCTTGTGAAAATAGCAGGAAGTCGTTGGATGCAGGTGTCATCGGACCGGTTACGCTGGAAAGCGATTGGGGAGGCCTATGTTCAGCAGTGGACAAGTATAGGTTGAGATGATGATGATTTGATGTGATGCGGATCTTTTTCATAGTAGGATAACGTGTCCGATGTTACACGTCATATGCGAATACTGTAAGGTTTGCTGATTTTATAACTGCCTCGTTGATCTTGGGGTACAGTGTGCGACTGACTGGTGATCCGTAAGTTATACAAAGTGTTATCGGCGTTTATTCTATCTAAAAATCCTTAGTAGTAGACCACCTGGAACTATTACCGTTTTAAGGGGCTACTGGGGTAAAAACGTTGTTTTGTAACGCTTCACACCATGCACTTCAAGAAGTACATATATGGATTAGAGAATTAATATTTCGAAATGTGATTTTTTTACAATATATTAGAATCTGGTAAAAGGAATACACGATTAAACGGATTTCCCTCCATAGATAAAGAACTGTTAAGTCATATCTATTTCTTTCCATTTTCTGATTCCAACGCGAAACATTTAAGAACTAGTCAATAGAATAATTGTATCAAAGTTCTTGTAGAGCAGTTTTTTTTTAAATGATAATTATTAGTATTGCACCTACGTTGTTTATTTACGTTAGACTGCCTTGTTGGTCTGGTGGTAAAGCACATCGCTTTGTGATCATGAGGTCCTGGGTTCAAATTATAGGTCGGACAAATGTAGTTTTTCTAACGAAAAATTCCCAGTATGAGTCCGGAGTCTGGAATTGTGCCCGGTATATGACAATAAGCTCGCCCCCTATTACATGGGGCCTAACATCGTCGGCGAAACGTGGGTGTACTCAGTATACCTCTGCCACCCCGCTTGGGGAATATAGACGTGACGGTGACGGTCCCTTAATATTCATTTATAAAGTAATTGTGTCACAGTCACTCTCCCGGTCGATAAGTGGTCGATCGCGGTAGGCCCTTAATGGTCAATAGACTCGCCCCCTATTATATGGAAAACTAACATAGTTTGTGAATTATGGGTGTACACGCTAGTCTTCTGCAACGCCCGCTTCGCGAATAATGGCGTGAAAATATTTTACTTATCTTAAAGCATCTCAAAAGTTATATCCATTATTCTTTCTCAGTTTAAGATTTTCACAAATTATAATCGATTTAACGAGGTTACTCTGGTAATTATCTTCAGTAATAAATAAAATGTATCTCAATTTTTTATTGATTTAAATAACAATCGAGATAAATATTTGTTTTTATTTGGCACGATGTTGCCACATTGCATGCATTTATTTACGTTGTGCAATACCAATTTAAGGCTGGTTTACACTATGTTACGTTGGACTCACTGATTAAAATTTGAAGATTGTGGAATTTCGGTAGCACGAGGAAAATTTGCACTAAACTACATCCTATGTAGATATTTTTTTTTGGACGGAATAAAATGGAGCTGTGGATTATTCTTGTAAAAACCGTATAATTTCAGTTAAGATAATATACAATGTTATTCGCATGAAAGTAGGATAAATGCGGTGGAAATGCGAGCTCTGCGGAAGATGTGCGGAGTGAAGCTGACCGACCGAATTCGCAACAGCGTAATAAGAAAGCGAATAGGTATGAAAGATAGTATCGGTGTAAATATGAGAAAGGGTATGCTCCAAGGGGGTCTGTCCAAGAGCGTGCTCGTCGCGACCCCTGCCAGTCATTATGGCTGCAATCTTGGACCGAAGACGTACCGTAGTGCGGGCTAGGGCGTCCCCCCGAGGCGACGCGTACCGGCCCGCCCCCGTCGGTACGAATATAGGTGGAAGCGGCGATGGGGGCCGCCACCCATCACGCCGGGCCCGAACTGGCGAGTCGTGGGGTGCAGAGTTCTCTGTACTCTCTGCCTACCCCGCAAGGGATCTGGCGTGAAGTTATAGATAGTATGCTCCGTTGGTTCGGGCATATAGAAAGAATGTCCGAAGAAAGAATGACAAAACTGATATACAATGCGAAAGTGGAAGGATATAGGTACCGGAGAAGACCTAGACTATCTTACCATGACCAAATAGACCGGGTTTTATCTGAAGGACAAGTCAGGAGTCTCCGTAACCGGCGAGCATGTATGAGACGAACTATGAGAGTAGAGGAAGCCAGAGAGGTATGTAAGGAAAGAACCTGTTGGAACTCTGTACTCTCTGCTTACCCCGTAAGGGATCTGGCGTGATGATATAGATAGGTTATTCGCATCATGATAATGTGCTGTAGCGCGCGTCTGGCATTTAAACTTAGTAGATGATGTTAATATAGGTGTCCTGTGTCTATGTGAAAAAGCCTGAGTATTTTTAAGGAAACCGAATATGGGAGTATATAATGGGAAATCGCACCCCTCTCCAGTCGTAAGTCACCTCAAATAATTCTATTTAAACCTGTAACATATAGATAACATGAGCAAAATAGGATTATAATCATACTGCTAAACCATCACGCCAGATTTCTTGCGGAGTAGGCAAAGAATACAGTGTACCAATCTGTTCTTCCTTTACAGACCTCTCTGGCTTCCTCCACTCTCATAGTTCGTCCCATACACACTTGCCAGTTACGGAGACTTTTGACTTGCCCTTCAGATGTATGGTCTATTAATTTAGTAATTCCTCTAAGAAATTATGGTAAGGTTCAGACATCACATCATATATCGACCTTTGTCATTCACATGTGTGGTTATAGACTAAGGAAATTAAAACACAATAAATATATCGCCAAAGTCTATGTAGTAACATTTGAGTATAAATTGCACTACACAGGTTTTAAATATTTTTTTGTATATTCTTCTTATGCCTTTAATCAAAGAGATAGATAAAGATGGACGCGGTACACCCTTGTTTAAACAATATATATGACAATGAATAATCAGCTTAAGCCCTGAAAGTTATTCTCAGTTTGCGGTTAGAGACGCGACCGCAATGCAGTAACTGTGAAACAAACGTTTTGAATTGAAAGGGACATTATATTGTGATTTCACTTTCGATACCGCAGAGTTCAAAGTCGTAACTGTAGTAATAAGGACGGCCACTAGATGTCTATTTAATAGCTTGGACAAAATGACGTTATTTTTTACTAGTTTTTTTTTCTCGCCGCTCCGACGGACGTGTTTCCTCCAAATTTATATAAATAACCTAATGATGTATATTTATAGTATCACGTTAGACGCCTTACGAGGTAGGCAATAATCGCGTGGTTCCCGATGCCAATTTTTTAGTACTTAATCTAAACAACTGTCAATGTAAAAAATTTTTGAAAAAAGGAAACCGACTTCGAAAATCAAAAAAAAATATTTGAAGTCGGTACCGGTTAGTGCAGTCAGTTAATTGGCACAGACTTCAAATATTTATTTTTTGCTTTTTTATCTCGGTTTCCTTTTTTTTAGTGAATTATAAACTATTACTACTATTAATATTTATATACCTATATTATATTATTCTGCTTATTTCTACAGTAAGGTACCTACAGGATTCATATAATACTCATAATAACTGAATTTACACATTCGTGCTGTTTGCCGTCAAGGAGTCACCTGGTGTCTCTTCAAAGTCCAAGGACCAATACAGATAAAATTAAAATGGGGTCACCTCGGAGCTATACTGAGCCAATCCAAAAATAATCATTGAAATCGATTTATAGGCAAAGAAGTTATAAAAAACAAGAATTATGAACCTCCTCCTTTTTGAAGTCTGTTAAAAATTAACGTTATTGGTAGTGTCCGAACGAAGGTCTATTTGTGGCCGTAGCCGTTTAATAACCCTAAGAATATTGGTTCATGATTGCCTTCATTTTTAAAAGGTTATGTTAACTGTATTTTTGTTTGTTTTATTTGTTTTTTTTTTTTTAATATACCTTCCCCCTCACTAGGACTGATTCCTGTGTCGTGGGTGCGTTTACATAAAAATTTACATACACAAATACCCAGACCGAAATAAATAATTGTGGGTCACACAAAGATGTATCCCGTGCGGGAATCGAACCCGCGACTATTAGCCATTGAGAGCGGAGCAGCTTAAACTTTTAACCACTGCGCTAAATCGTCTGTCCGTATTAACGAGATAATTAAAATTACCTGCAACTGGCTAAAAATAGTTATGACACAGAAATAATATTATTTTTAACATTTATTTACTTAAAAGCATTCGTAAGTTGTAAATTGTAATCGTTCGATTCGATCGATCGTTCAATTTCGGTGCTTGCTGGAAACTTTCGTCTTCTGCCAAAACTTCGGCCTATTTTTGCCGAAGCCAAAGGAATGGCCGATGGTGGCCGAAGCTGAAGCTTTGGTCGGACATTAGTTATTGGGGAGTTGGATTCTTTTTTATGTGAAAAACGTAGCCCTGACGTAGGTGCGTTGTGTATGTACGTTGTGGGTACGTAGTTACATACACAAACACCCAGACCGTAACAAAAATATGTAAGTCACACAACGTTATGTCTCGTTCGGGAATCGAACCCGCAATTAATTAATCTAGTGGGCGTAGCGGTGCTTGCCGGGCGATTGGCGTGGGCTCCCAACTGACAAGCACATCGGTAGCATACCCTATGCCGCCGACATAGTATGTAGAAGCTTTACATTATGACTTTTTCATTCAAATTCAAATAATTTATTTTGTATGAACTTGCTTACAAATTGTTTGTTCATATTTTTTTTTATCTAATCTCACTAATAAGCTACCACCGTATCCAAACGCGGCCTCCATTGAGAAGATCCGCCGATAAACTCGGCGGGCTTGTCATTTTTATTTAATTTTCTTACTCTTTTCATTTTTTATAGCATATTGTGTGTGTGCAATGTTTATGTTACAATTAAAAGGTTAAGCTCTAGTACTTTATAAGAGTAAATGTCTAAAGGTTTCCGAGCAAAGACATTTATGGGAGCATGACCAACCCAGAACCCTAAAGACGGTGGTCAGAATGTGCCAACAAAATATGTTTCTAGGGCTTAGAACTTGTAACCTAATCTTGTGAGAAAGGACGGTCTTATTTAAATATAAGTAAAATTATTATGTATGTTAAAAGCACACAAAATCCACACATGTGTAACTGGTAGAGTATTAGAAATATTTGTCTATGGTTTAACGAATCACAACTTCCTCGGTCGACTGATTAGATAAAAATTAAAATGTTTAAAACTTACATTGCCAAGTATTTTGTTATCACTGCATAATTTATTATAATATTTGTTCTTTATTTGAAATCCAAAGGTTATGTTTTATTTGTAGGAACGCTGCCTGAGAACTTATTTGTAAAAACCACCCCGCAAGGGATCTGCCGTGATGGTATAGAAGGATAGAACATGACAAAATAGAACATTTTCTTATATAAAATACTACTTTTTTTATAGACCGTATGCGACTCTGGCTAGACAGCGTTGTTAAAATTGCAGAATCCTTTTCTTCTTCTTTAAGTTATGGCTTCACACTAATTTTAAGTGTATTTTGCCATTGTCCAGTGAGATGCATAATGATGTTTTCCCGATAAAAACGATGATAATGAGTACCCCACCCTGTATAGTAAAGCGATGGATACTTTACATAACAATTGCGACGGCCGTTTTAAGGGCAATCGAAAAGGCACGTTTTATCATTTTCTTTCAATTACCTTCACTCATGCACATATAATGCATAATGGTTAATAGTCCAATAACATTACACATTATTATTCGAAATAACACAAGTTTTGGAAATTAGAACAAATAGACGACATGGCTCTTCAACTTCCCGCCTTACTTTATCCTGTTTTTCTTCATTTAATTAAAAGTCGAGGACTGCAGATGGCTTTACTGTTGCGTTGAAGAAATTGTTTTCCTTTACCAAATGTGGACTTAATTCAAAGTCATACAACATAAAATGCAAAGATATGTATAAAATTAATTTTCTCACGTCGGAACCCAGAACAAAGGTATTTTTTTTTGTTTTAAATAGTAGAATTTATCTACTCAAATTGCTAGTTGCGTTCTGCACGTGTGTAAATTATAATAGCTGGCAATTCAGACTCGTTGGGAAATTAATCGCTTTATCGACCGTTAAGTAGTGGGTAATGTGATTTTTATGATAATATCGCTTTATAAACTGAGCATTAAAATTTTGGATATTTGAGCTAAGAATAATAAATACAAAAAGCGGTAAATACCTTCGACTAAAATGTATGCTGCTTTTTTATTTCTTGTAAGGGTAGCCATGGTAAAAGTAGATCGTATTAATGATTACTGTCATCTACCTACTGTCACTTTTTGCGCACCCGTTCATTACAGACGCAGCGTCTTCTTCTTCTTCTTCTTCAAGTTATGGCTTCACACTAATTATAAGTGTATTTTGCCAGTGTCCAGTGAGATATATAATCGTGTTAGCCTAAATTAATTCGACTCCCCGATGAATCTGATGACAACGATGACAACGAAATTAATGAAGTACCCCACCCTGGACGAGATGAGCAATCATGATTCATGATTAAAAGTGTAATCGGAATCGTTGAAGATTACAAGATGTTATTGTAATCGTAAATCATTAATACTATCACGCCTATATTCTCCAAGCGTAGTTAATCATTAATCTGATTACATTTTGCCCATCTTTGCTTGCGGCTAACTTGTCAAATTTACAATCCAACTCTCGATAATCGTTTTACTATGAAAACTTATAAAATTACAGTCGATTCCTATATTTAACTTTAGATTTGCCTACTACCAGTAGAATTTTGACATATTTTTTTAAAAAAAATCTGTAAAAATACTACTGACGAAGCAAATCATTTATAGTGCCACAAGGATCTTTTGGCACGTGGATGAAATTGACATGGTACATATTTTTGTGAAATTAGGGTTATCATATATATAGTATTTTTCATTCAGGAAGGGTACTGTGACAGTTGTAAGTGGCAAAGAAAATTATAATTTATTCAATGGCCTGATTGTATATTTATGGTTTTATGCCTTAATGCTATTGAATTAAATATTAATTTCGTTTGGCACTTAGAACTGTCACTACACATGTTATGTGAAAAATATTATAGTAAAATTTTCCTACTACAGCTGTTACCTGCGACCTTCGCCATGTCATCTGTCCATCTTGTTACTTATTTACTAGAGGTGTAGTATTTTATTCGTCGTCTGCTCCTACACGTGGCGATAAATACAGTCTGATTACTAATTGTACTTACCGACATAATGTAGTCTCGAGTGATGTCTTAATAATGTTTATTTTTCTAATGTCGTATTGTTTACCTTACGTACGTCAGTGTTGCCAACTTACCCACAGCAGTTCTTGCTAGAATATAGAGTCAACAGTCGCTAGACATTTAATGGATGATTTGGTTTAATGGTTAAGAGCCACAGAAGTCTTAATAATTAGATGCGATTTCAGCGTTAAAAGCTTATATTTCTGGGTGACACAAAGATTTATGTCCCGGGCTAGCATTGAACGCGCGAACTACTTCATCCAGTGGACTAAACGGTTTAAGCCCTTAACCACTGGATCAAGGTACTTACTTCCTACAAATGTGCTAAATGTGAAAGTTTTTATGATTAGATGTTTGGATGTGTTAAACTCAATCACGCAAAAATGGCTGAACGGATTTAGGTGAAATTCTGCAGACGGATTGTTTATTACCTAGATTAACACATGTTTATCCAGAAAAAATGCTAGGTTCCGGTCTTAACTCCACGCGGACGAAATCACAGGCAGCAACTAGGATTCAATATCTCTGTTTCATTATGGCTTAGTTCGATATCTATCTTATATATAATTATGGATCTTGAAACTCAATTGATAACAAAAAGCGAACGGAATACGCAGTTGGTAGCTCTATAGGTTGTAGTTTGGAGTCGCTCCGCCAATGAGCATTTTCAATGCGAAGAGAGCTTCGGAAGGGAAGGGAGTCAGCAGCAGATAATCAGATGCTACGTATCTCTAATTCAGAAACGATTAAGAACCTTCCTTCTGGAACAGTGTGACAATACCAGACAAACGCGTTGAATTAGTTTTTTTACACCGTCACGCCTATATTCCCCAAGCGGGGGTGGCAGAGGTGTACCGAGTACACCAACGTTTCGCCGACGATATTAGGTCCCATGTAATAGGCGGCGAGCCTATTCCGATATACCGGGCACAATTCCAGACTCCGGACTCGTACTAGGAAGTTTTCGCTTGAAAAACTACACTTGTCCGACCTAGGATTAGTTTTTTTATCTATCTATCTATCTCTATCTATATCATCACGCCAGCTCCCTCGCGGGGTAGGCAGAGAGTACAGAGTTCCAACAGGTTCTTTCCTTACATACCTCTCTGGCTTCCTCCATTCTCATAGTTCGTCTCATACACACTCGCCGGTTACGGAGACTCTTGACTTGCCCTTCAGCTAAGACACGGTCTATTTGGTCATGGTAAGATAGTCTAGGTCTTCCCCGGCATCTACATCCTTCCACTTTCGCATTGTATATCTGTTTTGTCATTCTTTCTTCTGGCATTCTTTCTATATGCCCGAACCAACGGAGCATACCCTTTCTCATCTTTACACCGATACTATCTTTCATACCTACTCGCTTTCTTACTACGCTGTTGCGAATACGGTCGGTCAGCGTGACTCCGCACATCTTCCGCAGAGATCGCATTTCGACCGCATTTATCCTGCTTTCGTCGCATGTACGTCAAGTTTTTTCCCAACCGAACTCTTAATAATGCCATGGTTTATCTTGAGACAATGGAGCTGGCAATCATGAGGTGTTTCAAGATTATACCGACCAAAATAAACATAAACGTGTAACTAAAAAAAAACTAAATAATAGCATACATACAACTGAACATAGAACCTCCTCCGTTTTGAAGTCGGTTAATCAATCTTAACGTCTGAAAACTAGATTCACGACTAATTTTCGTTCTGTAATACGGGCCTAAGTTTTTTGTGACAAAAGGTAACCTGTGTCCTTCCCCTGAATAAAATCTATTTCTTAGCCGAATTTGATGAAAAACGATTCAGCGGTTTGCTTTAAGGTAACAAACAGACGGAGTAACTTTCTGATTTATAATATACTAGTATCTGCCCGCGACTTGGTCCGCGTTGGCTTTAGACAGGAATAATTTGCATTTTTGCCTGATAAAAAGTATCCTATATGTTGATCCAGGTAACAAACTAGCTGTATGCCAAATTTCATCGAAATCCCTTTAGCCGTTTGTGTGTGATTGAGTTACAAACATCCAAACATCTAAACAGTATGGACTACTTACCTACTAAGATATCGTTTTGTTTTAACTGGCGAATGCGCGGACTCCGATAAGAATAATTTTATTTGCAATAACTACATTTTTACACGAGTGCCTTAGAATCCACACTAATATTATAAATTCGAAAGTAACTATGTGTGTCTGTCTGTTACCTTTTCATGTCGAAGCCACTGAACAGATTTTGATCAAATTCGGTAAGGACATAGATTTTAGTCAGGGGAAGGACATGGGATATCTTTGTCCTGAGAGTGAGAAAAAGACGCCTGAAAATAACGCTATCGAAGTGCGGAGAAGCGGGGACAGCTGTTCTATAAAACAAACCAGTAAAAAGGTTACTTAATAACTAACGGTGGTTACCAAACTAAACAAGCTATTGTGTATTACGGCCAGTTTTAATATTCAACTCGAGGATATATTGTTATATTTGCCTACTACGGATAGAATTTTGACATATTTTATGCGGAAAATCTGTCAAAATTCTACTGAAAGTAATCAAATCTATCTTTGAGTTAATTATTTGATCATTGGAACCGGTCATTAGTGACTAGAATAATCATAAGGAAGGTTGTTAAGGAAAAAATCGAGAAAATCCATCTGGAAATCTGGAAAGCTAAGGTCTATATATGTTTTAAGGAAGTAAGAATTTAAATGGGAGAACGGATTTTCGATATCATCACATCGGGATTACTAAGAATTTGAACCGGAAAAAAGTAAATTTCAAACCTGTATAGGTTGGGCTTTCAAATTGCTTGCACATATCAAATATGTGTTCAACCCATTATTCTTCAAACGGCAGTGGCAGTTATTCGGATGCATTTCACCAATTATCTTAGGCCCCCAATGTAGGAGGTCCATTGCCATCATACCGAGCACAACACTCGACTTTGGACTGCTATGACTTTGACAGGAAAACCCCAATAACATTGTCCGATCCAGAGTCGAACCCAAGTCCTCGTGATCACCACTATTCGCCACTACACCAATGAGGCAGTCATACTTATATAAGAAATCTCGCTAAACGAGCGGCCATTTATGATGATCACATAGAAAATCATAGAAAATATTACATTGCAGTGGGTTATTATTACATACTCTACCTTTCACCTTTGCCCCTGGCATCGGTCAAAAAATATGTATTTTATTACACTATAAATAATAATAATTCAACTGTCCCACTGCTGGGCAAAGTCCTCTCACAAATCGAGGTGAGAGAAACTCTCTTACTATTACACTAATGTTTGGCACTAATGTTTATCCTTCTAATATTACAAACGTGAAAGTTTGTGAAGATGACACATGATGTTTGTTACTCTTTCACGCAAAAACTATTAAGCGGATTTTGATGAAACTTTACAGTAATCTAACTCATATACCAGAATATCACATAGTATGTTATTTATAAAGATATTACGAAAGTAAACGCGTAGTAACGTACGCGTAACGCTAGCCGCGACTAACGGTTATTTACTATATTTCAAAATATAGTCTTTATTAAAAAACTGGGATTATAAATAATACCCTGAGTTCTTAGATTTACGCGAATATTACATATGGAATAAAACTATTTTTCGGATTATATCGCGGATTATTTTTGATTTTTAAGTTCGCGACGTTTCGAGTGCTTTGCAGCACCCATGGTCACGGGAATTACTGAGGTGTTAGTCGCCCAAAAGGCATAGTTGTTCCGGGGTACCTTCAAACTTCTTAACTATTTTTGTGGGCCCGATCTACGCAGAATCAGCTCACGGTGTCTTGAGGTTTCTCAGTGGTATGCTCGGTTTTGGATTTGATTATTTTAATTACCGGATCCCAAGTCGATGAAAGCACCCAGCCATCTTCTCTTTAGAAATTAGGATGTTTTTTAATTTTAATAGCCTCGCGAACCAGCCTTGGTAGGAATCGGTGTTCTTTCACGAGGATTTGTGGTCTAACAAATCCGATGTTGCGGGGGACTCTGGCGGGTGCGAACAAGGACATGTTCACAGACTGCAGACTTCTTTGAGCGACGGTGTTTTAGGTCAGCTATGTGTTCTTTAACTCGAGTTTTTACCGGTCTTTTTGTTTGTGTGCTGCACTCGAAACGTCGGGAACTTAAAAATCAAAAAGAAACCGCGATAAAATCCGAAAAATAAATTAAGTAAAAAAACATCGTCCTCTTTCAAATGTTTTTCAAACTAATTAGAAGCAAAAAACAAGCACATACTTAGGTTATGTTAGCGTGTTTTGATCGCATGATGCCTAATTTTTGTTTTAGCTGTATAAGCACTACCCTTAATGACGTTAGACACGCCACGGGAAATGAAATGTATAAAGATATTTGTGATTCCATGGTAAATATGAATAGACGTTATTTGTAGCTTTCCATAATTAATGTTTGATTACTGGAAGGTTAATCGTAGTTCACGTTTGAATGACTACAGGCTGTAATACAGTAAACAGTTTGTTTTTTAAATCGTTGGCTTAACATGAGGATGTATTTTGGCATTGGCTTTGTACCTTCTTGTGAATCTTACTCCACCCGTGGATCAGTTTTTTGACGGCCGAGCAGAATTTTTTACAGTGCGAGCAGTGTACATCCACA
This sequence comes from Phalera bucephala, assembly GCA_905147815.2. Classification (NCBI taxonomy): domain Eukaryota; kingdom Metazoa; phylum Arthropoda; class Insecta; order Lepidoptera; family Notodontidae; genus Phalera; species Phalera bucephala. The sequence goes on from LR990621.1 coordinate 26,896,067, forward strand.
TTTCATCGGCATTGTTCGGTCCCTGCATGTATGTACCCCTAATGTAAGGAATTAGGGAATAAGTTTATTGCTATTATAGTATAGATATAGTTCTAGACTCTGGTCTTCTGCTGAAAATTCTCTAATAGAAAATCCCCAACAGTATTGTCCGATCTAGGAAAGACGGTTTCTTAAAAACATATGTATAATGTACTATGTAGCTAAAATGGTTGTGGAAACCCCTAGACGGCGGTACCACAGACAAATAGCGAAAGATAAATATTCCTATGACCCATTTTAATCCGTTTTCCTATTGTCCAATTTACGCAAAGGTCAGGTCATCTAATTTTATCACCGGTGCCGGTGAGATCTATTGTGTATTTATTGGATAACTAGAGGTCGGCCACTGCGGCCGGATGCCGCTGGTTTGTCCTGGGAACGCCCACAGATCGCGTGGAACATAGTACTAACAGTGGTACTAACTGCTTGAATGGAATAGTACCTAAATTATCAAGTTACTCACGCGTTCAGAAGCGTGATTAGAACCTCGTCAGCTATGAACGTAATGTAAAAGGTTAATGCACTGAATATGATTGTGTTCAGAGAAGGCCAAGTTCTTTTAATGGTACGGTCAGCGATACATCAATTTTTTTGAATCCACGCGCTCCATTTGTTTGATATTTAAACACCTGTCTAGAATTCAAACCATGGATATTATATCGCCAGCTGCCCAGTGCTGCCACTATATCAACGACGACGCAGTCCTAACCTATCATACAAGTATTAAAAACAGTGTTCTGCTCTGCTTAGGTTATTTTTCTCTTCTTTTTTTTTAAATGTGGTACACCAGGTTCTTGTGTTGTGGATGTTTTTACAAATATGAAATTTACATACACAAACATACAGACCCAAACCATTTGGGGCCTCGGGACTAGTGAGGGGGACCTTTTTTTTTTATTTCGTGGGGAAATCCTCGTGGACTTCCGCCAACCTCGGGGGAAGCTGGCGGGGCATGTCGGACTCTTACCGACTAAAACCCCACGGTAGCCAGCACTGGCACGTGTCGGAGGGGCTCTGGGATCTCCGAGTGAAACACGCCAGTGCCCCCCTTGTGCCGCGCTCCGAAGAGTCCACCTCGGGAGGGGAAACTTGTAGCTTGCTTCCCCCCCTGCACCGTCGCGGTGCTCACGGAGGCTTCCTCTGGGTCGCGCGTGAAGGACGCTTAGGGCCCCCGCCCCAGCGTCCCACGACCCCAAAGGCCCCCCTGCGGGTGTTGGTGCAGGGGGGGGGGCGTCCCCCACCAGATGTTGCGGCAGGGGACACAAATTAGCCCGTATTATAAAGCCCCGGGCTATTGGGCTGTAGTGAGCTGGGACCTACAGCAATAGGTTATCGACCAATAAAAAAAACTAAGTAACGGGAATAAACGGTTACAGGTGTCAAAGCTAACCTAACCCATTCAATCACACATATAAACAAACAGGTGGACGAAATGACTCCCATTAAAATTACGGTGCATCGAACAATAGGGTGGTCACATCAATCACTCGCATTCTAGGACGTGTGTACCGTTCTGAAAGTCAATGACACCTTGGCCAACCTAGATGTGCCTTGACATTGTCCTGCGTGCGTTATGAACTTATGACCATTAATATTTCGTCACGTAACTGCCCGTTAGAATGTGTATTAAATCTTCGTGAAATTAATATGGGAGTCGGCATTATGTGTAGTGGCATGTAGGTATGTTTTTTTTTTATTATGTCTCGAGTGGATCGTTGTGAGCCGAACTTGGTCCGTTTTGCAAAATTTCCTCCACGAGGTGATATCGTGATGTATTACATCATGTATATTGAGGATAATATGTAAATAAGTAAGTATATTTATATTGCCAGAAAAACTACAATCTTCAATCACGTAGTGATTATGTGTCCTTTAGCCTCAATGAATAATAATGGTGTAAAACATTTATCTATCGTATCTATATCATCACGCCAGATCCCTTGCGGGGTAGGCAGAGAGAACAGAGTTCCAACAGGTTCTTTCCTTACATACCCCTCTGGTTTCCTCCGCTCTCACTAAAACATTTATTATAATACAAAATACTTGATTTGTATCTGAGTTGTTATAAACTGGGTAAGAAAAAGATGAAATATTTATTAGATCTTACCTAATCCGCGAAGGATTTTGTAAAGCATCCGTCCGGTCCGTGCCGTCCCGTCTTATAAATTATGAATCGTTTGAAATCGATTAATAATTATACTAGACGGGTTTTTATTAGAGTGGAGCAAGCCAGAGAGGTCTGTGAGGAAATCATCTGTTGGAACTGTGCTCTTTCTGCCTGCCCCGCAAGGAATCGTGTCGGCGTTATGATATATATAAATAGACCAATTTCATTATTTTATAGAAGCGTTGAAACCCGAAAACTCTGCAAACCTAAAATAATAAGGTTTTTGATTCTATGGTCGGTCGGTTTTTGATTCTAATAAATAAAATAGTCCATATGGATTATTTTTTATTTAACACGTGTTCACTAATATCGATAAATGTATTGTTTAATTATTTATTGGAGATAATGATTTATTTATCGATTGTTCGTGTCAGTAAAACTACAACAACAGGGTTACATACTGAAATGGACTTTAATAAATCACAATAATATTAAAACGATCTCAATACCTAGTATATTTCAGAAAATTAATTTTAGCACCCTCTATAAAAGTTTTGATCACTACTTCGCCCCGACTACGATGTTTGTGTTTTAGAACATCAATATAGATGGCGTTCACTCGGAACGAGTTAGTTACTCAAACTTCCACAAGATGTCGCTATGTATTTCAATTCAAAATAAAATAATATTCGTCATGCAATAATACTCGAAACACTAAACCATTTTTTATCTATCTATCTATCTATAACCTCACGCCAGATCCCTTGCGGGGTAGGCAGAGAGTACAGAGTTCCAACCATTGTTTATTTATAATATTAAACGTTATTGCCTATTTTTAAGGCTGAAATTAGAATGTTAAATTCATTTCTGTCAACACGGATTTGCTTCCTTTCATCTTCAACAATCATCACGCTTGATGTTCATGTTACACATATAGAAATTTATGAGGCATGCATATTATCATGCATGATGTATTATTATTGAATCAGCTAAATGTACAAGGTCACTGTCGTATATTTACCCTATATACGATAATAGGAATTTTTACACACGTGATTTTTTTTATTGATTCTTTGTAACTACTAAGTATACGATCATTGGATGGTTTTTGAATCGTTTATAGATCTGTAATCTGATTAACGTGTGTCGAATTAACGAATGGTTCTATAAAATGGTCGCAAATTTACCAAATCGCCTCCGGGGCTGAGTCGTTGAACTTTTAAAAATTTTTTGCGCTCTTTTTTTATTTAGGTGGGCGTGTTGTAGGGTTACCAACAATCAGTCACGAACTTACTATAAATTGGTATGTGTGATTTAGGAATTTATTTTTTTCTGAATGTATGTACTTAGTTGTTGACATTTTAATTAGGATTACAATTATAAAACGATTACGAAACAATATCAGGAAGAAGCGCTAAACTGTTTCAACACGTTGATTTTTATTTAACAATTATACGATTCTCCGAAGACTGAAAGTGTCAGACTATGAGTGTCCGAGTCTCACTCGAATGCATTTTTAAATGTCCGCCTGAATGTTTTTTATAACAAGGCAGATCCAAGGAAAACCATTCACGTTTCATCTCAGCTCTGTGGTTTTGGTAACCACCATTATTTATTGACCACATTATTTCACACATTTACAAAAGCTTAAAAATTTCTTTTAGAAATTAAAGTCTAATAACATATATTTTGAAAACAACAAAAGTATGAGCTGACTTTTACACGTGTTTACAAGAAGAGCGTCAAGAACTGGGCCCTTATTCGCCATGGCCAATTAAATGCGTAACGCGGAGCTTTAAGACTGCTGCCCAACCTTGGGGGACCGTCGGAGGAGGTGCGCCGTGGCCGGTGGCCCCCTATGGGGCGCCCGGGTGGTCACACCGACTGAACTTCTTGAAATGTCGTGTACAGTAAAAGCTCCTTATTTACGGTTCCTTTATTCGCGGATTGAAAAATTCCGACCCAGTTCCTGTATTCGCGGCAAATAGTTCTTTATTCGCGGACCTAGCCGGTATATTAAAATGATTCGGCATGCTTTGTTAATGCATCGGCATCCCTTGAGTACTGCTGGCACGTGCCGAGGCGATTGGCCTTTTATTTGTTCAACTTGTCAGTCGTTGTATGTAATTTTGATGGAATAACACGTGTCTCTTTTGCTTTGTTCTCAATTTATCATGTCAAGTAAAAGGGTAGAAAAAGTAGTTCCGACGCGTAAAAATAAATAGAAAAAAAAATACTAAGTTCTGTAAACCCTTACCTAAACCTTACTTAAATTATTAATAGATATTGTTGAAAACTCACATTAAATTGATTTTATTTTGTCTTTTTTTATTTATTTTGGAACGCATCTCCTATAATCCCATACTAATTACTATTCCATATTCACGGTTTTCGCGGTTTATATTCGCGGCATATTTACGGAGCCTATATCCCGCGAATAAGGAGCTTTTACAATAATGGTATTCTGTACGCCACTAGAGTACGATTACACTATCGTCCCCCGAAATTATCGTAACATGTCGCGTTACGTTTTTAATTGGTCTATCTATCTATATCATCACGCTAGATCCTTTGGGGGGTAGGCAGAAAGTATAGAGTTCCAACAAGTTCTATCCTAATACTCATTCTTAGTTAGTCTCATACACGTTCGCCGGTTACGAAGGTTTAACTTGCCCACGGTTTATTTTTGCCAGCCCTGTAACATTCATTCCTCTATAAAAAAGCCTCGTCTACGAAATCTTTTTGTACGCTTTACACTCTACACTTGAGTCGTTAGTCATCGCCTCTGGTTCGCGCCGAGGCAGCGAGAGGGCGCTATGCACGTAACGTGTAATTTCAGCTATTCATAACCAGCAATTCGTCATTATTTTAAGATGGTTTTCCTATCTATTTTGATTTTTTTATACAAATCTTACGTCATACGTTTTATTTTAAAATTTTACGGTTATTAATTTTAAAATTGAATTTCGCGGCAAAAGAAACCCCTTATCGCTAACCAGGAAATATTTTAATGATTAGAAACAGAGAAAAGAACTCAGAGTTCTTTAACTAGTCTGCTTTTATTTATATTATTTGTGTACGCTAATTACGCCAAGTCGGTTGTATTTTCTCTGTAAGTGATTTATAAATCTTTTGAGAAGATAAATGTTTTGAACCATTTTTTAGAAATCAACCACTATGGTTGCGGTTTGGCGTTTTTAGCTATTCTAAAGCCGCTCGCGGTTAACCGCAGTGCGTGCTAAGCCTAATAGCATATTTGTTCTCTTATTTCATTATATTTTTGCTTTGTATTCAAAACTGTTTTGTGACACGTACGAAAGTTTTAAATCTTCTTTTTCGAATTTCCTTTTATATATTGCATTATAAACAAGTTTGTTACTGTCACAAAAAAACGTAGGATTGATGCAAAGAAGACCTTGCATCAATCCTACGTTATTTTTTTTTGTTTTGATCCATTTTTTAGATAATATCATGTAGTAAAATTATGTAAGGCAGACAAAGTAGTGATAATGATTATTATTTTACATTACAGAAATATAATAAACCGTATAAAATATAATTTTAAATTTAAAGATGAGTGTACGCCACCGGCCGATTTTTAAAATACTAAACAATAACATTCCCAATACTAAAAATCACACTTGAATAAATGAATTTAAAACATATTTTATTATTTTTGGTCAACTTTCAATATTGTAGGCCACCTGTGTGGTATGTGCAAAAATCAAAAAATGATATGTACTCTAATCGTACCAAAAAATAACAAGCGGTCGATAACTATTCGAGATATTCTAGTTTTATGTTTTTTTTAATAACAAATTCTTAGCCCCCTATTGTGTACGAGACCGCAAACTTATAAACTTAAATATAAATTAATAGATATAGTAGTAATAAATAATTTAAGACCCAAAAACTATAATATTTATAAAGATCATTTCTAATTCCATTAGAATCGTTTTTCGATCCCGAGTGCGTAGTGTTGTAAAAATGTGCGCTGAAGTCGAGCGTTGAGCGCTGAGTCGACGCTCACGAGCGTTGAAACACAGAAGACGCGAGCCGACTCGAGCGTTTTTACAACACTACGAGTGCGGCCCGCCGCAGTGCCATGACGTAGAATCGCGCGGGTGTGTTCTAATGGATTTTCCACGTAATGAGTCACAAACATTGATAAGCAATATTGACCCGCCTTGCGCGTAACATAGTTAATATGTCGCAGCTATTTGCATGGATTAGGGATTTAGTTAAACACCTAGCCAGTTAAGTAAACGCCCAGCATTAAATTGAATTTCTAAAAAACGTTATGAAATAGATAAGTTTAGGAGCCCCTGATAAAATATAGCCGATTGACAGGCCAAATGGTTAAAAAAATTTAAGCAAACTGCCGTAATATAAAATAGTGTTTATTTTATTTTACAATGTTTGAAAGACTATTAGCTAATATGGTATGTATAAGATACAAAATAGAGATATACAGTCATTTACTAGTCTCCACTAAAAGAAATAGAGTAGAATTAATCGATCCAGCAGAAATTCCGTAGTAAAACAACAAAAAAAATTAAAAATTGTTTTTTTTTTAACAATGTTGGCCTTTCTTTAACAGACTAGGCATTCAACAGCATTGCTAATTTAACCAGATGCTTATGATAGATACATTTAGCGTATCGAAATGGCTAACCACACATAAACCAAAGTAATTAGATAGACAGCAAAACTTGAGACCGTAAAAAGTAAATACCTGACCTGACCTAGTGCAGTCTAAATAAATTGTCCTCTCAAGTCACACAATCATGTAAACGGAAAAATTTAACATCTTTGAATTTTGTCATTTTACAAGGGAATAAAATTCCGAGATGGAAGAATAGTAAGGTAATAAATAATAATATTAGCCCGGTTAAGAAACTGTCCCACCGTTGGGCAAAGGCCACCTCTCCACCTGAGAGGGTTTAGGCCGTAGTCTACCACGCTGGCCCAGTGCCGGTTGGCGAACTTCACACACCTTTGAGAAACTCTCAGGCATGCAGGTTGTTTTCCTTCACCGTTGAAGCAAGTGATAGTTCATTTTTAATACGCCCCTAATTTCGAAAAGAGGTGCGTGCCTGGGCGTGTATGTAAGACCTCTGACTTTGCAGTCCAACGGTCTAACCACTAGACTATCACGGTTTGTGATAGTGGACATAGTAGAGTCATAAATTCCATTCTAAAATCATAAGTACTATAATGTTACTCAAATGAGGAGGCCTCTACCCAAAAGGATCTATTTCCACTGTATGGTAATCTAAAGGTTTCACTCATTCTACTACCACTAACCCAACATTCTAGGTAAAATTGACTTTACTGTTGATCAAAAGTGTTTATTTCCTTAGCAAATAGTAACCTTATTTTTAGGGTTCCAATCAAAAGGTGTTATATTAGTTTATTGACTCATATTCAATATTAAAGTATGCTTAATGTGGATAATGTCCGTTTGAGCAGATGCTCCTCAAATCATAACAAAGTAAATAATTTTCAAAATATAACAAACCGATTTTCGACATCACTTCTTAACAAAATATACACACAATAAACTCCATCACACCTATTTTCCTTAAGGGGGGATGGCAGAGGTACTACAGACGTACTGTGTTCAATTGTTCACCCACTTTTCACCGACGATGTTAGGTCCCATGTAATAGGGGACGAGCCTATTGCCATATACCGGGCACAGTTACAGACTCCGGACTGACACTAGGAATTTTTCAACAGGAAAATTTTATTTGTCCGACCTAGGGATTGAACTCAGGACCTCGTAATCACAACGCGCATTATTCACCACTAATCCAATGAGGCAGTTCTTATCTATTTTGTTTTATTTCTCTCCCTTATTTGTTTTTACTTTCATAACATTACATCTCTCTTATAACCATTCTCATGATTAGTATAATTTTGTTGAAGACCCACCTCATATTTTGTGTGTGTGTGTGTGTGTGTGTGTGTGTGTGTGTGTGAGTGATCTACGCTGTTAGCCACGGGACATTTACAGTTTCACCGGGCAAGAGGGCGAGCGTGCAACCACTACGCTCGAGTCGAAGGGCAAGGGGGCAACTGGCACCTGATATACTAGCCTGCCTTACAACCTAAAATCACATACATAGAAAACAACGTATGTGGGGTATTTATTGTAATCTGTTTTGTTGACCACGTAAAAATAAAATGAAGTAAGTAATCTCGTTCTGAATAGTACCCGCACAGATGCTGCGCTTGCATCGCTACACGGGACGATTACAGACAGCTTAGGTTATGCATAGAACTAGGTTAGGTCCACGTGTACCATTCATGTTTCACTGTATGCACATTAAATTTACTAGAAAAATGTATAAATATCTATTGATATTTCAATAATTCTGCCAAGGACACAATCATTGCACTTTTTTGAAGCATCTATCTATCTATACCATCACTCATAACGAGAGATGACTTGCGGGGTAGGCAGAGAGTACAGAGTTCCAATAGGTCTCTTTACATACCTCTCTGGCTTCCGACACTGTCATAGTTGTTTGAAGCATCAGTGTGCTAAGTATCATCCGGGACAGTCCAGGGGAGGGCAACAATACAATCTGTTCAACATTCTATCTATCTATCAATCTATACCACCACGCCAGATCCCTTACAGGTTAGGTAGAAAGTACAGAGTTCCAACAGGTTCTTTCCATACAGACCTCTCTGGCTTTCTCCGCTCTCATAGTTCGTCTCATAGACGCTCACCGGTTACGGAGACTCTTGACTTGCCTTTCAGATAAAACACAGTCTGTTCAGCATTATTATTGTAATACTACTTTGCCATGAAAAAGTACACACACAATTTACAGTCCCGTCACAATATCCACAATGTAAGATTACTATAATAATTCTAAAGAGATTGTGGTATCCCTGATTCAAAATCTAGATTTCAATGTTCAGTAAACAAAACGCAATAAAGGCCTTTTATTTCGTTCTGTGAATTCATATACGAATAATCAGTGTTTGTCTAAAGCTTTGCCACGCCGTTCCGCGAAATGACGTCTGACTCGGATTCTTGAATGTCATTTGCAAATAATACATACGACATTTTTAATTAAATTTTAGGTCTAGCTCTCAAGACCGTATTATTATTATTATAAGCGTACACTGTCCCACTGCAGGGCGAAGGCCTCCCCTCCCTTATTCCACTGGACCAGTGCAAGCTGATGCCATTCCTTGTCGTAGGAATCCAGCTCGTCTCGCCACCTCTTTCTGGGCCTGCCGCGCTGTCGTTTTCCGCCTGGTGGTTGTTTTAGCCCAAAACGCATCCCAGGCCCGGCATCGGCCCAGTTCCATTTTAGTCTTGCAGCTGAGTGACCTACGTCAGTGATTTGTGTTTTGGAGCGCAGAATCGAGTTTCTGACACAATCTGTAAGCTTTACTCCAAGAAAGCTACGCTCCATTGCTCGTTGGCAAACCCCAAGAGTGGACTTGTGACGATCAGTTAAGGATCAAATCTGTGCTCCGTAAGTGACGGGGGGGAGAATGCATGAGTTTCCTTTTTAATGAAACCGGGAGAGCTCCCTTCATTAAATGTTTCATTGACCAATAGTTCTTCCAGGCGTTTTCGTACAGAACGAAAATCAGACGTGAATCTAGTTTTCAAACTAACATTTTAATACAAAAATCAGGTTTCAAAGCTAGATTCACTATTGAATTATCTTACTACGTAAATTTGTAAATCTAGTTATTATGTAATACAGGGCACTTTTACAATTGGAATCTGTGGATTCCCATGATATACCAATAAATTGATAACAAAAGAATAGAAATAAACAAAAAACACAATTCAGTTGAGTTTCTCGATGGATCTTCTTAGTGGACGCTGCGTTCCAATCCAGTTGGTAGAGTAGATTTAAAAGAAATGTAAATCTGAGAATTTATAAATGTCCCCGCAGGATGCATACGAAATAAATTTGATAAAGGAAGCTTAAAATCAAGTTGTTAAGTTCTTAAAAAACCAAGCGCATCATTCAAAATGAAGCGAACTATAGAATGGAAATAAACCAATCCACTATGCTAAATAGGTGACCGAATTTTATCGTGTTTGATAAAGAGTCTCTTAACGAAATAGCGAAAATGAGTTAACTTTGCATACATAATGATTTACCAAGGAATTAGATGAAATCAAAAGAACTAAATCGTTTTTTTTTTGCGTCACCTAAATATGTTCTAAGACTTACGATTCGTGCCAATTTTCAAAATCAAAATTAAGTTTTTTTAATGTAGTTCAAAAACTACTTGTGAACATTCAAGAAAGAAAAGACTAGTGATTATTAAGACTCTGCCACCCGTTCGGACTCCAATATTCGGACGGACACAATTGAAGTTCTTACGTTAAATGAGAGCCCAGGATTTGGCAACAAATTGGGTCCTGCAGTCTTAATTCTGTGTAGGACTTCATGAAACATACAAATTATGTATCAGTGAACTTTTATCTATTTTGTCACAGCAGATCCCTTAAATACTAACAGAAAGAGTTCAGATTTCCAAAAGGTTTTTTCCTTACAGACGTCACTTCCTTCCTCCACTCTCATAAGTCGTCTCGTGCACGCTCGCAGGTTACGAACTCTTCACTTACCCATCAGATAACACACTGCGTTTCTATTTAATTTCAATTAAGTGTCCTCAAGTGTCCTATCCTATACCTGTAGTCTAGAAGCCGCTTTAGGAGCGTTTTGGGGTCTTATCAAAACCCTTCTTAACCCTCTACCCTAAGAATAAGATAGTTATTGTATTAAATTTAATTAACTTTTCCTTACTTCTCAGTAAGCTTTGGCCATACAAAGGAAAAAAATCGTTGGACTTTGCACACCGCGCTCACACTGAGACATGGCGACGCGCTATGACGACATTACATTTGCAATTTTTTTGACGCTATTTTATGAAAATAGCACTGACGTCTTTAAGGAGAAGCGCTCTTCCGGAGTTCCAATTTTCTTACTTTATCTATAAGAAAGGAAATTTTTATTAAGTTTCCTAGCTTAAGAAAGTCATAGGCGCCCATAAGAAATCGTTGATTCCAAATATCGTACTGACAATCAAGTTTGTTTCACGAGTTTTTATCGGTCTGTAGAGAACCGCGGTCGGCCGTCTCATTTTATCGGCGTATAGCGGTACCTATTTCCTATTGCATACTGCTTTCAGCGTTCAGTAAAATGTTGAACCTGCTCACGTCATCGCATGCTGTGAACGCGTGCGCCGCGTCCCGCCGCCCGGCCCCCGCGCCCCCCGCCCCTTACCTCTATATTTACCGGCGCGGCGCGACGCCGGAGAACCGTCAGTTGGTCAACAGTCGGCTTCAACGGAGCCTTAGTTTACTGTCACGTGCAACCCTCGCGATGTCACCCCTTTACCACAATACACCACTTGACGTTGGCTCACTCACCAACGTTACGTAGGTGGTAGCGCAACTGACGCTTTTTAGTTTTAGAACATATTTTATATATTTTTTCCACTTTGAAGATTCTTTACGTACTTTCCTCTTTCGAAAATGGTTTCGCGGACTCGAGGCGCTCACGTGCTCGTTTGGGAGCAGCCAGGGTTGGAGGACCAGAGGCCGAAAAACAAGAGCGGTAAGTCGCCGGACATCTGTTTACTGTTCGCGTCAATCTGGCCCCCCACTAGCGGTCACTCCCACTTTTGTGGGATGACGTCACGGGCAAGGACGCCTTCTTCAGATTGATTTTTCTATCATCGTTAATTTATTCCTCTATAGTTAGGTTGAGGTATCTCATTAATTCTTGTGCAACACGTGTCGTGTTTGGCGCGCGATGTTTCCGCGAAAGATATTTGAGGCTGCATTGCTGGAATTCATGGTCAACTACGATTTAAAAAAAATGGAGAAATTAGTAAGGCGCATTTTGGAACATTTTTAAAATACATACTCTCGCTTTCTAATACTAGTAATATGTAGTTCATATTCATGATACAAAATATAATGTACCTACATCTATTACCAGTAATAGATACACATGTTTATAAGTTGCTTGTCATTTTTAAAGTACTTACGGAAACGAATGAACTGGTACTGTTTGACATTACATAAGTAGTTTTCATCTATACACATATTCATCTTTAATTTGTATTGAATTTACGCATTCAGTTGTCGTCTGAAGTCCTACATAAAAGAAGTTGATTGCCATTCATCTGTCTCTATATAATGTTTTTATGCGATATGGTTTTTACAAGGAAACACGATACGCTCGAGAAGCTCTTTTATCATGACCGTCCGATTGGATTTCCTATTCAAAGCTTTGTCACCATTTTTTTCCATACCTCTGTCTATTTGTCTGTTGGTTTTTGATTATTGTTTTTTAGTATAAATTAATCGGTTAATCGACACAACGATGTGATTATAATCAAAGTCCTATACTTTCTTTCTATGTAATAAAAAACGTTGGCAATCAGGCCTACTTTTACAGAAAAGACTGCTTAGATATGAAAGCCTTTAATTACATACGAATACTGCGTGATTTTATATTTTAAAGAATTAATCTGCACTTAAAACTAAACTACTAGTTTCCGAAGAGTATCTCGTTCTCTAGTATGAATGCAAGTATCTCTACAGTCTATTCATAACCTTGAATTAAAATTGATAGACTTCTTGGCGAAGTTTGAAAATTTTACCCTTTACATATCGTAGATCATAGAATACGTCTGCTCTCTTATACCTACTCGCATGCATAATCAATAAGATTTAAATTAGCTAATGTTTCTCATATATGTGTTAATATTACTTAAAATTAATATGTAATGGTCGCCTTCAAGGAATTTGAAAATAGAATTTGCATCTCTATTTGAAAATAGGTCAATGTTATGTAGATGAGAAGTAGAAACGCGGGAACATAGCACACACCTCATTAGAATTATATCTCGAACTTGAGGCAAGTTTGGTGACATCACTAGCAATTACATAGACAGCAAATTAAAAACAAAACTGTTCAATCAGAAACAAAAATCGATGTCTATCATCTACACTATCTATCTACACCATCACGCCTAATCCCTTGCGGGGTAGGCAGAGAGTACAAAGTGCCAACAGGTTCGTTACTTACATACTTCTCTGGCTTCCTCCACTTTCATAGTTCGTCTCATCTACACTACCAATATTATAAAGAGGAAAGATTTGTTTGTTTGTAATCGATAAACTACTGAACCGATTTTAATTATTCCTTCACCATTAGAGACTACATTATCTAGAAGTAACACCAGGTCTGCCTGGTAGGTGACGCTGTTGTCAACCCGGTGCTAACCGCGAAAAACTGTTAGTTGAAAAAAAATTAATGACTGTTCAAATCAAATCTTGCGTAAAGCATAGGTTGAGCTTAACTTCTAGATGTTACATTTAATAAAGTGGGCTATGTTTTGCTATTTTTATTTCGTTTCTACTTGATTTATTTTTAGGACAAAGCTTACCCAGGTATATTTAGCAGTTACTATCAAATGCACTTCAAAATACTTTTAAAGTATTTTGAAGTAAACTTGCACAAGTTGACATCTGTCAACTTGAACAAGTTGACAGATGTCAAATTTGATTTTTTCGCCAATGCCAAGTAATAATCAGAGATGGGCAATATGTAATCAGATTAATGATTACAATTTCATTTTGTAATATTCATTCATGATTCAAGATTAAAAGTGTAATCGTAATCTTTGAAGATTTCAAAATGTAATTGTAATCGTCAATCATTAATACACAATCACACCTATATTTCCCAAACGGGGGTGGTTAATCATTAATCTGATTACATTTTGCCCATCTCTGGTAATAATAGAATATAACAGTAAAATATAAAAAATTGGCTGATATCCTCTAAAATATGAATATAACATCAGCATCACGTGTCTCAATTATACGACAATTATATGACTTCGTCGAAATCGTTATAATTTGTACAAACAACAATTATTTATGTTACTTTTTTTTTTTTATATTATATGTACCTAATAATCACGTAATAATCGATACGTGACTATCGAGTAGAACCATCGGTAAGCAAACGACTTAAAATTGGAAGAAAAAAATGCCGATAAAGATGCTATTTTATTATAGTATGTACCTACATAGTACTACCTAATGGTAATTATTTTTTTTTTTTTTTTTTAAATTTTAAGTATTTATTTCATGAAGTTATTGTTTACATTATAACTTATAATAAAAACACTCACTTTAAACTAAAATATAAAATAAAACAAAGAAAAAAAATAATTATAAAAAATATATATATATATTATATAAAAAATAGGAAAGAAAATTAGCGAAATAAGAAATACGTCTGTATGTACATACTTGCTTACTGTTTGAGTTATTTAGGCGAGGCAGTTTACTTTATATGCAAATAACTTGCTAAAAATATCTAAATTATGCAAGAAACATACTCTTAAAATAATGTCAGCTTTATTTCATCATCAATGTGTCGGTGAACGTTAATTATTCGATATACTGATGATTGACTATAATAGAATCGATTTCAACTCGATATTGGTGCCACGGATCATGTAGGTATCATTAAATCACTAAAAAGCGTTAGTAGAATAAAAAGCATTGGCGATAATAAAACACTGAAGTTACATCGAATTGCTTTGAGGAATTTGATTTGACATGTCTTAAGTGTGTATGTATGTTATTTGATAAACTTGAGGTGGTTCTCCACCGCGACCATTCATATAATGAATATTCAGTTATGTCAAACACGAACAAACATCACACGCGAGCACAAAGTTTCTTTAAAAGTATGTTCCAAGGAACACCGCCTTTTCTTCTCTTAAATTAATGCTATCCTGACTGCTTGCAAAAAAATTCTAGCGACTGAGTGCTCTACAATGGACGTCTCCATTGTAGAGCACTCAGTCGCTAGAAATCACTCTACCTTTGTTAGATACATGTTTTATTGTAAATTCAGGGAAACAGGTGTAATGCCCAATCTGAAGTAAGCATATACTGTATCCTATCCTACTTATACATGTTAGGTTAAAGCTAAGCGACCGGGTCCGAAATACGGAGATCCGCAAAAGAACTAAAGTGGAAGACGTCAGATCCCCTATATTTCGACTCAAGTGGAGATGGGCAGGACACGTCGTAAGATGTGGTGATGGCATGTGGAGTAAATCTTTGACCGAATGGTGGTCACGGAAGGGATATCGCAATTGAGGAAGGCCAGTACAAAGATGGGTCGACGATGTGGTTAAGTGCGTTCGTAAGACCTGGCTAAGATTGGCTCAGGATAGGGATATGTGGCGTAAAAGGGAAGCAGGAAGTGATGATGTGATTTATACGATAACAATTGGAATCTTTCTTAAATAGACATGCTAAAACAGCTGATCATTTAAATGAACTTCGGAACACATAGGCAGTATAGCTCAATTGATATAATTGGACCAAAAATCTCGCCCACGTATGTTTTTGAGGGTTTTTGATTACGAATATGACAACTTTAAGAGATGGCGGAAGTGTAA
This sequence comes from Phalera bucephala, assembly GCA_905147815.2. NCBI lineage: Eukaryota > Metazoa > Arthropoda > Insecta > Lepidoptera > Notodontidae > Phalera > Phalera bucephala. The sequence goes on from LR990621.1 coordinate 26,911,707, forward strand.
ATATCGGTAAATACCGAAAATCATTCCTCACTATGTTGAAATTCTGATACATAATTCATGGACTAACCCTACTTAATAAGTCGTCAATGAAAGGTTTATAGCTTCCTTAAGCACTAAACAATGTTGTTAAATGAGCCTTACCTAGACCTAAATTTAAATAAAAAGAAAGAAAACCGAGCGATACTTAGCTTTTTCTTTGGCGGCATGAAAATAAATACCTGTTTCCACGGGCGCGGATCTGTTCTGGATTCCCGATTAATGGATGTGTGTAGGTTGTGTTTTGAGATTTTTTTTCTTACGTTAAAATATGCATGCACGTGCTTGTGCGGTATACGTTCTCGTACATGCATAGAGATGTATAACTCTTTTTTAAAGAAGCTGTATAAAAAAGTATTGAGTATCTAAATTCAAAATGTTATTACTTTTATTAAGAACTCTCTTCAAATTGGATAAAGATAGATAACCATTATATAAGTTTTTTTTAAAGGGTTATCCTGTTTTAAATAATTTACTTATGTTTTATTTCCTCGTCTTTTTCTTTAGAAATATTTGCCTTCGCACTATACACTAGTCATAAAATACAGTAAGTAATACAAGATTAAATAATTTGAGTACGTGTATTTGCATTAACATTTTAAGAATCAACACAGATAAAAAAATGCGTCGGGCATAAAAAGGTGAACAGACATTAGTTTTGTTTTTACTCTCGTATAGAAAAGTATAATTTCAAGACTTTATATCCCAAGGGATGGTCACAAAGATAATTGAAATGCTAAATACATAATATATTTGACATGGTATGGTAAATACATTTGACTGCCTCGTTGGTCTAGTGGCAAAGCGCATTGCTTTGTGATCACGAGGTCCTAGGTTCAAATCCTGGGTCGGCCACATGTAGTTTTTTCTAACGAAAACTTCCCAGTATGAGTCTGGAGTCTGGAATTGTGCCCGGTGTATGGCAATAGGCTCGCCCCCTATTACATGGGATCTAACATCGTCGGCAGAACGTGGGTATCCTCAGTACACCTCTGCCACCACCGCATGGGGAATATAGGCGTGACGGTGTAAATACATAAATCTAGCATAGGTATCATTTTCTCCCAATGCAGTGGAAAAACAATCTAAGAGCGTAGAAGAAATGTAGCAGAAATACTTTGGATTATATTTAATCCAATCTTTTTTAATAAACTTCCCTATAGTTCCCGGGAAATTACGAAGGTAAACGACTCTACATTTTGTTTTAAACAAACACAAACAGACAAAACGTACACACACTACATATTTCCCTATTACAGAATTTAAGAATAAGATATATTTGCAATACTTTAAAAGGAAAATTTCAACCCATAGGCATTTCGGTTTTGTGGTTTTCAAACACGTGTTGTTATCAAGCAATCGTTATTTGCAAAACTTGAAAAATAGGTTTGAGAGCAATAATATATGTGCTCTCAAAACCCTGTGAATTTTTCCTGCAAACTTAATCGAGCCTTAGAAGGCTTCCGTTAACTTGAAGAATTATATAAGCTTTTGTAGAGATGAGGACGATTAATGTGTAATGGGAATGGGAATATAGTTACTACTGACCAACCCTTACTCCCTACGACTCCGACCTCTTCGTGAGGTCGCTATCTGAGCTTGATACGTCATAACTAATACTCGTTTAAAAAAATAACGCGCTCTTTGTCTGTATGGAAAAATACCTTCTTTTACCTACGTGGTCTATTTGAGATACTTCATTATGTATAAAATGTTGACAGACAACGTAGGATAGGAAAGTATTTCAAATATATCTGACTACACTTCATTTATGAAGATTAATTTGTATTATCATATAACTTTTTCGCTTTGCATGCGGCAAATGTATTAGCGCCCATTACTTTATCATAGCTTATCGCTAATTCATCACTTGTTGAGATAAAAATGAGTAACAGATTAGTTTCCGGAATTTGCGTAAAAATTGTTTATGGTCATCAAGCCTTGTGCGATAACAGCGATAAATTAACCTTATGAGTTCGTGAAGCAGAAACCAATGAATTAATGCCGTATCTATTCTCTAAAGTTAGTTGCCATAATTACATAAAATGATCAGAGTCCTGTATTTAGGGTCTAATTTATGTGTGTATATCAATGCATGATACTGTAAAGAGCAAAGTCATCATGTATACGACATAACATAACTCTACTATCTAGTAAATTAAAATCGTTTGTGTGATAAATGACTGAATTTTATTATACTTATATTAGTATACTTACTTACATGGAACTTTGTGTTGCTCGTTATGAAAATGAAAATAAAAAATATTAAATAATTTTTTACGAATTTTCTTCTAGGGAATTACGTTTACATATATGCTCGCTTTATTAAAAAATATGATTAATTTTATTTTATATAGGTCCTTTAGTTAGAGCTACACTATCTTACCATGACCAAATAGACCGTATCTTATCTGAAGGATAAGACAAGAGTCTCCGTAACCGGCGAGCGTGTATGAGACGAACTATGAGAGTGAAGGAAGTCAGAGAGGTATGTAAGGAAAGAACCTGTTTGAACTCTGTACTCTTTGCATACCCGGCAAGGAATCTGGCGTAATTATATAGATAGATAGAATTAAGATAGCAACATAGCTGTCATATTCTATTATGATCAAAAAAATAATTTTTATTTCCATTTACTAGCAGTTTCCCGCGACTCCGTACCCGGTCAACAACAGCGCCACCTACCGGGTCTATGTTGTATAGCCTATGTTACTTCTGGATAAGGTAGCTTTGTAATGGTCTCAGATAATAACCGGTCACGGTTGCTTCGGTGATTATCTGAGGAAGATTGGACGCGAGGCGACGACGACCTGTCACCACTGCGGTGGGGACCAGGATTCCGCCCAGCACACGCTCGAAGAGTGCCCAGCGTGGGCCTCCGAGCGGCGGATCCTGGTCGACCGGATCGGACCGGACCTCTCCCTGCCGGCAGTAGTAGCGGCTATGCTGGCAGGGGAATCGGCGTGGGGGGCCGTATCCTCCTTCTGCGAGACCGTGATGTCCTAGAAGGAGGAAGCCGAGCGGGATCGGGAGAGGGCCGATCCTGCTCGACGAAGGCGACGGCGCCGGGGCGGGGGCACAGCCCGAGGAGGACGGCGGCGTGGTGTGGCTCACGTCGCCGTGAGCACCGCGTCGGTGCGGGGCGGAGCATGTCATCAAGTCTCCCTCCGATGGCGGGCTCATCAGAGCAAGGCACAAGAGGGGCACCGGTGCGTTCCATACGGAGATCCCGGAGCCCCTCCAAAGTGCTGATGTCGGCCACCCTGGGTTTTTAGTCGGTAGGAATCCGACACGCCCCGCGAGCTTCCCCCGAGGCTCGCGGAAGTCCTACGCAGGATTTTCCCCAGGTAAAAAAAAAAAGCTTTGTAATGGTAAATGAATTATTAAGTTTATTTGTAATAAACATACAAATCTTTCCTCTTTATAATATTAGTATAGCAGTGATAGCCTAGTGGTTAAACCGTTGGACTGCAAAGTCAGAGGTCTCGAGTTCAAACCGAGGCACGCACCTCTGCCTTTTCGAAAGCATGTGCGTATTAAACATTAACTATCACTTGCTTTAACGGTGAAGGAAAACATCGTGAGGAAACCTGCATGCCTAAGAGGTTTTCGAAGGTGTGTGGAGTTCGTCAACCCGCACTGGGCCAGCGTGGTAGAATGTGGCCTAAACCCTCTCAGTTAGAGAGGAGGCCCGTGCCCGACGGTGGGGCAGTTTCTTAACAGGGCTAATATTATTATTGTATTTATTACCGTTCCCTCCTTGGTGAAAGAAATGTAATTATTTGTGTAGTTCGCTATAAAATGCATACCATCATTATTTAGGTTTCTCACTTTATTTGTAGCTTATAATAAATAATTGTAGGTACCGTGCGTATATACAGATAACAATAAACCGAAATGAAAGCATGAAAATTTAATTTTCTATTTCCACCTGCTTTATTCTTATGACTTCCACAGTTTTAAAGCGCATACCAGTTCTAACGAAGAATAAATCATTCCGATTTAATATATCTATTTATGTCATCACGTCAGATCCCTTGCGGGGTAGGCGGAGAGGACAGTGTTCCAACAGGTTCCTTCCTTACAGACCACTCTGGCTGCCTCCACTCTCATAGTTTATACACCCGCGCCGGTTACGGAGATTATGACTTGATTTAATATAGGTGTAATAAAATTTAACTAAGCTTAGATTGCCTCGTCCGATTTAAACTAGTTTTCAACCTTTTGTTGTCTGCGATTGTCCATTATAAAGCTGGGAACGTTTTCAGCACAATACGCGTCCGTGTAATGCCTTTCGACCGGTTTCATCGCGAATACCAATGTACGAATTGTATTGACCTATGTACTCGTCGTATATATGTTCGCCTAATGAGATTCATTGCGTTGTGTAGCGTTATCAGATAAAGGTGTTAATGGATTCAGTTTATGAGGAGATATTTGATGTAACAGGATATTGGATATAAGTACTGCGGTGCATTTCGCTAAAAATTGAAATTGACATTCGGCAAGGATGACTTTGCTAGTATAAGTACAGGCGCTGGCTTAGGTAGTCAATAGACAATTTTTGGTAGGTAATAGCCAGTAACGCATATGTCATAAAAATGCGGTGAAATCGAACCAATTAAGTTTCATTTAGATCATCTTAAGTATCTTAAGTAACTTCATCTTAAGTATCAACTGAAACGAAAGAATGATGATCGTATTTCTCAGAAGCGGTCAATCAACTCTCGTACTGTTTATTCTCAACTACAAGTACAGAACTAAATAAATTGCAATTTAGTAACTGTTAATTTATAATTACATGCAACTTGAAATAAGGATAATTTTGTACAATTTATCGGTCCCTACAAGGTCTACCGATGGTAAGGCCTGGTAAGGTCGCGGACTTAGACTTGTGTAGACCGCACATTGCTAACAAAAATGACGCCAATAGCGGCCTCAGTTACGAACTATGTGTGCGTGATGCCAGTGTGCGATTGTCCAAAAGCTGTCAATGTGTGCGTGCGCGTGCACGTACTACAATTTATCAACCTATTTATCAACCCATTTTGAAGCTGAATCCGTACAGCAAAAAGCAAATGAGGTCTTTGCCTTGGAGTGGGCATCTTCCGACGTCCGTTCCGATTATAATACAATTAGTGATCTTCACAGTTGTGCACTCGTTTTTTTAATGTTTTTATGTTTTCTTTATTAGGTTCACCAACGATTGTTTACACTATTGAGACAGTAGAAAAAACATGTGTTAAATAAGATCTAAATGTAACAATTACTTATAGGTAAACACCGCTTGCACAACATAACTAATAATGAATTAAACATAATAGGTACAAAAACTAACTAAACTCTATCTATCTATCTATAACCTCACGCCAGATCCCTTGCGGGGTAGGCAGAGAGTACAGAGTTCCAACAGGTTCTTTCCTTACATACCTCTCTGGCTTCCTCGACTCTCATAGTTCGTCTCATACACGCTCGCCGGTTACGGAGACTCTTGACTTTTCCATCAGATAAGACTCGGTTTATTTGGTCGTGGTAAGATAGTCTAGGTCTTCCCCGGTACCTGCATCCTTCCACTTTCACATTGTATATCTGTTTTGTCATTCTTTCCTCTGGCATTCTTTCTATATGCCCGAACCAACGGAGCATGCCCTTTCTCATCTTTACACCGATACTATCTTTCATACCTACTCGCTGTCTTACTATGCTGTTGCTAATGCGGTCGGTCAGCTTCACTCCGCACATCTTCCGCAGAGCTCGCATTTCTACCGCATTTATCCTACTTTCATTCTCCTTCTTACATACCCAGCTCTCGCTACCATATAACAGCGTTGGGACAAGAACTCCGTTATGTATGGCCAGCTGCGCCTTATGGCTTAAGTGCCGGCTCCCGAGTAGCTTTCCCATCGCACCATTCACTCTGTTCCCTGCACTCACTCTTCTCTCTATGTCAGCGGTGTATTTCCCATCCTTACTGAAGGCGCATCCAAGATATACAAACTCATTCACTTGCTCCAGCACATCGTTACCAACCACAATCCTTACATTCGTTCTGGTTTCTTCCCTTTCAAAAACCATAATCTTGGTTTTCTTCACATTCAAGTGTAAGCCATTGATCATGCAGTCGTCTTTCATAACTGTGACTAGTGTTTGCAGATCAGTGGCTGTTGGCGCTATTAAAACCGCGTCATCTGCATAAAGTAGATGGTTTACCACTAAGTCACCCATTTGTACACCTTCATTCATCGCTTTCAGTCTTTGAAGACTTTTGTCCAGATATATTATAAACAGTCTAGCGGACAACACGCAACCCTGCTTGACGCCGATTTTAACGTCAAACCAGGGTGACCTGTTACCACCCACCCGTACGCATGCCTTGCAGTCCACATAAGTGGACTGGACGGCTCGCAACAGAGTGCCATATATACCATACTCTGGCAAAATGTCCCAAAGTCTCTTTCGCACAACTCTGTCAAATGCCTTCTCCAGATCTACAAAACCGCAGAAAATCTTCCGGCCCACTGCCAGATGCTTCTCTACGATGTTGCGGAGTGAGAAGACTTGATCCGAACATCCTCTTCCAGACCTGAAACCCCCTTGTGCCTCGCACAACATTCCATCGGACTTCACGCGCATTCTCCGTTCAATAATTTTACCGTACACCTTGGCTGCCAAGCTGATCAAACTGATGGCTCTGTAATTGGCGCAGTCATATTGTGAACCCTTGCCTTTATACAAGGGTACTATGACTGCGCGGCGCCAATCTGTAGGGACTCTACCGGTCCTCCAGCAAAGGTTTGCAAGGGCCCGGAAAGCGTCCCGGACGCAAGTTCCACCATATTTGATCATCTCGGCAGATATCATGTCTACTCCCGCAGCTTTACCGTTTTTCATACTTCCTATCGCCCATTCAACTTCTTCCATAGTGATGTCCTCCGTTGATTCTGGTGCCGCAATCTCGCCTTTAGGCACGTCTGCGGCATCAGCATCCGGGTCATCTCCATACATTTCTCCAAAATATTCACTCCACCGGTTTAGCACAGCTTGTGTGTCTGCAAGAATGTCACCATCTTTAGATTTTATCCTTTCCATTCTGGAGCCTGACGAATCACCTCGAGCCTTTCTCACCTTGCTCCAAAAGAGTTTGGTGTTGTTCTCGAAGTTCTTCGCCAGCCTCTCCTCCTCAATCATACTGGCTCTTTCACGCTTTTCTTTCACTAAAGTTTTAGTGGCATTCTAGCATTGCCGGTATATTTCTAAACTCTAAAGTTGACATAACTAATTTAAAGGTAAGAAATAACGAAAAAAAAATCCGTAGCGCCACACTAGTAATTATTTCTGTGCCAGGGGTGCGTTACAAACATCAATTTACACACACACAAACATCTAGACCGAAACATATTTGTGGGGCACACGAAAATTTGTCCCGTGCGGGGATCATACCCGCGACCACGTGATCCAGTGGTCGGAATGACTTCAGCTCAACCACTGGACCAAGGCATTCGCAATTATAGGAGAACGGTATTTTATTCGCGTTCGTTCTGATTTTCGTCAGTATAAACTTTAAAATTAGTTCTCGTTAGTATCACTTAGCAACTTAAAACCTTGGAATAACGCCTTGTACTTGAATATAATTTCTTGTAAAATTTTGGAATACTGCTCGATATTTGATGTAAATGCTTACACCTAACATAGCACTACTATACTATATACCGTACAACAATTATTTAAAAAAATAAGAAGTAATTAGATGTGACCTAATCGTAGGTCAGATGGTGTTGTTGGGGTTTTCTTAACGAAACATTTTCTATGGGAGTTTGGTGTTTAATATTGTCCTTTTGTTGCCAATACAACAGCAGCGAAAACAGAGTGTACATTATACACCTCTGCAACTTAATTAGGCTACTAAAGCGAGACGGTTTAGGTTTATTTATAAATAAATAGATGATTATGAGAGTGGAGGAAAGGTATGAACCTGTTGGAACTCTGTACTCTCTGCCTACCTCGCAAGGAATCTGGAGTGATTATATAGATATATAGATTATGTAGATATTGTGTGAAGAATTAAATCTCATAGAAAAGTAATTAAGTGGAACGTGTTTGTCAGGTAATAAATACATGCTTATTATGACTTGACTGACGGAACTTTAATAATTCAAGTTGACTTGGTTTATTGATATACGAATGTTAATTATATAAATGTTATATTGACGAGATATTTTAAGCTTAAAATTAAATGAATACAAGTTTTAATAGGCTCGTGTCATAAATAACCTAGTTCACACCTTTTTCATTAACACAGTAATCTTCTTCAAACTTCAGACCAATAATTTCTTTACACCAATACTAAAAGATACTAGTAAGGTCTAATCAAATGGTATTTATAATAATATAGATCGGAGATAAGTTTAATATTTTATTAATGATGTGAAATCCTGTTATGCTCCCCACGATGATATTTATTATCGGTGTCGGAGGTTTAAAAATTTTCTGAGAATATTTTTATCTTTTTTATTCGCCAAGATGGACACAAGTAATTTATTTAGAATACAGAATGTACATATAATTTTTTTTAAGGAGAAGCATTTTATCATAATGCGTGAATACTCTGTAAAAATGGATGTGCCTTCTTTTTATTGATAACGGCAATAGGTTGTGAAATTGAGCCATTTTTGCCAGTATCGAGTAGCAATATTAACAAGTTGTTTTCTAAATTGAAAACATCACTTTTCGTTGGCAGCATAAGAGTCAACAGTAGTCTCAAATTCACTAATACTTTTTCTGACGCCTGAAAATGATTTTTTAAATCAAACTACCTGCCATCTTCAAATTTCGTAAGTGCCATGTACACGATATCAGGATTTACACATCAACCAATCTACTAAACGCATTTTTTCGCTGAAATATAAAACCTGAAGTTAAGAAAAACATAAACCCGATAAGATTTTTAATACGTATTCCAATAGATGCCAAATAATTGTCAAGTAAGATAATTATCAAATCGATTAGATAATAATTCTTGCGTAGGGTAAACAATTGCATCATCATCAATTTTCAGTTCTTACGTCAAATGTGGCCAGCCTGAAAATTACAAACGTATTACTCATAACTGCAAAAGTAAATTCTTATATCTTATCTCATAACTGCAAAAAAACCCCGCCGTAGCTAATTCCGAATTGGCGCCAAAAACAGTCTAGGATGTTTATGGTTGCCAATTTTTTTTTCGGTACGGGACAGTTCCATTTTACGGTTTATGACGAAGGCAGATTATTTTATCTAATTTAAGAAATAAATATATGATGTGTTATTTTTATTCCTGTATATTTGTATTTTGATTTCACATTTGAAGGACGATTATTTGTATTTTGACTAACTGTACTAGATACTTATTGTATTTACATTTTATAGAAATACATAAAATGATAATAGCGGGTTTCACATACAATGTAGGGATTACTTAATAGTGCACCCGTCCCCCTACAGCGACTGTCCCAACCGAGGGCGCCTCGAAGAGGTGCCCTCGAGTATGGCGCCTCTTGCCCTTCTGGCTGGCTAGAGCGTAGTGGTTGCACGCTCGCCTTTAAGTCCGGTGAAGCTGTAAAGGCCTCGCGGCCAACAGCGTACATCATTCACATACATACACAATGTAGGTATAAGGTTATTCAATTCGTTTTATCTCGGTTTGAATACCAAGGATATTCCCCAAATCGATAAAGTTACTTAATGAAAATTCTTTGTGGTTCACTAACGCTTCAAAATAACATAATTTTTTTTTTTGGTTCTCATACATTGTAAATTCATTCATTTTACAATGTATGAGAACCTAAATTAGTCACTGTTATTCCAGTCGCCTATGAATATTTAATACACCACCTACCATTTGAGGAAAAATAATAATAATAATAATAATAATAAATTTATTCAATGTTTCAGAGGAATTTTTTTTACATCACAGGTATTATATGTACTTAATAATAGGGAACAAGAACAACAACTTTGTGGTGCGGTGGTATCTGTACTAGTTATAGAAAAACTGTATGACAGATACCTTCGCCTTCCTATAAGTACAGAGAATATTATTATTGGGTGCAATTGGTACATTATAATTAACAAAATATTATTATTATATTAAATACAAAATAAAACTAAAACTTGTCCCAAAGAAAATTCCGAATAAAAGTAAATTACAATTTAAAATCAGAATAAATAATGATTACAAATTTCACATGCGGATATACTTACCTGTGAGTGCGTCCGTGTGCATGTGGGTGTGTGTGTGTGTGTGTGTGTGTATTTGTGTGTATAGAGTTTGTAATAGAATCTACTTTGTCGTTATGAGTAATTTTTCAGTGTCATCGTAAGATAGTTTCTTCAACCAGGCCTTGATCGTATATTTACACTGCGACAGGGGTAAACAATAAATATTATTGCTTTTGTTGGCAAGGTTATAAAGTTTAGGACCCAACACCATATAATTTCTGGAGGCTAGAGCAGTTTTAGACAATTTACTCCCACAAACAAGATCTCTCCGCCTTTTGCAGTGGTAAGCACTATAGTTAAAGGGAAGGGACTTATGTACACGTAAAACTACGTGAAGGACAAAGAGCTGTCTCACAGTAAGTACGTCGCTTTGTAAGTAAAGGCTTGATGTAGGATAAAGAATATGCTTTTTTAACATTACTTTTAAGACAGCTCTCTGTGCTCTTTCTAGTTTGATAAGAGATGTTTTATATGTTCCTCCCCAGGCTGCAATACAGTACGATAACACAGACTCAGCCAACACAAGGTATACTGTTCTAAGAGTCATAGGGTCAGCTGATGATCTTAACTTTTTAAATGCGTACATTAACTTTCTGATTCGAGAAGTAAGTGAGTCGATATGCTTGTGCATGCTGAGAGTGCTGTCAATCTGAACACCTAGATACTTAATATCATTAGATCTCTTGATGGGAGGACAGCGGCAACTTTCTGTTTGATTGGAACTGCAGTGGTGGGCTTTCATTACGTAAGAGTCATATGAGGGCTGGGAAGCTAGGTACAAAGAAAAAGTGACATAGTGCGTTTTATTCAAATTGAGTGTTAGTAAGTTAGAGTGTAACCATTTCACCACTGCTGTCAGTGCCTGTTCTGCCAGTCGTCGAGTCTCGCTCCATGTGTCCCCATGAATAAGAAGAGCAGTATCATCCGCATAAGCAACTACCTTACAATGCGGAAGTTGAAGTTGACACATGTCGTTGATATATATAAGGAATAGCGTAAAAATAAATCATGGACCCAGTAATTTACCTACATTTTAAACTTACTATACTTTTACGAGTATTATTTCAATAATGTGTTCTGATCATTGATTGTTTAATCATCATGAAAACTATAACCCTTTTTCTTTGCTATCGTTATTAGGTCTAGACGAAGCTTTTTAAGTGCAATGTCGCGTCAAAGAGACTAATTGGAGCACTTTTATGACTTTTATGATACACTTTCAGAGAATTATATATATTATATATATATACCTCTACTCTAAAGCATCTAATAAATTTTATATTTTCTACTGTAATGCCAAATACTAATTATAAGCTTAAAATTATGTTGAATAACTGTAGGACGGTGCCTTAACCTTTACAGTACAGAATTTCTATGCGATATCTAACAGTATGATCTACTAGTCTCAAAAATCTGTATAGTTGAACATGGGTTTAAAAATTTCTTAATGAATAAGCATAGAAATATTGCACTAGCAGCCAAGAAAAAGTGTTCAATACACCTATCGAATTTCTCTCATTTCTAAATATAACAGCAATGCACAAAACTATTTTGGCAACTAAATGAAAGTCTGCTGACTATTTTTTTAAGGTTCCGCTACTCTATGAATCGATTGATTTTTTCCGTCCTCATATGAAGAAGATAGAATTTTAAAATGGTTAAGTGAACGAATTAATTCCTCTCCCAAATAAGATACGCCTCTATACCTTTTTTATTTCAGATGTCTTTCTAAACCACCAACAACGATTTTCTGAATTACCGGTCATCAGTATCAATATCGCAAAATTTTTAATTTCTCTTAAACGACTTATTTTTTTTCTTTTACCGTGTTCTATTTTAGGCATGATATTATCACCCTTATAAATTAATAGCTACCTATAATTTAGTTAAAGTTTCATTGCTTTTAATTACAGACAGCTTTAGTAAATTAATATTCACGGCAAATTGACGTTTTGGCTCACATTCTAAATTTTATTGGCAAGTACCGGTGACCCCGTCTGATTTCCTTGATACCGGAGATATGGAGATATTTATAAATATCACTTTTTTGGCTATTGGTGGGTTATTTTTAACATGAAAGACTTTCTTGTATATTTAAGTTTGTATAATGTGTTCTTAGCTATAATAAATACTATTTCTGTAAAACTTTCACGCTAAATCTCGATGGTAGATAGAAAATTATAGGTAATCGTGGATTGGGGGGTTGATTCAAAACTTAGATTTATTCTAAGATTCGGAATAAAAAAAAATACCTTTTTTACTAAAAATTATTTAGGTATTTTTTTTATTAAAAGGGTTAAAACCCTTATTTAGGTATATTCAGCTCAGTCGAGCGGTAGTGTGTAAGAACGTAGAGAAACATAAAATGTACACTTCATCTCTCTATATCACCACGCCAGATCCCTTGTGGGTTACGCGGAGAGTACAGAGTTCCAACAGCTTCCTTCCTTACAGACCTCTAAAGCTTCCTCCACTGTCATAGTTCGTCTCAAATACGCTCGCCTCTCGAGACTCTTGACTTGCGCTCCGAATAAAATACGGTCTATTTGTTCATGTTAAGATAGTCTAGGCCTTCTACGGTACCTACATCCTACAACTTTCTTATCGTATAGCTATCTGTTTTGTACAGTTATAGTATTAAATACGTCTTGAGATTGAATATCCAGTCACACTGAAATTTGATTTATTAATAACCACGGGCTTTAAAATTTTATGTGTGTGTTCAGTTATCCTCTGTATGTTATTTTAAAATATAAAAGTGTTTTATTTACGGATCTATAGAGAAAATAAAATTGGTGCGAAGATATTCTTTCCGTTAGTTAGACGCACACGGATGAAGATTGTTTCTACGGGGAGTTTTTTAGAAGCTCTCCCAGCTTCTTATATCATTTATTATCTCACGGTTCGGCAGACGCCTCTCTAAATTCGCGGTGATAGAGAATAGGTCATTCTCTAACATAAAAACCTAGTGTGGATTGTTAGATGGCCACCTGCTCTGGAACTCATCAAGCCGTGTTAGCGTGTTTTCCAAACTACGGAGACGCTCGAATATGTAAATAGTTACCATAAACGGTCACCTATCTCAGACTTATTGAGCCGAACGCTGATTAAGCTTGGTGATTGCTACAAACACATGCCCTTGAGCTAGTTGCCCCCTTGCCCTTCTGGCTCGAGCGTAGTGGTAGCACGCTCGCCCTCTTGTCCGGTGAAGCTGTTAAGCCCCGCGACCAACAGCGTAGATCATTCACACACACACACACACACACACACACACACACACCCACACAACACACACACACACACACAGCTACAAACACTTAGCTCGGTGTTTGTAGCGCTGTGTGCGCAATAGCATTAAGATTATTTTAGCAAAAAAATATTAGTCATTTGTAGTAATTATTTTTAATAATTAGGTATTTATAATATTAAGGATGTAGGTACTGGGGAAGGCCTAGACTATCTTACCACGAATAAATAGATCGAGTCCTATCTGAAGGACAAGTTAAGAGTCTCCGTAACCGGCGAGCGTGTATGAGACGAACTATGAGAGTGGAGGAAGCCAGAGAGGTATGTAAGGAAAGAACCTGATGGAACTCTGTACTCTCTGCCTACCCAGCAAGGGATCTGGCGTGATGATATAGATGCATAGATAGATTATATAAAAAATATATTATGCGTAGGTACTTATATCAAGGAAATTAAGTACATATCTGTTATTGTTTATTCAAGACATGTATGTACTAACGCGGTAAATATAAACTTTTTTCTTTCTTTTCTTCTATATTTTGTATGTCAACTATATTTTAAGTTCGAAAATATATGAAAGTAGGTACATACTTTTCATTATTTTTTTAAAGAATATAATGGAATGGAATTCAGGTGAATTGGGAATGCCATCATGACATTCACACCTTACATTGTCATGAGACTGACTAATGAAATGTCATTGTTTTAACATTTCAATGTAGCAATTAAAATTTTGGCTAGGTGCCTATTTGGGGTAAAAAGTGTGTATGTAAAACACATCCGTTCCAAAATTGTTTGTATTGCATTTGTTTTTTGTGATTTGTGTGTGATGTGTTGAATATATGACAATGGCATGTGAAAATGTGACAATTTGTTAATCGTAAAATCTATACAAAACTGCTTTATTAAACAACACCCGCCGTGACAAAACGACAATTTTATCATTTCTTGACAAATGTCTCATCGTCGGTTTTGAACACACTTTAGTGGTGGTGTATATTTTAAGTGAAAAAGGCAATTATGCCATATATAAAAATGCATCTAGTCTGATTACACATTAATACCGTCATCCCATATTATCGTCAATTAAATGATATCCAAGCTGTAAATTATCTTCTGTTTACAACGTTGTATTGCCCGGTTTAACGATTATCTTATCAATGTGAAATTACACCGACCAATACTTTGTCCATGCATTTAACTGACCTATGCCTACCTTAATACTTCGCATGATATGATAAAGAAATAATATACGTAATATAAAAACATGAATATCGTATCTAAAGGTGCGTGTCCACTACATCCAATATGATCGCGATTCAATAGCGCTCTACGATACTGTACTCGCCTACGAACACGTTTGCGAACACGACCGCCCTGCAGCTACTCCGTGTAGTGTTCATCTTCGTCTGCGCCCTTATTCACTATGAACAAACGCGGAAGGTTACGATAACTTCGCGAAATATTTGTGTTTTGTATGACACTGATGAATTAAACGACCATTTCACGACGTTATTGAGACGCGTCGCGTTAAAAACATAATTGGTCATAGCGAATAAAGTTCCTGAACACGCACTAACGCGATCGTATGAATGTACAGGGCCCAAATTATTTGAAAAAAAAATCAACTAAAATCTAATTGTAACTACAAGGCAATCATTTTTAGTATTCCCTAAATAAACGAAAACATTTAGACGATGTTGATCGGCGATGGTTAAGATGTTGTTTCAGCGGAATTTGGATAGTTAAATTGGAGCCCAGGTCCATTATTAGCTAGTCCATCATTTAGTGATACTCAAGTGGCTTACAGAAACCCAAGAAAATACTACTACACAATCATTTAACGAAGTTATCGTAATGTTTCGCGTTCGGTCATAGCGATATTAGGGCCCTGGATGTTTAGTGCGTAATGTACGCATCCATCCAACACTCTTCGTTTGGGTCGTGTACCGTTCGCTCAGGTTCGCTGGCGGCTATGATCATATTGTTCTCCACGTGCATTCGCAAAAAAACGTACAGTGATGTTTTGGTATAGGCCTTATAAAATATACATCAGCAACGATAGTCTCTTAATATTTTTAGTTTGTCAAATCGCTAATATTCCTTATTTTACATACGTTGGCGAACATTTTTGAGACCCCATTATTAGAAATATTTTCAAATATATAATAATATCAGCCTATACTGCCCACTGCTAGGCAAAGCCTTTTCTCACAAATCGTGGTGAGAGATTAGGTCATGTTTCACCACGCATACCCAGTGCGGATTGGTGGAGGCAGGTTTGTGGCCACCTACTGTTGGAACTTATAAAGCCGCCTTTAAGGCTTCCAACTCGGCTTAACGACTACCACATTATGCGGTAACTGGGTCCAACGGCGTGCCTTCCGAAGCACGGAGACGCTCGAATATGAAAATGCCACAAACGGTCACCCATCTCAGGCCGACCGAGTCGAACGCTGCTTAACCTTGGTGATCGGTAAGAACACCGTTGTCGCACAGCGCTACGAGCGCCTCAAATATACAAGATCAATAATATTAATGTATTTGATTCATAACAAAAGCGTGCAAGCGGCTTAAACACTGAGAATGTTAATCGACTTATCTTGCTGAATATAGCAACTGCGTAATTCTACTACCCGATAAAGATACATTGTACGACATGGGACTGACATCAAACGAGACCAATCCATGAACTAGGGTCGTTCCAACGAATAAGATCTAAAATAACAACATCCGAACGATCAACGACAAACAGAATTTACGAGACACGGAAACAGTATTTAATAAAATTTCGTATGATGTAGGGAATTGGCAATAAAGTGACGACACAAGTGGCGACCGATCGCTATCGGTCGACTGCTATCGATCTAATAACCGTCTAGTTTATCGTTTAATAACATTTGGTGGTGGGTATTGCACTATTATTAACATAGGTCATGAAAATATACAAGATATTTTCTGTGTAACCGGCGCGCGTGTATAATACGAACTAGGAGAGAGAAAGAAGCGCGAGAGAGGTCTGTAAGGAGAGAACCTGTTGGAACTGTGTATTATCTGTGATATAGAATAGATATTAACATACCCTAAAAAGAAGAAAGTTGTCAATATCACTATAACTGCCATTGTTTCTGTCTATCTTAGTGTCGACGTGATTTAACGTATTAAAAGCACAATCTGACTCAAAAATTGATCCCTTGGTGTCAAACCAAATAACTCGACTTGTTCCTATTTCGGTGTCTACTTGAGTTATTTTGATAACAAAAATATAAAGCACAAATTTAAAAATCCCGCTAAAATCTTTCACAACAACAGAAGAAAATATAAACATTAGGTCCTGCTCAAAGATTACTAAAAGTCGAAGCTCATTCTTTTAGTATTTTTAATATTAAGACACAGCCCCGTTCAACTCTTTTGTAATTTTGTTATAGATTCTTGTGCGTTCTAAAAATGTACTCATCAAAGCAAAACGATGTTTGACAGTGAAAATTAGCTCGAAGTCTCTAAATTTTTTTTTAATTTTGTTCTCAGGTGGCCTTGGCATGCGCCATTGGGTGACGTTCATGCTCTTCCTGGGCATGGCGAACGCCTACATCATGAGGACGAACATGTCGGTAGCTATAGTCGCAATGGTGAACCACACGGCTCTGCCTGTGATCTCTGAGCATATGGACACCGAGTGTGGGGATGTCAAGAGCAACAGCAGTAGCGTAAGTGTATACATACCTCTTTCTCACACCCATTTTCCTTTCATAGGTAGTGGTACATAGTATCCCCACATTTCCCTGCGGTATTTTAAGTGCCATTGTGATAGGGGACGAGCCTGTCGCTATTCTTAAGACACTTAAGAATCCTAGATATAATATATAAAATAAAAAAAATCTATTTTTATCCATTAAGCAGTGAAAGCCGTTGAACTGTAAAGTCAGAGGTCTCGGGTTCAAACCCAGGGACACACCTCTGTCTTTTCGAAAGCATGTGCGTATTAAAAATTAACTATCACTTGCTTTAACGGTGAAGGAAAACATTGTAAGGAAACCTGCATGCCTAAGAGTTTCTCGAAGGTGTGTATAGTTCGCCAACCCGCACTGGGCCAGTGTGGTGAACTATGACCTAAGCCCTCTCAGTTTGAGAGGAGGCCTGTGCCCAACAGTGGGACAGTTTCTTAACAGGGCTAATATTATTATTATTTATATTATATTTTTATCCATAAAAAAAGAGATAGTGTTACTATTTTGAAGTCTTTGTGGCATCGTAGCTTTTAATTGCATGAACTATTTTACTACTGGAAATCAACTGATTTCTGGTGTATCATACCATCCTGATGTTAGCCGATCATCATCATGGTTAGCCGTTTATAATTAGTTGTTATTAATCAGCCTATACTCTCTCCTAGCTGGGCAAAGCCCTTATCTTACAAATCGAGGTAGGAGATATCAGGTCATACTCCGCCGAGCGGTCCCAGTGCGGCGCGGTGGAGCGTTTATAAATACTTATCCTTTTTATTTGTTGCAGGTGACTCAAGATGGTACATTCGTCTGGACGTCAACGCTGCAAGGTTATATCCTGTCATCCTTCTTCTACGGCTACGTGATCACGCAGATACCCTTCGGGATACTGTCCAAAAGGTAATTTTTACACAATATTTTATAATCCGCAGATTTGGAAAGGAAAGAACCTGTTGGAACTTTGTACTCTCTGCCTATCCCGCAAGGGATCTGGCGTGGTGATATAAATAGATAGATTTGGACGCATAACTAGTTTTATAATGTCGCTGGCAAAATGTAACAGCGACACAATTAAAAAGCAAGTATAGGAGAAATGAAGCTATACAAAGTTTTGGAAGTGGAGTGCTAATTCAAATATAGAATTGTGTCACTGAACACTGTTACATTCGGCCATTCAGCCCAAAAATATAAAAAAAAAATAAACAAGAGAAAGTAAACTAGAGTCTCCGTAACCGGCGAGCGTGTATGAGATGAACTATGAGAGTTGAGGTAGCCAGAGAGGTATGTAAGGAAAGAACCTGTTGGAACTCTGTGCTCCCTGCCTGCCCCGCAGGGGATATGGCGTGATGATATGTATAGATAGACAGAAAGTAAACTACCACCCTAAGGTACTTCAAATTTTCTAAACCGTCAGGTTTCAGGAAACATAGAAGAACTAACTTACGACTATACTTCACCAACCATCCAGGCAGGATTTAGGCTTTTTTCCTTATTTTAAGGCGTAGTGTAATTATGACGTTTATTTTCACACCAGTCGTGTGCCCGATGGCATTTCTGGTTGGTAATTTATAATCCCTCATGGTGTCCCATCAAAAGCTATGGTGGATGAATTAAAAAAAAAATCCTTTTTTATCGCTCACCTACTATTTATGTAAGGAAATCCTGTGCAAAATTTGATGCTTTTAGAACGACCGGCTTAAGCCAAACAATATCTGTCTGTCTCAGTCAATGTTGGAATTTTATAAAATATTATGAGGAAGTAATATAAACTCTTGCGAAATATAAATAGTTACATAAGTAGATTAGCAGGTACTTACAAAAATAATCATAAAAGCGTCATAATATCTTTAACATACACAACGATCAATCAACTCGAGGATAGCTTAAATATTTATAATCATTATTGTGCTATTACATTACATCAGGTTGTAAATTTGTGACGTGGATTATGCAAAGAAATGTCAGGTGCGGCGCCTATTTGGGAGCTTTTAGGTATCATTATTATATACCTCAAAACCGACGAGTGGTTACACCTAGGTTTAGAAGGATACGACTAGATCCTATCGAAGCAGTATGGGGATTTCTCGTAAAGAGGATTTTTAAAAATGGTGCGGCTATTTATTTACTTACGGCTGAAACTAGGTGTGATCCTTGCCGTTTTTTTATTTATATGAACATTTCGGGACAATTCCCATAACCTAGAGAGCTTGATAAATTTGTAAACAGATAGACCTATGGAATATTGAACCCAAACAATGGCCATGTCAGCTACGAATTGGTGTAGTCATTTCAGCGTAGGCCGCTTCGACACAATTATTTGTTCTGTTAGAGAAATGCACTCACGACATAAATCAAACTTAATTAACAAGTGTGCATGGCGCATAAACAACGCACGATTACATTTCACTACGCTACCTTGGTTGTCACTTATCTCGAACGCTAGTTAATCTCCTATAATCTTTCATTTATCTAGGTTTGGAGCTCGGCTCTTCCTCGGCGTCGGTATGCTGATCAATTCTGTGTTCGGTCTACTGGTGCCGGTTGCAGCTGAGGCCGGCTTCGAGTGGCTTATCGTGGTGCGGTTCATCCAAGGCTTGGGCGAGGTAAGTAATGCATGCTTATGAGAAACTCAAAAATCTAGGCCTGTATTCGCTACGACCGAACGCGGTAGAAATGATTATGTAATGGTATTTTGCAGCACTGGAGTAGCAGTAAACGATCATCAGGAAGTTATTTTAACACGCCTATAATTGTAAATAGCAAATAAGGGTCCTGTATAATATGAGGTAGAAAAATGAAGGTTTAGTATATCGATGTAGATCCTGATTTTGTTAATCTTGGGAAGGTTTTCGAAGTAGGTAAAAAGTTTATAAAAGCCGATTTTCAAACAAATACGTTTAGAAAATTTTAAAGATAGAGTCGTTTGATATTGAGACTAATTTCCAATATACATGATAATACAAAATTAAGGATAGAGGTGTGAGAAGGAAAATCAAAGTGGTATTTTAAAGACATAAACGTTATATGTAGGTCAGTCGCAAACATGACTTCTTGTTATTCTAAATGGGCGATTGAAGCTTGCGAATTAGTAGAGTGGTTTGCTCTAATAGTTCATGTTATTGTGTTGTCGTTTTAGTTTAATTTTAATTAATTATCTTAATAAACATTGGTGTGTACAACAGGGACCAATTGTGCCGTGCACGCACGCTATGTTGGCGAAGTGGATTCCACCTAATGAGAGAAGTAGGATGGGTGCAGCGGTCTATGCCGGTGAGTGATTATAAATAACTGACGATAGGTTCGTAATTTAAGTTTTACTCTAAAGTAATATCGACACTTGCTAGTCTTTAATATAGGAAGATAGGAACATTTAAATTAAATAGAACAACCGACATAGAAAACGGAACTGAATAGATTTTATGTACCCTTCCATGATCATATTAAAGTTCTGTCTGATGGAAGAGTTACGCAATTCCAAAATTGCAAATATTTTAATGTTTTAAACAAACTACGGAAGTTTAAAAAAAAGAAGGGTGTAAAGAGAATCTTATTCTCTTGGCTAGTTGATAAAAATGCTTATCCAAATTCTCTAAACACTGAAATAAAACAGTAACAGTAATTGCATGCTTGTTTCTACTTACTTCACGATCACGACGGGCATATAATATGTGTGTATTTTGTATTCCCTTACAATTTTGCCCTCAGGTGCCCAATTCGGAACGGTAATCTCCATGCCACTTTCCGGCTTGCTATCCGCCTACGGCTTCGCCGGCGGCTGGCCCTCAATCTTCTACGTGTTCGGTCTGATCGGCACAGTGTGGTGCCTCGCCTTCTTGTTGTTCGTGTCTGAGGACCCGGAGCAATGCCCCAGAATCAAGGAGACTGAGAAGAAGTACATTCTGAGCTCGTTGTGGGGCGCCGCTGGTTCCAGCGTGAGTGTTAAATTCATTATATTATAATAATTATATTAGCCCTGTAAAGAAACTGTCCCACTGTTAGGCACGCGCCTGCTCTCAAACTGAGAGAGTTTAGGCCATCGTCCACCACGCTGGCCCATTGCGGGTTCGCAAACTTCACGCACCTTTAAACTTTAGGTATGCAGGTTTCCTCATGATGTTTTCCTTCACCGTTAAAGCAAGTGATAGTAAATTTTTAAAACGCACATGCTTTCTGAAGGCCTGATATGCGTGCCTGGGTGGAACCCGAGACGCTGACTTTGCAGTCCAACGGTCTAACCACTAGGCTATCACTGCTGATTAAATTCATTACTAAATGAATAATAACGATGGCACGCCAGCAAGGTGGCATAAGTACCCATTTTGCCGACGATTTTAGGCCCTTAATTTTGGTAATGGAAAGAAAATTCTCCTGAGATTAATGGGAACAGTATATACCGGACATATTCTCAGGAGAATTTTTCGTTTCGTACCTTGTGATTGTGGCAATCAAGTTTAACGCTATGAATGGCATTGATTAGAGTAATTTTTAGCTATCTAAATGAAATTAAGAAATCATCTATCTATCTATAACCTCACGCCAGATCCCTTGCGGGGTAGGCAGAGAGTACATGTGGCGTTGAAACCCTCTGTGTTTTAAAATTAGTACAATACGGGCTCTGACACTTTTGGATGACAAAAAGCGTCTAAGGCCCACTTGCACGAACCAAGGTTACCTATTGTCTGACTCGAGGTCATAACGTTAGGTTGAAGGCAATTTAACGTTATAACTTGGAGTAAGTCAATAGGTAACGCTAACCCTAGTGGGTCTAAAGGGTCTAGTGCAAGTGGGTCTAAAGGTTAACATCGATCGAGCAACCTGCTATGGCAAAAGGTTCTTCCCTAGCTTCGAGACCAGTATAAGATTTTTTCAAATCTGGCCTTTTGGAATAACAGTGTCTCCAGCGTCTCTGGCCCCTTTTACAATTTTACTAAAATAAGTCAACTTCTGCCGCAGTCCCCACCGATCCCGTGGAGCAAGATCCTATTGTCGATGCCGTTCTGGGCCATCATGCTGGCGCATATGGGTCAGAACTACGGCTACGAGACCCTCATGACCGAGCTGCCGACCTTCATGCGGCAGGTTCTCCACTTCTCCATCAAAGATGTGAGTATTGGAATATGTATCTTTTGCTATCTATTTTAGAAGCCACTTTTAAGGAAGATGCGATGAGTAATTTTAGTCCTTACCCATTTATGCGGCAGGGTTTTGAGCTCCATTGAAGATGCGAATTATTTAAGGCCGTAGATCGATGAGCTTGGTAAGTATTTAATGCATCTTTAGTTCTAGCCTTTGGATTTATGGATCCGGTATTGCATTTTTCCATCAAACATGTAAGTTTTGGAATATAGACTATTTGACATGTATTTATAGGCTAATTTAAGGAAGGCCGAGGTTCGATGTGTGTGTAGGTATTTCTAGCATCCTTAGTTCTTGCCTTTGCATTTATAGGTCAGGTGCTGTACTTCTCCGTCGAGAATGCGAGAATTGGCATATGAAGGTTGTGCCCCTTCTTTTAGAGGCCGCTACTTTCAAGCAAATTTTGCTGGTGTGATTATATAGTACATCATTTTGAGATAGTTGAGGAACATATCTTACTTTTTACCCAATCACTGCTGAAAGGATTTAGATGATATTTGGCAAAGGATTTTTAAATTATATTATTATTTTGCTAATTTACTAAAGTTTTAGCCTCATTAGAAATTAAATTTTTTCTCCGCGATTATTTTGCTCTAATGTCCATGGTATACGAGTCAGGGCAATGAACTCTGAAATCTTAGGATTTCAGTTTGTACGTGGTTTATTACAGTCCAAACTATTAATAAAAGTTGCCGGATATGTGCCAAAAAATCTCTATGACTATTTAAAGTTTAGAGTCCCCGACAAATGCCAGACGCCATGTTGGATGAGTCCGTTACTCATTAGCTCAATTTAAATGGTGATTCTTATCTAGATCAAAATAAAGAAATAAAATTAATGTGTGTATGTTGTCCATCTATACGAATAAATGAAATTGAAGTGTCTGTTTGTAATGTCAAAATCTATCGTCTCTCTATAGTCATATGTCATAGTCTATAGTCTCTCTGAAATTATATATTTTATTTCTTTCATTAGATCAATGATTTCTTCAAAAAAATGTTGGCAACCCCGGTCTTGTGTATAAGGGGCGGTACTATGTTTATCATACAAATAATCAAGGCGTCAGTTAAGAATTGATTTTGTTAGTTATGGTAAAAAAATTATGTGTTGAGAAAAAGTAGTTGCCCAAATATAAACTAACGAGCAAGCAACGCCCACACATTCGTCAATTCGCCAATAAGTATATCAAATAGCAAACAATCGTCTCGCGAGCGGATCTCAGTCCATTAATCATTGCATCGAGTTGTCGCCGGGTCGGAGGGTCACACGGGGTCAATTGTACAATGGGATCATTGATTCACGACCCGTGCCGCCTGAGATTTGTGTATAACCCTATTTTAATATACTATAGATAGGCATAACAATCTTAAAAAAAACCTTAGAGCGAAGACTTCTATCATAATCATCATTTTCATCATCAACTCAGAAAAACGTATCTTATCACAATTACTAATTACAAGGAATCGTCGTGCTCAAACTAAGCCAGAACTTGTGTGTTGAGAGCTAGCAGTAATATAATGTATCAGGCGATCTTATATATGCTTCTTATAAAAAACGACCAAAATTAAACTACACACCGTCATGCCTATATTTTCCAAGCAGGGGTGGCTGTGGTATACTGAGTACACCCACTTATCGCCGACGATATTAGGTCCCATATAATAGGGGGCGAGCCTATAGCCAAATTATATTATTATTAAATTTAGTATAGAAAAACAATAAGGACGTCATTAATCAACGATAATTCAGTTCAAACCCGTTCAGGAGTTCTATGCACTAACTATATGAGTAATTTTAATAAGATCAGGAAAAATAAGATAAAATAATATTTATGGTCCAATTCCATAATATTTGTGCTCCAATTCCATAATATTTGTGCTCCAATTCCATAATATTTGTGCTCCAATTCCATAATATTTGTGCTCCAATTCTATAATATTTGGGGTCCAATTCCATAATATTTGTGCTCCAATTCCATAATATTTGTGCTCCAATTCCATAATATTTGTGCTCCAATTCCATAATATTTGGGGTCCAATTCCATAATATTTGGGGTCCAATTCCATAATATTTGTGCTCCAATTCCATAATATTTGTGCTCCAATTCCATAATATTTGTGCTCCAATTCCATAATATTTGTGCTCCAATTCCATAATATTTGTGCTCCAATTCCATAATATTTGTGCTCCAATTCCATAATATTTGTGCTCCAATTCCATAATATTTGTGCTCCAATTCCATAATATTTGTGCTCCAATTCCATAATATTTGGGGTCCAATTTCATAATTTTTGTGGTCCAATTCCATAATATTTGTGGTCTTATTTCATAATTTTTGGGGTCCAATACCACAATATTTGTGGTCCAATTCCGTAATATCAGTGGTCCAATTCTATAATATTTGTGGTCCCATTCCATAATATTTGGGGTCCAATCCCATAATATTTGGGGTCCAATCCCATAATATTTGTGGTCCTATCCCATAGTATTTGTGGTCCAATTCCATAATATTTGTGGTCCAATTTCATATTATTTGGGGTCCAATACCATAATATTTGTGGCCCCATTCCATAATATTTGTGGTCCAATCCCATAATATTTGTGGTCCAATTCCATAATATTTGGGGTCCTACCATAATATTTGGGCTCCATTAAAAACAATCGTCCACAAATGCCACAGATTTATATCATAATTGTAAGCGGAGCGTACGTAGCTCTGTTCACTGGACTAGCCATGGTTTCGAACCGCAATCGGAACAACTGTATGTGTGAATCACAGATATGTTCACCCAAAGAAAGCTAATGAATTGTACCTATTTGTCCACAGAACGGTTTCGTGTCGGCGCTCCCGTATCTATGCATGTGGCTGTTCTCGATGTTCATCTCGGTGGTGGCTGACTGGATGCTGTCCAGCGGACGGTTCAACCACACGCAAGTCAGGAAGATTATCAACAGTATTGGTATGTCTTAAATCATACCTACCTATTTCATTGCAAACCAATTACCTATCTAAAGAATAATCAAAAATTCGTCCTTTGAAAAATGAATTAACGATTTAAATAATATCCGCTCTTCATTTCTATGTGAAGTCTTGAATAATTCGCTTGTCAAATTGAACAGCTGATCCTGTTTCTATTAAATTTATTTTGGAATCACCTCACCGAAGTCATCTGTCAATCAAAGAAAATGGCGTATGTGGACCGTCTGGACACCTCTCCAAAATCTTTTACTGGCCCTACGTGATATAATTATGAAGTTATGTTTAGATGTACGTGTGAATGAGTAGATATATATATATATATATATGCTGATGGCCAAAGGGCCGTTACATTTCATCAATAAATCCTCCGGTAATAAACACATACCGTCACGCCTACGATCCCCAATTGGGGGGTGGCTGATGTGTAAACACACTTATAAACCAGAAGAATGTAATCAGATTAATGATAACAATTGCATTTTGTAATATTCAATCATGATTCAAGATTAAAAGTGTAACGATAATCGTTGAGATTTCAAAATGTAATTGTAATCGTTAATCATTAACACACCATCAGACCTATATTTTCCAAGCGGGGGTGGTTAATCATTTATCTGATGACATTTTGCCCATCTCTGTTATGAACCTATCCGGCAATCAGGTTATGTATGTGTATAGATTAATTTAATGATTTCCACAGGTCAATACGGTCCCGCCATTGGGTTATTTATCGCCGCGAACACGGGCTGCAACCCCGCCGCCACCGTGGCGGTGCTGGCCGTCGGCGTCGGCCTCAACGGTGGTATCTACTCTGGTTTCAAGGTAAGACTCTTCATAATCAGTCCACTGCTGGACATAGTCTCAAGGCACGCCATGCGACTTAATAAGCAAAAATGATCCATTTCAATATTTACTTCAGTCTAATTTAAATAAGTTCTATAATATGATTTCTATGATGTTTGTACGTTCTGCTAAAGTAGTGGAGCACCAAATGAAGCGTAATTATTTTTTTTCTCCTAAAATGCCTCGCTTCCCCTTCCTAATGCGGCAATGTGAATTGAATTAAGCCTCGTGATGTAAACCTAGGTACGTTTTTGGGCGTTCCTTGACCATTACTTATGGGAAAAGTAACAACGTCTCTAGCCAGAGGCGGATTAAATGTCGAGAGCGCCCTAGGCAAGCACCTCTTCAGCGCCCGTCTAACGGCCATGTACCTATTATCAATTTGAACTATTATTAATTGGCGTTACTACATGTGTGCTAGAGTACACTCCAAGTTGGAGTTGGCATTTCTTTTTTTTTGTGTATAAAACGTAGCCCCACACTAGGATTTATTCTTGTGGGTGCGTTTACAAACACGAAAATTCACATATCCAAATGCCCAGACCGAAACAAATAATTGTGGGTCTCACAAAGATTTGTCCCGTGCGGGAATCGAACACGCGACTATTCGGCACTGTGGGGGGAGGGGCTCTTAACCACTGCGCTAAATCGTCCGTCAAATTTGAACTAGTACTTAGTGTTGTAAAAATGAGTGCTGAAGTCGAGCGTTTAGCGCTGAGTCGACGCCCTAGAGTGTTCAAACACGTAGAAGACGCGAGCGTTTTAAGCGCCGACTCGAGCGTTTTAAGCGTCGATTCGAGCGTTTTGAACGTCGACTCGAGCGTTTTAAGCGTCGTCTCGAGCGTTTTAAACGTCGACTCGAGCGTTTTAAGCGTCGTCTCGAGCGTTTTAAGCGCCGAGTCGAGCGTTTTTACAGCACTACTAGTACTAATAAACATTGATGACTGTAGTTGGCGTTACTACATGTGTGCTAGAGGTTATTTCAAGTTTAGAGTGGGCATATCTTTACTCCAACTTGTAGTAGTCTTAACTACAGCTGCTGTTGTAGCAACCATATTTTTTTCCGTGTATACACGCACTGGCTGGTGGCTCTAGCGTTGGGAATCTCCCTAAGTCAATCGGTTCCTCAAATTTTTTATGGGATAAAAAATAAGCACAAACCAAAAAGAATGAGTTTCGTTAACCAGTTCCTACGTAGGCATATTCGAAGTGTGTGTGTGTGCGTGATCTACGCTGTTGGCCGCGGTGCCTTTACTTCACCGGACAAGAGAGCGAGCGTGCAACCACTACGCTCGAGTCAGAAGGGCAAGGGGGCTAGCTCAAGGCTGCCTTAAGGAGGAACGGCCTAGGCTTGGGCAGTCGCTATGGGGGAGGGTATCTAGGTGTCTCGCCGTGGTGCCCTGAACCGGCCGGTGGGCAAGGGATTCTTCGAGCTCGCCGGCGAGGTCGGTGTCTGATCTATGTCGGTATCTGTATCCGAAAGAAGGGATGTAGGGGCATCGGGAGGGTCGGTGAGAACATGCCGCGGAGGGTGGTAGCGGTTAATAGACGGGGAATTCGAAGTGTTATTTGGTTCTTGTACTAATACATTTCTAGATACTATCTAGTAGATAGTTATATATTATATTATCCTATACAACCGTTCAAAGAACTTTTATGAAATGTGCTAATTGTGTTTTTTTCATCTTCAGGTGAACCACTTGGACCTCTCGCCGCGGTTCGCCGGCATCCTGATGGCCTTCACCAACTGCCTCGCCAACTTGACTGGTCTACTTGCCCCCATCGTCGCTGGATACATCATTGAGGGCAGGGTGAGTTTCCTCGTATTAATTATGTACTAAACCACCTACCCCGCAAGGGCTCTGGCGTGATAGTATAG
This sequence comes from Phalera bucephala, assembly GCA_905147815.2. NCBI lineage: Eukaryota > Metazoa > Arthropoda > Insecta > Lepidoptera > Notodontidae > Phalera > Phalera bucephala. Next base: position 26,939,809 of record LR990621.1, read on the forward strand.
ATAAATAGAAAAAAACTAAAACATTATTTTTAGAATATTTTATTAGTCAGTCTAGTGCTGCATGTGGTTGGCGACTACGAGGTCCTGGGTAAGTCCCGTGCGGGGATCAAACCCGCCACTAACCAATCTAGTGAGCTTAGCGAACTGTGCGTTAAACCATTGGACCCTCAAGAATTGCTCAAAATTGCAAGAGTGCTCAAAATTGTGTTTTCTGATGTTCTAATAAACTCTGTAAAAAAACCCAGTGCTATAGCAATAGACACGCCTCCTATTCAGCCCTGGATCTACGATTTTTGGAACCGGGGCAGAAACTTTATAGTGGCGCTCTTCACTCCAGCGTGTGACATAAATTACTTAAAAAATCTCACAAGTATATAATGGTTGGCATTATCGAGAATGGGACTATAAAAACGCCTATGCTAGGTACTTTGTGAAGCAAGTGTTTTATTTTTAATCATATTATATTATGAGGTATGCAAGGAAAGAACCTATTGGAACACTGTCCCCTCTGCCTACCCCGCAAGGGATCTGGCGTGATGATATAGATATTATATTATGATTTTGGAGCCCCTGAAAGATCCGGGGCTGCTCCTATTACATTAGAACCTATCATCGTTGGTATAATGTGAGTGAACACAGTTTACCTTTGCCACGCACGCTAAGGGAATTTATATGAAGGTGTTATTTTTGTTCCCACAGCCCACACAAGCGCAATGGAGGATAGTATTTTACGTCGCCGCCTTCATCTACATATTCTGCGCGACGTTCTACAACATATTCGGCTCTGGTCGGAGACAGGACTGGGACAACCCCGCGGACGACGAAGCGAACGCCAAGAAAGCAGCCGATAAGAAAGCCATCAAACAGGAGAAGAAAGCTGCCAAGAATCCGAATCAAGCCGAGACCGCGCAATAGTCGGCTTTAAAAAGTTGAGAACGTACCGCGAATACAACTGTTTAAATATTTGAGACTTTTGCCTAAGAAATCCATGTTGTAATTTTGATAAAAAAAATTAAGGTACAACAATGGTGTCACAAAACGCAATGTGTCAAATTGTGTTTTAAAAAAAATTTAGATTCGATATTTCAAAGTCTTTAGCGTTAAAAATGGCGGTTGTGTTTGTTGGACGCGTTCGGCTGGACGTGAGTTTTTTTAATAATGTTTTATTAAGTGAGACTGTGTATTTACCAATATTATTTTTATTTAGTTTTTGTTTCAGATTTCTAAGAAATCGAAATTATAGCTACGACTTTTGTTTTTAAAAAATCTCATACATCTTATTTTTAATCTCTTTTTTTTTATTGATACTAAGTACGTTCCCGCATGCAGTCTTTTTCACCAGTCTATGGTATTTTCAAAATACGACAAGACGCACATCAATAGGGCTGTGATAATATCTTGTGTAACTAAAGATACACAAAGGGAAACTCACGTTCGGTCAACTTTTTAATTACCTACCGTAAAATTTATAACTATTTATTTTAATTAGTATAATCTTTAAATTACCATTTAAGTATTGTCCATGAGTAATTTTATTTTTAGCTTGTTGTAATAGAGACGAGTGAAAGGTAGTAGCGATTTTGGGGTCCAAAAGAAACCTAATGTTACCGTCCTAACCAGTGACTATTATACACACCTACCCACGCATTGATTTTAAAACGGCAGACTTAAAATTCAATGTGCCATCCAAGCATTTTGTCAACCAAACTAATGCAGGCGCTCGAATATTTTTTTCTAGAAACAGTTTCACTAATTCTTGTCATAGACTAAGGAACTCTGTAAAAAAAATTAGATTATGACATAAGAATAATGAATTTTAACATGGATTGGGTAACACTGGTTTTTAAAATGTAAGTTGAATGACACTACCCTCATTTTAAATATATTTCTACCCTCATATTCCTTTCAGTCTATGTCCTTGTATTAGTGCCAAAACGCGGTAATATTGTGTTGTGAGTTTTGATTTTTGAAATCATTAAATTGTTCGCTTAAAGCGAATATTGTTGAGATAATTAAGGAACCTATAAGTATGTTTTATGTGTAAGATTATTATTTATGTATTTAGTTTTATTTTCTTGTAACGTCTATGGACGCTACACGCCCAGGAGCTGATGTGATCATTCTGTTATTCTAAGCTATTCATAAGGTGTATACCACAGGCAAGTTAAAAAAAAGGATTATTAATATATATTGTTCGTGATATCTACTACTTAGTACGTAAACGCGAGCTTTGTATTACCCTTTGAAAAATATATTGTTGATTTTACAGTTTTTTTTTTATGATACAAATGTCTTGTCTGTGACAATGTTATGTGCCTTGCTAATAAGAGTACAAGTATAATGCTTAGTTGCATCAGTTAGAGTTAACCTACAGGGCTCTTATTCGCTATAACCAATAAAATACGTAACGCGGCGCGTTACAATGTTTTCATGAAATGATCGTCTAATGGTACTCAAGTAGCACACAGGATTAGACACCAACCTCGCCGGCGAGCTCGAAGAATCAGCACCTAGTTTACGCCTTCCCCCATAGAGACTGCTCAAGCCGAGACCGTTCCTCCTTGAGGGACCCTTGAGTTAGTTGCCCCCTTGCCCTTCTGGCTCGAGCGTAGTGGTTGAACGCTCGCCCTCTTGTCCGGTGAAGCTGTAAAGGCCCCGCGGCCAACAGCGTAGTTCATTCACACACACGGTACTCAAATAGCATACAGAATACCACTACACAACGACGAAGTTCTCGTCGGGTCATTGCAAATTAAGACCCTGTTAAAGTAAATTTTGCCTATGTCAAGGGTTATGAGAACTCAATTTCCATTATTTTTACAGACCGTTAACCTTAAGTGGTGCAACACGAGCTAAGAGATCACGAGGCGTGTCAAACACGCCTCGTTGTGTAATCGCAAATGTATTGTTGTTAGCTGTTATTAATATCGTATATAAGTTATATTGTAATGCGACATATAGAAAAATGATTTTTAAAACATTACGTCGTTTTATTTGTGTTAAACCTGGCTGCACCGTATTACAAATTCCGAAGTTTCGTTCTCTATGTGATAATATTTTACATTTTATTTTGCTTTACTTTAAGGCTGATAATACTTTAACATTTCGATCAAATTTATGTGAGTCTATATTTATAATTGATTGATTAGTTTTGTTTAAATGTTTGAATAAACTCTCATAAACTGGTAATTGAATATATAAAATAAATGAAAAGAGAATTGTTTTCATGAGGGTTTTTTAACGAGGACCATATAAACCACGGAATTAAGAAGTACAGTCTGCAACTAAAGCAGCTTAACATTCTCAGTTTTTCAGTCAAATCAATTATTTTTATAGAAAAGTATATGTACAGTTAATATTTTACAAAGGAGAAAAAAAAAAACAAACTATATACTAAAACTAGTATTTACAATGGGCCCAAAGGCTCCATACTACTAACAGTTGGTAGGGTACGCAGGACGCTGGCAGCATTGCCACGTTGTATCGCCAAACTGATGTGCTGGTCCTAATAGCTGCCAGCGTTCTGGTCACCGGTACGCTCCACCAGACGTTTCCAACATCTGGTGGGCCCTGGCCCCCACGGACCTAAAGTCTCTACCCCAAACGCCTCAAACATGTATCCTGAGCCAAGAGTAACATACTTGCGGCGTTTGAGGCGCATTCCGCGCGTAGAGCAGCCCCGCCAGTCTCAACCGATGTTTCCGTAAGATGGGACGGTGCGAGAGTATCGACGCAAGTAGCGTCCAACCAACCACCAACGGCCGTCCCATCTTCTAGGGAATGAGAGTCATGCCATTGGGCCTTTTACCGTCATCTCGATGGAGGGAAGTCGGTTCTAGGATGGCCTCCATGTTAACGCTAGCAAGAGCCCGCGCCGCCGCCGCTTACCGCGCGACGCAGTCCGCCCTCCCGCTCGCGCGTACGTATTTACGTACGTTCGGTAGGCACGACGCGCCGTTTTGACGGCGCAGTCGACCTTTCCCTAGTGTTTGACGACTAGTCGCAGTTTGTTTTTAAAACCACGACTTTTTTTCGTTTGTGGTAAGACTGGTGGATACCTAAATTCCCTTCCCGAAATCCTATTCTCCATGCGGCGGTTCTCTTCGCTCCGGAGCAGTTAGTGATAGGCACACACCCTTTCGCACACAAGTTTGGCGAAAGGACGCACGCTAGGCTCACGGTAGCACACAACCCCCCCCCCCTACATCCGGCGGGGGGGGGGGGCAAGCATGATTCATCCCCGGGGCAAGGTCCAGCCCCCGGGACTTAGGGTTTCCACTCCCTTCACCCGCCCTGCCATATCTACTACTAACTACCTGAACCTGGTCGAGTTCATCGCCTCGAAGTCCCCGGAGCTCATCCGGCAATTCGAGGCGACGTACTCCCTCGCTCCGCCGGACGCGTCGTCGGTCGGGTGTCCCGAGACGCCCCCCCTCTCCCCCCGCATACCTTGCAAGCGGCGATCGCACGCCGCTATGTGCGACGCAACGCGCCGCGCCCTACGCGCGCCCCGGGACCCCGTTTCGCTTCGCCGGTAACTCTTATTACCGCGTCCCTCGCGCCCCCCCCGTTAACCGCCCCGTCTCTGCGTGCGGATCCAAGCCTCACTCGGACTCCGATATGGAGGTCGAGCTAGCATCGGCCCGCCGTGCAGCCCCCCCCCCCCCTAGTCATCTTCATCGGATGACGACTTCATTCCCGTCTTAAACGGGAAAAAGCGCGCGCGCAAGCCGCGTGACTCGCTACCCCCAAAAATCCAGAGAGCCGAAAGCGACGTCACTTCCCCCGGCCCTGGCACCCCTGCACCCCAGCCTTCTCCCAACGCGGCTCCGAGGATTACTCCCCCCCCCCCCCCCCCCCCACTACACCCGGCGGGGGGGATCATCTTCTCATCAATGAGCAGTTTGGTTTTCGAGCCAAACACTCTTGCGTCCATCAAGTGCACCGCATCACGGAGCACATCCTCACTGGCCTCAACAAACCCAAACCCGTCTACACGGGTGCCCTTTTCTTCGATGTCGCGAAAGCGTTCGACAAAGTCTGGCACAACGGCTTGATCTACAAGCTTTACCAAATTGGTGTGCCAGACAGACTCGTGCTCATCTTACGAGACTTTCTGTCGAATCGCGCCTTTCGATATCACGTTAAAATGACGCGCTCTACCCCCCAATCCATACATGCGGGTGTCCCACAAGGCTCAGCTCTCTCCCCCCTCCTATTCAGCCTTGATACAAACGATATTCCTCGTTCGAGTAAGGTGCATCTAGCCCTATTCGCGGATGATAGCGCTCTCTATGTCTCGCATAGGAATAAGGATTTTATTACCAGAAACCTTCAGGCAGCCGCCAATACCCTAGGGGATTGGTTTAGGCGTATTGAGGTGAACCCGGACAAGAGCGCTGCGGTGTTCTTCTCCAAAAGGGGCCACCCCGCGCCCCTCCCTGCGCCACCCCAGAAGTGATCTCGGTCAAGTGACCATGTTCGACCTACCTATTCCCTGGGTCAAACAGGCTAAATATCTAGGGGTCACCCTAAACAATACCAGGACCGCACATTAAGCGAGTCCGTAACCGAGCAGGCTTTATCCTCGGTCGTCTTTACCCGATGATCTGCAAGCGAAGTAAAATGTTCCTTAGGAATAAGGTGACACTTTATAAAACGTGTATACGGCCCATCATGACGTACTCGTACGCTTGTGAGGTGTTCGGGCACGCCGCCCGCTCTCACATCGATAGACTCCAAACGGTTCAATCCAGTTTCCTCCGCAAAGCCGTCGGAGCCCTGTGGTTCATACGGAATGTCAATCTCCATTCCGATCTCGGTCTCGAACCTATTCGCGCCCTTATTAAAAAGGCGACAACCCGATATGTTGCGAACGCGTCCAATCATAGTAATCCGCTAATCGTTGCCGCTGCCGACTACGAACCCAACTCCCCTCCTATCAACCGCTACCGCCGTCCGCGGAATGTTCGCACCGACCCTCCCGATGCCCTTACATCCCTTCTTTCGGATACAGATACCGCACACAGGATCAGACACCGATCTCGCCGGCGAGGTCGAAGAATCCCTTGCCCGCCGGCCGGTGCAGAGCACCACGGCGAGACACCTAGTATACGCCCTCCCCCATAGCGACTGCCCAAGCTGAGGCCGTTCCTCCTTGAGGCGCCCTTGAGCTAGTTGCCCCCTTGCCCTTCTGGCTCGAGCGTAGTGGTTGCACGCTCGCCCTCTTGTCCGGTGAAGCTGTAAAGGCCCCGCGGCCAACAGCGTAGATCATTCATACACACACACGCGGGAAGCGGGATCCAAAAGGGTCCCGAGATTTATTTTTTATTTTGAAAACATTGGGAAACTTAATTATTAACAACGTATTCAAATATAATTAGATCGACAAAAATAATGGATTCGATGCAAGACAAAAGTGTGCAACCGTTGGTGTCCGACCGAATGTCGATTTTTGGCCGAAGTCGAAGCCGATTAATAGGCCATCGCCAAAATATTATATAATAATAATACATTCAATATCCCTAAGAAATTTGGTTCATGATTGGCTAAATTTTTAAGATATGATGACTTTATTAACAAACTAGTTTTGTTTTGATTTGGTTATTTACTGACAATGGTCGCTGCGAGCTGGCCGGCGCAACGCAATGTGACCCCTGCCCCCCCGCGCGTCGTCTCTCGCCGCGCTCTCGTGCATTCGTTAGACTTAAATCGTTCCATTTCGATGCTTGTTAGAAACCTTCGGCTTCGGGCAAAACTTCGGCTCACTTTGGCCAAAGCCAAAGACTTGGCCGAAGGTGGTATTTTTAACTGAAGCCGAAGGTTCAGTCGGACACTAGCAACCGATCTGAAAAACTGAGAATTTCTATCTATACCATCACGCCAGATCCCTTGCGGCAGAGAGTACAGAGGTCCCACAGGTTCTTTCTTTACATACCTCTCTGACTTTCTCCACTCTCATAGTTCGTCTCATACATGCTCGGCGATTACTGAGAATTTCAAGCAACTAATATTGCTGCCCGTGCCACCTTTTTTGTTATATGGCATAAACCACGGTATAATGTACTTAATAAACTGCCTCCATAGCCTTATGGCGCCAGCCAGTGTGGCTGGTAATTGCGAGGTTCTGGATTCGAATCCCGAGGCAGACAAAGTGTGGACTATCGAAAAACTCTGTTCTCAGTAACATTCCAACTTAATATCATCGACGATATGCGGGTACATAGTTGTAACTCTGCTGCCCCGCTTGGGAATATAGTCGTGACGGTGTTTTTAAAGTGATTTATGGAGACATCTACCTTACAATGCTACCTTATAAACTGGCTGAATTTATAAGTGAATCTATTGAATAAACTTATAATAAGTCCGACGAAGATCTGCCCGCGGCCAAAATCGGAACTAACTCTGTCAATAAGTGAAATGTCACTTTATGACAGTCGCCGAGTTACTGTTCGCTACATGAAGGTAAAATTACCTGGAGGGAGTCATACGACGTTGCCGCTCCGCCGGTCATCGTTCAACACATTGTCTTTTTTCTCTCTCAATTACACGGATCACCATTTTGAGTGAATGAGAAAGCTATTGTAAGGTTGGCAACATCGCACCGTACGTGTGCTTCGTAGCCTGTTGTGTCCGATGTTTGGGCCATAACAAATGCACCCCGTCCGTGTCAGCGGTTAAAATATGAATGAAAATTATTGTGTTAAGTAAATATACTTTAATACAGTGAAAATATGTCGTGTTGTGCTGTATTTTGTAAATCAAGGACAACCAAAGGAGGAGTAAAAAATCCTGAATTATCATTTCACACGTATGTATTTATTGCCTCTTATTATATTATAGGGAAGTTTCACAGCAAAATTATGGATTTTACATGAAATATATACGTTATTGACGTCATATAATTAATATACGGTGATAATTAACTGTGAGTTTAAAGCTTTAATTTGTATTTTAAATATGCATTATTTTACGCTTCTCTAACAGTGATGTCCTACAGCGCCTATCGCTTACTATCGATATTAATAAATTAATACTGAAACATTAACAATTCCTATTCACGTCATAATTACTAAACGAATTTGGATGAAATTTAGTAAGGATAGAATATCTAGATAAACACTGTCACGTCTATATTCCCCAATCGGGGGTGAGATATTCCCCAATCGGGGATAGGACCTATTAATGATTATTTCATCTTTATAGCGTTTTCCCTTAAATAAAACACTTATTAAACTACTTACCTCACTGGAAGTACTCAATATAAAGATATTGAGATGGCATATAGACCCTCGGTTGCGAAATGAAGTTTTGCCTTTTGGGTAGTATTGCTTATACTGAAGATTAGAGGTTTGAACTCTATATGAGTTGGCATTGTGCCTTCCACCCCGTGAGGGTGAGTTGTATGCCATGCCCATATGTAGATAAATCTGAACCCTGAAAAGCATGTTGATATCCGTGTGATGGAACTATTGATTATAGTGATTTAGAATCCGCGTTTGAGAGCTAAAACGTTTAAAAGGTACCTCCCCTTTCATTATCGCCGGCACGCGGTTGCGGTTAGCAAGTAGAAAATCCAAAACCAAGCACAGCACTGCGAGACCTCAAGACACCGTGAACTCATTCTGCGTAGATCGGACCAAAAAAAATTATTAAAAAGTTTGAGGGTACCCCGGAACAACTATGCCTTTTGGACATCTAACACCTCAATCCTTCCCGTGACCATGGGTGCTGCAAAGCATTCGAAACGTCGGGAACTTAAAATAAAAAAATAAACCGCGATAAAATCCGAAAAATAGTTTTATTTCATGTGTAATATTCGCGTGAATCTAAGAACTCAGTATTAAAAAATCTTATTTAAGTACCTTATTGGTCTAGTAGCAAATCTGTACCTCCAGGTGATACAACTCGAGTTATTTTAGTTATTACTTTTGATATATTTACACATTATGCAACAGAAAAAATCTGCTACTTTTCAATCTATTATATATTTTTTCTTTCTTTCTTTCTTTCTTTCAATCTGATGTCTCTTAAAATGAAGAAGTTTTTTTGTGCATATTAATATAACTAAGGATTTTTCAGAATTAACAAAGTGTAAGACGATATATCTTCAATTATCACAAATTGAACTGAACTGATTGCCACAATGTTTTTTTCTGTATTAATGATTCAACTTTAATTAACCCCTTATACACAAACAGCAGGGGTAGTTAAAAATGGTGTGAATTGATATAATTCCACGTGTGTCAGTGTACACTAATGTTATTTAATAAATGAACATATTTAGTATAGATTCTCAGATAACTTAAGATTTTCTGTTCGGTGAAATAAATAGGTTTTTTAATCATGTATTGTCTTTTACGTTGATAAGGCCTGTCCTAGTAATCACTTCCCTAAGAAAGTACACTAATGCAGATCCACAAACTCCCACATGAAATTGACACGCTACCTCAAATACCCGAAATCATAATTAAGATGGGTCAATTACGATTTTGCATGAAGTAAATATTTGTTAATCATAAATTATCGATAAATTTTTTTATCGATAAATCCTGTACTAGTAATCACTTGCCTAATCACGCACACTAACGCAGATTCACTAACTCACATCGACATGAAATTGACACGCTACCGTGGCGATATGCGGTGTCTAGGTATATTCTTCGTCTATGGTTCGCTACATGTATATATAATACAAAGCTCATATAGACCGTATAGAATCGATACAAAGACGATTTGTAAGAGCTCTGTGCACAAAATATGGAACAAGACGCAAAATAACAGAATATAATGATCGACTGCGGACTTTTGGAATGACAAGTCTGGAAAAAAGAAGATGGGTAACTGATCTATGCACTCTTCACAAAATAGCTAATGGCTCGCTGGGTGGTCAGCTCGTTGAACATTTAGCATTCAAGATACCAACACGGTCCGTGCGCACCCCACAGCTATTTAGCTTAACCTGTAACAATAACAACAATGTTTCCCAAAATAATCCACTTCATATAATGTGTAATCAATACAACTCCGTATGTTCTGAACTTGATCTATTTCATGATAGTGCCAACGCATTTAAAAATGCTTTATATATAAAAATAAATATATTAATTAGATCATGTGGTAATCGTTTTGGTTTACTGAAGGTTTTGGCTCTTTATTTTTTGTCTTTCCCCTTTAACTGCATATTTATCTCATTTTTTTTTTGTTTTTTTCATATTCTTTATGTCCTGTAGTTAATAGATATAGAAGCTGTTAAACTAAGAATGATGTGTATAGTTGTAAGTGGATAACAGATTAATAATTTGTGTATTAATAGGTTATGAAAAATCTTATAATCTGTTCTCTGTTCCTGTACCTTTTGAATAATATAAAATAAAATACAGTATTAGTTTTTTTTTGTGGCAATTGCGTTTACATTATGCCATTGTACAAAGTTTACGAATATTCATTTCTAAATTAATTCAACTACCCAATGAACTTGATGACGAAGATGATAATGAAATTGATGAAGTGCCCCACCCTGGATAGTAAAGTGATGGATACTTTACATACCAATTGCGACGGCCGTTTTGAGGGAAATCGAAAAGGCGCGTTTTATCACTTTGTTACAATTATCTTCACTCATGCACGTATAAGAACACATAATGGTTAATATTCCACCAACATTACACATTATTATTCGAAATAACTCAAGTTTTGGAAATTAAAACAAATTGACAAAATCACTCTTCGAGTTCCCGCTAAAACTCCTAGTACCTGGTTTGCTATGAAATTTAGCAGTTTTTTTTTAATTAGTGACCGTACGGACCCACCCGTTGTAATATATTTTTGATGGTAGGAAAATTTTATTAAATGGTAACACTCATTTCACACCAACGCTCCCCTGTCAATGTCATCTATGGACCAAAAGATCCTTGTCGTACTATACTGATGACATTTGTTTTATTTTCTCCAAACAACTTTTATCTGATGACTGAAAAATCAGCCCTAAGATAAACAACATATCATTTAAAATAGTATTTATTTGCATAAAAACAACAATTTCTTAATAGCCAATTCACTTGATCTAATATAAGAGTTACTTATGGAAGATTTGAGTTACTTATCCATAATAATTCAGCTTAAATATAGATAAACTTATATCAGCAACTTATAAATTGGGATGACTTTTTGTAATTATTATTTAACCTTAGTATAATGCTGCAAACTAAAAACGCCCGTTCCACTACGGCAAGGTTGACCCAACATAAGACAACTGGACACCGAACGAATGTTATCCTTCTTAGAATTAAGCACAGCCTCCCTCAAAAATATCAGCGAAGATTCAAACGACATCTGCTGTAAAGGAGACGACGATGCCTCCATCCCTTTTCTACTCATAGGTTCAAATATACCGTTATAAGTCATATAATCCGCTACTAAAGTTAGGTGTCTCGGATCAACGGTAATCCCGTACACATTAAACACGTTTTGTATTTCTTTTATAATAACTTTGTTCGCTGCTTCTATGCCATATGTATTAGCTATCGCATGTATATCATTGCTGTATAATTTGTTCAAATCTAACAGATGATTGTACTTAAACATTTGTAGTATATTGATCCCTTCCGTTTTCAAGTATAAAATGTTCTTTTCTTTATTTGTGATCGCTCGTTTTATGTTCTTCACTTCGTGAATCACCGATTTCGTGGCTGCTTCACGGAGAGCTTGAGAGAGATCGACTCTTAAGAAACTTATCGGGAAGAGGACCGTGAGTTCACACCACTTATGTTCTTTAGAATCGAAGGAGTAGTTGGTCGCTTCTTTAAAGCTGCCGACGACGTTGGAAATAATTTTGCTGGTTTCCGCGTTGTCTTCTGTAGTGGTTACTTCTACGACGTTGTCTATCTCGGCTTGTTCGTCATTGAGTTCTGCTTCGTCATCTGATTTCTCTTCTTCCCCTGATTCTGGATCCTCGTACTCTTGTTCTTCTGTTCTCTTCTTGCGGATTTTGGCCTGTAAAAATGATAATGCTTATGTATTATTTGCTTGCTTCATCATAATGGTTAGATTGATAATGCCAGAAAATGTTTCAAAATACGCTTTAATTACGTAATGATGTTTTAGGGCTTCGTTAACTTGCATTGATATTGGTAATAACATAACTAATTTTAAGTTACTGGAGCATGGAACTTTACAATCATTTTAACAAAACCAAGAAGTAAAAATACATATATGCCATGTAGCATGCCATCACGACTGCTATCGCCGAAGAAATGGTCAAAGATGTTGATACACTTTTTGTATTCCAAATCGTCCCGCTTACAACCACCTAATCTCAAACTACCCAAGGAACAGAGGATGAGACTATTGCCCTCAAGCCTCTATAACATCACAACAAAGTAAGGGTATTGTTATTCTATTCTACAACTTTGCTACAGAGATTCACGGAAAAATAAAATAGATTAGTTTTTACAATTTTTGACTACAAATGCTTTTGGCGCGTGCTGCGACAGTTTTTAGAATGGAATGAATGAATGAATGGTTTATTTGTCAAAACATAGGTATAATATCAGTTATTGATACAGGAATAGTTTCACTATGTTTCGCCCTTAGGGTATACAAATTGCATGCTAAAAATAAAATGGAAAATTAATCAATTAAAAAGAATAAAAAAACAATCAGATGATAACCAACATACATCAAAATAACCTCAATTAAAAATATATATGGTCAACAACAACAAATCATACTATAAGTCATACTGCGTTTTAAATAAATATGTAAGTCAAACTCAATTTAGATGTCATGGTCATATAGAAAGTCGCTTATACTATAATAATGTTTTTCTATTAGAAACATTGACAATTTAGATTTAAATTACTTTATTTGTAAAATTTAAATTCATTCGGAACCTTAATAAATATTTGGATGGCCATACCTAAAGCACCTTTTCTGGCAGTTGCACTTTTACAAGCAGCTTTATTTGTGATTTGGTATTTATATTGCTTTCTAATTAGTAACTTTCTCACATCTGCTATATTGTTAAATAATTTTGCATTCTGTATTACAAAAAATGTCTTTTCTAATAAATATAGTGATGGCACTGTTAGAATTTTTTGTTGTTTAAAGAAAGGTACACAACTATCTGTCATTCTCAAACCAAAAATTGTCCTCCCACACCGCTTCTGTGCTTTAAAGGCAGCTTCTCTATGGTTGCATTTCCCCAAAATATAATACCATATCTTAGTATAGAGCCAACTAAATCATGATAAGCAATAAGTACTGCTTCTCTATTTACAATTTTTGTTAAAGTGGAAAAAAAATGAAATGAAGGACTTATACTATAACTTGAAATATGTTGCAGCGTATTATTCAGTTTGCAATTGTGACTCTGTCTTCACTGGTTCACATACGCACATAGCTTAAGGACACTTCCTTCGTTTTTGTTCTTTTCAGAACATTCTGAAAAGTTAACTTACCTCAGTGTTGTCGTCATCTTCATTCGGGGCTTCATCATCAGAACTGTCAACATTCGCGTTATTCACCGGTTCAGGCTCTGGAGCATCCTCGCCTTCCTCATCATCATTAGCTTTACTACGTTTCTCTTGCTTCTCCGATGACCACACGACCCCGCATGTCGATTTAGCCTGCTTCTTAACCATCGAGAACATCTCATCAAAGAACTTGTTCTGCATGTGTTTTATTATCTGCGGCGGCTTCACCGCATACTGCGTCTTGTACTGAGAATACGGCAGAAAGACATAGCGCATTGTCGTCTTTAACTGTCTATCTGGACTAGTCACAATTTCGCATTGCACATCAATTTTCTCTAACACATCTGCGACTGTGACTCTGTTAAGTTTCTGCCTCAGACGCTCAGCTTTTTTAGTCAAATCTGGCATATCGCGGAAAGGAATATCCATATTAGGTGTCTTAAGCTTAGCTGACGCCGTCATAAGAATTTCTCGTAGACGTGGGATACCAAGAGTCACGTTCATGTCACCACGACCGGCGAAATGGAAGGTGTTCAGTGTCATCTGAGTGGAAGGTTCGCCAATAGACTGAGCCGCTAATAAGCCAACGGGTTCTCCTGGAGCGGCCATCGACTCCAGATATTTGGCGTTCATGACTTCTACAAATTTTTCTTTCTCTGTATATTGTTCGTAAGCGCTTGGATGACGGTTCTTCAAATAGTTTTGTACGAGGTCTTCTAATTGTTCATTTATAACACCGAATTTGTATTCAGGCGATAGTTTACTAGGAAGAGGATCTGGACATTTTTTTCTCATGTATTGCTGCTTTTCTTCCTCATCAAGAGCGCGCCATTTCTTCTCCAATTCCCAATAAAACGGATCCCTCGTTTGATCAGTTGGCATGTCATCTAGCTCAATTTCTTGCTTGGCGACAGCAGAAAACTGAACAAAGCCACTTGTACGTGTTTTGTCACATGGACTTCCAAACGCTTTCTTCCATTTTTTTAGTGATTTCTGTAATTTTGTAACTTGCTTAAGGTCCGCATCTTCTTTTAATTTTTTAATTATGGATTTACTAACAACTGCTCCGGAGTTAGTGTCGAGGAATGGGAACAGTTCTTTTTTAAAGAATTGGCATTTTAAAACGTCTAGCCCGTCTTCGCCGTATGCGAATTGAATGACGCTGTTATCCGAGTCTCTTACAGTATGATCGTACGCAATAGACACGCTCTCTAAATGCTTGATTAAGCATCTTTGCAAGTAACCAGAGCGACTTGTTTTGACGGCAGTATCAATAAGACCTTCTCGACCAGCCATACAATGGAAGAAGAACTCTTGAGGTTGTATTCCTGTCATAAATCGACCGTCAATAAAACCGCCGGCTCTTGGCGACACATCGTAAGGCGGGAAACTTGGGAGAGATCGCCCAGATATCATCAATGGCGGCCTTTTGCCTTCCAACTCAATCTGTCCAAGTAAACATGAAATCTGCATAGTGTTTACCGTCGATCCTTTGGCACCAGACTGTACCATCAACTGAAGATTGTTATACGGAAATTTCTCTAATAAACCCTCACCCAAACAGACTGTATTAATCTTATTTGTGTAGGAATCCAACATACTCTTGTATTGTCTATCCAAAGTAGCCCTAAATTTAGGATCTTTAGTATACATCACTTCAATGGTTTCTTTCAACTTTACATCCTCGACATCTATTGGTAAGTCTGTTGCTTTAACAGCAGCCACCTTTCCGGCATTGCGGACAACGCAAATTACATCATCGCGTTTCTGATTAGCTTCTTCTACTACTAAAATATCCTTGACGCCGAGAGTAAATCCTATCCATTGTAAATAAAATGTGAAGACCTTTGAGAAGGAACTTAGTAAGGCACTAGAGCTGTCACCTCCATACAACTCATACATGCAATGAACCAAGCCATATGGTGTAGCACCGTAGTGTGTTTTATCCAAAACCCCGGTTAAAAGTTCCCCTTTTCTAATAATAACTTCTGCTTCTGTCATAGTGTTAGGATTGGAGAATGGTGTGCCTCCAGCTTTCCACGGCCTGGGTGGCTCTTTTTGCCAAGCTTTAGCACTAATCTTAGCTTTACCTGTTAATGTCAAACATGGCTTCCCTTTAGGTATAGTATTAATAATTATTGTTGACAAAACTTGCTTTCCAGACCATAGGACAATAGGCTTCAATATAGTTGGTGGAAGCAGCTTAATTTGACCTCTATGATTGGAAAGAGCTTGTAAGACCAGTTGTTGATAATCTGATTTTGTGAAAAACGCGCCTCTTAGAGACATTGCTACTCCAGAAATAACATGATCTTGAATCAAACCACTTAATGGAGTGCCATCTTTAGGGACAAGGTACTGTTTGCGGACAGACATAATATTATATGCTTCACTTCTAGCTATCTCATTTTGTGGGAAATGAGCGTTCATTTCATCACCATCGAAATCGGCGTTGTAAGATTTACAGTTGGCATAATGCAATCTAAGGGTTTTCTCTCCTTTGAGAATTCTAGCTCTGTGTGCCATCATACTGGGCTTGTGAAGTGAAGGCTGACGATTCAGTATCAAAACATCACCATTTATCAAATGTCTATGAACAATTTTTAACTTAGATTTCTTGTATTCATCAGGCGTTAACAATCTCTTTGCAAGACTTTTTCTCTTTTGCAATGAGTCTGGTGGTATTCTAATAACTCTTCCATTCTTTATTTCCAGTTTTTCGGCACCAGGATGTTTATTGGGCCCGTTGATCACCATCTTTCTTAGTTCGTCAACATTCCATTCTGTTACTGGAACGGGATAAGTTAATTTCATAGCAAATGCATCGGGGATACCTATTTCATCTATATCCACATTTGGATCAGGTGTGATGACCGAACGAGCAGCGAAATTGACTCTTTTACCCATCATGTGCATTCTTATTAAACCACTCTTTTTTTCAATAATTTGTTTCAGGCCTTGACTTAACAATCCTTGGCCTTCACAGCTGAGAAGATTATTGATGCTTTTCTGCAGTTCTTGCCAAACTATGTGAAGTTTTTCTGGAGGTGATTTACCCATCACACTCTCATAGGCTTGTCTAGGGAGTTGATCAAGAGAATCTATGGCTTTTTCTGGATTTGGGGCTGACAAAACATGTAGCACTGCTCTTGATGCATAAGCATGATTCAGTATATTCTTGTATACATTTGTTTGAGGGTGCTCAACCAATTCTCCCCGTAACACATTACAGGGTCTAACACAAGGTGGTAGAACAGGTACAAGTTGCATGAAAAATAAATTCGTTATTGGCTTGGCAGTTGAATGTTTTAAAATAGGAAAGCAATGTTTCAGTATTTCCTCATCATTTTCAGCTATAGCTGTGCAGTAGCGTTTTATTTCATCTGGCATTAATATCTTTATCCCCTTAGCTACTTTTTCTCCAGTTTCAGTACTAATATTGTACATAATTTTATTATCTGTTGTGGACACCTTGATAAGTTTGCTACAGCAGAAAGCACACTTTTTTGCTACATTTATGACTCTTAAATAGTTATTTAGAAGTTTTGATCTTAATTTATCTATGTTTCTATTTTGAAATGTTTCTACAACACCATCTCGTTTCTTTAATAGTTTTTGGTATTTTCTTATGACTTTACTTGGCTTGTCCGGGGAGCTCAGACTGCCACTCAAGATGTCACCAACATAGTTATCCAGATCTAAGGCTGCGGTAATGTGACCCGCATCAACTAGTTCGAGCTGAAGTTTTAATATGAATTTCATTCTATCATCCATTTGAATTTTGCAGCATTTTAAGCAACTGACCCGGAAAAGAGTGTATATATTTTTGATGAAGAGTGGATTTAATACAACCAGTGGCAGCTCAATGTGACCGAAATGCCCCTGACAGTGTATTAAGACATTATTGCAGGTCCCACAGGTTTCGTTCCGGTCCCTCAAAGGTCCAAGTACAGAGTCGTAGAGACCACCTTTCGTGGGGTTTCCTATCGCATCAAAACTTTGTACATTCGTGATTTTTGAAACGCTAAGTTTTTTCACATCTTCATCACCAAACATAAAGAACTGTACATATTCTGGGATTACCGATGTCAAACCTGATGTCGCCGCCGAAAGTGTTGATTTGAAAGCCATTTTTGAGTTCTGCGAAATTAAATTAAATGAACACGTAAATAAACACGGTATGATACCTATAACCTCAAAAAATATTTTCCGAATTTGATATTTCACTGTTCCTATTAGTACTTACTTGTATGATTTTAGTCGATAAAGTTAATGTTTAAGTTAAAAGCATTCCTCCAAACACATATTTGAAAATTATTTGCTCCTTATATTATACAACCACGTTTTTTTATTTTTCTTGTAAAAAATTGCGGAGTTTGCGGATGGTTATTATATTCTCTTTGTTTGCGGACTGCTGTTCTGCTAACTTCAGGCTTTACTTTGACATATCTTATTTTTGTTTTGGCAACATTCTTAACCAATACTTTAAAAACCGACTATTTCGCAGTAAATTACATTCTATTTCCATGCTACTCATATTTCTTTTTTGGTGTGGCAACGTCACTGCAGTCAGTCAGTCAACATGGCGGCCCAAGATGAAGTTGACGTATGTGAAAGTTGGGAGGATATGGACGAAATTGGCGTAAGTGTAACTATGTGAGCCGAACCTGGCCGTTTCTCGCGTCGGCACTGGCCGCCGTGGTGTTATTCACGCATGGGTTTGTCTATTTCAGTTGGACCAGAAGATCAGGCTTATGTCAAGTGAGTGCCAGCCAGTGAAAACTTCGCTCAAAGGTTGCAAGGTAACTGTTGAAGAGAGCGCGTGTATTGGATCTCAGTGCGTGATGCCGGAGCCATCCATTCGTATCCTGAAGAGGCCGTCGTCACTAGGCAGTGGACCCCTGAATGGTGAGAGAAGCGCGCGCCCGGTTAAAACGCTAGAACAAAGACAGAAAGAGTACGCAGAGGCCCGACTGAGGATCCTGGGTGAAGCTCGAAGTCCAGAAGACGTGATTGATGACAAGTAAGTCCGGTTTTATAATCACATTATGTGATTTCTATTTACATAACACTAAGCTAATGAGCTTGTCAAGTTACTAATGAGTTTGGTAAATAACAACCTATACTGTTCTTACTTTAGTCACAGATTGCAATTTAAGTGTTTAATTCTTGGTTGACAAAGTAAACACTTGGTTTGTTGCCTAAAAATTGTATTTTGTATCTTTAAGCATTCTGTTTTGCTCAAGTTTTTCAAAAATCTCACACTTGACACACACATACTCATAGTTTTTACACTTATAGCAGTTCCACTCTCTTCTATCTACATCTGCCCACCAGATCCCTTGTGGGGTGGTTTTAGTTGTAATCTGTAAACATGTTTAACTGGTTTATGCTGCATAATTGTGCAAACTCAGTTCACTGTGCAGGATGTGTTAGCTCATTTCTCCTCAAATGTGTTGTGATGCAAAGCCGGACCGGAAGATTTGAAAGGTGTTGAGTCACCCATAGAATGCATTGAATGTATGTTTGCTTCGCTGCTCACTCGGCATGTTCCATTTTGTTGCGCCATCGCGCAATTTTGAGTTAACTATGAGCCGGCTCAGTAAACTGCGCCTGTGTTACTGAGTTAAAGCAAGGAATTTTCCTGTGTTACCCATGTCGAGTAATTTGTTCTTGTGTTTCATAGGAATAATCTCTAGTTTTAAAAAGATGTTGGACAAGATGTACTGTTATAAGGTGGTTTTGTTTTGTATATTATAAACGCCAAACTAATTTTACTTTAAGTAATTTGCAGAGTTTTAAGTAGTTATTTTAATAGAAAGACATAACAGTTCCTTTCTGTTACTGTTTGTGAATGTGATAAAAGGAAAATTATATAACATTAATTAAGCAGCTCACAGGAATGAGGTTCATGTTCATTTTTAGTGAAATGACTTCTTTTCTAACAGATAAGAAATATTGTACTTCAAATATGACTTAATAACCTGTGCTTGTGGTTATATTCCTGTGCAAAAAAAATTAAAAACCATTAGCAATGACAAAAATCAAACATGAGTTTTGAAAGTCACCATTTTTAACCGACTTCAAAAAGGAGGAGGTTCTATGTTCGGTTGTATGTATGCTTTTTTTTTTTTTTTTTTATGTATGTTCAGCGATATTTCCGTCAATTGTGGACCGATTTTGATAATTTTTTTTGCATTGGGTTCAGTATATCTCCAAGGTGGTCCCATATTAATTTCATTGGCATTGGACCTTGGACTTAGAAGATACACCAGGGAACTCCTTAACGACAAACAATAGGCATGTGTAAATTGAGATATTATGGGTATTACGTCAATCCTATAGGTACCCTACTATAGAATAATTCACTGGTCACTTAAAATTGTAAAATAAAAATCTTTTATAAAAAAAGGTAAACCGACTTCAAAAAGCAAAAAAATAACTATTTGAAGTCGGTGCCAAGTAACCGACTGCGCCAACCAGCACCGACTTCAAATATTTATTTTTTTGCTTTTTGAAGTCGGTTTACCTTTTTTTATAAAAGATTTTTGTCTAATGAACAAGTAAAATTATCATGTCTATAAAATTAAACATTTATTTTCCAGTCTCAGCCGGCTTCAAGACAAACTTCAAGCCAATAATCTCACTGATAATCAAAACACTAGTAAGACGAAGAACACTCAAAGTGAAAGTAATGCCAAAGGTAAAGAACGGAAGGTTCTCGCTCGACTGCCACCGGGAGCCACTGTTGCCGGTGTATTTCCATCCCCACCGCCGCGAGGAGTTCTGGTCATCCGCACACCAAGAGGGCCAGACGGCACAAAAGGTTTCCTAAAAAGGTAGCACCACCCAACTAAATTTAATAAACTCACAAAGACGTAATCACTTCCATCCATTCGACTTTCCCATTAAATGTTAAAATTTTCATGTTACTGTTGTTTCTAATGATATTAGCTTAATCGTTGTTTCACAATTTCTAATTTTCTTGGATTAATAAAAGTAGTCGTGCGGGTAAGTCTGCACTATTTGTAGCAGGTTTAAATGTAATACGGACTATATTAAAATAAGTGTGAGAGCAGAATTTAAGACTAAAACAGCTTCTAATAATATGTTTGCATTTTAGTACCTTGTCACAGTAGCATTGTTTATAATACCTGCATTATTAATACAGATGTTACTATGAAAAAGTATTATTGCATGTGACTGTAAAACAATATTGTAATTTGTCCCCCGACAGTGACAGTCTAAACTAATTTCGCACGCTGGATTCCGCTAAATTTGATAACATCTTTCTGGTATAGTTTACCCAATTAGAACTGAGAACAAAATGATTTACAGAGAACTATTTAAGATTGGTTGAATCTTTAGCAGTGATAAAAATAATTTGAAAATATCTTAAAGACCTATTGAGCCATGACATAATATAATCTTGGTTTCATATTTAATTATAGATCTTGATAATTAACAATCACAAACAAATTTAAAATTGCTAAGAATAAATTAGAAATTGTGAAATAGATATGAAAATGAAGAGTGCTCACTTCTGGGAACAATTTATTGTTATTGGAGACGTTTTTGTGGTGCGAAATGTTATAATGAGATTTTACCAAATGAACACTCTGTAAAATTGTGTGCATGTGCATTTATGTACATATATTTTTACATATATGACGCATAATTTATTGTTACATTTCAAATGAATAAAACAATACATTGATTCACAAAATGTTAACGAAATTAGAGGAATTAACATCATTGTGTGAATATGATTGATGAATAACTAAAATTCAAAGTTTTAGCAATAAACTTTTTATATACAGTTTTTTCTACATGTATAGCGTATTTTTAGGGTAAGATTATTGCTAATTGTATATTTATAGTATATTATTTTATTACGTTAAGTTTTTTGATGCTTTCGCAATGTTTGTGTACATGCAGTCAACATTATATAGATAAATTTTAATCTAACTTTCACTACTATTCAATAGCTAGAAGTTGTATAACTTATATATCAAGAGAAGATAGAGAGCTTTGTGGAATAGATTTATCAATTGGTATAACATGGAATGAATATCAAGTTATAATTTTCTTATAAAGAACAACATACGTAAATAAGGTGCTTTCTTCAACAGTGTTTCTATTAAATTTATGTGATTCATATGTTGTAAGAGACCATACTCATACTGGGAAAGAAAGCATATTGCATTATCTGCCGATCCTCTACATCTCTTTACCATATAATATGTTTGTCAAAAATTATCATTGTATCCCATCTTTGTCATTACTGTAATATACATTCAAATTAACAATTGATTATAAAATATAGAGGTAACACAAACATTGGGAATTAGCATTTTAAGCATGACTGATGTGTGTATGAAAGTCGATAAATGTATTGTTATGATTATAAAAAGTTAGGATGGTGGAATTACATCTTGAATGAAAACTCTATAGTCTAAGCTATCTTTGTGTCTAAGCTGTCTCTGTGTGGATCTAGTGGATTTAGGCTCTTCAAGCTAAGTTGTGCAAGGTCTGGAAATATTCTTACTATGAACAAGGTTCTTACACACATGAACCTAGTTCATACAAACATGAACCTGGTTGGTATAAACATATGAACACTGCCCATACAAATGTACGAATGGCATTTTTGTACACATTTGACAATTGAACTTTCATTCTATATACTTTTTATTTCATTGTTTCACCACTAATGTTATTAAACAGCTGGCTATTAAAAACAAGATCTTTGAACAACAGCATCCGCTAGCTTATGCTTGTATGGATAAAAGTGAACTTTACAATTAAGTTAAAAAAAATCAACCTTAAGTGAGAGTCGTCGATAAAGCTGAATTTAAATAATAAATTCAAATATTTTTTTTCTATAATCATAGTAATACATATCGCATTAAACCAACGCTAGTGTAAGTTTACATAATATTATGAGGATTGTGATATAGATTAAATCGACTTATTGCAAACCTTACTCTTACTGTTTTGACTAAGAATCTTTCTTGATACATTCTCTTGTGAATAAGCTATCGAACGTGAACGAAATTGGATCGTATTATTTGGTTATTAAGGTTTATTACACATTACTGCGGAGCTATAAAGATTCGTATTGATTTGGTGACAAATGTTCGCGACATGTGTCACTTGTGATGTCAAGTGACGCTGGGTGCCAAGTCTTTCGAGAGTTGTTCCTTGTCACCACGTCGCTTCTGTCGAGGAACAAAAGTCACAGAGCGTTGACGCGTGTTGCGTAGCAGTATGGACGAGCAATGTATGAGACTGCTGCAACCAACTAAATAAATGTGGACGAATAGGTTGCACGACAAGATGTCGCCAAACGTATCGCAGGACTTTAGTTGGATTGGCTAGGCTAGACTTGAAAAAGATTCTTACGATTTCATACAAATTGTATGAATATAGTATGAACCTGGTTCATACAAACCTGACCATGGTTCGTACAATCAAACGCCGCCTATACAAACACGTACCGCGGGACTTTTGCCCTCAAATGGATACGAGATACTTCCAGAGGGTGTGACTTTGTTTACTTCTTAAGGGCATACTCTTAAAGGCCAAAGCACTCTTGATGCTTTTAGCACCAGCATAAGGCGATATAGCGACAGCATTAATGCTGCATCGCGTTTTTAATGCTGCGGCTTGCTTTGTTAGTTTAAGCTTGCGGTGGAGATACATCAGTAAATGTCTTTCACTCATAATAACATCTGTATTAGATGCGACGAGATTTTAATATGACTAGAGAAGTTATTATGACTGTCTAGTTAGGTCTAGTGGTGTGTATTGTGGCTGACGAACACGTGGTCCGTGGTTCGAAATCTAGATCGGATTTTTTTTAAGGTTTCTATTAAAAAATTCCCCGTATCAGTCTGGAGTATGGAATTGTGCCCGGTAATGACAATAGGGTCGCTCCCTATAACATGGGACCTAAAATTGCCAGCGAAATATGTGTGCATTACAAATTTGCCGCCCCCGCAGAACATAACGTGATGGTCTTTTTTATAGAATTAAATTATAACTACGCGTCATCGCAACGTATGGCGGTTCGGCGGAGTACCGCAGTGACGCATATTCACCACGATTTCACACGCAGTCGACGCGCCTAAATCTGAATAAAAACGTTCTGCAAACGCAATAATATGTGCTATGCAAACGTTCATGAAGCGAGTCTTGCGTTTGTGTCGCTAAAACGCGCAGTTACATCGATGCAGACGTGCGTTGTTATCTCTAAAGAAGGAAAAGGTAATTTAAAGGAGGTAAAGTACAGCACTTCAAACATGCTTCTCATGCGCGTTTTTATCGCGCGCAGCGGGTTTGTCTCGGTTTAGACGCAAACAATTCAAAATATAATTCGTAACGCGCGTCGACAGCGTGTCCTGTGCTTAAGCTTTAAGGGTTCGTATACAGAAACCAAATTTAATATGATTTAAGGACTATTTTCCTTACATCTCATAGTTCGCTCGCATATCTACAAGATAGTGTATATCTATTTAATATTTTTGAACAATATGCTGATGATAGAATGGGACTGATAGAAACGCTATGATTTTATATAACGCTAGAAAAAATGCTATTTTTAGGAGCCTTAAATATTTTACCATCTCTGTTACTAAGCAAACGAATATTAACTATCCAGAAATAGAAAATGTTAGGGACAGTAGGCATATCGATGTGAAATCGAAATATCGATATCTTAGATCTATCGTAAGACCTCCTCGAAGAGGACCCATTTAGATATGTTACGCACGTTCGCGTGGTATATATTTAATAAGCCCAGTAATGGCAATTCTTGGTGGAAACCAGTCAGAGGGTTTGGATGAAACCGGTCTCGCCGTAATGCACCACCTTCGTTCGCACGAGCGCTTTTGCAAAGCGCGTTGCTGAAGCGTTGTTAACGCTTTATAAAAATGTTTAATTAGTAGTTTGTTTTATTCTAGCGATTTTTGATGACAAAAGCGCTCGTGCGAACTTGGGGCAATAGTCGAAACTCATACTTTCGCATACCAACGTTATACAGGGTAAAGACGAAGTGCCGTTCTCTATTCGCCGCGAGGTTGTATCGTATCAAGTGCGGTATTACTCATGTTTCAATGTTAAGGTAGATATTAAACTAGCTTCCTGCATATTTTATAAAGCATGTACTCGACGCGAGTCGAGTGATTCAGGGCCCTTATTTATGACCAACTAATTACGTAACGCAGGCCGTTATGTTACTATCGTGAAATGGTCGTTTAATTGTGCTCCAGCGTCATCGATACATCGACGGTCCCATAGAACAAAGTTACATATGCCAAACAAAATAAATGGCATTTCCACCTTTCCTGCCCGTCGATAAAGTTATTTATGCCATATATAAATATTGGATTATAGGACTTTGTTTGTTGGACACGTTGATATTATTCGTAGTAGATTAAGGACCACGTACAAAATGACAGATAAACAATGGCTGCGTATGTTTCTCGTATCTAGCAACTGTAGAAATCGGTTTTAAATTATTTATTTTATTTATTTATGAAAGATACACCATCGACTTATCACACACAAAAGTAACAGGCAATTATTATTAATTGCAAAATTATTATTAATGACATCCATTAATTTTGCTATAGAAGGTAGATTTAGTAAACCGTAGCATTTTAACGCGTCCTCCGTTTGGCTAGGGTTGGATCGAACTAGTTCGAAATAAGACCACACCCGTAGTTGTGCTCTTATTTTCCGGGCCGTTTTTGGGACTGTGACCTTGCGTTGCTTACAGAATACCATTACCTGATCATTTCAAAAAGTTACCGTAACTCACCGTGTTTGGTCATGGCGAATAAGGGCCCTTGATCGAATGTGTGCAGATGTCGTTTCGATCGGTTGGCCACCAAATCTTTTTTGATGTTTCGAACTGATAGCGCAATGTCTAGCGTGCTGTGAACTGTCTATTCATGTTTCTAAATATGCCTTAGTTTAAGTCTAGCTTTAGCGTTTACCTTCAAAGCGTAGGCAAGTAAATATCTCAACAGAGAGAACGCTTCATGTACACGCATCGAAAGCACACTACTAACTGCAAAGCCCAGCGGTGTGTGCGTGCCCTCTCACCCAGTTAACGCCAGCTATTGTCCTCGGGCGGCGTGGTTTTGTAGTGGTGGCTATCGGCTTGTACCCAGACTTCCAAAACTGTAACTTTTGTGTGGTGTGTGAATGATCTACGCTGTTGGCCACGGGGCCTTTACAGCTTCACCGGACAAGAGGGCGAGCGTGCTACCACTACGCTCGAGCCAGAAGGGCAAGGGGGCAACTAGCTCAAGGGCGCCTCAAGGAGGAACGGCCTCGGCTTGGGCAGTCGCTATGGGGGAGGGCGTATACTAGGTGCTCTGCACCGGCCGGCTGGCAAGGGATTCTTCGACCTTGCCGGCGAGGTCGTTGTCTGATCCTGTGTGCGGTATCTGTATCCGAAAGAAGGGATGTAAGGGCATCGGGAGGGGCGGGAGAACATGCCGCGGACGGCGGTAGCGGTTGATAGGAGGGGAGTTGGGCTCGTAGTATTACTATGATTGGACGCGTTCGCAAAATATCGGGTTGTCGCCTTTTTAATAAAGAAGCGAATAGGTTCTAGACCGAGATCGGAATGGCCAAAACTGTAACCCTACCACTTCCATGACTTATATTTCAGTATACTATGTAATTCCCACGACATCCAAAAAATATACAGCACAATAAAACATATACAACATGACCAAGAAGAGCAACGCACCTTGTGTTGTCGATAATTGAACGGAATCGTTGGATATATTTGGATTAAGTAGCCATTATTCATACTTTCCGCTATTTTGTGTTTGATATCGCCAGTAGTATCCGTGGATTTATACGTCAAAAATTATCCAAGTTACTTCTATGTTTTTTTTTGTTTCGCGTGCTCTAATATTGACACCGTTGTCAAACAGACAACGGTGTATTTGACTATACAGACACATAAAATGAGATTACTTGGTTGGGTAGTTTACCAAATCATACATCATTATATAATCGTCGTGGCAAAGAAAATACCATTACTAATGGGACTAATAATGAAATATTACTTTTTTTTAAAACAATGGGTTATCGATGTCTGGGAACGACCCGTGTACTATTTGAGCGCGGTTGTATGAACCTTTGTGTCTGTTGAGATATTTACTCGTGCGGCATAGGTGTTCAAAATATTGGAGTAAAAGTAGATAAAAAAAATATTGACAGAAAATGTATTTTTACGTTATGACCGAGTAACCCACGTTAGTACATAATGAGTGTATAATTTAAGGTCTTATTTATTATTTAGTTAACGCAATATAAAGACGAATGTAAGCATATTCACCAAAAAAAAATATCTTAGAATTGTTTGGTAGCAAAATTACTTATTATAAAATTTGTATCATATATAAATTATATGCAGAGGGTTTAGCACGAAATGATTTATGACGTACGTTAGCACGTTAACGAGTTGATATGCCATCCTTGTCACAGCACAAAGGACATTGTTCTGCGCCCATACGTAATTTGCCCCAGAACCAACAGTAATGAAAAAGTACTTGTGTGATTTCAAATCACCCATCAATTCTTTTAAGGCATTTGTTATTCAATGGACAAGCGGGGGAATCGCAATATTGCACAAAAAGTATTAGATTTTGGGGTTATAATTCAGTAGCCATTAATACATGAGGTTATATTGTGTGTTGACATTCAATAAAGATGTCGGCGACTTCGATATAAGTACTTACAATACTTTGAAATATTCGCTTTAGATTGCAAATTGTCCGTTAGATACGGATATTTGCCATTATTTTAATAAAATAGGTAATTAATGATGGCATGGGTCAAATGTTTGTTGGTTCTGGGGCAATTTTCGACAATGTCCTTTACTAAATAAACATGAACGTGATAGCACGCTTGTTCGCTAGCGTCATCCTAACGTCAATATTTTCGTGCTAAGTCCTCAGTTCGTGTTTATGAAAAAATCTTTAGTGCCAATGCAACATTTATTTCTGTGTGATGCCTTATTTACACGCCTAGTTAATTGACAAGGCCTTTATTCGCTATGACAAAACGAGACGCGTTACGAAAACTTCGTGAAATAATCGTGTAATGTTCTATATGCCACTGGAGTATAGTGCGACAAGGATCTTTTGGCCCATGGATGACATTGACAGGTGTGAAATTAAGGGTAACATTTAGTAAAATTTTCCTACTTCCAAAGAGATATTTCCACAGGTGGGTCCGCACGGCTAATAATTTAAAAAATTGGGTAAATGACATTGTTCTGCGCCGATACATGATTTGCCCCAGAACCAACAGCAACGAAAAAAATACTTATATGATTACAAATCAACCATAAATTCATTTAAGGCATTTATTCTTAAACGGACAAGCGGGGCAATCGCAATATTGCACAAAAAATAATAGATTTTGAGGTTATAATTCAGTAGCCATTAATAAGTATGAGGTTATATTGTGTGTTGACATTCAGTAAAGATGTCGGCGACTTCGATATAAGTACTTACAATACTTTGAAATCTTCGTTTTGGATTGCAAATTGTCCGTTAGATACGGATGTTTGCCATTATTGTAATAAAATAGATAAATACTGATGGCATGGGTCAAATGTTTGTTGGTTCTGGGGCAATTTTCGACAATGCCCTTTAATAGCAAACGGCAACTGTGTCTGTCATGAAAGACATTTCACTTGATGACAACGTTACTTCCGATTTTGGTCGCGGGCTAAAAGACCCTTGTCATCGTAATGCGTCGTTACGTGTTTAATTGGTCATAGCGAATAAGGGCCCAGTAGCAAAATCATTGCGATATTTTGTCTCCTCTACCAGAGAGTGATAGGTATCATACATAGAAATATTTCGTCTCTTATAGGTCTTAATGTTATGGTATCGATTAGTTGGTGTCCTAACGTGAATGATGGCAAGCCTCATCGCATAAAGGTTCTTTTGAGGCTTAGGTAAAGTTCAAATGATTTAACAATTAAAACCTAGAGGTGTGATCTGAAAACTTGAATCTCGGGCCTTTTAATTACAAGGCGAAAATCCTACCGAGTAAGTACCACTCATCAGTTTTCATATTCTTACATGTAAAATATCGTATTGATTTTGCCTTCGTCAACGCACTTTTGCGTACGTTCAATAGATATGGGGATGTACCACAACCTCATTGAAGAAGAGAAAGCTATAAACTGCACATAAGCACATCTCTTTCTTACGGCAAAGTAAGGTTATAATAGCTTAAAGACAGTGAGCTATGTAAGGAAAGAACCCATTGGAACTCTGCACTCTCTTCCTGCCTCGCAAGGGACCTAACGGAATGATATAGATAGGTTAAAAGATTGTGGTCCACGCCCCGTACAAGGCATATAATCGTAATGGCATTATATAACAAATGCTCATAAGCTTTTTTGAATTGGTATATACTCAATTATCACCAACACATTACCTAAAAAATATAATTTCGTAAGCGATTTAGGATTTAAACGAGAGTTGTGACTTTCTTAATAATTATATCACATGGATATTGTCGGCATAATTCGCCGAGGACTTCCAAAAACTCCTAATGCGTATGGTTTGTTCTTGCGATTATTTGCTATTAAGAAATCCTTTTTGATAGGTCGCTTTATAATTAAACACACTTTAGCCGCCTACGTTACCGGAATTCGTAACCAGTTACGAAGGACGCTTTCCTTTAATCCTATGTATAGTTACACGGATAAATTGTTTTTCTTTTTACACAATCGGTTATTTTATGGAAGTCTCACAATATTAAAATTAGTCAATAGATTTAGTGGCATATATTGAAATCCTACACTAAAAATATCAAAGTTATCTTAAAATAAAAGAACCGCGCAAAATCTCTGTCAATTTCAAGAATGTGATTTTTGACGAACTATAAGGGTTTGTGCTTATAAAGAAAAATAATTCTTCTATTGTAACTCACTAACACATGAGTAAACAAAACGCCTTTATCGTTACTGGTTACGAATTTCTGTTTATACGTAGTTAGACAGCTGTTTAATTTATTAATTACTAGATTTTTACTGGATTTTTTATTTATAAAAATAATTTTCTTAAGGTACTTGACGTACCTATTAGACATGACCATGTATCGATAATGGAAATCTTAATTCTTGCACGTATTCCATCATCAATATGTTTTGCCAGATAATGTTTTCTGTTAACAAGTAAATATGACGATTCACAAAAACTAGTCATAATTTTCGTCAAGCTCACTTTGAGATTTTTTAATAAAAACTCCACGAAGCTTAACTATTTGTAGCCTATGGTCAGAGAAAAAAAAATACTGTCTGGAATATTCTTGGTGCGTTCGTAATTTTGGTATCAAATTAATGGGGTTTTAATTTTGAAAACCCAATGTTATTAAATTTCTTTATGCAATTTTTGATAGTAACATTATGGACATTGCATAGATAAATACAACATTTTGGTGTCGAAATAAAAGGGGCCTAAGCCCCTAAGGGTTGGAATAACAAAAACGTTATTTCAATTATATTAGGAATGTATAATGCTCAATTATGAACTGAATTCTTGTTTCAAATTTTAGTACATTATTTGTTTACTTATCAGCATAGTATTTTTCATGTAAGATGGGTACTGTGACAGTTGTTAAGGCAAAGAAAATTATACTTTATTCAATGGCAATAAGAGGCATGACCCGTTTCTAAACTTATGGTTTTATGCCTTAATACCATTTCGTGAACAATACCATGCCAAAGCACTTAGAACTGTCACTACCCATCTTATGTGAAAAATATAGTAAGATTATCTCAAATTAAAACCGCCATATTGTTTCTATATCAGCGAGATCTATCGACAACTTTACATCTTTACGATACTGAAGTTTCGTAACCAGTTACAAAGACAGGTTTCTTTTTTTTACCACGCTTCTTAATTTTGTAGACACTAAAATTATAAAAGCTACTTTGCTGCTAAATATTAATTCTCTTATCTTTGGAATGTCCATAAAGTTATAGTGTGAATAGTGTGGTACTGACCAACCAACTCTCTTTATTTGTAAGGCATAGGTATTTTAGTTTGTAAATTTATATTTTAACCAAGAACATTATTAAAACTGTTAAAATATTTATTGTTTTATTTCAATTCGGACGGACGATTTGGCGCAGTGGTTAAGAGCTTAAGCCGTTCCACCAACTGGGTCGAATAGTAGCGGGTTCGATTCCCGCACGGGACAAAACTGTTTGACCCACAATTATTTTTTTCGCTTTGGGTATTTGTGTATGTGAATTTTCGCGTTTGTAAACGCACCGCTACGTTACGTACATGGATACGTTATTAAAAAAAACTATTAATTGTGGAAAACGCCAAACTCACTAGAAAGTTGAATATATCCCTAGTTATTTTTTCTATTTGCCGCCTTTTATGAACTACAGAAATCCTAATATTACAACTAGAAGTGATATAGCGCACGATTTCTTTTGATACAACTGTCGCCGTTTTGCCATACATGCGCAGTTTGCAAAGACAGGCCAGAGATGGGCAAAATGTTTACATTTTTAATCTTCAATCATGATTGAAGATCACAAAATGTAAACGTTAATCTGATATATATCGTAATGATTAATAAAATGTAAAAAATACTCTCCGATGAATTGTTATATACAAGGTGTAACATAAAAAACGCAAGGCCTGAAAGTAGTTTGTTCTAAATCGGCAACTAAATCGATTCCAACTATTTTTAAGTTCTGTTCGCTGTATTAAACCATATTTAATAATTATTCAAAGCATTAAGGCTATTTTAAATGTATTTTTATTACACACACCTCAATATGCATAAAAAGTTAATTAATAATTAAATTTTATGGTTAATTTGGGTACCAAAGAGATAAAAAAAATGTAAAAATCTCCTTAAAATTGAAAGTTTTATTTTCGTATTGAATTCGTAAAGCAAAATCTAATTGGGGTGTCCGGTCTTGCGTTTTATATGTTACACCTTGTATAATGACAGTCACAAGTTTTGGAAGACTTCGCAGTTGGATATGCTGCAAAATACCAACTTTAGCCACTACATTAGCCCAAGCAGTACTGAATGAAGCATTTTGTGATATTTTCACACATGTGGCGACAAGTTCACGGGGCTATATGACTTCTAGTGTGTTATATTTCTGTGAAGATAACTATAGCAAAAGTGGCTCTCTTCTTTTATCTCGGCAGCCACACGGGAATCACATCCTAGTCGACTTAAATAATTACTTTAAACTACGCACCTCTGTCTTTTCGAAAACATGTGCGTGTTAAAAATTAACTATCACTTGCTTTAACGGTGAAGGAAAACAGCGCGAGGAAACCTGTATGCCCTAAGAGTTTCTCGAAGGGGTGTTAAGTTCGCCAACCCGCACTGGGCCAGCGTGATGGACTATGGACTAAACTCCCTCAGTTTGAGAGGAGGCCCGTACCCAACGGTGGGACAGTTTATTAACACGGCAATATTATTATTATGACTGCCTCGTCTAGAGGCAAAGCGCATCTCTTTGTGATCACGAGGTCCTGTGCTCAAATCCTAGGTCGGAGAAATGTAGTTTTTCTAGCGAAAAATTATGAGTCCGGAGACTGGAATTTTGCCCGGTATATGGCAATAGGCTCGCCCCCTATTACATGGGACCTAACATCGTCAGCGAAAAGTAAGTGTACTGAGTACACCTCTGCCACCCCCGCTTGGAGGAATATAGGCGTGACTTTGAACTCCTTCACGGAACTAAATTGGTAAGGAGATCCTAACAACTTTAATGGTATTCGTGGAAATCTCTTGCGCTGGTTCTCGTCATATATTAGGAACAGAACACAAAAGGTTGTTATCAATGGTTTTACTCAATCCAACGTAATAAATGTCACGTCCGGCGTCCCTCAAGGCTCGATACTAGGTCCTTTACTATTTATCCTGGTTATAAATGACATCAGTAAGTGTTTCTGGAACACGCATTTTTTCCTTTATGCCGACGACTTGAAGGTTTATAAGCGTATTAATACCATTGATGACTGTATAAAGCTTCAGGATGATCTCGATCGTCTCCACACCTATTGTTTAGATAACAAGCTCTACCTTAGTCTCCCCAAATGCAAAGCCATTACATTCACCAAGAAAATAAATACTATTGATTGCACGTATTCCCTCGGTAAATCTCCTTTAGATAAGGTTACTTTAATTAAAGACTTAGGAATTTATATTGACTCTAAATTACATTTCGATACTCATGTCACACATATCGTTAATAAATCTTTCCAACTGTTTTATTAAACGCTCTTGTACCTCTTTCAAACGACCGTCCTCATACTTATTATTGTACAAATCATTACTCAGATGGCAGCTAGAATAAGCTACAGTTATTTGAAATCCTTTCTTTATAAAGTATAAAGAGATTATAGAGCGGGTACAACGAAAATTCCTTCGATATCTTAACTATAAGTTTCGTCACTCAAGAACTTCATATGATATACTTTTAAATAAGTACTCACTCCAAACTCTCTGCGCAAGAAGACTGCTCTTGGATCAAACGCTATTGTTTAATATCTGTCACAATAGATTCGACTGTAACCGAATTATAAATCAAATATATCTCCGTATTCCAAGTCGTTCAAAACGAATACGTGAAACTCATCCTCAATGTCCTTTCGCGCCAAAAAGATGTCGTACTATTGCTGGTGAACGCGCTCCTTTACGACGTATGCGTCATTTCATTATGATGAAATGACATAATGATCACTTTGCCGATGTTGATATATTTAACTTATCCTTCTCATTATTTAAAAAACAGATTGTTGCAAAGCTAAATTATATTCAAACTTAAATTTATGTAATTAGTACTTAAAACCTAAATTATAAATTTACTTTTGCTTATCCTACTTGCCTAACAGGTATGAACTAGCAGCTTCAAATGTTTAGATTCAAATATTCAGTGGGTAATGGTGTTGGGTACATAATTAGTAATTAATCAAGATTATAATAATCTATGTCATAGTTATTATGTACCTGTTTGTTATCCCAAAGATAAATAAATAAACATGCAATGCGAAGCATAAAGGATGTTACGAAATCGTTACTGGTTATTAATTCGTGAGAAATATTATAAAATGCAATAAATTAAAATTGGGATTTGGAGATTGTCGTTCTGATAAGTTCAGTGGAGTAAACAGGCTGGCACGGTCGCACCCATTAACATAATTATCATCAGAACCTGATTCTAGTACGTATCTATCTTATAAAGTTATTTCATGTATAAATACATTTTTTTGTTTGTCTGTAACATATGAAATTCACTTGATGTAAGAAAATACCCATTTAAAGTTATTTAAAACGGCCTAGTAGTTAAATAATGCCATTTTCTATGTCATAAAAGGTGTCTTAGACAATACCTTTTTTTCTAAAAAACGTAGGCAGTTCTACACAACACCAGAGTTCTCTAAGGTAACTTTGGTCATTATGGAAAGTCCGTTTTAAGATGGGTAAGGAAAAATGATTTAGTAAAAGGATCAAAGGTCAAAAATAATTTATTTCTATAGGCTAATAAAAATCACACAAACATAAAATTATTAAACTGTTTACATCTGCCACCAGATTGGACCGTGGCCTCCACTGTGAAAATTAATCCAGTTGGTAGTTCCGATCTCTATTATATAGTAAGATTGCGTCTTCATTTTTATTAAAATGACGGATGGCTTAGTCCAGTCCTTAAAAACTCGTCTCTCCACCCACTAGATTAAGTAGTCGCAGGTTCGTCCCTGCACGGGACATTAAAATATTTGCGTCGGTCTAAGTAAGTCGGTCTTAGTATAGTGTACTTTTTGTTTGTAAACGCTGTGACGAGTTTATAAACGTTTGTAAAGGGTGGGGCTTCGTTGCTTGTTAATTAAAATGATAGACGAAGTCACCGCGGTAACTAAGCTATGAAATTGTTTACATGGACAGAACAAGTTGAACAGGTTGCTAGTTAACGTCGAGCTGTGCTTGAAAGTACTAGTGTCGGATATGGCAGCCTTGGAACACCTCAGTGAGCGGGACAGAGCCGTGTTGAGAAGCATCTTTGACCCAACTGCGACTATTGGAGATGTGGCCGATGACGGTGACAACTTTGTTGAAGATGAGCCAGGTAAATTTAATTGGAATTTAGGGCTTATCCCTGATGTCCTTCTAAACCCCTTAATAGCTGTTAGTGTGGTACGAGTACTACATGTTTCAATGTGTCCTATTGTAATAATAAATTTAAATGTATTGATTCTAATTTTTGTTTTAAAACGAAGCCTCAATAGAATTTATTGATTTTAGTCGTGGATGCGTTTACAAAAATGAAAATTCACATACACCAATACCCACACCGAAAAAATAATTGTCACTCAAAGATTTGTCCCGCGCGGGAATCGAACCCGCGACTATTCGACCCAGTGGGCGGAGCGGCTTATTAGGCTCGTAACCACTGCACTGAATCGTTCGTCAAATGCCTGAATGCCTCTATATTGTTGAATTTGTTGAAGGAGGAAAATAACCATGTCGTTTGTAGTTATACATACACATAATATCATCACACCGGGTACATTTACATAATTATCTACGTACTTCAATCATCTTTATCATA
This sequence comes from Phalera bucephala, assembly GCA_905147815.2. Classification (NCBI taxonomy): domain Eukaryota; kingdom Metazoa; phylum Arthropoda; class Insecta; order Lepidoptera; family Notodontidae; genus Phalera; species Phalera bucephala. Next base: position 26,974,930 of record LR990621.1, read on the forward strand.
TGGTTTCAATATTTATCTCAAGAATAGATTTGTTTTCTATCTGTAGTATTTTGACAGATTTTTCATCCTATTTATATTATAAATGTGATAGTTTGTATGTTTAGATGTTTGTTACTCAATGACGCCAAAACGGCTGAACGGATTTGGACGCAATTTGGCACACAAATAGTTTATTACCTGGATTAACACATAGTACACTTTAAATCCCGGATAAATGTTAAGTTTCTGTCTAAAGTTAATACAGTCAAGTCGCAGGCTGAAACTAGTGTACAATATGTTAAAATGTTCCTGACGTTGTGTGTGTGAATGATCTACGCTGTTGGCCGCGGGGACTTTACAGCTTCACCAGACAAGAGGTCTAGCGTGCAACGCTCGAGCCAGAAGGGGGCAACTAGCTCAAGGGCGCCGCAAGGAGGAACGGTCTCGGCTTGGGCAGTCGCTGGGGGGGAGGGCGTACCTATACTAGGTGTCTCGCGATCTTCCTGACAGTAGGCAAGTTTATCCTGGAGTTAAATACTGTAACCTACAGCCAACGACGATAATATATAGGCAATTCATTACTTTGTCATAGTTGTAATATTCTGAAACCTCCGTTATTAATGACTGTGACAGTCGTTTGACGGACAACTCGGTCCTGTGGTTAAGTCACTCCGCCCACTGGATCTAGTAGTCGCGAGTTCGGTACCCGTCCAAGACATATCTTTGTGTGATCCACAAATATCTGTCTGGGTGTTTATGTATCTGAATTTCATGTTTGTAAACGCACCCATGACACAAAAATAATTATAATGGGGCTACGTCTTTGTTTTAAAAAGAAAAAAGTTCTATACAGGCTAGGATCCTTTTTTTTATTCTTGACGGTACCGATTCTGAACGGCTTACCCCGTGACTTATAGGTAACTATAATTGCACCTATTCCAGAACTATCTACAGATGCATACAAAGAGTCCAAGTCTCTTTGTGCGAAAGGAGTGCAGTTAGCTGAGGGTGGCAACCTGGAGGAAGCTCTCGTCTTTATCAACAAGGGAGTGCAAACGGCGCCCGAACGACCTGCGGCATATAACGATAGAGCCCAGCTGTTCCGACTGATGCGGAAGGATGAAGGTAAAATACAGCTTTACCGTGAGTGAGAAAGATAAAAAGGAACAATTAAACGAGCTAATAAGAGTACCTATTTGTACGAAAAAAACTCGCCTCGGCTTTGCAGGGTAGCACTAAGTAAAACATCTATTTTTGACCAACTTTTCTTTAGAACTGTTTAAGAGGAAGAATTCTACTATACCTACTGTATCCTCGTAAATAATTTGCGCAATGCTTTGAATACTTAAAATTAAACTTGGCTGGAGCCATGTTAAAAATTCCAAATATTCAATGATTTATTAGCGTTAGAATATTTGTAAGTTTTAGAAAGATATAAATATAAGAATAGACTAGTATCATCACTACATATTCTGTCTGAACGCGATAAACTTGATAACTACCGAAAGGATTTTCATACTGTTTTCACCAATTGACGGAGTGATTTAAGAGGAAGGTTTATGTGTATAATTCACCTGTGCGAAGCAGGGAAGTGGGGGGGGGGGGGGGGGGTGCTAGTATACAATAAATAATTCACCCAAACTTTCACAGATGCGATGTCGGATCTTAATCGCGTTATAGAGCTAACAACGGGCAAGAAGACCCGCGCACGCGCCCTTGCTCTGTGCCAGCGCGGCGTACTCCTGCGCAAGAGAGGCGCTGCTGAGGAAGCACGCGCCTCGTTCGCTGAAGCCGCTGAATTGGGCAGTAGTTTCGCTAAAAAACAGGTAAAACTAAGCCCGCATACACACGAGCGCTTTTTCAACTCGCGTTGAAGCACTTTTAAAAGGTGTACGTTAGCTACTTGTTTTGTATATAAAAGCGCGTTGAAAAGAACGCTCGTGTGAATGAGGGGTAAGGCACGTCGTCCACAACGCTACTCAAAATTTACGCAACTGGTTAGTAATTCAAGTTACAGGTGCCTTAATTTTAGTAACACTGAGTCGTACACGGTATACATTGGTAACTCTACACATTGGTAACTCAACACTATACACGGCGTTGCCAATTTTTTTAAAACAGTCACCCAAGTACTTGATATTTTGGAAAAAGTGTGCAACCCAGCAGTTGCCTGGAAACCAGTAGCGCGCAACTAGCAGGTCGGGTCACGGTTCACGTTACTAGTTTGTGATTGGTTTCGTAGTGTACGGTCCGCTATAAAATATTAGTGCTTTGAGATTCAGGCAACTCCAGACAACGTTTCTTTCTATTTTATTACATAGACCGATCGTCCAGCTAAACAGTACCACTTGTCAAATAACTGTACAGCTTTTGAGCTATACTTTAAAATATAGTGGGGGTAGTTAAAAGCAAGCGCCAATTTGTGACAGTATTGAATTCTGGTGTTAAATAGTTGAAAAAATAAATTTTCAGGTGGTGGAAATGAATCCATACGCAGCTCTCTGTAATCAAATGCTGAGTCAAGTAATGCGGGGAGAAAAGGAAATTAAACTATAAATCATCAATCAAGTCAAATTTTCGTGTTTACATCGTGGATTTCACAAAGGTAATCCATTTTCCTGTATATAAACTTCCGATGTGTGTCTGTTCGCAATTCTTCTCCTTCTAGAACGATTTAAATGTTTTTTTTTTGTTCTTCTGGATGGTTCTTTTGTCATAGTAGATAGGTGGCGCTGTTGTCGACCGAGTGCGAAACTGCTAATATCCAAAATATTCTAAACGTTTCTGGGTATGTTTAAGGAGTATAAAAAATGAAACACAGGTAAAATCTAATGGATTAGAAATTTATATTGTTGAGTACAATCGTCATTCACTTTCGAGAAAATTCCATACAAACAATCAAAGATCCCAGTTAACAGATCTACTGAGTGAAACACTCGCCAGCAGGTGCCTACACGCCCCAAAATTCTTGAAAATGACAAATTTAATACTACAAATCGAAATACTGTCACTATACTATCAATATTTTAATAATAAGTATATTAAGCAATAAAATCTTATAAAACATGTTCATGTGCCGATATTTACATACAGAAAAGACTTTGGTACCTCTCGGCACACGGGCATATCAATTTAAAATTGGTTAAAATTCAAAAATTTGTTTATTATGAATTAATCTAGTGAGAGGCGACGACGGTAACTATTTTTTTTAAAAGAGCTCTTTATCTTAAATGGCGTATTTTCCGAACTAATTTTATAGTGCTGCGAGGAGTCGTTTAGATTTTTGTCGATAAACTGTCATGGCACCTAAAATAAAAAAATAGGAGAAATACTTAAATAAAATATTTTGGCACATGTATTTCATTAAATAATGATATGGTTGTTATATGAAATTAGATATAATTGGTTAACTATAAGACGACAAAAGCTAAACAACTCTTCTAATCGCAGATCAGTGAAACGATAACAGAAGTTTTCTAAATATCATACAAAATGTTGAAAGTGTAATTTAGTTCAACAATTAAGTTCTAGAATTTCGTATCTAATGAATAATTATCGAGAATCCGTTTGTCATTGTATATTTATATGGCAAAAATCTTATGTTTGTATTGATGAAAATAACCAATTGAACCAAAAAAATTATAATCAATTTTTCACTTCGAACGATATTTAGACAATTTTATTTTTATTAAAAATAATGATTGCATCCAATCAGAAAACATCTGCAAATATTTGTGTGGTTTCTTTGTCTAATTGAAGAGCGTGCATCGAGTTGGTTACTTTTTTTTTGTATTTTATTAGTGACAAAAGCCAATACAGCCAATCAAGAACTAAAATAAAAAATTCTACGAGAAAAATGTATGGCTCTGTCATTTATAAAAAACGGAATCACAATTTTTTTGATCCAGAAAATGATTGGTTACATTATATAAATAGAATTCTAATTTTTAATGGAAAAATATTTACAATTTTGGTTTTTTTGGCACAGGTGACGGTGCAACCGGTGACAACACATCGTCAAACTTTAAACACTTTCGAATATTCAATAAAATATTTTAATAAAAAGTATACTAGAACCTGTATTAACTACGGGCTTAATCTATATCGAAAGGTGATTTAGGCCTATAATTTATGATGACGAATTAGAGAAAGAAACGGTGATACAATATTATTTAAAAAGGTATTATGACTATGCAAGTATTTTATCTTAGACCCAAGCGCAAATTACTATCATAAAATTAAAGAAAAACACTGTGTCTATATTTATTTAAAAAAAAACCTATAAATACGCCCTCGTAAGGTTATGTAATAATAACATGATTAATGTTGAATTATTTATTACATTTTTGTAAATTACATAAAAATTATTGTAAATAAGTTACATTCACGTTTTTTTCACATGAACCCATTAAATAAACTTCGAGAAAAATATCTTTCAAATGATTTATCTACTACTTTATCTGATAGAAACCAGTATACCTATACTGGTTTCTATCATTTTTTTAGTGTGGATACACCTGTATCCACACTAAAAAAATGTAGTTTTGACGCTTGTGACTAAGAATTGTTCTTCCATTTATTTCCTATATCTACGAGTGAAAGTAAATAATGTAAAAGTATAATTATTACGTGACTTGGGTAGAGCAACTTAATTCTAATAATTACGATATTCAATCTATGCTAAATAATATCAAGATATTTAAAACTAATTCTCACTGAACACATACAATAACTATTTAACTTTTAAATATAGTATTTTGAATGACTCGAAACTCATTTTTATTGATTTTAATTACGTACGTTCATGATATGAGTAATGTTCAACATAGTGCTTAAATATTTAAAGATAAAACGGCGGTAGAACTGCTGGATCGAGTTATCGATATATTTTCACAACACTAAATATAAGGTGGCCAAGCATACTAAGCGTATTTACGGGGTTTATGAACGATAAAATACTTGGTTTGGTGCTTTTGTGATATGACAAAATATTAAAAATGTGGGGATTATGAGAAATGTGTTTGATTAAAGACGTTTATATTAGGCGACAAATTGTTGAATATCATTTCCAACACGATTTATTCCCTCCTTTAGATATTTTATTTTATTTTTATTGACGACATCGTTATTTTTAAGGGTACAGTTGCAAACGACTACGTTATTAAATAATTTCTTTGAAATAAAACACAACCCTAACTTTGAACCATGATAGAACTATTATGTCGAAATATGGATACATAGTTACTAACTTTTAATTTATCTGGTAAATTATAAATAAAAAATATTTAACGTTAGTTTAAAAATGACTTTTCTAAAAATTAAATAACAATTAGTACCTAAATCATTTGATCGTTTTTACATTGCACGACACGACACATAATTTATCGTCCCCGACAGTCATTGACGACCAATGTGTAGACAGGTTGTACCTCCATTTCTTTAAAACAAGTGGAATATTCCCGTAGTAACTGGGCATTACATTAGCTTAAGAACAATTGTTTACATAACGCAAGACTTAAAAAATGAGAGTATTAAAGAATCATTAACAATGATGGTATAATATCATTAGATGGCCGCCTATCAATGATGCACACAGTTAAATATTACGTGATTCTGGATTACGCGCGTCTAAATATAAGCCAGTCATAACGCAGAGTAGGTACAATACCACGTATCTGTGTATGTACGTTTTTTTTGGGCATAATAAAAATGACGAATAAAATATATGGACTTGGCATAACACGAAAACAGTAAAGACATTTTCAGTGGGCAAATAAAATGGCAACATATACCTATCCCACAAAGATTTTACAATAACAAGTCGGGCACGTCTGACGCAAAAACTTGAGAAGAACAAAGAAAAACTAAAAGGGCAAACCGGCTTCAAAATTTATCTGGGTGTCATATAGTTTGTACCGCGTCCATATATCGCACCTCTGCTCAAATGTTGTCACAACTCAAAATTGTTTCTTTTTTATCATTTTAAGTTACGAAAAACGTTATCATTGCAAGTTGCGAAAACACGCGAAATAGCCTCAAATCGCCGTAACAAAGCGACCGAGAGTATAATATCCCATTTTATAGAAATTAAAAAACCCTTTGTAAAAAAAATGATTTTTAGTGAGGAACCATTAGGTTCCACTAAAAATCATTTTTACCACCATTAGGTCGTAACTCAAAAACCGTAATTTTTTGTTTTTGAATATTCATTAAAAAACAAAAAATTACGGTTTTTGAGTTACGACGCTATTTTTGCGGAGTCGCAGTATTTAATAGGTCGTCAGCGATATTGACTCCAATAAAACGCCTGTCTGTTTAGCGACAAAAGTCACACTGTTGCACATTTTGGGTCGGAATAGTCAGTCATTTTCTTGATCTAAATAATATTAAAATATCTTGCTAATATTTGGTTTTGACAATGTTGACCAAAGTTTTTAAATAATAAATAAATAAACAATGAAGAAAAATACAAGAAACGTCTCCATTTTACTTTAAAAGTCCAATATTTGTCGCCTAATAAATACGTTAAATGAAACAAACGTGCAAGAAATCTGAATACGTAACTATGCCTTATTTACAAGTGAGATCTTACATTAACGGTTAGATAATTAGCTACAAGTTTTATAAACTTTTTAAATATAGGTATTATTGTAATCTATAACTGACCAAGTCAGCATAAATAAGGATGTAAAGGCGTAAGCTAGCAGACACTAATTCAGAAAGGAAGAAAACTAACATTAGAAAACGCTATAGATATGAAGTTGTTTGGTGTTCACGAATAGTGTTTTTTCTTATATGGCAACAGTGGGGCTGTCACAACAAGATAAGACTCGTATGTCTTTTTGTTTTTTTTTTGGCGGGAAGTCAAAGAGGGATGTTGCCAATTTGTTTTAATTTACCAAACTCGTGTTATTTCGAATAGTAATGTGTAACGTTGGTGAAATATTAATCATCAGTATTCTTATATGTTCATGAGTGAGGGTAATTGAATCAAAGTGATAAAACGTGCCTTTTCGATTTCCCTCAAAACGACCGTCGCAATTTGTATGTAAAGTATCCATCGCTTTACTATCCAAGGTGGGGTACTTCATCAATTTTATTATCATCGTTGTCATCAAGTTCATCGGAGAGTTGAATCAATTTGGAAATTAAATTTTACAAACACGATTATGCATCTCACTGGACATTAGCAAAATACACTTAAAATAGTGTAAAGCTATCATTTAAAGAAGACTCTAATTTCTCTTCATACTGGTGACTGGATTTTTTTTTAATAAATCATAAGACAATCGTCATTAATTAAAACTGTAATTAATATAATAATAATAATATCAGCCTATACTGCCCACTGCTGGGCAAAGGCCTTCTCTCACAAATCGAGGAGAGAGAGATTGGGTCATACTCCACCACGCGGACCCAGTGCGGATTGGTGGAGGCAGGTTTGTGGGGACCTGCTGTTGGAACTTATCAAGCCGCCTTTAAGGCTTCCAACTCGGCTTAACGACTACCACATTAAGTGGTAACCGGGACCAACGGCTTAACGTGCCTTCCGAAGCACGGAGACGCTCGAATATGAAATGCCACAAACGTTCACACATCTCAGGCCGACCGAGTAGAACGCTGCTTAACCTTGGTGATCGGTAAGAACACCGCGGTCGCACAGCGCTACGAGCGCCTCAAAACTGTAATTAATAAGAATTAGTAATGTTTTGCTAAAATATAGATTGGTACTCATGCGGACATTTTGTCCAATTATAATCATCGCGAATATGACTGCTTGGATCGTTAATCATACACAAACATCATTATATACTTATAAAACGGACAAATAGTGATGTTCATCACGTGACATTATTTGGTTGGTTGTGAAGTATAAACCCCACCACTTACTTGCCCTTTCAAGCCATTCATTTATTATATTCAGCACATTTTTAAACCATACTTTTGTGACAGCCAGTGTTGCCAATTAAACAGTGACAACACAAGAACAAAAACAGTTCACTACGAGTATCAATCACTTTCATTTAGGCCAACGCACATTTTGATCTTTACCATTTAAATGTAACAACAAAAATGCAAATTGACCCCTATTTTACGGTCCCTTTAGTAATAATTTAGCAGAATTATTTTTACGCGGCTACATACTGTTTTTTCTTGTGTTACACTAAATATTTCCTAACTTTTTAAGAATAGAACAGAGTTAAAGCACTAATTCCATCTATAAGAAAGATCCTAGCTGGTTGGAGAATTCGGAGCTTATTATTATAAACACTATTATGAAACGGATTACATTCCAAATTATTTGATCACTATGATTAATTATTAAAAAAATCACACTTATGGAATTATTAACATAACAATTTACTTTAAGTAACGTTCAATTTCTAGAACGCATCAAACTAAAAACAATTATACATATTTGATTTTTATTCACACGTAAATAAATTCGAGCATTAATAATTAAATTAAATAAAAATCTAAATGAAAGAGTATTTTATAATCGTGACAAAGATTAATATATAAAATATTTCTTACTTAATTAAATACACGCTTAAAAAGTGCTAACGTACTAAAATAGCACATCAAACGCACCCGTTAACAGTGTTTATAATTTATAATCTATGGAATCGCGGGGTTTTGTCTGTGTACGGCCATCAAATATGGCCGAACTTCAGACGAGTGTGGGGGGATAGAGCGATGAAGCTCCCGCTACTCTTGACTCCCTCTCCAGCTGATAATTATCCTAGATTGCCAGCCCATTTTCAGAATAAAAAAAAACGCAAATACCCAAAATAATAAAATCTAACAAAAAAATATATTAAAAACAAAAACTATAACAATTATGATGAGATACGATCTCATAAAATATCTGTGTGAATAAAACATAACATTTGAGACAAAAAGAGTAATAATACCTGTGCTAAACAAACATAAATTAAAAAAAAATACTGACAAGTGTTTTTTTTTCTCACACAATAGATAACTCGAAAATGAGCCAACTTTTCCTAAAATTAACACTTACTCCTACGAAATGAAAAAAAAAGAATATTATTTATTCCTACGAGAATATTGGTTAGCAAAGCCGCGATAGAATATCACGGTATAACAAGTATTGAAATATCAAGCTTAAAATATTTAAAAACAAACACCTAAAAATGTCATTTTATTACATTACAATTTAGAATCAAATGCTTTCTTTTTCATTTTAAATCCACATCGATTAATCTAGCAAGGGAGTTTACACGATTTTTTTAAATGTATTTTTTATTAGTAGCGATTAATTTTAATTAAGTTAGTAAGGCTATTTAGTAGACGATTAACGACAGCTGTTGGCTGTTTTAATTTGTATCGACATAAGAATGGCCAATAAATAAAAAAAAAATTTAGTACCTACATAGAGCAAATAGGTATATTGTTTACGTTTTATGCGCGGGTAGTTAAAAAATGATTTTACTTTTTTTTGACATTCGATTTCTTTTTTTGACATCTTATGTCCCAGAAAAAATGTTACAGTAGATCAAAATAACATGCCATCTAATATCGATATAAATCTAATCGAAACGAAATCACACACACATACAAGTGAACAATCATCAAACATATCCACACATACAAGCAAACCGTCAGGCTCATACAATACACATTTAGATCTTACATCACAAAAATGCAATCACGATAGTGTGGGAAATCTTAAAAACAACTTAACACGTTACAATAGACGATGAAAACCTAATGGTGGCAGAATTTTCACAGACATGCCATAATTAAACATGACACTAATAATTATTGGGCAAAATGGTTCTATGAGGTGTCCGAAGTCAGTAAAAGGCGAGATTCAAATAATAATGAGCTAAAATTAAATTATAGTAAGTAATTGTAAAAATAAATACACACGTAAATACATTTAGATTACGTTACACAGCGCATGTAATATTGTCGTTGGCCGGTAAAAGTTAAACAAAAAACCTATGAAACAATTTAAAAAAATTACTAACGCTCAAATTGAGCCTCAGTCGAGCCAAAATCATTTAAAGATAACCCTGTGAAGGGAGGCCTTACTACAAAGCGATAGTTGCTTGTTTAAGCAATTAAATGATATTTTACGCTGTCTAACGTCAACTAAATCTTCATTTGACAAAAGACATCTAACACCTAAAAATATTGCCATCCACACGACACGACGATATTTACAGATACAACAAACATTGATATGTGAATACGAGAAACAGAACGAAATGCAGTCTGACGTGATCTGTCAAAATACCAAGCGAATATAGACTATATAACTTTCTAATAGAAGCGAATATATTTTGACAGAAGGCATAAAAACTGTCTACGTCGAACATTTATTATATTATCAAAATGGCCCCAAGATTATGTTAAAGATATTGCCAATGAGTCGAGATTCTAAAATAACGTTACCGAACCAAAGAAGATCTTATAGATTGCTACACTTCAAATTAATGATTGACAACGTCAAAATACGTAGAGAGCAAATTCAACAATCGACTTTTTACATCATTTAATATTGCTTAGCAAAATTCGTTGAATTTCATGCCGATATATTTTATTCCAATTAAATAAATTATTGCGAAAATTACTTTTAGGTATAAATAAACCACTAAACTTAGTAATAATTAAAATTTTCGACATCGATATTATGAAATTCACACGCTAATTTACAGAGAAAAAATCGACTAAGCGAGTAGCGATTCGATATATCGATATGAAAATTAATAGGTCTTACCGAACTAAGTCATGTCGCCTTGGATGGTACAGAGAATATCATCGATTAAAATTAAATAAATAAAAATTAACGGGAATGAGCAAACACTATTCCTCCTACGCGTTCCCCTGAAGAGCTTAAGAAATTCCCTCAAGAATCAATACAATGATTGGAACATAACAGTCGAGAGTGAGACAGCGAACGACCGGCGTCGTGTGAGTGACAGAAACAGTCGACAGATGGAGTGAGAGAGCTGGGACTCGTACCACTGAGCCAGCTTCCGTAATGTTGAGGAATTCACCCCTGAAATATAATTAAACAGATGTTAATATTAAACTAAATAATAATAATTTGAGACTGCTTCGTTGGTTTAGTGGCAAAGCGCATCTCTTTGTGATCACGAGGTCCTGGGTTCAAAACCTAGGTAGGACAAATGTAGTTTTTCTAACTAAAAATTCCCAGTATGAGTCCGGAGTCTGGAATTCTACCCGGCATATGGCAGTAGGCTCGCCTTCGGTTACATGGGACCTAACATCGTAGGCGAAAAGTTGATGTGCTCAGTAAGCCTCTGCCACCCCCGCTTGGGGAATAGATGCGTGACGGTGTTTTATTTTCTTATTCTCTCTTTAGCAAAACTATTTTAACCTTACTGTGCCGCAGGAAAGAGGTGTGAATATACACAGATATAGGTATGTCTCTTTTTCACGGTTAAAGTGAGATTATTAAGCATTGTTTAAGAGATTGTGGTACATTCCGAGGTCGTTGATTTGTATTCGCGGAATATATTGAAAACATAAGAGACAAAGTACTGCCTCGTAGGTCTAGTGGCAAAGCGCATCGCTTTGTGATCACGAGGTCCTGGGTTCAAATCCTAGGTCGGACAAATGCAGATTTTCTAAAGCAAAATTCTCTGGAATAGTGTCCGGTATACGGCAACAGGCTCGCCCCCTAATACATGGAACTTAACACCCTCAGCGAAAAGTGGGTGTACTCAGTACACCTCTGCCACCCCCGCTTGGGGAATAAGCGTGTGTGTGACCCACAATTATTTGTTTCGGTCTGGGTATTTGTCTATCTATCTATATCATCACGCCAGCTCCCTCGCGGGGTAGGCAGAGAGTACAGAGTTCCAACAGGTTCTTTCCTTACAGACCTCTCTGGCTTCCTCTACTCTCATAGTTTGTCTCATATACGCTCGCCGGTTATTTGTGTATGTGAATTTTCATGTTTGTAAACGCACCCACGACACAGGAATAAATCCTAGTGTCGGTTTTTTTTTTTTTTAAATATTATGCATCATGAAGAAAATAAGCACAGACAGACTCACATATACTCATATTATTGGAGTAACAAGAATTGTAGAAGACTTTCAAACTAACTTTATTGTATCTGCATCAGTTCCAACAGGTTCTTTCCTTAACCTCTTTGGCTTCCTCCAACTGTCTCACATACATATTGGACCACATCTTGAAACATTGTGACAATTTTCTCGCATGTGTTGCGTTTAAATTTACGCACTATACAACTTCTAGTGTCCCATTCATATGATTTCTATGTTCCCTTCCCTACCGACCAAGGTGAAATTACCAAAAATGGTAGGAAAAAGAAAAGGGTTATTTAACCATTATAACACGTTACCTGTGTCGTTCAGACGTGCTGCACGAACTCGGGGTTGAGGAAGGAGAAACCCATGAACTCGGTCTGGTCCAGGTTCATCATGAACAGCTTGTCCGTCGGCGTCAGCTCGGTCTTCTCCTGGGTGAATTGCTTGTCGAAGTTGGAGACGTCCTTGCGGTGTTTCTGATAAAAAAAATGATAATAAAACTCAATTGTGAATATTAAAAAAAAACCTTATATTTGTTCTTGGTTCAAACCAAGAAGTAATATTACGACTTTGGAAGTCGCGCCCGAGCGCCCCTCAGTGTTCATAAAATTATATCAACACATATTATTTTTTAAAAAACGTAGCCCCTTTTCGTCTCAATACTTTTAAGTTTTCAATCCCCAACATATCATATAAATTTCGCTGTGTTTATTCCTGAGACCCTCTTATAATATCCTCTTCTGTTAACTGCATCTCAATTTCCCTTTCTAACCGACTTCTAAAAAGGAGGAGGTTCTCCATTCACCTGTTTGCATTGGGTTTAGTATAGTTTCGAGGTGGTCCCATTTTAATGAAATCGGTATTGAACTTTGGACTTTGTAGATACATTAGGGGACTCCTTAACGGCGGACAGCACGAATGTATAGATTCGGTTATTATGGTTATTATATCAATCCTGTAGGTACCTTGCTGTACAACTCAGCAAAATAATATAATATAGGTATATAAATAACAGTAAATAATTCAATTAACACTTAAAATTGTAAAATAAAAAGGTTTTTTTTTTAAAAAAAGCGGACTCCGCAAAACAAAAAATAAATATTTAAAGTCGGTGCCAAGTAACCAACTGCACTAACCGGTACCGACATCAAATATTTATTTTTTGCTTTTAGAAGTAGGCTTTATTTTTTTTTAAGATTTTTAGATTCCAAGACCATATTTATTTTAATGCTAACTACTACTAACTTTCCACTCTCTTTTATGCTTGAAATTCTACTCTTCTACCACGTTGATCTTGAAGCATACAGTACGCGTTGCGATACCGAGGTCCTGGGTTCATATCCTAGTTCAGACAAATGCAGTCTATCGAAAATATCCCAGTAAGTATCAGAACGGAGTTTGGAACTAATATCGTCAGTGAACAGTAAGTGTACGCCAGTGTTAGACATTTTTCTAATGTGGATCAATCAATTGTAATTTAATTTGGTATTAAATAAATCCCCCTGAGGTACTCCGGTATAACAAAGACTTTTGGACGTCAAACGCCTCAGTCCCTGCCGTGATGATGGGCGCTGCGGAGCACTCAAAACGTTGGGTACTTTAAAACCACAAATAAGCCGCGACGAAATCCGAAATATTTTAATTGCAACTTTTTATTTTTAATGTTTGCCCACCTTTCGTGTATTATGCAGTACACCTCTGCCCCGTTAGGGGAATATAGGCGTGACGGCGTTGATTTTTATTTATTGTTTACTTATATACTACTTCACAAAATCATTCCTACTTCAAAACGATTTTATTTTGACGGACGATTTAGCGCAGTGGTTAAGAGCTTAAGTCGCTCCGCCCACTGTCTAATAGTCGCGGGTTCGATTCCCGCACGGAACAAATCTTTGTGTGATCCACAATTATTTGTTTCGGTCTGGGTATTTGTGTGTGTGAACTTTCATGTTTTTAAACGCACCCACGACACAGGAATAAATCCTAGTGTGGGGCTACGTTTTAAAAAAAAAAAAAAAAAATGCAGTGATAGCCCAGCCGGGTTCAAACCCAGACACGCACCTCAGTCTTTTCAAAAGCATATGCGACGATGAAGGCAAACATCGTGAGGAAACCTGCAAGCCTAAGATTTTTTCGGAAGTGTGAAAATCGCCAACCCGCACTGGGTCAGCGTGGTGGACTATAGCCTAAACCATCTGTTTGAGAGGAGGCCCGTGCCCAACAGTGGGACAGTTTCTTATCAGGGCTAATATTATTATTATATCCTACTTCATATTTTGCTAACGGCACACAACTTTACCGGAAGAAGCGGAAACGAACACCAGGTTTTTGGGGACAAAAGTCCCCAAACATCTGGTGTTCGTTTATGCTTTCGATCCCTATGTTCTCGTTTCCACCGCGGCCCGTTCCCGCCCCAATTTCTCCCGATCTCAAGATCACTCATATGTACCGACTTCAAATATTTTTAATTCTACTCACGATCTTGGGCTTGAAGGGCGGCTGCACGTCCCTGGCCTCGATGCGTGCCCAGTCGATGCGTCGGAAGAACGGGTGCGTGCGCACGTCCTCCTCGCCGCGTGCGTGCACGCCGAGTCGCTTCACCGGGTTCTTCGTGAGGAACGCCTTGCATGCGTCCTTCGCCTCCTGCGAGTTTTACGATAATGGTAAAAATATACTCTTGGTTTTTCCTTCTTTTTTTTTGGAGGGCTTTAGCTTACAGCTGCTGGCATACTGCATTCTGGGTAGTTTGGTGAAATAGCCATTCACATGTGATTGATTTTTACACTATTTTCTGCCCCCGAGTTCGTCCTTGTCGACTTTGGATAGGAATCTTAAATTTTTCCGGGTTATAAAGTATCCTGTGTGTTAATTCAGGTAATAAACTATCTGTGTGCCAAATTTATTCCGCCATTTTTGTGTGATTGAGTAACAAACATACAAACTTTCACATTAACAATATTAGTAGGATTTTTAGGCGCTTCCACAGAAATGGCTACGATCTGGTCGTGTCAATTCTTGGCACTCACGAAGATCTTGTGTAACCTAATAAAAGTATGACTAAACAGTGTTTTCCCCTATTTCCTCACTTCACAAAAGCACTAATATTCTAGTAGCAGAACACTCGCTTTATATTCTCTAAGTCCAGGGTGTAAATCCCGATTCACTTCTCACGCACTTCTGCGTTTTTTTAAACACAGAAATTCAATTAACATGTGCTCACCGTGAAGGAAATACCTCCATATCAAAGAGAACCCAAAATCTTCATAAGACAGTGTAATGCAAAATTGCAAGACTCCTCACCTTGCTTGAAGTCTTCGGGCATAACACAATGTTATTAATGGCCCGACAGACTCGCCCCTATCATACTTTGAATACAACTGCCATGGCGAAATGTAGGTGTACAAAGTGCACCCACCTAAGTTTATGTCCCTTACCTTACTCAAAGTCTTCGGGTACGACACGCTGTTGTCAGTGATGGCCGCGAAAAGTTCCTCTTCGTCTTCTCCGTCGAACGGCGGCTGGCCGACTAGCATCTCGTAAAGCAACACCCCGTACGCCCACCAATCTACCGACTTCCCATAGGGCTGGTATAAGATGATCTCCGGTGCGATGTAATCTGGTGTTCCGCAGAAGGTCTTAGTTGTTTTGTCGCCTGTTAACAATTAAATATCATTTTTATTCTGAGTTTAATATAAAGCAAATGCTGCTTTAAATAAGGCTTTAAAAAACACGTTAAATGAGTGGCTACATAATTACTGTTACTGGCGTTATCGCTTATTTCTGACGTCACTAATAATGCTAAAATTAACGCTTTTATATAGGCTACTAATGGCTCAGTTAAAGTCTTAATTAACGCATTACGAACCAGGTGAAGAGGGAGTGTAATGTAATCTAAATTCAGGTGTTTTTATAACATTAAGTATTTGAAATTAGTTGTTTATAAATGTAGTGTCACGATTTCCGGTTACAAATTATTTATTTTGAATTTTAGGAGTATTTTATCTGACTTTGAATTGTTAAAGAAAATAAATAGTACTTAATTAGATTTGTTGATTTAACGTAAACTCTGATTTTAAATGGTATCCGATTTGACTCAACTAAAAGTATAAATTGATGAGGTCGGCCATTATTAAGTTAGTTCGATTCGAGCGCTCGAACAGAAAAGACGTAGAAATGAAGTGACTAGGATTTGTTAAAAAAGTGTATCGTGTTAAAAAAGTGTACCCAAACGGAATTAATGTTCGAGATTAAAGGTATTTGATAACGATATATTAAAGGTGTTTTATTTGTTTCTTCTCAGTAGAGAATACGAAAAAAAGGTATATATCAAAAAATGATCACAAATTGTGGATGAATAGATACCGATCTTGGACTAGTGGTTTGAGTGTAGTTGCTAGTTTGATCCTCCACAGAATAAATCTTTGCGTGACCTACAAATGCATAAAGAGGCGGATTTTCGGTACGGACAAATGTAAATGTACAGACTGTGGGGGTTGGTTCCGTTCGGTGCGGGTAAAGGAACCACTTTCCTATGTCTTTACACATAAAGAAACATTTGACAAAAGACTCAAAATATTTATGAAATAATAATAATAATTATTATTAAGAGTTCATTCACTGCCTAAATTGAACATTGAAATAATCATCTAAATGTCTGACTTGAGCATAGAAATAATCATCTAAATGTCTGACTTGAGCATAGAAATAATCATCTAAATGTCTGACTTGAGCATAGAAATAATCATCTAAATGTCTGACTTGAGCATAGAAATAATCATCTAAATGTCTGACTTGAACATAGAAATAATCATCTAAATGTCTGACTTGAGCATAGAATCTCACAAAATCAGTCGATATATATGGACATGGTACCTGAAATGCCCTCCTTGCACATGCCAAAGTCAGCAATCTTGATATGTCCATCCTGATCTAGAAGCACGTTGTCCAGCTTCAGGTCGCGGTACACGATGCCGCGGGAGTGCAGGAAGAACAACCCAATAGCTATTTCAGCTGCATAGAAACTAGAATGGAAAAGAGCGATAGATTTACAGAGTTATTCATTAAATTTTGAGAAGAAGAATTGGAGAATTTACTCCTGATTCTCAATACTTGGTCACGGGGCGGTATTAAACTAGCAACACTTTCAACGGTGGTAGGTTTCAGCCGTGGCTGGTCACCACTTTCCCACCAAGCGACGAGGCGGGTCTATCCCGATCATAGCGATTCAGAACTCGGTCTAACTTCCGTCTCCTTAGCCTATTTCAGAGTCTATTAGTGAGTTAGCGAGCTACATCTTCGGCCCATGTCTCTGCGCCGTCACCTCCGAGGCAAACTTGCGTGGAGGTCTCAAGTTGTATGAGAACTTACACAGCAACTGGTTCCTTGAATTTGCCACACTGCTGAATCTGGAACATTAGATCTCCACCATTCACGTACTCCATCACGAAATACAAACGATCCTGAAAATAATTAAAATAGTATTTAAACTGCTTGCGTGTGTTATAAACTTGTAGTGCCATCTATGAGTAGGTTTCGCAGACTTGTTTTTCGGTGGTGGATAACTAGATGTCGTTGTTTATGAAGACGATGAGGTTTATAGGTTTAAATTAAATCCTTCTTTACATAATTTTACAGTAAAAATTGCACCTATTTACATATAACATTACAGTGTGCTGCTTTTTGGGATCTACCAATTTAGAACTCTTTTAGTGTCTTTTATCGAGATACAAATATCTTCAAAGAAATGTTTGTAATTGTATTTTTGCGCGATTTCTGTAATGAATCATTCTTTACAGATCGGTTAATTTGAGAAACAATCTGTAAAGATTGTTTCTCAAATTAACTAAGACAGCGATTGGACACAAATTTATTGTTACTACTATGTAAGTTTTTAAATTTAAACTTTTTAGTTTTATACCTATACTACAGGTATAGGGTATAAAACTAAAAAGTTTAAATTAAATTATCATTTTTAACTTTTTTTATTTATTTCGTGTCACCTTACCTAAAATAAAATTGTATCAAGGTAATACAAATTCTTTCTTCTTTTTCTCTTAAAAACGTAGCCCCACACTAGGATTTATTCTTGTGTCGTGGGTGCATTTACAAACATGAAAATTCACATACACAAATACCCAGACCGGAACAAATAATTGTGGATCACACAAAGATTTGTTCCGTGCGGGAATCGAACCCGCGACTATAGACACAGTGAGCTTAAGCTCTTAACCACTGCGCTAAATGGTCCGTCTGTTCGCTGAATAAAATATAATTCAGCTAAAAAACGGACTAAAGATACCAGTGACTGCCTCGTTGGTCTAGTGGCAAAGCGCATCGTTTTGTGATCACGAGGTCCTAGGTTCAAATCCTAGGTCGGACAAGTGTAGTTTTTCTAACGAAAACTTCCCAGTACGAGTCCGGAGTCTGGAATTGTGCCCCGTATATGGCAATAGGCTCGCCCTCCATTAAATGAGACCCAACATCGTCGGCGAAACGTGGGTGTACATCTCTACCACCCGCTTGGGCAATAATATAGGCGTGACGGTGTTCTAAAGATACCATTTCATTTCGTTTCTGGTGCCTTGCTAACACATACCATAGTCTGGAAACAGGAGTGCAACTGCACCAAGAATGGTGGTTTGGTGCTGAGCGCCAGCACTCGCTTCTCCACCATGGTGCACTCCACGTCGTCGTCCTGTATGATGATGTCCTTCTTCAGGATCTTGATGGCGTACAGCTCGTCCGTGCCGCGGCGTTCCGCCAGCATCACCTACAAAATGTCAACGATTGTCGACCGAGACTGATATTTTTGTAATTTAAACTTTAAGGAACTGCCTAAAGAGTTCACATTTTTGGGACTATTTCATTCTAATTCATATCGCATTTGCTATGCTACTTATAAAGGGGATAGATTTGTTTCTATCTATATCATCACGCCAGATCCCTTGCGGGGCAGGCAGGTTTGTTTTGATGTTCGTAATTGATAAACTCTGAAACTAACTGAGCCAATTGTACAACAATAAATTTTCATCATTAGACCTATTAAATTCTTCTCGTAACACTTTTAAAACAAACATCATAAGAATATTTATCAGATAATAAATAATTTTTCAGCATCATCATGCCAATATTCTACCCCTAAAAGACACTCACACTCACACACACACACACACGCACACAAACATACACACACGCGCACACAAACATACACGCATGCTATTCAATTCTCCTCTTCAAGGCGCCCTCGAGTATGTCGCCCCTTGCCCTTCTGGCTCGAGCGTAGTGGTTGCACGCTCGCCCTTAAGTCCGGTGAAGCTGTAAAGGCCTCGCGGCCAACAGCGTACATCACTCACTCACACACACACACACACACACACACACACACACGCTATTCAATTCAAATTCATCTTCTGAGGATTAACGTCTACCCTTTGTAATTATTGCTAATTTGCAAACTTCGTCATTGGCGTTTCTTTTTACTTATATAATTATTATCTTATTAATTGTAAGCTGTGAAATTACTTAAATAAATAAATAAATTGTATTAGTTCATTCACCATTAGAAAGTTACTCTATCCAGACGGACGAACATAGACCCGGTAGGTGGCGCTATTGTTGACCGGAGAACTGCTTATAGATAGTTATCCTACTAATATTATAAATATGATAGTTTGTATGCTTAGATGTTTACATGTTTGTTACTCAATCACGCAAAAACGGTTAAACGGATTTGGATGAAATTTGGCACACATATAGTCTATTACCTGGATCAACACATAGAATGTTATCGACTTTTTATCCCAGAAAAATGTTAGGTTCATATCTAAACTTAACGCGGAAGAAGTCGCGGGCCGAAACTAGTTTTTAATAAAACGAAAAATTCATCGCTTCGGGTGGATGTTGAACCCACGCCATGTCGGCCATGCCGGTTGGGCCGACCGTTTTTTCTATCTATCTATCTATATCATCACGCCAGCTCCCTCGCGGGGTAGGCAGAGAGTACAGAGTTCCAACAGGTTCTTTCCTTACATACCTCTCTGGCTTCGTCCACTCTCATAGTTCGTCTCATACACACTCGCCGGTTACGGAGACTCTTGACTTGCCCTTCAGATAAGACACCGTTTTTTAAATTACTTAGTTACCGAGGCAGCAACCTAGGTACGATGCCTTATTTTATTTATACATCATAAATGCGTACTTTTGGAATTATCAAACATGTACCTGTTTGAGACACATTTGAGAATTTTCAGAAACTTAAAATCTCATTAATTTGTCACACAAATCAAATCCCAAAATTTTCACAAAATCACTCTTGACATAATTCAACGTACCTTTCCAAAAGATCCCTTTCCGAGCACCATGATAAAGTTGAAGTCAGAAGCTCTGATTACATCAGCGGCAGCCATGTTATGTGGGACCTCCCTATCAGGCGGCGGGGGAGGTCTACGGGCACCAACACTAGTAGCCCTCATTTGGTTCTTGAGTTGGGCCAGATCCGTTCCTTCTTCTGGTACTGGGACGTTGTAAAACTCGCCTTCTTCCTGAGTGAGGAGTTTAAACCAGCCGTCTGCTGGTGCCTTCATCAGCTCGGAGATACCGAAGGAGAGGGAGCCCATGAAGTCATTACGGGAGGTACGGTCCCAGTCCCACACCTAGAAATACAAAAAATATTCGAAGTCACACCAATATTTCTCAAGCGGGTTTCTGTCAGCCGCTATCGCCATCCGCGGCATATTTATAGCGGCCCTCCCGATGCCCTTACTTCCTTTCTTTTGAATAGAAATACCGCACCCAGAATTTAAAACTGACCTCGCCGGCGAGGTCAAAGAATCCTTTGTCCACCGGCCGGTGCAGAGCACCACGGCGAAACACTTAGTATACGCCCTCCGCCATAGCGACTGCCCAAGCCGAGGCCGTTCTTCCTTGAGGCGCCCTTGAGCTAGTTGCCCCTTTGCCCTTCTGGTAGGAGCGGAGTGAGTGCACGCTCGCTCTCTGTTGTAGTGTTATCTGTGGTTTGGTTTATGGTTGATTGTCTTTGTTGTCATTCTTGTATCTTGGAATAAATGTAAATTTAAAAGAATAACTGTTAATTTATTACTGGGTTACAGCGGTGGCTGATTTAATGGTGTTTTAGTGGTTATAGTGCGGGAAAACATAGAATTATGGAACACGCACGGCCACCGCCGGCATTGAATATTGTTGAGGGACCAGCGGCACGAGCCGACCGACGCTTGGAGAAAATTGCGTCGCCATTTTTTATATTTTTGAAGTATTCTGGTGTTATTAGGGAGTCACCAGATGTGCAGGTTGAGAACTCGATCGCTTATTCATATGGAAAAATTGAGGCCTCAGCGGAATTATTCTGAGGATTACACGAAAATTGTTCGGAATAAAATGCGAAGCAAATTATATTATGACATGCATTTGCGTCGCTCACTCTTACAGATACGCAAAAAAGGTATGCTCAACCAAGGCTGGGATCGGTTTTGCTTCTGGAAGGACGTCCAGTGGAATTCGCGTCGCTCACTCTTACAAAAAGATATGGTAAGCTAGTACGACGCAATAGGAGGCATTTGCGCAGATTGGAACAACCTTACGATAAGCAGGAGGAAGTCACATCATCTGCTTCCTGGGAGAGGAAGGTGGATGATGTTGATGATATGAACTCAGGTCAGTTGGA
Organism: Phalera bucephala; assembly: GCA_905147815.2. Lineage (NCBI taxonomy): Eukaryota > Metazoa > Arthropoda > Insecta > Lepidoptera > Notodontidae > Phalera > Phalera bucephala. Next base: position 26,996,638 of record LR990621.1, read on the forward strand.
GGTCGCAGAATCGCCAGTTGACGATTCTCAGCGTATGAGTCGTTTAGGGCGGGTTCAGAGGAAAGCGGTACGAAGAGCTCGCAATCTTATAGGATATATTATATTTTATTTTATTTATAGTAATGTTATACACTATTTTTTTTAGTTGAAGGGAAAGATGTTGTAGTGTTTTAGTTATCTGTGGTTTGGTTTATGGTTGATTGTCTTTGTTGTCATTCTTGGTTGTTGGAATAAATGTAATTTAAAAGAATAACTGTTAATTTATTACACTCTCTAGTCGTTATAGTTGGAAGTCACGTGGGTAGTTATGGTTGGGATACAAACATATATTAGGGCATATTGTACCTTACTCGTATCACTTAAAGTTGTATTGGCGAAAAAGTGGAAGCCTGTTAATTTTTTAGTACCGTCCACTTATGCCTGCCTTTTGGTGGTGCCATTTTCCGTTTGGCGAGCGAGTATCTACTCATATTTGATCGATGTTACACAACTTAAATACTGAAATACTGAAGTACTGAAGGCTCTACAAGAATAGGTATATGAATCAGGCGCCCTTAGGGAGTGTTTCTCTGTTTAATCTGTTATATTATGTACAAACATATCGCCGATGTAGTTAGGGCCCAATTTAATAGGGGCAGGGTTATTGCCATTATGCCGGTCTCAAATTCTAGTCTCCCGAATGTTATTGAGAATTTTTGACAGCGAAATCACACTATCCGACCTAGGTTTCGAACTTAAGTCCTCGTTAATACTGCTCGCCCTATAGACCACTAGAACAACGCAAAAGAAATGCAAACATTTTGTGTAAGGCATGTTTTAAGACTTGCAGATTAGAAGTCGAGTATTAATGACTTTTTCAGTATCAACAGGAACTTTTTTTACAAGCATTTATTTAACTTGCAATGTTTGTATGTCTGTCCGTCTTTCCGGTTAAAATGTTGTGATCCATTTTACAAGCACTTGCTGAAATTTGGCATGCTTTGGCATGCATAGAACCATGGACCTGGTCGTGTGATGGATTCGAAAGGTGGCCATAGGAACATACGAACTATACAATGTAACACCCTTGTGTTTAGGCTTGTTAGATTGGTATTGACAAGTACCTATTGAACCAGATAGGTTTCAGGGTCTGATGATGAAGCCGAAAGGCAGCCAATGGAACCACCCAATTAATTTTTATTATTATTTAAAAAAGACGCTAGGCCTTCCCTTGGATTTATACCTACATCGCGGGTGCGTTTACAAACATGAAAAATCGCATACACAAATACACAGACCGAAACAAATAATTGTGGATCACACAAAGATATGTCCCGTGCGGGAATCAAACCCGCGACTATAAGACCCAGTGGGTTGAGCAGCTTAACCTTTGCGCTAAGTTACTCAATATAAGCCGGCCGTGTTTGAGTTTGTTGGATTTGTCTTGACGAGTACCTACAGAAGACTCGGATGTCGGAAGGAGGCCGAAGGAACTGCTCAACTAACAAGATACATTCGTTGTGTTTTTGCTATAAAAGCTTGTTTTTAAAAAGGTCTTTTTAATTAAAATTAATCTTAAAGAGGTTCCAGTGCTTGGAAAAGACTGTGGCAAAGGTCTGATAGTTCTTATGAAGAAGATATTTATATGTAATTCACATGTAATATACGTATGTCACATCTTTTTTGTAATTAGGTATTCGATTCCAAAATCAAAACAAAAATATATTACAGGACATATTTGCGATAACTGCCCACCTCTAAAAGTTTATTTGAAACTAGGACCTTTATTATCCTACAAGACTTTCATTTGGTAACACTCTCAATAAAAACGTTCAGATAAGAAATATATTTCGATAGATTTATAAAAAAAATACATATTCATACGAAGTGTCATCACGCCCAAGTAGTTGAGCAGAAATAACCTTCTCCAATATAAATAGTTTATCAACCAGAATTATTCACAAATGAAGATTATAATGAATAAATTTTCGTACCCGCCCAGAATAAATTTCATTTGGATAATGATATTCCCTTGGAATATTTGTTGTATTTAAGTGATAATTTGTGTTAATGAAACGCACTCAATTTTGGGGGTTATTGTTCTTATTCGTGAATAATAGACTCGTAAAATACAGACTGTTGTTTTGTATCATCGCGTAGAAAAAAATATTTACGAATTCTATTCTATATCATCACGCCAGCTCCCTCGGGGTAGGCAGAGAGTACAGAGTTCCAACAGATTCTTTCCTTACAGACCTCTCTGGCTTCCTCCACTCTCATAGTTATTCTTATACACGCTCGCCGGTTACGGAGACTCGTGATTTGTCCTTCAGATAAGACACGGATATTTACGAATTCATTTTCTATAAACACGTTGGAAATGAGTTTTTTTTCCAAACCAGAATCATTTTTACTCGATTACGGCAAAGCCAAAAGGGTTATGTTTTAAACAGTCTATTGAATTCATATCTTTATAATTATATTTATATCTTTGTATTTACGTATGTTCCACTTTAGGGTCCAAACTACTCATCTGAATTTGATGAATGTGGTGTCAATCGATTCGTTATTATGGTCAGGATGACGAAAGCTATATTTTATTAGAACAAAATCAATACTACGGATGTTACAACCAAAGAAGTGGGGGTTTTCGATTTTTTTTTGTTATCGTATCAAGTGGATTTTAAATAAAAGAGGAAAAACTTCTGATTTCATAAATATGGAATTAGTAAAATATTAAATAAAATATGAAATAGACCAACAGACAGAAAAACAATTTTACTATATTTTACCGTTTATTCTCCAACGTTCAGACTGCCTCGTTGGTCTGATGGCAAAGCGTATCGCTTTGTGATGACGAGGTACTGGGTTCAAATCCTAGGTCGGACAAATGTAGTTTTTCTAACGAAAAATTCCCAGTATGAGTCCGGAGTCTGGAATTGTGCCCGGTATATGGCAATAGGCTCGCCCTCTATTACATGGGACCTAACATCGTCGGCGAAACGTGGGCGTACTCAGTACACCTCCGCAACCCCCTCTGAGGAATAAAGGCGTGACGGTGTGTCACCGTTTATTCCGTAGTCAGGTTTAGGCGTTTAACCTTTTTTCGTTGTTTAAATCAGGTTTTCAACCGAAAGACGTCCACTGCAGGATAAAGGTCGACCCGAAAGATTGCGAAGACGACCAATTTTGTGTTGTGTGCATTCAGCTTTTACCAGCTGCCATCATTAGGTCATTGATACACTTTGTGGCGGGCTAACTACGATTAAGTTTCGTATGTGTACGACCGCCCGTGTGCGAAACATCGCATTGCATCAAATTTTAATAATTTAATTTACCTCAATGAGAAGCCTTCGGTCCTTATCCTCAGGCTTCAGGTCGAAGCTGAGGGTCTCGTTCCACACGGGGTTCAGCGTGCTGCGGATGGTCTTGGTTTTTTTCTTCACGTTGTCCGAGTCCGGAATCAGCTTCATCTTGACGTACGGGTCCGAGAGACCGTTGGGATCCATTGGGATCAAGTTGCGACCTTGTATCACTGGAAAAGGACACAGATGAGAAAATGATTCTTTTTTCAAGACCATATTCGGCAGAAACGTGGTGTTTAAAATCAGGAATAGTAAATTCGTTTTCGGGAGCCCATTACGCTTCGGTAGAATAATAATAATAATATCAGCCTATACTGCCCACTGCTGGGCAAAGGCCTTCTCTCACAAATCGAGGTGAGAGAGATTAGGTCATACTCCACCACGCGGACCCAGTGCGGATTGGTGGAGGCAGGTTTGTGGCCACCTGCTGTTGGAACTTATCAAGCCGCCTTTATAAGGTTTCCAACTCGGCTTAACGACTACCACATTAAGTGGTAACCGGGACCAACGGCTTAACGTGCCTTCCCAAGCACAGAGACGCTCGAATATGAAAATGCCACAAACGGTCACCCATCTCAGGCCGACCGAGTCGAACGCTGCTTAACCTTGGTGATCGGTAAGAACACCGCGGTCGCACAGCGCTACCAGCGCCTCAATAGATATTAACAATTAAAGTCATTGTTAATACTATAAATGTATAATTAAGTTTTCTATGGTTTATGTAAAATGACATATTAAACTAATCTGTACTCCGTGTAGTAGAATATTTGCGGAACAATAAATAACACGATACCGTTCGATTTCTAAAGTAATTTGCCAACGTAACTTTGATGTACGAACTACTTCATATTAAAGTAAATTTAAGTGAGTCAGTTATTAAAAATCTACTATTTAACCAAGGTAAGCTTCAAATCTTTAATGCACCTGTCTATGCTGTCTAGTTTTAACCTAACATAATTTTTATTTTAAGTCATGTTATCTCTGTTTTATACTGACTGGGTTTACGCAGATTGGGCCTAAACAAAATCTACAGTAAGAAAACTTTCTTAATACCTTCAACGGAGAGTTTGTTCCCCTGGCACGAAACAGTAAGCTGCATGCGCCCGCGCCGCTCCGTGTGGTCGCACCCGCACAGGTTCGGTACCGACTCCTCGCACCGCTTGTGCACGTTCATATCGCATGCTGTACGCAGACATTAACGATTAAAACATAGTTTACATACAAGTCGTTATATTGAGCTTACATTCACCCACTATCACGGCAGACAACTTGAAACTGGGTAATGCGAGATAGCTATAATTCAGCCTATCCTTTCCACTGTCCAACAATGGGTAAAGGTATATTCTCATAAATGAAAATGAACGAGAATTGGTCATAATCCATCATGCGGATCCAAAATGCATTGATGTAGAAGCAGGTTTTACCGCTTGTAAGACTTCCAACTTGGCTTAATACACCTATTACAATAAACACCTTATTAAATGCCAGCTCGAATGTCAAGCTTTACGTACCTCCTGAGGCACGGAAAGGACCGAAAATGGAAATGCCATAAACAATCACCCATCTTAGATTGATAGCCGAACGCTTTACCTTGGTAATCTCTAAGAAAACTGTGGTTCCACAACGCTACGAGCACAGAGAATGTTAAAACAGTTAACAGACTTGCACTGCCCAGTTAGATGTTCCTTCATTGGCGCGCGAATGGGTGAATGTAAGCACAGTGTAATAAATAAACTTGGTAAAGAGGCTAAAATATTTTATTATTTTCTGGCTTAAGTTTACATATTCCTTGAAACAGTCTAAACATACCTATACATTGGTTAGAACTAAGTAATAATTAAATTCAATTACATAAAAGAATATATTTATAAATTATATCAATAGTATTTTCCTATTTCAGATAAAATAAAACATTGCAAATACTAAATCATAAATGTTATCAATTACCACAAGAGTGAAACACACAAGTAATTAACACAAAAGCATATAAAATTATGGGAGCATAGAAGAATTTAAGAGATATTAATATTAATAATCTAGTATCAAAATATATGGCCGTCTACGAGTTGTAATTATTAAAACAACGCAAAGGAAAGTAGCGGGGAACTTCCCAATTTCTTATGAAACTTGACTGAGATTAATTTTCATAACATAACTCATTCAAGTGGTTGCCTCTTTGATTTCAATGTTATCGAGCTTGAAGACGCTCCTTTATTAAAATTACGAAATTCATTAATAAAAAAAATACCTTTCGGGTCTGTCAGGTAAACCGAGCAAGAATCAAGGCACTCTCTTCCTTTTAAAAGAATTGTGGAAAGTGTGGAATCAAACGCATGAAGAACAATAACCATTATGATATTTTTGAATTACCAAGAAAGTAACTAACACTTTACCACTACTTCGGAATGTCATTCCTGTGGAGAAGGGCAAGAAATTGCATGGTTCCTCTTTCGAAATACAATGACTACATTATTAGTTGTGTGGTATAGATGGGGGAATATTATATACTGGTCTATCGGTTGAATTGAAATTAAATCACTATAAATGTAGGGCCTTAGAAAGAGGCTGAAATTAGGAATCTCTATCAGGGAAGGGAACTGTTGACACAAGACAAAGAATATTAGAATAATTTTCCTATTTTTCGTCGAAGGTATCTAATTTATTAGACGGCTACCATTCGAAAACATCACTAATATTTTACGACTGTCAATAAAAATACTCGTAAAGTGGAAGAAAGGAAAAATATCTTAAGGAAATTCCAAAAGTTGGTGTAGGTAGCAAAGGGTAATATAATTAAGGTAAAAACTAAATTATGATCAAAGTTGTTACGATAAATTAATCAAGTAAATACGATTTTTATATCTAAGCTTTTGAGTACACCAAACAAAATACTTCTAAGTATTTTCCTTGGTGTATTTCCAACCGTGTTAGTTAATGTAGGTAATCAACCCACTATGAAATATGAAATCCATTACCACATTATCATATGCATAAGTTATCGCAAACAATATTATGCGAGCGTTAGTAAGCGTGTCTTTCCATATGCACACAAATTGCGAACATAAATTACAATATGCTTGCACATAATGTAATTTCCCATCGCCTATAACTTGATAGGCGAGTTAACTACAATCGATGAAGCAATAACACTGCTTATGAAAAGACTTTCGTGAAAGCATTCACTGTCACTAACAATAATCCATTTACGTGCAATGAGATGGAAACAATACATGTGTAGAACAAACTGTTACAAACTAATAGTTCCAGTTAGTAAGACATACTTTCAAACACAGCAAACAAAGTTTATCTACAGTTGACAATAAAATAAGACATACACAAGGGAATGATAAAGGATAAATTCAATTTAAAAATAAATAAAAGAGAAACAGATTGGATCTGTTGGATGTTCTATCACGGGAAGTATTCTGACAGGTAGGTATTCGAAAAAGATCCAAACACATTTTTTTTATCATTCAGACATTTCGTGCAAAAGAGCCTCTTCAGATCTAATTAGGTATTTATTTGTACCTGGGATTCACAATCGCCGAGTGCTGACAACACATATTTTTAGTTGCAAAGGCATACATTAGTCGTCGTTTCGTGTTAGGCATTCGCTATATCCAGGAACTAATTTCCTCACTTGTTAGTTCATTCATCTATATCTTAAGTTTCTATACCTCCGCATTTAAATCCTTGGTGCGCGAGACCATGAAGTAATGTACCGCAGTGGTCACAAAAAGTTGGCGCAAGGAACGTCCACGTGTTCCATTTGTGAGGAGCGTAGGCGGCCTTTGCAATCACAAAGATACAATTAATTAAAGCAGTAGTATAACAGGTATCGAGGGGCCTTCAGAAGAAATAAATAAACCTATAGGATAAATCTACCATCACACAAGTAAAAAAAAGCATTAGCAGAAAAGCACCATCACCAATCTGAAAGAAGAAAACTAGAGCACACGAAAGCATTTCAACAAGCGTTAGTGTGGGTCGCATTTTCACTCTCCGGTGGTGTACCTTGGCACTTCAGGCCCTGGTGGATGAGGCCGTACAGCAGCGACCCGCAATGGTCGCAGAACGTTGGAGACGCGTATGTGCAGGTGCGGAAGTTGTGCTTCGTACGCGTGTCCTGTAGGTTACATTGACGACTTATTAGTTTTCGAAACCCAAACATTGCTTGTATCAACGACATTATTATCTCGCATCTTCAAATTAGTTCCTTATTTAGCATCATTGATAGCATTACTATTTGGACAACGGCTAAACATTTCTTCGACGACATCGTTATTGTCAACTTCTAAATTAACTTCTTGCTTTTCAAAACTTTAAACCTTTTATAAACTAATACATATTCTAATGAATAGGTACTTATGGTCTAAATTAGTTATGGCAAATGCGGTCTGATTTCAGTATTCAACAAGTTTCATTAAATAACTTTCTTACCTTTACTATCCTCGGTAACTTATTGGTTCGAGACCTATCTTTCGACCGATATTGTAAGTAATAAAACATATTGTAGGTCTATAAAATATTTAAGAATTTCTCCTAGAGACTTAAGATATCGATTTTTTTTGGCAATGATATTTTATTTAAAAATACACTTTTAAAAGACAGGGATTCAAATATATGAAAATTAGTCCTAACCATTTTAGATATATTTTTTGTGAGTACTTTTTATTATATCATGAGTAAATTTAACTTAATCCAAAATTTCAAAATATACATATACAGTATTTTCATACTAACATACATTTGTAAAAACTTTAACTACCCAAATAGCACAACTGCTGCTTAAGAGATGAAGTATCTGGCCTTTTAGAACTGCAAGCTATATAAAAGGCTGCATAATGGTGTAAACCATAACAAAATATTTGTACCACCAGCGAAGCTGTGAAAGAGCAGTTAGTTCCTCTCTTGAGCAGTAGTTGTTCTACTTGGGTATTCTCTTCGCTGATATGTCCCGGATATTTTTTTTGACATTGTAACTTATCCATACTATTGAGATCATTAAATATTCTGCTCCAACTAAAATATCGTGCAAAAGTAAGCAAATTTTAGTGCCTTAATTGAGATCTGGTGACGTTTTTGAATGACTTATTGAAAAAAAATACAATGTCGTTATCATCAACGTTAACACAAATGGAGGGAGATAATTACGTCAAAATGTCACGAAACTTATGAACAAACATACGTATGTATACCAAAGGCAAACGCTTTGTCCCCCGACATTTTAATGAAATAGTTATATGGAGATTGAGCGTGTTACACCTCTCATAGATCGTGCAGTCCACGAAGACGCGTTCCACCCTTTCTCGTAATCGCTAAAAGTTTAATTTTCTAGTAGTGTAGTAGCTATATTGTTACACACAATTATAATACTTCTATTTTCAGCCAAAAGACGTCCAGTGCTGGACAAAAGCCTCCAAAGACCGCCAGAACGAGCGGAACATTACTTTTTTTCTCTTTATTTGGAATGACAAACAATCAAAATACTAAACAAGATTTGCTAACAGTATAACCAGCTCCGTCATCCTTAATTAGTCAACAACTTTAGTTAGGAACCACGTCATAAACTATCTGTGTGCCAAATGTCATCTAAATCCGTTCAGCCGTATTTGCGTGATTAAGTAACATCCAAACATACACACTTTCACATTTATAATATTAGCAGGATTTCACTCCTACCACACTTGTACACCATCCTAAAGCAGACTGGTAAAAAATGTCTAAGACATTAAATCCGTCTATGGAGATAAGTATATGACAAATACGAGGAGGGATCAAAAAGTAGTGAGAATGAGATAGAATATAATGACTATTGATAACTTAATCATTTATTTTTCTACATAGTTTCCGAGTCTCTCTACACACCGAGTCCAGCACTTTTCCAAGGCTTTAATCCCTTTCACAAAAAAAGTTTTGTCTTGGTCCTGCAAAAAGCTCTCCACAGCACGGTCCTCGTTATCGTCTTCGTACCTGTTTCCCCTTAAGTATTTTTTCAATTTGGGGAACAGATAAAAATCGCTAGCCGCCAGATCTGGTGAATAAGGGGGGTGGTCAACCAATTCGAAGCCAGCTTGCTGAATGGCAGCCATGGCAACTGCCGACCTGTGCGCGGATGCGTTGTCGTGATGAAACAGCACGCCCCTTCAAAGTTTCCCTCTCCTTTTCTCTTTGATGGCATTCCTCAACTTAGGAATTAAAGCTGCATAATATTGGCCTGTAATAGTGGTTCCACACTCCAGGTAATCAATCAACAATATTCCTTCTGAGTCCCAAAATATTGAGGCCATAACCTTGCCAGCCGATGCCACGACACGAAACTTCTTCGGGGTCGGTGATGATGGCCGTTTCCATTGCGAAGATTGCTGTTTTGTCTCGGGATCAAAATGATGGACCTATGTTTCGTCCATTGTTACGAAACGAGACAAAAAGTTTTCAGAATCTTCTTGAAACTTGTCCAACAATATCTTCGAAATGTCAAGTCGATTTTGTTTCTGACTGTCGGTTAACATCCTCGGCACCCATCTTGCGGAGCCTTTTCTCATATTCAAAGATTGTTTCAATATGAATTGAATACTTCCATATGAAATGCCCGTTTCTTGAATTAAGTATCGGATGGTAACTCTTCGATCGCTCAATACAATTTTCTTGTTTTCGCAACATTTTCTTGGGTGACTGACGTCGATGGACGGCCGCAACGATGTTCGTCTTCCGTGCTTGTTCTCCCTACTCGAAATTGAGAAGCCCACCTTGCGACAGTGGAATACGGCGGAGCAGACTCTCCTAATGTTGCCTCCAAATCGCAATGAATCTCTTGCGTCGTTAACTTTTTTAAACAGAGGTATTTAATAACGGCTCGCACTTCGTTTTTCTCCATTTTCGAGAAAACGTTCCGACACGAAGCAAACAAATGACTACATTCAGAAAAAAACAAAAGAGTATCGAAGATTTTTTTTTATTAATATTACAAATATGTATCTGAGCTATGCCTATCGCGGTTACCCCATGGCCCCGAAGGGGAAGCGCGGCCGGACGAGGCGCGGCGGCCGCCGCCACCCCCGCGCGGTTGCCCCCCCCCTCTGCGCCCTCGGCGCAACACCCCCCCGCGCCCTCAGCGCACCCCCGTCCGGTGCCTTCAGCGCCAGAGACCTCAGCTCCCCGCGCTCCCGCGCCACAGAAGCTGACCCCCCCTCCCCCGCCGCTTAGGCCGTCTCTCGGCGCCAACGCGTGGGTGAAGCCGCTGCCCTACACCACGGCCTCCCACCCGTCAGTGGGCCCTGCCCGCCCCCGAAGCGCGCGCCGTCGATCCCGCCGGCGGCGGCTTGTCCCCCCCCCCCCCCGCCCACTATGATTATGAACGTTTCGGCAGTTATAAGCCCCGCGCTAATCCCCAGAGTCCGAGAACTCGCCCTCCAACTCCGCGCCGCCACCAACTTGGCGGACCAGGTTCTCCTGGCCGCGGAATACAGGGACGTCTATGACGTCCTGGCGCCCCTTAGAACCCAACCCCCCCGCACCCAATAATGGATATACGACCTCCCCGCCATAAGCCCCACAACCTATCCCTGGCGATCTTTAACGCCGATGGCCTTCGCTCCCAGCGAGATCAGGTTGCTGATTTCCTCCGAGATCACCAGCTTGATATCCTCCTAGTGCAGGAAACCTTCCTCAAGCCCGCACAGCGCGATCCTAGGATCGCAAACTATAACCTCGTGCGTAATGACAGAATCGGCTCCCGCGGAGGCGGTACTCTCATTTACTAAAGGAGTTCCCTTCACTGCATCCCTCTCGATCCCCCCGCGCTCACCAACATCGAAGCCTCTGTCTGTCGCATCTCTCTCACTGGGCACCAGCCCATCGTGATTTCCCCCGTATACCTCTCCCCCACTAAACTCGTTCTCAGGAGTGACTTTGAAGCAATCCTCAATCTGGGAAGCGCCGTCATTCTGGCGGGCGACTTCAACAGTAAGCACGTGGCCTGGAACGGTCTCACCACATCCCCTAACGGTAGGAGCCTTGACACCCTGGTCGACGTTCTCGACTTTGACGTCATCGCACCTATGCACCCTACCCACTATCCCAACAATCCCAATCACCGACCCGACGTCCTGGACATGGCGCTTCTGAAGGGTGTCACCTTACGGCTGCACTCCTTGGAAGTAGTCCAGAAACTCAACTCTGACCATCGACCTGTAGTCATGAGACTCGGTTCCCCCCCTTCCGCCCCTCAGCGACCAAAAAAGACGGTGGTGGATTGGTATGCGCTAAGCACGGCCTTGCCGGATGCCGACCCTCCCCCCCTCCCTCTCAGTTCGGACTCCATCCCGTCCCCTCAGGACACCGATCAGGCCGTAGATGCCTTCACCGAACACATCCGATCGGCTGTCAGTCGATCGTCTAAGCAAGGCGAGGTGGAAGATCTCAACCTCAACCGCTTTCGACTGCCGGACGATGTTAGGGATCTCATTCGTTCCAAGAATGCCTCTATCCGAGGTACGAATCTTACCCCACCGAAGCCAATCAGGCCCGGATGCGCGCTTTACAACGAGAGGTAAAGCGTCGTGTCGCGGAGGTCCGGGAGGAACGGTGGGGTGACCTCCTAGAGGGCATCGCGCCATCGCATCTAGCCTACTGGCAGCTGGCGCGTAGCCTCAAAACCGACTCCACGACTGGCATGCCCCCGCTGTCCCGCCCTTCAGGCGCACCCCCAGCCTTCGACGACGACGTAAAGGCCGAGCTTCTCGCCGACTCCCTCGAGAGCCAGTGCACCCCCAGCTCTCAGTCCGTCGATCAGTCCCACGTCGACGCGGTCGACAGGGAAGTCGAGCGCAGGGCATCCCTCCCCCCCCGTCGATTCCTTGCCTCCTATCACGCAAACGGAGGTCGAAGATCTGATTATGGGTCTGAAAACTAAAAAAGCCCCCGGCTCTAACGGCATTTCGAATTGCGTTCTGAAATGCCTGCCCGCCCAACTCATCTGCCTCCTAGTGGCCATACTGAACGCCGCCATGACAAACTGCACCTTCCCCGCTAAGTGGAAGGAGGCGGACGTCATAGGCATTCCCAAGCCCGGCAAACCTCGCAATCTCCCCGCGAGCTACCGCCCTATCGGTCTCCTCAACTCCCTGGCCAAGACCTACGAGCGCCTACTTCTGGCGCGGCTCAAAGACTTCATAACGTCCAGGGGTATCCTTATCGACGAGCAGTTCGGCTTTCGAGCCAAACACTCTTGCATCCACCAAGTGCACCGCATCACGGAGCACATCCTCTCCGGTCTCAATAGACCCAAATCCGACTACACGAGCGCCCTCTTCCTAGATGTAGCGAAGGCATTCGACAAAGTCTGGCACAACGGCTTGATCTACAAGCTCTACCTAATGGGTGTGCCGGACAGACTCGTGCTCATCTTACGAGACTTCTTGTCGAATCACACCTTCCGTTATCGCGTCGAAATGACGCGCTCCACTTCCCACTCCATCAGTGCTGGAGTCCCACAGGGCTCAGTTCTCTCTCCGCTCCTGTTTAGCCTTTACACGAACGACATTCCTCGTTCGAGTAAGGCGCATCTAGCCCTATTCGCGGATGATACCGCTCTCTACGTCTCGCATAGGAATAAGGGTTTCATTACCAGAAACCTTCAGACAACCGCCAATTCCCTAGGGAATTGGTTCAGGAAGTGGCGTATTGAGGTGAACCCGGACAAGAGCGCTGCGGTGTTCTTCTCCAGAGGTGCCACCCCGCGCCACTCCCTGCGCCGCCCTAGAAGTAATCTCGGCCAAGTGACCATGTTCGACCGACCTATTCCCTGGGTCAAAGAGGTCAAATATCTAGGGGTCACCCTAAACAGTACCATGTCCTTTGGCTCGCACATCAAGCGGGTCCGTCACCGAGCATCCTTTGTGCTCGGTCGTTTCCATTCGTTAATCTGCAAGCGGAGTAAAATGTCCCTTAGAAATAAGGTGACGCTTTACAAAACTTGCGTTCGACCCATCATGACTTATGCGTGGCGCCTCTATTCGAGGCGCCCTCGAGTACGTCGCCCCTTGCCCTTCTGGCTGGCTAGAGCGTAGTGGTTGCACGCTCGCCCTTAAGTCCGGTGAAGCTGTAAAGGCCTCGCGGCCAACAGCGTACATCATTCACACACATACACACACACGCTATGCCTGCCACTATTTTTTTTTTACCAAGGAGTATGTCCTTCTCACTACTTTTTGATCCCTCCTAGTAAATAAATAAATCAAATTTCAGATTTAGATTAGGAATGAGGAGTGCACTTATTTTTGTATTTAACTATCTATATTTGAGGAGATAACGGGTGCTCCACTATTGATTTCGTTAACTTCACTTAGCATCATGTTACTAAGTTAAAACTTAAGATGTTTTAGTTCTGAAATCTTGCTTGGCTGAGTGCGGCGTTTGAGGGTAAAGACGCTGCCCCATTTAAGCGTTGGATGTATACGGAGAGGTCACACACGCTCATCCGGTCTAGGCTACTTTTTTGTATATTTTTTTGGTTTCCGATACGATGTCCTTTAAACGTATGTTTATAATATTAATAAGTCTCCCTGATGCATATGATGAATCTATCTATCTATATCACACGTCAGATCCCTTGCGCGGTAGGTACAGAGTCCCAACAAGTTCTTGTCTTACAGAACTCTCTAGCTTCCTTCACTCTCATAGTTCGTCTCATGCATGCTTACCGGTAACGGAGACTCTTGACTTGCCCTTAAGACAGTCTATTTTGACATCCTTCCACTTTTGTAATCTTTTGTAGCTGTTTTGTCATTTTTTCTCCGCGATTACTTCTATATGCCCGAACCACCGGAGCATACCCTTTCTCATCTTTACACCGATACTGTCTTTCAAACCTACACGCTTTGTTATTACGCTGTTGCGGATACGTTCGGTCAGCTTGACTTCGCATATCTTCCGCAGAGCTCGCATTTCGATCACATCGATAACGTAATAGATGAAATACCCTAGACAGTAAAGCGGTGTATACCTAACAGACCAATTACGACAGGCATATTAAGAGACGTCACGTTTTGACTTTGTTATCCCTCGCATTTCTCCTTCCCGAAAAGATATAAACGACTGTACAACCTACGGTACAACCAGTCTTTGTACGAATTTGGAAAATAAATAAAACTATAATAAAATATTAGAAAATAAATTCATAAGGACTTATCAACCGAAATCAGCAAGATAGCAATAGTTATTAATATTAGAATGCAGAGAAGTGCACGGTGTGACAATATGTATGATACATACTCTTTCATTCGTTCATTCATTCGATTTTTTAAGATGAGAACTGCTACGTATGGTTTGAGTAATAATTCTATACAAAAACACGTTGATGTGAGCAGTGTCTTTCAATATTATGTTAGAGTTGCCGTGACACATTTTCTCATAAAAATTTAAGCGACGTCTAAAAATGTCTGGACGTAACTCATAAATTCTTTACAAACTTTTATTTAACTTGCAATGTTTCTTTGTTTAGGTCAAATCTTGCAAGCTGAATTAGAATCATTTTTATGGTAAACATCACCTGATCCTACACCCAGAATTGGCACCAGACGAAGGAATTCCCCAACGGCCAATATCAGAGACAATAAAATTTATATAGACATTTTTTTTGACTGGCCGATTGCACCTTTACCTGCCTGTGTTAAAGCTTGTTTTTAAGAGAATTTTAGATAACCAAACGTTATTTCACGTCAATATCCACCTATACTTCAAGCTACCTATCAAAGTTCGGTACGCTTAAGCGACGCTTATCTTGAATTCTCAAATCAGAAACTGGCCGACTGTCTAATTAAGACCCGTAATTAAATTTAACAACTGATATAACAAAGAAATCTCAACTATATTTTATGTAAAAGAACAGACATTTAAAAGCTTTAATAAAGAAAATATTTTCTCTAAAAATTGTAGAGCGTCAAACGATATTTAGTTCTTTCATACAAAAGAGACGAAAACTCGAACAAGGTTGTAGCAAATTTTAATTAGGTACTTAATTCTTGTCTGTTAAAACAGAGCCTTTTATAAGTACTCAGAAAACACATAAAAATGTTATCTTTTAGCGAGTTAATTAACCCTGTTCGTGGCTACAGCATTTAACAGTGTTTTCTAACTGTAAAATTACTTTTAGTTCGGAATGTAGTTCGATCTTAAAAGTGAGATGTAGTGGAACAGGTACGTGGATTAGATATTGTTAATACTAGTTAGGTTATTGGATATTATTTAAAATCGAAACCCCACACTAGCATTTATTCCTGTGCTGTGGGTGCGTTTACAAACATGAAAATTCACATACACAAATACCCAGACCAAAACAAAAGAATTGTAGATCACACAAAGATTTGCCCCGTGCGGGAATCGAACCCGCGACCATTCGACCCAGAGGGCGGAGCGGCTTAAGCTCTTAACCACTGCGCCAAATCGGCCGTCGCCAAATTTTGATAAAACAATATAAGTATAATGTCAGAACTAAATAAGTATTGCTTCTGCTGATTACCATCATAAGACTAACGATCATGTGCCGTAATGGTGACAAGACATTTTTTTATTTTTAATCATTAATCTTTATATTCATGTTAAAAACTTGACACAAGCTTGACGTTTTATAATTTGATGCCAGTTAAAAGAAATAAATATAAACTATTTGAAAACTCGCAAGATATAATGCGCTATCGAATACTAGGTCATCAATATTTAGTAATAGCATATTCCGAACAGGTATTTAGGAACAGGTGTGTTTTCGTACTAGGAATAATTATCGTTATCGACCTAGTATAGCACATCTCTACACTCCTCTCGAACGGAGTTTTAAAGCGCCATTAGAATCCAAACGTCTATATTTGTGGTAGGACAACTTTACTTTTCTCATTTACATATTAATTTCGTTAAGTGCTTGAGACAACTGTGAACATTTTAATTAAAGGGTTTTAAGGGATCGTCGATAGAGACGGCCGCGATATTAGAGAAGTATATAGGTATTATATACCTCTTTAATATCTATTCTCTATAGCTGAGTAAGTAAGAAAGAGAAAAGAGTCTTATCTGAATAACAAGTCAAGAGTCTCTGTAACCGGCGAGCGTGTATGAGACGAACTATGAGAGTGGAGAAAGCCAGAAAGGTATGTAAGAAAATAACCTGTTCGAACTCCATACTCTCTGCCTACCCCGCAAGGGATCTGGCGTAATGATATAAATAGATAGATAGGTCTTCATAATGAAAATAACTATTTTAGTTGAAAAGGCCGGCTTGAATAAAATTATATAATTTTATTATTTGTAACGTTTTTTTCAACGGTACTTAGGTTGGTTTTAAACTATTTTAATCATTTAAAGTTGAGTTTGGAAGCTCAAGCTTAAAATTCTGATCTGGATCGAGCGTAGTGGTTGCACGCTCGCCCTCTTCTCCGTGAAGCTGTAAAGGCCCCGCGGCCAACAGCGTAGATCATCCACACACACATACACAAATTAAAATTTGGATAATAATTAGGTATATTCTAGTCTTATTCATATAGATAGATTTTATTGATTTTGCTATGTATCTATCTATATCATCACGACAGACCCCTTGCGGGGTAAGCAGAGAGTAACGAGTTCCAACAGGTTCTTTTCTTACATACCTCTCTGGCTTCTTTTACTCTCATAGTTCGTCTTATACACCCTATGCTATGTATCTTTAGCTATCATTCCTGACTATATTCAATTCTACTAAGTATTTTCGCATAATGATTCCATAACAATACTGTCGGTGGCTATTGAATGTAATCATTTTAATTGTGGTGTTGATTCAACAAATTGTAAACAATTTGAAACACAACGTTCCAAAATGACGGAATCCAATTCCCGCCAATTTAAACAATATGGCGTCCTAGTTCGGTAATAACCCATTATTTACGTCGATGTTGTACTTGTTATGTTATATTATAATTTATTTGCACGGCTTGTGGTTTATTTATTATTATAGCTAAGATAATAACATGGAATTAAACGTTTTACTAAAGCCAGCATTATTGAATGTTTTGTGTTAGAAATCGAACAATTTTAACCTCATTTTGTGTGTGCGGCTATTTGTATAGAATAATTAAAAAATTCATGCTTCTGAGCCTAGGCTTCGAACATAACGTTTTAGGAAAAAATATTTTACAATTTTAATCAAAATTTGATACACGATGTAAGCGTTAAATACGTCGATATTATTTATTTTTATGTGTGCCTATACAAGGGCGTCGCCAGTCGATGGTTAAAGGGGGGCAAGTTAAGGTATGTAAGGAAAGAACCTGTTGGAACTCTGTACTCTCTGCCTAGGGATCTGGCGTGATGATATAGATGGAAAAGTATGAATTGTAGTTACAGTCAAAAGCACAGGAAGCTTTAAATTTGGAGTGCGAGTCTTATCTCTACGGCGATTGTTATATGAACGGTACAAAGTCCAATGTGTGAAGCTCCACGAGTTCTTGACTGGACAGTAAATTTATTAGGAACATAGAAAAAAATAAAATTGGGACAAAATTGCCTCAAATAGTTTGTTCATGATGAATGAGTGTTAATTAAAACATTCTTCGGGGGATTTTCGTAAACTTCTCGACTACTTTATTATGAAAATCTTGTGAGTTTTAAGTGGAAGGATGTAGGGATCGAGGAAGACCTAGACTATCTTACCATGACCAAATATACCGTTTCTTATCTGAAGGACAAGTCAAGAGTCGACGTAACCGGCTAGCGTGTATGAGACGAACTATGACAGTGAAGGAAGCCAGAGAGGTATGTAAGGAAAGAACCTGTTGGAAATCTGTACTCTCTCCCTACCCCGCGAGGGATCTGGAGTGATGATGTGTTGTTGTGAGTTTTTATTAATGCGTATTCCGTGCACACTCGTCATCGTTAGACCATAGAGGCGCTTTGTCCCCATGGTGCTTATTAACCAGGTTTTGACTTTATTGTTTTCCATTGGGCTATTTTCTTTTTAATCCCAAGGGGGGGGGGGGAGGCAGCTGCTCCTTCCTGTCCCCCCCCCCCCTCGGCGACGCCCTTGTACCTATACCTATACACTAGGTACATTTAGCATCTGCC
Organism: Phalera bucephala; assembly: GCA_905147815.2. Lineage (NCBI taxonomy): Eukaryota > Metazoa > Arthropoda > Insecta > Lepidoptera > Notodontidae > Phalera > Phalera bucephala. Next base: position 27,015,072 of record LR990621.1, read on the forward strand.
TAAATTACTACGTACACGAGTACCAATAGAAGATAGGAAGAACGTGATAATGATTATAAATAAATTATGTATTTATAATCATTATGTATTCTTGTATGCGTAGCTTGCATGTGTATGGGAGGGGATAATGGTAATAAATAGATATAATTCAAATTTTAATTCCCTTACTTAAGTCATCTGACTTAATTCCACCACTTTACTGATTGGGGTATTTCATCAATTTGATTATCACTATATTCATAACGTTGAAGGAAAACATCGTGAGGAAACCTGCATGCCTGCGGCCTTTATTTGTACGGCTAAGAGTTTCTCGAAGTCCCTAAAGGACGATCGGCTATGAAAGTGGAGGAATATAGGCCGGTAGCCGTATTGTCAACTCCGGCGAAAGTGTTAGAATCCGCGATTCAAAAATCTATATTTGGGCAGGTCAGTACACAGATCACAGACGCTCAGCACGGTTTTCGCCCCGCGAGAAGCACCGCCACTAACCTTTTAAGCTATATGGCTGATGTAATTCCAGCAGTGGACAGTGGAGTACAAACCGATGCCGCTTACTTTGACTTTAAAAAAGCGTTCGACTTAGTCGATAACGACATACTGCTTAGCAAGTTGGCCGGTATCGGTTTCACTCCACATTTACTAAAGTTTTTCGCAAGCTACATGAAAGATAGGCATCAGTGTGTAGAATACGCGGGATGCGTCTCTGAGCCGTATGATACTCGGTCTGGGGTAAGTCAAGGCAGTAATCTCGGACCAATGGAGTTTATCATCATGGTAAATGATCTCCCCAAAGTGGTAAAGGACGCAAAATGTTTGTTATTTGCGGACGACTTGAAGTTATACAGAGTGATAAGAAATACAAATGACTGTGAAAAGCTACAAACGGATATAGATAGGGTGGTAGCCTAGAGTAAAAAAAACCATTTACAGTTTAACACTTCAAAATGTGCAACAATCACCTTCTCTCGCGCACGCACACCAGTTCTCCACAATTACAACATTGAGGGCACTCCATTGGTCCGAGTTACAGAAGTTAGGGATTTAGGAGTCTGTTTTAATTCTGGGCTAACGTTTCGTAATCATATAATCAAGATCTGTAAAAAAGCATACAGGAATTTAGGCTTTTTACTCCGTACGGTTCGAGGCTTTACAAACATTAAGGCAATTATAACATTATACAATGCACTGGTTCGTAGTCAATTAGAATGCAACGCAATCATCTGGAGCCCACATGAAATTAAATATAATCTCATGTTGGAGCGAGTTCAGAATAAATTTGTTCGGTACTTGTATATGAAGTACTATGGGGTCTATCCACTATACCCGTTGATGTATCCAACTTTATTTGTCTTAGGCATGGTAGGCTATACTGAATTGAGGGTTCGGAGGGCACTCGCACTCGCATTGTACCTATTCAAAATACTCAGAGGGAAAGTGCACAATCCAAATATGCTAGCACGGATAGGTCTATGCGTCCCAGACAGGTACGTATACCGGCGCCGGCGGCCGCAGCTGCTGCAGGTGCCGAGCGCGCGCACCAACCTACTGAAAGAGGCGCCCCTGACGCGCGCACTCCGCACCCTCAACCTTGTGGCGAATGAAGGAGACATATTTTGTTTGGTTCTGAGTGAATTCACAAGATTAGCGCTATTTGTTATATGTTATAAGCTGAAGTGAAAATGTACTCTATTGCATTAGGGATTACCCTGTAATGATAGCAGTAAGTTGGAAATAAATAAATAAATAAAAAATAAATAAAAAAATAAATAAATGTGAAGTTCGCCAACCCGCACAGGCCAGCGTGGTGGACTATGGCCTAAACCCTCTCAGTTTGAGAGGAGGCCCGTGCCCAGCAGTGGGACAGTTTCTTAACAGGGCTAATATTATTATTATTATTATATTCATCGGGGAGGAAAATGAATTTAGAAAGCAACTTGATACACTATGCGACTTGACACTGACAAATACACTTTAATTTCAAAAGTAATTTTCAGTGTCACAAGAGAAAACAATGTGCAGGAGTTGATGTATTAGTGATATTGAATACAAATTTGTAAAAAAAAACTAGGTACTAAAAAAGTTGTTTTTATTTTTTGAAATGAATAAATATCTTGTCTTTTTGCACCACGTGTATGATTAGCCCATGCCGTCAGGCCAAAGAAAGCATACAATACTATCTACCTTACTGAGTACATATTTACCACGTGGTAGGGTATTCCTTGCTTGAAAAGGTTATTCTGATTTAATGTCAAATGAGTATTAGTAAAAATATAGACTTAAAACAAACATTTAAGTAGTAGAATTATTAAGTTCTTATTCCATAAATTACGCGAGAATATAAAACAACAAATTGAGAAACGCCAGAATATAAAATATAAGATGTCAAATCAAAAGTACACTTCTAATCTTTCAAACGTAAGTAGTCTTGTCTAATGAAAACTGAGAGTAGAAAATAGTAATTCAAATAAATTAGGTCGTGCAACCCCGGATAAACTGGGAATAAATGGATTTAATACTTGAATACTTTAGTAAAGAAATGTAATTTATTTTTTTATTTATTTATTTATTTAAACCCAGCACTATCTTAACAGGTTTCCCCAATACAATAGTGTTGCGTTTCTAAATTATAAAAAATAACAATTGAAACTAATAAGCAAAATGTACAAATCCATATATAAGAGGGTCCACTTTTTTGAGGGTAGTTCAAGTTGTAACAACAGTTTTTTGAGCTCTTGATTTAATTTATTAATATAAATAATTAAAGTGTATATATACATCAGACATATGCTGTAATATTTACTATATCCTTTGGTGAACTCTTTTCACTACAAGTTTTTCCTATAAATTCACTCCATCTGCACTATCATGGACCTATACGCCAAGCTGTCTCACTGTGTGGAAGAACTCTCAACAACATTTGCCACACAGATGGAGAAGTACGAAGAAGACCTTCGGATTGTTAGTGACAATGAAGCTCCACATAAGACGATAGCCAGCTTCTCCAGAGAGTTCACGGAATTCAAGTGTCTCATGTGGAAAACTATGGGTGCTCTGAAGACTCAGGTGGAGTTACTAACAGTCGGACTGGATCGTCATGAAATGGCATCCCGCAAAAAGGTCCTGCTACTCCATGGCCTACCTGAACAGCATAATGAGGATCACATTGTCCAGGCTCTAAAAACAATGCAGGAGAAGATGAAGATTAGCAATGTCTCTTCTTCAGACATTATGGCCTGTCATCGCCTAGGAGTTAGTTCAGGCAAGCCGCGACCACTCCTCATCCGATTCCAGAAGCACAATTTGCGGAACGAAGTGTGGCGCAATAAAACCCTTTTGAAAGGCACAGGTTAAATATTCTCTGAGTTTTTAACTAAGCCAAGACATGGTGTGTTTCTACAAGCTCGTAGACACTTCGGTGTGAATCAATGTTGGACCTCTGAGGGCAAAATAAATATACTGCTCCCAGATAAGTCGCGTCGTAAAATCGAATCTGTAGCGGAATTACGGCCCCTTCTTGCTCGGTTTCCGACAAGGAATTTAGCGTCCGACGAAACTGCCAAAGCAGGAACGTCGCAGATAAGTGGCAAGCCAGCTACGTCGACCGCCGATAAGAAGTCGCGAAAAAAGTGATACTTGTGTCTGAACACTCTTCCGACTTATTTATATTAATTTTTATTGTACCTATTTTTTGACGATCACTTTTATTTTTGTAGTTTTTGTATTGAGGTTAAAACACTCGTTTAGAAATGTTAAATGTCAAACTATATTTCTTAAGAATGATACGAGGGTTTTAGCCCAATTTAGTTTTAAACGACGAATGCATCGAGGATGACATATATGATATAGCATAGTTATTTATTGGTATCGTTATTTGTTATTATTCTTATTTATTTATTATTTTAGTTTATTATTTTAAGATAATAATTATGTCAGATCATGATTCCCAAGATAGTTTTGCGTCTTGCACTTCATCTTGTGAATCTGATAAAAGCTATGCTAGCGCGTTCAGTGATAATTCTGTTCTTCTGCGAGACCAACTAACTTCACTTCTAATCTCATTCATGCTATCCTTGTCTCTGAGACTTTTCTCAAGCCTGCCCTTCCTTCTACGCAGTGCGTAATGACAGGACTGGCAAAGGAGGTGGGGGGGTTGCCATATATCTGCGAGGAGATATCGTATATAGGGTGATTGATCAGTCTCCGAGTGATTATTCAAAATTTGCCGAGCATCTTTTCATTGAAGTTATTATTAACCATACTAAACATCTTCTAGGGGTTTATTACAGTCCCAGTTGCCACATAGATTATTTTTCAACTTTTAAATCTAAGCTAGAATATCTCTCTTCATTATATGACCATACTATTATCCTCGGAGACTTTAACACTTGCTTGCTTAAGGACGATGTACGCAGCCGTAAACTCCGATCCCTTGTCTCTTCTGTCAATATGCATATCCTTCAGCTCAATGCTACTCATCATGCTCCTCACTGTACTCCTTCTCTCTTAGATTTAATACTAGTTTCTGACCCTAGTAAAGTAGCCACCCATGGTCAATTGCCTGCCTGTTTTTCTTATCATGACCTCATATATCTGTCCTATAAAATTCGCTCTTCTAAACGTAAATCCAAATTTCTTTTCCTTCGTAGTTTCAAGAACATTGATATGGATCGTATGAGCGCTGATGTGGATGATATTGACTGGACTCCTGTCTACGACTGCAGTGACTTAGACATGAAAATTGCAGCTTTTAATAGTCTAGTTTTTAAGCTTTACAATATACACGCACCCATAAAAAAGGTGAGAGTAAAACATATTCCCGCTCCTTGGCTATCTGACTCCATCAAAAAAGCTATGTCTATAAGGGATAAGGCAAAAAGGCGGTATAAAAAGTTTCCGACGGAAGAAAACTGGTGCTCTTATAAAGCTTTGCGTAATCTTTGCAATCGTATGTGTAGAGATGCTAAAAGACGCCACATTGATGATTCTATACGAAATTTTAACACTGCACAAGTATGGCAATTTCTAAAGTCTCTTGGCATCGGTAAGGTCCGTAGTGAGGGCGCACCCGATTTGGATCTTAATGCGATAAATATGCATTTCTCTTTCGCCAGTTATCCTGGATGACAATACAAAATCTTCCACTTTGAACTTTTTCTCCGCTATTTCTTTGCCAAAATGTGCACCCTTCTCATTTCACCAGGTTACAGAAGAAGATATGAAGAAAAATATCCTATCCATTTCCATTAAAGCAGTGGGTGATGATGGTCTGCATATTCAGATGCTTCTCCCCATTTTAAGTACACTTGTTCCTGTCATAACTCATATTATAAATTCCCTTGTCACAAGCTCCTTTCCCTCGGTGTGGAAGAAGGCTCATGTCCTACCCTTACCTAAAGTTGCAAATCCCACCTCTGCATCACAATTCCGTCCAATTCCATTTTACCATTCCTATCCAAAGTCCTCGAGAGTGTTGTTCATAATCAACTGTTTTGCTATCTCTCGTCTAACTGCCTGCTTAGTCCGTTCCAATCTGGTTTCCGTCCTGGCCATAGCACTGTAACAGCTCTTATAAAGATTACAGACGACATCCGTTTAGCCATGGAAAATAAGCTTCTTACAGTTTTAGTACTACTGGACTTTAGCAGTGCGTTTAACTCAGTTGATTTTGACATTCTCTTAGGTATCCTATCCTCTCTTACTGTAGCTTCTTCTGTGACTGAATGGTTTAATTCTTATCTTCGGGGTCGTTCACAGTCGGTCCGCTGCGATGAGGCCTTCTCTGAATGGTTTGATCTGACTGCGGGCGTTCCCCAAGGTGGCGTCCTTTTTCCTCTTCTTTTTTCAGTCTTTATAAACGCTGTCACTAAAATTCTATCATCACACTACCATCTTTACGCAGACGACTTGCAACATTATCGCCATTTTAAAATAGACGAGCTTCCCGAAGCCGTTGATGCCATCAATAATGAACTTAAAAATATGAACGAGTGAGCTAAAACTTTCGGCCTGCTAGTAAATCCCACAAAATCAAAAGCTCTCATTATTGGTGGCAGATACTACATAAACCACTTGGATCAAGATGTCTTTCCACCAGTACTCTACAACTCAGTACCCATAGTCTACTCCAAATGGGCTAAAAATCTGGGTCTTTATATCGATTGCCATCTTTCGTGAAATGTTCACGTTGCAGAGGTAAGCAGAAGACTTAATTACTCTTTCCAGTCTCTCAAGCGACTCCAGAAGTTCCTGCCTTTTCATACAAAAATAGCACTTGCTCAATCCCTTCTTCTTCCACTTCTGGACTATGCTGATGTCTGTTTCCTGGACGCGTCGGAAGAGCTCCTTAATAAACTCGAACGACTTCAGAATTTGTGCATCCGCTTTATTTTTGGGCTCCGAAAATACGACCATGTGTCGGAATTTCGGGCGCGATTGAAGTGGTTGCCTATTCGACGTCGTCGAGATACTCACATTCTTTCACTCCTTTATTCTATTCTCCATAATCCTAATTCACCAACTTATCTAAGGGAACGCTTTGAGTTTCTAGTCCCCAGGGGAAAACCCTGCCGCACATCTTCTTCCCTTCTTCTCCGCACTCCCCATCACACTTCTAGCCTTTATAGTGGTTCGTTTACTGTTCGTGCAGTGCCGCTTTGGAATTCACTCCCACACACTATACGCGATATTGTCTCACTAGACATTTCATTAGCATTTCCTTTCATCATGATATATATATATGTAAATATGTATGTATTATTATTGATATTCATGTATTTTTTTATGTATCGATAAATGTGTATGTATATATTATTTTGTTAGGTTTGTATGTATATGTTATATATTGTATAATTATGTATAGTTAGTTCTTTGCACATTTTACTTCGATTGTACACTTGGTAGTGTCCTTTGTATTTTCATCTCTCTATGCCTATTAGGTTTGCTGTAAGAAAACTCAATTTTGAGTTAAGCTCGCCTTTGTACATAAACTTTCCTATCTTATTGTTATTATAATTAAACGTGTACAATAAAGAATAAATAAAACAATCTTCCTAGCCTACCTATAACATAAAGTATATAATGTTAACTTTGTAAATTCACCCAGAGTACAATAAAATTAATCTATATCATTGGCAATGAGGTTAAAAGTGCGAAGCGCGCGAGTCAGCGGCGCCAGTGCCAGTAGGTTGGTGCGCGCGCATGGCTCCGCTAGCGGTTTCGGTCGGCGCCGCCGCCACACATACCTGTCCGGCACGTATAGACCTATCTTCGCCAGTATATCCGGGTTATGTACCTTCCCCCTCATGATTTTGAAAACATACAGCGTAAGTGCAAGTTCTCTCCTGACTCTTTAGTTCGTTATATCCTACTATGCCCAGTATAAACAAGTTGGGGTACATTAATGGGTAAAACGGATAAACATCCTCATGTACAGGTACCTAATGAACTTATTTTGTACTCTCTCCAACAAAAGGCTGTATTTTGCTTTATGCGGTAACCAGATGACAGCATGACCTTCCAATTGGCTTCGAACCAATGCATTGTACAAGGCAATTATAGCATTAATATTATATAGTAAATACTCGAACCATACGTAAAGTAAAGTTTGCATAAACTAGTGATATGATCACGAATCGTTAGTCCGGGGGTTAACGCACCCCAAATCTCTCACCTCTGTTACCCTCTCAATAACCACTCCGTCGATTTTATAATCATATTTAACGGGATTTCTAGCCCTAGAGAAAGTGATTGTGATGCATTTAGTGGTATTGAACTGTAATTGGTTCTGCTTGTTCCAGGTCAACATGTTGTCTATGTCTCTCTGGAACCTTGGGCAGTCTTGAATGATCCGCACCGGTAGGGACAGCTTAAGATCGTCGGCAAAAAGTAAACACTGCATCTGTGACAATATTTGAGAGGTCATTTATCATTAGTATAAATTGCAAAGGCCCCAGGTTGCTGCCTTGACTTACGCCAGACCACGTAAAATATGGGTTCGCGTCCTCCACAAATATAAAAAGTTAAGTAAATGTGGGGAGAAGCCAAACCCTGCTAACTTCTTGAGCAATATGTCATTAGTGACTAAGTCAAATGCCTTTTTGTAATCGAAGTAAGCAGCATCTACTTGTTCCCCACTATCCACTACCGGTACAACATCAGCCATGTAGGACACGAGGTTAATAGTAGTGCTTTTCGCTTGTCGAAACCCATGCTGGGCATCTGACAGCTGAGCTCCTACTTGCTCAAATATATTTCTATATATCACCGACTCAAATAGTTTTGCCGGAGTCGATAATACTGCTACAGGCCGGTAACCTTCTACCTTTGATCCCGCACTTCCTTTCGGTACTGGAACAACTCTGGTTATTTTCCATCGATCTGGAAATACAGCTACTTCTAGACATTTATTATATATATCCGCATATAGCTAAACTTGATCTGCAGTCCCTAAATACGTAAGGCGGTATTCCGTCCGGTTCCGCACTCTTCTTTGGGTCAAGCTGTTAAAGCGCATGCTGTATATCTTTCAAATTCAGTCGATCAAAATGGAGCTACGGCGTTCTCTCCACCTGCTTCCCGTACAGCTGTACTCACATTAAACATCGGTCGCTGTGTACTGTACACTGAATGGAAATAATCAGCAAATTCCTTTGCACATTGATCTGCAGATAACACTGTACCATTCTTTAAAATGCTTTGTGGATTTCTGTTACCTTTTTGTGACTTTGTATGTTGCCAAAACATTTTAGGATCTTTTATAACCTGCTTCTCAATCCAGTTCTGATATTGTTTCTGCGCGGATTGATCATATATTTAACTTTCGTCCTAATTTGAGCAAACGCTTCGTAATCTGCTTTTAATTTACTCGTTTTGTACCTTTTGTGCAAGACTGCTTTTGTTTTAATGTTGCGAATTATTTCAGCCGTGTACCACTCAGGGTAAACGTATCGCGAGTTTACATTAACAGGTATTTTCTGGGTACGCAATCGTTTACAATTGAGTTATTTGTATCACAAAAGTAATCTATACTCTTTTGTAAGCTCAACTTGAATATCCGACTTCAATCTATGGTTGATAACGATTCATACAAAGCCACAAAATTAGCTTTAGCTTTTAGTAAATAATTACACAGGAGAGTAGAGGAACGAAGGAGGAGAAGGAGCGGGAAGGGAGTTACATTCTTTGGTGTCAACGGTTTGTAAGTCTTGGTTTTCTGCTATGAGAACCTGACACTTATTGCGTTTCAGATATTTAATCAATTCTTGACGTCTTTCAATGTTTTAATTTAAATACACATAGTCCGAAGACTCAAAGTATCATCTCTGCAATCCATCAATAAAATCCCTTGAAATTTAATAAGATTTCACATTCAGAGTAGTTGAATTTAAATCATGTAGATTTTTTATGGAAATTAAATAAAACCAGTTCGTCCATATCTATGGTTCACTAGAACAATAGGTGACTAAGTCTAAGTATTGCCAGATCATGAAAACGTAAAATTATCACTCAGCTTTTATTAGACAAACTCTATCTCCTCCTATAATTTCCTCACATTAACGTACTACAAATATATAACCACTCTTTATAAATATTCCACAGATAAATGCACGTATAGAAGACAAACTCATTACTTTGGAGTGCAACAGTACTTGTTGATGGGCGTGCGATCGACACGCGACCCGATATGCACAGCAATTACTTTGTACCCGCTAATGCACCCCGGTGAAATTGAATGCACCCTTTGGTGAATAGAAAACATGATGACTTGATAACCATCTGTGATTTGACGCATCAACTTACTATGCGTAATTTGAAATGGGTACTTTAATTTGAACATCTTTACTAGTATTTCTTTCCTTATTTTACAAAAATATCTTTACCGGAAAGAACCTGTTGGAACTCTGTACTTGGCTTAACGACTACCACATTAAGTGGTAGCCGGGACCAACGGCTTAACGTGCCTTCCGAAGCACCGCTCGAATATGAAAATGCCACAAACGGTCACCCATCTCGGGCCGACCGAGTCGAACGCTGCTTAACCTTGGTAATCGGTAAGAACACCGCGGTCGCACAGCCCTACGAACGCCTCATTCCCTAAACTATTTCATCATCTCAGCCTATACTTGTCCACTGCTGAACATAGGCCTCCCCAATCGCTTTCCAGCGTAACCGGTCCGATGCCACCTGCATCCAACGACTTCCTGCGATTTTCACAAGATCGTCGGTCCATCTGGCAGGCGGTCGTCCCACACTGCGCTTGCCAATACGTGGTCTCCACTCTAGAATCTTTCTGCCCCAACGCCCGTCCGATCTACGCGCTATGTGGCCCGCCCATTGCCACTTCAGCTTGCTAATCTTAACGGCTATGTCAGTGACCTTGGTTCTTCTACGAATCTCCTCATTCCTGATTCGATCGCGTAGAGAAACGCCGAGCATAGCTCTCTCCATAGCTCGCTGAGCAACTCTGAGCTTTTTTATGAGACCTATAGTAAGAGACCACGTCTCTGATCCATATATCATCACTGGTAACACACACTGACTAAAAACTTTAGTCTTAAGGCACTGAGGTATTTTGGATGAGAAGATGTTGCGCAGTTTCCCGAACGCTGCCCAGCCGAGTTGGATTCGTCGATTGACCTCTCTCTCAAAGTTGGACCTACCTAACCGGACTACCTGTCCCAGGTAAATGTATTCGTCGACAATTTCAAGAGTAGAGTTCCCAACGGTGAGTGCGGTGGGTACGACATGGACGTTACACATTATTTTCGTTTTGTCCATGTTCATTTTAAGACCCACTTGTTGAAATACTCTGTTGAGGTCACCGAGCATTCGTCCTAGATCTTCCAGCGACTCCGCCACGACCACAATGTCGTCGGCAAATCGAAGGTGAGTGATGTATTCGCCATTGATGTTGATGCCAAGTCCTTGCCATTCCAAGAGCTTGAAGGCGTCCTCTAAGGTGGCCGTAAACAGTTTCGGAGAAATGACGTCTCGCTGCCTTACTCCTCTTTTTATGGGGATCGCCTTCGTGCAATGCCCCTGTACTCGGACTGACATGGTGGCGTTATTATACAAGCACTTCAACACTTCAATGTACCGATAGTCAATGCGGCATCGCTGGAGAGATCTAAGAACCGCCCAAGTCTCGATCGAATCGAAGGCTTTCTCATAGTCCACAAACGCCAAGCATAGTGGCCGATTATACTCCTCGGTCTTCTGTATAATCTGCCGCAGCGTATGTATGTGGTCTATGGTACTAAAGCCTTTCCGGAAACCGGCTTGTTCGGGAGGCTGGAAGTCATCAAGCCTGCGTTCGAGACGATTCGTGATGACTCTCGAAAACAACTTATAAACATGGCTCAGCAGTGTGATGAGCCTATAATTCTTCAGTAAAGTGTAAACTAAACTATTTACTTACCTATAATTTTATTATATTATTTCTTTATTCAATTCTATTGGATATACATTCTATTGTATATACTTTTTGAGTTTTAATTAAATATGATTCTGGCATGTCATCCGACTAGTGTTGCCAACCGCTAACAAGTAATATACTATTATAATGTTTAATATGTGAATGGTATACTTACGTCGGAGTCCGCGCCCTTGTCCGCGCCTGGGCAGGTAAAGGTGACATACTCGTGGCATCTCTTGTGCACCACGAAGCTGCATACTGCAGAAACATATTCATATAGTATATTATTGCGTTGTTCGTCGACATCTGTAGCCCATCGCTTTCGAAAAATAATTTTTCATATATTAATTCCAGCGACTTCCATGACAGTATCTGTGTATTAATACTAAATATTATTTCCTTTATCTATACTAATATTATAAAGAGGACAGATTTGTTTGTTGTTAGGTGAAATCTAAATTGTTAAAGTTTTTAATAGAAAAAAAAACACCGTCACGTCTATATTCCCCCAGCGGGGGTGACAGAGGTGTACTGAGTACACCCACGTTTTGCCGATGATGTTAGGTCCCATGTAATAGGGGGCGAGCCTATTACCGGGCACAATTCCAGACTCCGGAATGAACTGGGAAGTTTTCCATAGAAAAACTACACTTGTCCGACCTGGGATTTGAACCCAGGACCTCGTGCTCACAAAGCGATGCGCTTTGCCACTAGACCAACGAGGTAGTCAAAAAAATGTTATTATAGTATAAGCGACCTTCTAAATGACCATGATATCTAAATTATGTTTGACTTACATATTAATTTGACATGCAGTATGACTTGTTTTAGTATGACATATAGTATGATTTGTCGTTCTTGACATAATATGTTTCAATTAAGGTTATTTTGATATAGTATGATTTGTCGTTCTTGACATAATAATTTTACGCGTTATTTTGATTTATGTTGGTTATCATCTGATTGTTTTCATATTCTTTTTAATTGATTAATGTTCCATTTTATTAGTGAGACTATCAATGTATCAATTCCTGATTTTATACCTATGTTTTGACAAATAAATCATTCATTCATATGAATGAATGATCATTCATGATGTTAAAGTCCATGCCCATGTCGACTGTATTGTATAGAATATTTCTTTGATGTCCTGGGAATTAAACCGTAAACCAAAATAAAGTCATGGAAGTGGGGGTAGTAAAATTATGAAAGTCTGGAAACAAACTGCCTTTTTAATCGGGTTGTTCCCAGACTTCAAAAACGTATTGTTTTCGAAAAAGAATTATTTTTTTGTATGTTCCCGCGAATTCCATGATAGTATATTTCCTTTCCCACGAGATCCATGAATAAGTTTTAAAGTATGGTTACTTAAAAAAAACAATATTATTATGACCTGACAAAGCAATCTTCGAGGAGGAGTATTTTTTAAAAACCAAGTTTATGTGTATTTATTTTACTGGCGATTATTCCAAAAAGATAAATCACGAGTAGTAAGAAAAATGGCTACTTAATTTAAATATACTCAGTAATTTTGATCTAGTTATCGATAATGCACCTTCTCTCCCTGTTGACTGCACTGTATGTTTCTTGGAAGTCGTGGGTGGGAATTAAAAATGTCATGGAAGTGGTTTGGGAACGACCCTTTTAGTCTACTGACGTATAGTGCGGATGACGATTACGAGGTTCTGATTTTGAAGCGTCGAACAAGGTGTGTGTGTGTGTGTGTGTGTGAATGATCTACGCTGTTGGCCTCGAGGCCTCTACAGCTTCACCGGATTTTAAAGGCGAGCGTGCAACCACTACGCTCCAGCCAGCCAGAAGGGCAAGAGGCGACATACTCGAGGGCGCCTCGGAGAGGCGCCCTCGGTTGGGACAGTCGCTGTAGGGGGACCGGTGCACTACTAAGCGCACCGGTCGACCGCCGGCTATGGGAGGGGATCTACTACTGCGTCTGCGTCTACGGCGTCGCTCGTATTCTGAGCGGAAAGAAGGGATGACAAAGCATCGGGGGGGTCGGTGAGAACATGTCTCGGCCGGCGGTAGCGGCAGGGGTCGCGAGGGAGGTCGTAGTCGGCGGTGGCTACGATTAACGGATTCGCATGGGAAGATGCGTTCGCGAAGTGACGTGTTGACGCCTTTTTAATAAAGGCGCGAATAGGTTCGAGACCTAGATCGGAGTGGAGGTCGACGTTCCGTACGAACCAGGGGGCTCCTACGGCTTTACGGAGGAAGCGGTTTTGAACCGCTTGAAGTCTGTCGATGTGAGAGGGGGCCGAATGCCCGAACACAGCACACGCATAAGTCATGATGGGACGAACGCAAGTTTTGTAAAGCGTCACCTTATTTCTAAGGGACATTTTACTCCGCTTGCAGATTAACGAATGGAGACGACCGAGCACGAAGGATGCTCGGTGACGGACCCGCTTGATGTGCGGGCCGAAGGTCATGGTACTGTTCAGGGTGACCCCTAAATATTTGACCTCTTTGACCCAGGGAATGGGTCGGTCGAACATGGTCACTTGACCTCGGTTCCTTCCGGGGCGGCGCAGAGAGTGGCGCGAAGGTGCACCTCTGGCGAAGAGCACCGCCGCGCTCTTGTCCGGGTTCACCTCGATTCGCCACTTCCTGAACCAATCCCCTAGGGTATTGGCGGCGGTCTGGAGTTTCCTCGTGATGCGGGCCTTGTTCCTATTGGAATAATAAAGAGCGGTATCATCCGCGAATAAAGCTAGTTTAACATCACTCGAACGAGGAATGTCGTTCGTGTAGAGGCTAAACAGGAGCGGAGAGAGCACTGAGCCCTGTGGGACTCCAGCACTGATGGAGTGGGAAGCGGAGCGCGTCATTTCGACGCGATAACGAAAGGCGCGATTCGACAAGAAGTCTCGTAAGATGAGCACGAGTCTGTCCGGCACACCCAATCGGTAGAGCTTGTAGATCAAGCCGTTGTGCCAGACTTTGTCGAATGCCTTCGCGACATCCAGGAAGAGGGCGCCCGTGTAGACGGGTCTTCCGGGCCCATTGAGACCGGAGAGAATGTGCTCCGTGATGCGGTGCACCTGATGGACACAAGAGTGTTTGGCTCGAAAGCCGAACTGCTCGTCGATAAGGATACCCCTGGACGTTATGAAGTCCTTGAGCCTCGCCAGAAGGAGGCGCTCGTATATCTTGGCCAGGGAGTTGAGGAGACTGATAGGGCGGTAGCTCGCGGGGAGATTGCGAGGTTTGCCGGGCTTGGGGATGCCAATGACGTCCGCCTCCTTCCACTTAGCGGGGAAGGTGCAGTTCGTCATGGCGGCGTTCAAGATGGCCACCAAGAGGCAGATGAGTTGGGCGGGCAGGCATTTCAGAACACGATTCGAAATGCCGTCAGGGCCGGGGGCTTTTTTAGATTTAAGACCCACTATCAGATCTTCGACCTCCGTTTGCGTGATAGGAGGCAAGGAATCGACGGGGGGGAGGGATGCCCTGCGCTCGACTTCCCTGTCTACCGCGTCGACGTGGGACTGGTCGACGGACTGAGAGCTGGGGGCGCACTGGCTCTCGAGGGAGTCGGCGAGAAGCTCGGCCTTTTCGTCGTCGTCGAAGGCTGGGGGCGCTGCGCCTGAAGGGCGGGACAGCGGGGGCATGTCAGTCGTGGAGTCGGATTTGAGGCTACGCGCCAGCTGCCAGTAGGCCAGATGCGACGGCGCGATTCCCTCTAGGAGGACACCCCACCGTTCCTCCCGGACCTCCGCGACACGACGCTTTACCTCTCGTTGTAAAGCGCGCATCCGGGCCCGGTTGGCTTCGGTGGGGTAGGAGTCGTACGCTCGGATGGAAGCATTCTTGGAGCGAATGAGATCCCTAACATCGTCCGGCAGTCGAAAGCGGTTGAGGTAGAAATCTTCCGCTTCGACTTGCTTGGACGATCGACTGACCGCCGATCGGATGTGTTCGGTGAAGGCATCTACGGCCTGATCGGTGTCCTGAGGGGACGGGATGGAGTCCGAGCTGAGAGGCAGGGGGGGAGGGTCGGCATCCGCCAAGGCCGTGCTTAGCGCATGCCAATCCACCACCGTCTTTTTGGGTCGCTGAGGGGCGGAAGGGGGGGAACCGAGTCTCATGACTACAGGTCGATGGTCAGAGTCGAGTTCCTGGACTACTTCCAAGGAGTGCAGCCGTAGGGTGACACCCTTCAGAAGCGCCATGTCCAGGACGTCGGGTCGGTGATTGGGATTGTTAGGATAGTGGGTAGGGTGCATGGGTGCGATGACGTCAAAGTCGAGAACGTCGACCAGGGCGTCAAGGCTCCTACCGTTAGGGGTAGTGGTGAGACCGTTCCAGGCCACGTGTTTGCTGTTGAAGTCGCCCGCCAGAATGACGGCGCTTCCCAGATTGAGGAGTGCTTCAAAGTCACTCCTGAGAACGGATTTAGTGGGGGAAAGGTAAACGGAGGCGATCACGATGGGCTGGTGCCCCGTGAGAGAGACGCGACAGACCGAGGCTTCGATGTTGGTGAGCGCGGGGGGATCGAGAGGGATGCAGTGCAGGGACCTCCTGTAATAAATGAGAGTACCGCCTCCGCGGGAGCCGATTCTGTCATTGCGCACGAGGTTGTAGTTTGCGATCCTAGGATCGCGTTGTGCGGGCTTCAGGAAGGTTTCCTGCACGAGGAGGATATCAAGTTGGTGATCTCGGAGGAAATCAGCAACCTGATCTCGCTGGGAGCGAAGGCCATCGGCGTTAAAGAACGCCAGGGATAGGTTGTGGGGCTTATGGCGGGGAGGTCGCAGATCCATTATCGGGTGCGGGGGGGTTGGGTTCTGAGGGACGTCAGGACGTCATAGACGTCCCTGTATTCCGCGGCCAGGAGAACCTGGTCCGCCAAGTTGGTGGCGGCGCGGAGACGAAGGGCGAGTTCGCGGACTCTGGGAAGCAGAGCGGGGCTTATGACCGCCGAGGCACTCATTATGAGGTCAACGTCCTGACTGACGTTAGTGGGCGGAGGGGGAGAAGCCGCCACCGGCGGGATCGCCGGCGCGCGCTTCGGGGGGCAGGCGGGGCCCACTGACGCAGGGTGGGAGGCCGCGGTGTAGGGCAGCGGCTTCACCCATGCGTTGGCGCCGAGGGACGGCCTGAGCGGCGGGGGAGGGGGGGCCAGCTTCAGCGTCGCGGGAGCGCGGGGAGCCGCGGTCGCTGGCGCAGAAGGCACCGGACGAGGGTGCGCTGAGGGCGCGGGGGAGTGTTGCGCTGAGGGCGCAGAGGGGGGGGCAACCGCGCGGGGGCGGCGGCGGCCGCCGCGCCTCGCCCGGCCGCGCTTCCCCTTCGGGGCCTTGGGGCAACCGCGATAGTTCGCGGTGTGCCCCTTGGTGCCGCAGAGGACGCAGCTGGGGGGCTCGGCCGCCGTCTCCTTCGAGCGGGCGCACTGGGACGTCGCGTGGTCCCCGATGCACTTAACGCATCGAGGGCGCGCGTGACAGTTACGGGCAGAGTGCCCGTACAGCTGGCAGTTGTGGCACTGCCCGGGCGTGCCACGTTTATGGGGGGCCTCCACGGAGAGGCCAGAGATATGGCACACGGCCTTCAGGTCGAAGACCCTACGGCCGGACTCGGTGCGGTCGAGGACGACCAGCACCATGTCGTACGCCTCCTTGGAGCGCCCATTCACCATTCTGTGCACCTGGCGCACAGGAAGGTCCTGGGACTGGAGGTCGGCCTTGATGACGGCGGTGTCCAGCTCTCTTGGGACACCGCGGATTACCACCCTGAGCTCCCTTTCCTCCTCCAGGGTGTATGTGTGGTATGCGATCTTATTAGATCGCAGGAACGCGGATAGCCGTCGGTGGTCGTCCGAAGACGCCACCTTGACGGCTATGCCTTGCGCGGTGGAACGCGCGTGCGTATAACTGATTTGGCGATTGTAAATCGCCTTGGATATACGCTCCCAGGCGCTCTTGTCCTGAATGACAAGCGGCGGGGGAGTGATGTTCGGACGTGCGGGGCGCGCGAGGGGGGAGGCCCTCGCGGCCGCGTTGGGAGACGGAGACGGCCGGGGGCCGGAGGGGCCGGGAGAAACAGAGTCGTTTCCGGCCCTCTGGATTTTGGGTGGCGGCGAGTCGCGCGGTTTGCGCACCCGCTTCCCATTCGCGATGGGAACGAAGTCGTCCTCCGACGAGAGCGACGGGGACGGGGACCGGGCGGGGGCGGCGCGTCGCGCGGACGCGCGCTCGACCTCCATGTCCGAGTCCGAGAGAGGCTCGGACCCGCATGGCGAGACGGGGCGGTCGGCGGGGGTCTGGGGCTGCGCCCCTACATCAGTTCGCGGCGCGGCGAACGGAGTCGCGGGGCGCGCAGAAGGCGCGGGGTGCGCGGGGCCGGGGGCCGACGCGCGCGCGGGCGACGCGTCGGGCGAGGCGGGCGAGTACGTCGCCTTGAATTCCCGGACTATGTCCGGGCAGCGTAGGACGATGTACTTCGCGAGCTCCCGGACGAACTCCGGAGGGAAGTCTTCCGCCATTTCCAGAGGGGAAATGGCAGGTCGAGTGAACTAAAAAAAAAAACAAGAACAAGGGGCCCTAAGACCCGGGCGTGAACGTTGCCCTGATCCCCCCACCGGGTAGAGGCGGGGGGGTGGCACTACCGGGGAGACGCGGTGTGCCCCTTCGCCTTAGGGGCGAACGGGCGGCACCAATCCCTATCTGCTCCGGGGCGAAGAGAACCGCCGCACGGAGAATAGGATAGAATAGATATAAGAGAATAGATAAATCGAATTAAAAAACTCACCCTAGAGAAGAAACCGCGGGAGGGCCGGCCGCGCCGTTAGCCGACGCGGCTGCCTAGCAACCCACGTGCTTGGTCACGCCGGGCTATACGCGAACCGTACCTGCACGGGACGCAAAAGCACACGCACAGCGAGTGCAAACACGTAGACACACAAGCACAACACACGCAAGCACAGCCGCGACGAACCACGTAGGTCGCGGAAAACGACCGTTACAAAAACGCGGGAAGACCGACCGCCGTCAGAACGGCGAGTCTGCCTAACGGCTCGCCTTGTTGCTACGCGCGAGCCAGACGCGGAGAAGCAACGTCGCAGCCCGTATATGCGTACGTATACACGTATACGAGCTAATCAGATTACCACTCCACGCAAGCGCAGGCGTTTCCAACAAAGCAAGTCGAAATCGGAAATGTCGAACAAGGTGTGATTTTTTACAAGCTTTTATTTAATTTGGAATATGCTGCCTGTCTCTTACGTCCTGTCTCTTTCTCTTTCTTTTAAGAATTTTTATATCCTTTGTGTGTGTGTGTGTGAATGATCTACGCCGTTGGCCGCGGGGCCTTTACAGCTTCACCGGACAAGAGGACAAGCGTGTAACCACTACGCTCGACCCAGAAGTGCAAGGGGGTAACTAGCTCAAGAGCGCCTCAAGGAACGGCCTCGGCTTGGGCTATGGGGGAGGGCGTATACTAGGTGTCTCAGCGGGCCAGGGATTCTTCGACCTCGCCGGCGAGGTCGGTGTCTGATCCTGTGTGCGGTATCTGTATCCGAAAGAAGGGATGTAAGGGCATCGGGAGGGTCGGTGAGAACATGCCGCGGACGGCGGTTGATAGGAGGGGAGTTGGGTTCCTAGTCGGCGGCGGCTACGATTAGCGGATTACTATGATTGGACGCGTTCGCAAAATATGGGGTTGTCGCCTTTTTAATAAAGGCGCGAATAGGTTCGGGACCGAGATCGGAATGGAGAATTTTTATATCCAATACAACTGTATTGGATAAAAAAATCGTAAAAGAAAAACTTTAAGTTGTTTGATTTAACATATTGGGGTGTCTCAGGTTTTGGGTCATTTACGTTACAGGTTGTTTATCTACTAATGAGATTTCATTTCCAAAGGGTTTAGCACGAAAACTTTAACGTTAGCGTGACGCGAGTAATCGTGCTGTCACGTTCATGTTTATTTAGTAAATCTGTAGCGTGACAAGGATGGCACATCAACTCGCTAGCGTCACGTTTACGTCAGCTAAGTCTTCATGCTAAGCCCTCAGAATAGTAAATTACAAAGAATGTGAAGACAGTTGAACTCAAAATGAAACCCAGCGTAACGGGGCGACGTGGTATGCCACAGAGAATTGTAGCATTCCCACTCAAAGGGCTTCCTGTAAATTCTTTGAGGCATGAACGGAACGAAACGTTTGTGGTAACCGTTTAAAATCTATTCTCTCCTTTTCTAAGTTCTTAAATTCATATAAATTATATACATATTTGTTTTGTTTTTGTGTTTCGAGTGGGTATTGACCCACAAATATTTGTTGCGGTCTGGGTATTTGTGTATGTAAATTTTCATATCTGTAAACGCACCCACGACACATGAATAAATCTCAGGGTAGGGTGGGGTAATCAAAGTTTAAAAAAAAAACAAACAGTGGCACTCCGGGAATGCCGACAGAAGTGAAAAGTTGAACAATTACGTGTGTATTTTTGAATTTTTTTATATACAGAGGTGTCGGTAGCGGTGACAGTGTAGCGAGTTCAATTGTTTTTTCCCATCTCAAAAAATGCCAACGTGCATGTGTATCTATGTACGTACATACACAATAAATGTACATACTTATATACAGAGGTGTCGGTAACGGCAAAAGTGGCGCGAGTTCAATTGTTTTTTCCCATCTCAAAAAATGCCCAACGAGCCTAAAGAAGTTTTCCCAATTAAAAAAACCTTTCCAAGCGGCGGTGGCAGAGGTATCCTGTTAACACTCATCATTTGCCGACAACTTTACACCCTAATGTGAGGAGCCCAGAGCCTGCGGACTACTACTGAGGATTTTTCGATAAAAAAATCATACTTCTTATGACTTAGGATTCGATCTCAGAACCTCGAGACTGTACTATACGCTAGTAGACCAACGAGGCAGTCCAGCTGATAATAATAATTTCCATCTTCAGTCATCGTCAAACAAGAGAACCACCTCGATAAAACGATGATGAGAATAAAGAGTGGATCAAAACTGATTTTAACATATCTTACCTTGACACTGGTATCCTTGTTTTCCGAAGCCCCTGGAACAAAAGAAAGTATTGTTAGAAAATATTCAAATCAAATCAAATCATTTATTTCGTGTACATAGGTAAATATAGTTTTAGGTGTTAACATTACAATAGGTCATTCCATGTACTGCCATACAGCATACGAAATTATCAATTGGTAATTATTAATAAGAATTTAAAATTATAATTAATTAAGATAAAATATAGTCAAGAGTCTCCGTAACCGGCGAGTGTGTATGAGACGAACTATGAGAGTGGAGGAAGCCAGGGAGGTATGTAAGGAAAGAACCTGTTGGAACTCTGAACTCTCTGCCTACCCCGCGAGGGAGCTGGCGTGATGATATAGATAGATAGATAGAAGATAAAATATAAGTAAATGTCATTAAACTAATTTATCATTTAAAAAATCTTCAACACTATAATAACATTTTTCAATTAATAATAATGATAATTTGTGTTTAAATGTATTATTTTCTAGATTTTTTATGTCATTTGGCACCTTATTATAGATTTGAGGTGCCATACCTAGGAAGTTTTTCTTTGATAGAAATTTATTGCATTCGATTGCAATATTGTAATGTTATTTGATTAATTACGAAACTTTGCCAACATTATGGATGGACAACATTAGTGACTGCATATGAAGGCAAATTTAGATTGAATTTTATATTAGGTATATGTTCGATTGAAAAACTCAAATTTGCAAAATTTTCTTCAATGTTTTCCGTGTTTTCGATCTCCATACGTTTAAAAACTCTTGTATCGGTATGGCATCCAGGTTTTTTAGGGATCATCTAGATTAATCAATGTTCGGCTTGTTCAGTATGAGATGGATTTCGTGCTTCGGAAGGATTTATAAGCAGAATAATTGAAATCATGCGGCTTATCAAGATCCAATACATGTAGGTTCAAACTGTGTCCACCGCACCGCACTGGGTCTGCGTGAAGTAAGACCAAGTAAGAGCTATTCTATTTTACCTAAAGTCAGATAAGGCTTATCAGTGAGACAGTAGAAGCTTATCTTTATAAATAATACTAAAGTAATTTGTGAAAACTTGTAATTGGCCTTCCTTTTATGTGATTTTACTTATATCTGTTTACTAGCTGTAAATTTTTTTGAGAAATAAAATAAAATCCTGATGTGTTCGTGCTTCTTCTTCTCCTAAACTGCTTAAAAGATTTTGATGATTTTGTTGTACTTATGGGATCACCTGGATGGTTCTTGGTTATAGTTGGACCTGATAGGTGGCACTGTTGTTGACCGGGTCTGTTATGTAAATATAACGTGAACGCGTGTGGAGCCGCGCAAAACTGCTAGTTTATATAAAACAACCTTTAAGAATGAGAAATGAGGTTGATGTAATGTTATATAGCCACATATATCTTAATAACCTACCTCGCAAGGGATCTGGCGCGATGATATAGATAAATAGATAGATCTTAATAACAAACACTAGAAGTGTAAAGTAAATATATATGCAGTGATAGCCTAGTGGTTAGACCGTTGGACTGTAAAGTCAGAGGTCTCGGGTTCAAACCCATCACGCACCTCTGTCTATTCGAAAGCATGTGCGTATTAAAAATTAATTATCACTTGCTTTAACGGTGAAGGAAAAACATCGTGAGGAAACCTGCATGCCTAATAGTTTCTCGGAGGTGTGTGAATTTCACCAACCCGCACTGGTCAAGCGTGGAGAACTATGGCCTAAGCCCTCTCAGTTCGAGAGGAGGCCCGTGCCCAACAGAGAGATAGTTTCTTAACAGGGCTAATATAAAACAAGCTAATGTAATAGCTCATTATTTTGTTCACAACCATTGTCGCCGTTTTACCATACAAGCTTAGCTTAAAAAAAACTTAAAAAAAAGGGAAACCAACTTTAAAAAGCAAAAAATAAATATTTGAAGTCGGTGCTGGTTGGTGCAGTCGGTTACTTGGCACCGACTTCAAATATTTATTTTTTGCTTTTTTAAGTCGGTTTCAATTTTAAGTGATGAGTGAATTTATTACTATTATTTATATACCTCCTTTATGTTATCCTACTTATTTATACAGTGAGGTACCTACAAAATTGATATAAAACTCATAATAACTGAATTTTCACATTCATGCTGTTTGCCATATAGGAAACTGTATAGGAAAGGAGGAGCCTTTTATGAAGTCTGTTAACATTCTGCTTAGTTCTATAGTAGGGTACCTATAGGATTGACGTAATATCCATAATATCTCAATCTACGCATTCGTATTGTTTGTCGTTAAGGAGTTCCCTGGTGTATCTTCAAAGTCCAAGGTCCAATACTGATGAAATTAAAATGGGACCACCTTAAAACTATATTGAATCCAGCGGAGAAATAATCATCCAAATCGGTCTATAAGCAAATAAGTTATAAAAAAACACAGACGAATTATAAACCTTTTCCTTTTTTGAAGTCGGTTAACATTCTGCTTAATTTTATAGTAGGGTACCTATAGCACTGACGTAACACCCATATTGTCTCAATTTGCACATTCCTATTGTTTGTCGTTAAGGAGTTCCCTGGTGTATCTTCAAAGTCCAAGGTCCAATACCAATGAAATTAAAATAGAACCACCGTGGAGCTATACTGAATCCAGTGCAAAAAGAATCATCAAAATCGGTCCACAACTGACGGAAATATCGGTGAACATAGAAGTCGGTTAAAAAATAGACACAGACGCACATACACTCATTATTTCTGTAAAAAAATACGTTACTATAATTTTTTTCTTTTTTTTTTAACGTAGCCCCACCCTAGGATTTATTCCTGTGTCGTGGGTGCGTTTTACAAACATGAAAATTCACAAACAAATACCCAGACCGGAACAAATAATTGTGGATCACACAAAGATTTGTCCCGTGCGGGAATCGAACCCGCGACTATTCAACACAGTGGGCGTAGCAGCTCAAGTTCTTAACCACTGCGCTAAATTGTAATAGCCTTAGAAATACGGTTACAAGTTTTGGGAGACTTCCATACTAACTTTAGCCACTGTATTACATACATTGATCTACGAAATCTTGAAGCATTTTGTGATAATTTTCCCATATCTGTGGCGACAAATTTACGCGGCTTCACTACTTCTAGTGTCTAAATAAAACACCGTCACGCCTATATTCCCCAAGCGGGGGTGGCAGAGGTGTACTGAGTACACCCACGTTTCGCCGACGATGTTAGGCCCCATGTAATGGGGCGCGAGCCTATTGCCACATACCGGGCACAATTCCAGACTCCGGACTCATACTGAGAATTTTTTGTTAGAAAAACTACATTTGTCCGACCTAGGATTTGAACTCAGGACCTCGTGATCACAAAGCGATGTGCTGCTTTGCCACCAGACCAACGAGGCAGGCAGTCTAGTGTATAATATTACGATAACAATGGTTATAACCTTCGATCAAATATCAGTAGACATGCTCGCCGCACGAAAAATGGCCCCACCAAAAGGCAGGCAAAAGTGGACGGTACTAAGAAAAAGGCTTCAGTTTTTTTTCAAAAACCACTAAGTGATACGAGTAAGGTAATATGTACCTAATTTATGTTAATTTATGTATACATCCTAACTATAACTATTGAAGTGGATGTGGGGACGTTGTTAGTGTAACTTTTGAACGGGACCGCGTATCTTGTTATGATATATCGATGGTCGTAACAGATATTATCGACAGAAACGTTGCTTTGGAATTAATTATCACGAGCAAGAAGCTTCAATGTTATTACTCCAATTAATGATCATCCTAGCCATATTTACTGCTTGAACATCCACATTAAATTTAATTGAACTATAAAATCGAGTCTAATCCTTTAAATGGCGGAGTTGGATTTAAAATTATTATGTGTAGATAAATTTAAATTATTACAGTCTAAACAGCAACCGTTACCGTGTTTAAAGTAATAATAATTTATGAAGTATTTCAGTTGATGTCCTCTTTCATTTTTTTAGACGCACACACATAACTAAAGAGTCAAGAGTCAAGAGTCTCCGTAACCGGCGAGCGTGTATGAGACGAACTATGAGAGTCGAGGAAGCCAGAGAGGTATGTAAGGAAAGAACCTGTTGGAACTCTGTACTCTCTGCCTACCCCGCAAGGGACTGGCGTGAGGTTATATAAACATAACTATAATTTTTTTTTTGTTACCTATCTATCTATCTATACCATCACGCCAGATCCCTTGCGGGGTAGGCAGAGAGTACAGAGTTCCAACAGGTTCTATCCTTACATACCTCTCTGGCTTCCTCCACTCTCATAGTTCGTCTCATACACTCACATCTCTCATTTATTGTTACTTATGTTAAAAATGAGAAATAAACTAAAGTATATTGTAACTTATTAAAGGAGTTATTTAACTTAAGTGATTGAATCCCGCTGTACCACATGTTGGTAAAAATAACACTTTCTTATACACTATTAAGCAAAGTGTTGGTACCTGTTTTTATTTCATTGGCTAATTAACATTAAAATATTATTAGTAGGCTGATATAACCCCCTGAGCTACGTTTCTGACAGCTCTACAAGCATGCCTACCAGTTGATATAAATTTATAGTAAAAAAACAAACACCGTCACGCCTATATTCCCTAAGCGGGGGTGGCAGAGGTGTACTGAGAACACCCACGTTTCGCGCACAATGGTAGGTCCCATGTAATAGGGGGCGAGCCTATTGCCATATACCGGGGACAATTGCAGACCCTGTACTCGTACTGGGAAGTTTTTTTTAGAACACTTGTCCCACCTAGAATTTGAACCCAGGACCTCGTGATCACAAAGCGATGCGCTTTGCCTCTAGACCTACGAGGCAGTCTATTATTAAAGAAGAATCCCCAATTATCGATAATCTCCAATAAGGAGACGCATCCAATGATATAAACTCCAGGGTCCTAATTCGTTATGACCAAACGCGTATCTTTACGATAATTTAATGAAATGATCGTGTAATTAAAATCTAAAGTTTTTTATTCATGTAGACCAAGAAGTAGGTAATCAAGAATAGTCAAGAAAGAAAAAGTTATTGATTACTTAAGACTACCACCCGTGCGGAATGTCATTCCTGTGGAGAGGAGGGGAGCAAGAAACTCCTCGGTTACTCTTTTAAAAAGAGAGTTTCACAATTCTTTTTGCATACCTTGCGTTTTTGGGTATGGGAGAACATTGCAGAACGAGTTAAATAGATGGGCTTTAGTATAGATTAAATGTAAATGTGCTTACATTAATAGTATTAATCAGAGTCTACACAGTCCACACATAGATAGATAGATCACTCTTTATTGTACACCAATACATGTACATAGAGAAAAAAAAAATTAAACAAAGGAGGTACAATTAGCGGTCTTATCGCTAATAGCGATCTTACCAGACAACCAAAACTAAAAGAAAAAAGATATACAAAAAATAGAGGGCAGTAGGTGGCGTATATTTATTAGTTAGTTTTATTTTAATAGGTACAGGTTCATATGCTTATAAATATATATGATACATAACAATATATAAATATAATAAAGATAGTTATAAAGAAACTGCAAAATAGCAGGTGACTTGTTAGAAAATAGTCGAAAGAAAGTGGTCCTTAACCATTCTTTTAAAAATGGCCAATGACTCTGCGCGTCTTACTGATACAGGCAATGCATTCCATAGACGAACAGCTTGGATTGAGAAGGATTTATCAAGAAATATCGTGGAATGCATTGGTGTTTCCAGTCTGAGATTTTCCGACGACCGTAAGAACTTTGAATGTGACTCACGGAGGAACTCGAATCGTTTTTGAGGTATAAAGGAGTGTTAGGATCAAACATAATGCTGCATAGAAGCGATAGTATATGAGCATTCCGGCGAAAGCGAATTGGTAGCCACTTGAGCTTAGCACGAAATTCAGACACATGATCTTATTTCCGCAAACCAAATATGAATTTTATACAGAAATTTTGAAGTCGCTCAAGTTTATTAAGTTGACTCTCAGTTATATTAAGATAGCTGGCGTCTGCATAGTCGAGGATAGGAAGTAGAAGAACGCATTTACAAAATAAAGTTTTGGAAACTTATATAACGGCGCTTAGGTTTTCTGGATGTCCGTTTTCAATGCCGGTAACGGTGAAAGGTGGATTTAACTTCGTTTTCATAGTCGTCTGCATGGTGGCCAAACATAAAGGAAATATTGAAATAACACTGGGGTCTCGTCCGGCGATTAAGTAACATCGAATGCAGTGAGGTTAACTGCTCCGCGATACGTCCGAGCGCTTGCCCCGTTGCTAATAGACCAACAACGCAGCGCCGTCCGTCATCTTACATCGACTATCTGTCATCGGTGATTCGTCATCTGACAGATGTCATCTGTCATCGCTTTACAATTAAATACACTCAAGAAAACATAGAGTATGTGTATGACAAGATTACAAGATTACTAAAATGAAAATAACTGTTAGCCATACCATAAACTGATTTTCAAATAATAGGATACGACATAATTTAATAATAATAGAAAAAAAAATCCTATCCCTAGAACAGTAACTTATCCGCCCATTTATTTCTTAATCCAAACGATCGTTTCACGAAGTTATCGTAACGCATCACGTTACGTGTTTAATTGGTCTGTCTAATATGGGCCCAGTGAACGGCTCGTTGAGTCGGATGAGCATCGGAATTGGATCTTCATCCATCTCGAACACCATTAGTTCAATTAGTTCCTCTGTAATTTACCTCCGTCTATTTATCGAAGACGCTATTAAACGCTCCATTAAATGAAGGATTTAATTTATAATTTGAAGCTTTTATCAGAGACCAACTTAAAGAGTTAAATACAATGCTCACCACAACATTTATGTATAAATACAATGTTATATTATACGAAATTGTGGCCCGTATTACAGAACGAAAATCAGTAGTGAATCTAGTTTTCAAACTAAAGTTTAAGTACTAAAATGAGTTTTTAAAACTAAATTCACGACTGACTTACGGTCTGTAATACGGACCTAAGTATGCCATCCAGTTCCAGTGTAAATCCGCGCCATCTGTGCATAGTACAGGATTTTGCATTATTTGTGGGTTATGATTTATTTTATGCCGCTGACAATCTATTCATTGAACTGGTCAGTGGTTAATATTAATTTAATATATTACGGTTCGTCACCAGTTTGTACTAGGTCCGCGTGGTGTGGATGGTGTAAATAGTCCCCACACCCATATTTTGCAAAGGTGTTTTTGGTGCCGTTGTTGTATGCAAGTAAAAATCGATTTTATTATCAGCTAGGTACAAAAATACTACGCTTTTTGCTTTGAGTTAGAATAATCTGTTACTTGTTTCTTTTCAATAATCAAATTAATGCATTGTAAACAGGTATTTCTTTTTTTTCGGACCATTATCGAATCGCAAATACTGCTAAAAATAGTGTCTAGCATAGAAACATATTAACACAACAAACGTATCTGTGACATGGGATCAAGATATTGCGTATATACAAGCTGTAACATAATAAACGCAAGACCTGAAAGTAGTTTTTTTCTAAATCGGTAACTGAATTGATTTCAACAATTTTTAATATATTTAACATTTTTTTTAAATTTGCAAAAAATGCTTTTACTCCTTCAGTGCGCTATAAAAAATTAAATTTATTCTTGATTAATAGCAAGAAAAATATTTTAAACGCATTCCTAAAACATATTTCTCAAAACGCACACATACACGTACAAGTTTCATTGTTAATTGGGGTATAACAGTGTTTTAAAAGAGGGTAAAAACCTTTAAATTTAAAAATTTGGTTTTCTTTTTGACATTATGTAGCAATTCTCTAATCGGGGTGTCCGAGGTCTTGCGTTTATTATGTTACACCTTGTATAAGGCTTTACAATCAATGTTTAAAATAGTAAATCTATTATATATTTTCTATTGCAAAGCCATTATGAAAATACGAATAAAAGCGCCAATGGGGGGCGGAAGCAGCGCAGGGGTGCCAATTTTACGGCCCAATGGCGCGGGAAAACCGAGTGGAAAGCGCCGATGACTATGTAGTGATTACAATTCGCGTTCTAATTTAGTGTGCGCATTTCTGTTTATGATTTTGATCTCGTGCAATTTTAATATAAAAATAATCAAAATATGCTCTCATATTAATAGGTTAGACAGTTCGACTACAAAAGCAAAGGTCTCGGGTTCAGGCACGCACCTCTGTCTTACCGAAAGCATGTGCGTATTCAAAAAAAATAACTATCACTTGCTTTAACAGTGAAGGAAAATATCGTGAGGAAACCTGCATGCCTAAGAGTTTCTCGAAAGTGTGTGAAGTTCGCCAACCCGCACTGGACCAGCCTGGTGGACTATGGCCTAAGCCCTCTCAGTTTGAGAGGAGGCCCGTGTCCAACGGTGGGACAGTTTCTTAACAGGGCTAATATTATTATTATTTATTTCTGTTTATGATGTTGATCTCGTGCAATTTTAATATACAAATAATCAAAATATTCAGATTCATTATTCTAGTGCCTATCCATCACTGGAGGTAGGCCGTCAGCTTCATGGCTTATTTATATAAGTTATTGATACATAACTTTTTGCTGTCTCACCAGAGATACAAAAAGAAACAAGAATACAAATAGAAAGGTGGTGTGACGATGAGCGGCCTTATCACTAATTGTTATGTCGCCCAGGTAAACTACTGGTGATCTATCAAAGCTCTGACCGCACTCAACGTTACTTAATATTGTCGAATATTACCAGATAAAGCAACAGGCTTTAAACTCAGGTCTACAAACATGACCCATAAGCTAAAATGAGGTTTTGAAAAGGCGTCAAAACGTGTTCTTTTGAACCTCGAACTGAACTAACGATGCCTCTACGAGTATTCACCCATTGAAGTCCTTAGTAAGTTCCCACACATTTGACATTAGGCTAATGTCAAAGTGACATAAAGCTCTCATACTGCAGCTGAGGCTAAGTATGCAGACAGTTTCGCACTATTAACTAATGAACAGCTAATAATTCCTATTCCCGCGCGAGCAGTCTCTTAATTCTTACATTTTCATGATAGGTGTTTGCAAAATGAAAATGTACAGGATTTTTCACCTGAAATTCTCCTTGAGGTAAATACAAGGTGTAACATATATAAAACAAAATCTTAGACATAACAATTAGATTATTGTTTTACGAATTCAATACGAAAATCAAATTTCCAATATTAAGGAGTTTTCTACTATTTTTAAAGCTCTTTGGCACCCAAATTAACGACGAAATCTGTACTTTTTTGTGTGCATTAAAATATATGTATTAGAAATGCATTTAAAAACACAGTGCTTTGTATAATGATAAAATTTTGTTTAAAACAGCGAACTGAACGAGTAACAGCAATTTTTGATTATTTAAAAAAAACGTAACATACTTCAAAATAGTTGGAACCGGTTCAGTTGCCGATTTAGAACAAACTATTTTCAGGTCTTGCGTTATCTATGTTACACCTTGTATATACCTCTTTCGCTGTTTTCCCCGAAGGGTGAGGCAGAGATGTAGGTACATAGTACACGTATGAATATTATACATGCATACATACACTCACGCCTTTATCCCACTAGGTTGGCAGAGACTTTGAGATGTTTGCCACATACTACGATTCTGACACACCTCTTTCGTTTCATTTATGTTCATCTCTTCAAACATTTCCGTCGATGCGAGCGTGCACGAGAGTGCTATGTACTTGACCCCTTTTCTAAGAGTCTATTAATTTACTGAGTTCTTAGATTAACGCGAGTTCTTAGACTACTAATTTGATATATCCCTTTCGTTAGCCGCCTGTCACATATCCTCTCCACATGCCCATACCAATTCAACACACCTCTTTCAATCCTAGTCACCACGTCATCCTTCAACTTACATCGGTTTATACATGAATATTATATTAAAGTATTATTGGTATAATGTGACAAGCACCCCTAAATTACGTTAAGGGATTAGTCTATCACTAACATTAAGTGGCGTCTCTTTCTTATTAGTATTCAGGACATATTTTCCTAACATGTGATCTTTTACAGACTCGTAGCTAGGAAATATTCAGTTTAGGACGAAAGATATTAAATTAACCGAGCCTTCTTTTAAGACAAAATATTTTGCTTCCGTCAAAACGTTTTAGGTACCGTTCTCAACCTTTCAATTACCTAATATTTTATTACAGTCACTGTAATACCTCCCAACGAATAACAGTTCAAACAACAAAGAGTAATCACAAAAAGCTTTTTGCATTGTAAACTATCACGGTTCCCCGCTATTCAGTGGCGCGATAGTATCGCCATGCGACGCGACGCCCATCCGGCGTCTGTCGCATCGCAAGAACGCGCTGAAAAGACCTTAGTGACGTCATGGAGTTTAGTTGTTAGACTGGTAATAGGAGGCGCTTTAACTAAATTAAGATTTAAAGCTATAGCTATTATTTTCTTAAGTAGCGGATGCTGCTAATAACATGTAAGTAAAATTATTATAGTGCCCCATAAATCCCAGTAATTTTAGTCGTCCTGGAGCGAAAGCCCAGGTGATGTATTCAATGCCTACTGTTAACTAGTACTAACAAAATAAAAAACATAATACTTTAATAAATAACATCTCCATTACAATATTTAATTGGTACATTAAAACACCTATACCAAGCCTAACCTATAAAATTATATTGAGGAGCGGAGCGACTCATCAGATGGCCGGTACCTTCGGTGTTCCGGATATTCACCCTAGCTATGATATTTGGATAGGTCAGTCAGTCAGGTAGATATTACTAATGGAAGTATTATTCTTTAATTTTTTTAGTACCATTGGAAACATCACCTGGGCTTGCACTCCAGGACGACTAAAATTGGATGGAACACCATGGATTAGCATGTACTAGAATTTAACACCATAAGTAACCCACAATATTCAAATTATAATACGCACATGGTGTGGTGTTACCCAACTAAGGTTTACGCAACTCGATCGGTCTGATATGGGTCACCATTTGGAACATTTTCATATTCGAGCGTCACCTACCTCGCAAGCCACGTTAAGCCGTCGGTCCCGGTTATCACGTAATGTGGTAGTCTTTAAGCCAATTTGGAAGGTTTATAGACAGCTTGATAAGTTCCAACAGCAGGTGGCTTTGAGCCTGCCTTCACCAATTCCCACTGGATTCCCGTGATGGAATGACCTAATCTCACCTCGACTTGAGATAGAAGGTATCTGCTGATTTTTACTTAATTGAGACTTAACGCTTTCATATGATTCTGTAGTGGTTGTTTACTAGTCTCAAGTGAAATCTTAGCGTTTCGACAGCAAGCATGATTATAATTATATGGATGCGGCCCAGAAGGTGGCCACACCGATTGCATTGTCGGTAGCAGACATCAGACCCTGCTGCGTGCAGATGTTAGGTCACGCAGAGCATGATATAAGGTGAGACATCGTTTGAGTTACACCGCACAAACACCCCCGATTAGTGCTGTCTTTGAATCCCCACCTGATCATGTTTACCTTGCTTCGGCCGACCTGGGTCCGAAGTCTATTTAAAGACTCCCAGACTGGCCATGGTAATTCATGTCCAGGTGCGGGACTCTCAGTAGGTGGAACAAAGGGATTTGGTAGCGATACTCCTTCCCTGCAAAGGTTGCACCCCGCTTTTTTGGCTCCAGGGTTATTAAATGAAATTATTAATACGTATTATTGTTACATGTACATATCTATGGTCGACATACTCGAGTCCCAAATACTAACCAAAAAACAAAACCGCTATATTATTTACACAAGTTGGAAGTTGGAGGTCCCTGTGGTTCCCGAACCTCACGCACAGGCTGGTGTCACAGATTATAAATATTCATACAGAGCTGCTCCCGATTATTCTGCGTTCAAACTGATTAATATTTATGATTGAATAAACATTCTATTATTTGCAGACGACTGTCAAATATGAGGGTTTGTGTTGGTTTGTGGCATTCGGAATGTTTTGAGTTGTATATTAACATGAGTATGATATTATAAATAAATACACTGTTTTACAAGCTTTTATTTAGACAAAGTTTGTTAGTTTATTTAGGTCAAATATTTTATGCTGAATTAAACCCACTTCTTTTTATCCTACGGAGTTGAAATCCTACGGAGTTGGTTCAATTCCGATGACAATCCAATTTTATACTAAACATGACCTGATTCTAAACCCAGGATTGGCTCCAGACGAAGGAATTCCTCAAGGGCCAACATTATACATGCGAATTTTTGTACAAATATTTAACTGGGAAGTTTTGGCGGGAAGTCGAAGAGTAATGTTGTCAATTCGTTTTAATTTCCAAAACTTGTGTTATTTCGAATAATAATATGTAATGTTGGTGGAATATTAACCATTATGTATTTCTATATGTGCATGAGTGAAGGTAATTGAAACAAAGTGATAAAACGTGCCCTTTCGATTTCCCTCAAAATGACCGTCGCATTTGATATGTAGAGTATTCATCGCTTTACTATCCAGGGTGGGGTACTTCATTAGTTTCATTATCATCGTAGTCATCAAGTTCATCGGGGAGTACAACTCATTTATACTTGAAACACGCATCTCACTGGACACTGGCAAAATACGCTTTAAATTAGTGTGAAGCCATAACTTAAAGAAGAAGAAGAGGAAATATTTAATTTTGATTTGCCGTTTTAAATTGCACCATTAGCTGGCAAGAGCTTGTTTTTAAAAAGTTTTCATGACTCGGCGCTTGAAAATCGCGCTTATATTAAAAAAGTTAGACAGAAACAGACTTCTAGTTTGTTATCTAGATTTCTAATAATTTTAATTAAAAAAGCTAGATATTGTCAGATTACTAGCAGGTCCTTGAATCTGTTACTCAACTAAGCCAATATTAAGCTGGGATCTCGTACAAATGGTCTAGACGTCAAAATCTCTGGCCTCTTGTACCACTTGCAATAAAAAAATATAGGTGTCTTTTTAAGCCGACTTTTATTATAATTCTAGTCTTAACCCTCCAAAATACAATATATTTCAATTAAGAGCGATCTCTCCAGAGTGCCTAGCTCCACCAAGCTGAATAATTCAACAGGCCGAGGTTTGAACCTTGTGACCTCCCGACGCAAGGTCCTCAGCTAAGTTGGGCTAATGGAACTCCTTTCTTAAATTATTCAGATAAGGACTCCTCTGGGACGTATCCATTAACTAACCATCATTTATCTATAGAAAATTAAGTATGTGCTAGTAGTAAAGTGCACCTTTGCTTTAACATAAATGTGCTTGGTAAAAGAAAAGTTTGCATAAATTGTCTATTCTGTATATATGTCGTATCAAAGTATCTGAGACCCAAAGATCCTTGGACCCAAACAAAAATAATTTGAAAAAACTCAAACTAAAATGATTTATTTTGTGCAAAAACATTTACAAGAGGTCATATTTTTTTTTTAACTTACTAATCTACTACCGGATCGGAACACGGCCTCCACTGAGAAGATCCGACGAGAAAATTTAGCGGGCTGGAAAATATAATTGGATGTCTGAGGTCTTGAGTTATCTTCTCTTTCATCTTTACTTACTAAACCTGCAGCGTAAGAGGGATGGTATGTCAAATCGATAACGTTACTACACGCCTAATTTTCCCTGCTTGAGCCTCTGAAAAATCTAGTCGCCTGCGAGTAGGCTCGGTCTAAAGGTCCACATGGTTTAGGCTCATTAAGCTTGAGAAAAATCTCACTTCTTTTATGCCGTAAACGACAGGAGAAGAAACCATTTTATATTGTTCTAACAGCCTTACATGGCATGGGACCGCATATCGTGTGTTGTTTAAAATAGTTTTGGTAAAACCTGGACGTTTCGTATTACGCGTATACAACTATTATTTTGTGTCCTAGCGAAATTTACAGGAATAGCTGTATAGGGGGCTTAACCAAATGACAAGCGTTTTGTTTGTATTTTCTTGCAGCAATCGATAGCGCATTGTTCTGACCATGTGACTTAACGTTCTAATTTACAAAAAAACAATGGGTGCGTTTACAAACATGAAAATTCACATACACAAATACCCAGACCGAAATAAATAATTGTAGGTCACACAAAGATTGGTCCCGCGCGGATACGAACCCGTGACTTCGACCCAGGGCGGAGCGGTTTAAGCTCTTAACCACGGTGCCAAATCGACCAACTGACATTACCGTACATTTTTTCGTTTTCTATTAGCGTTAAAGACTGTAAAATGACCACTTGTTTACATACACTAGTAATGTAATTAACCTCTATCTATCTATATCCTCACCCCAAAACTCTTGCGAGGTAGGCAGAGAGTACAGAGTTCCAACAGGTTCTTCCCTTACATACCTCTCTGGCTTCCTCCACTCTCATAGTTCGTCTCATACACGCTCGCCGGTTACGGTCATGTAATGAATAAATGATAAAAATACTGCAAACTAAATTTAGAATAATTTTATTTAACCTTCTAGGGATTTATCGGAAAAAAAATAAGGTGTCTTGTTATTGGGAGTGTAAGGTAACGTGACAGCCCCGCTCGGTCGGGCCGAGGAAAGCACACAACATACTATC
Organism: Phalera bucephala; assembly: GCA_905147815.2. Classification (NCBI taxonomy): domain Eukaryota; kingdom Metazoa; phylum Arthropoda; class Insecta; order Lepidoptera; family Notodontidae; genus Phalera; species Phalera bucephala. Next base: position 27,050,046 of record LR990621.1, read on the forward strand.
TACATACCTACCGCATAGTAGAACTTTTACTTCAAGCTAGGGGTATTCTGATTTACTCTCATATGAATATTAGTAATATTAGCCAAAAACAAAGAGCGTACTTATCTATATCAAATCCCTTGTGTCGGCAGAGAATACAGAGTTCCGACAGGTTCTTAGAGATCTCTCTGGCTTTCTCCACTTCTCATAGCGGACTTTAAATAATTAAATCAGTACTCCGTGTATTACGTATTTCAAATTCCGCAAGAATACAAAACAACAGCCTGTATAGACTTCAGGACATCTAGTTATTCAATTTCAATATTGAATTGTTTTTGATCAGATGTCTAGGATCAGATTTTTTCAACTTGTCTTCATATTAAGGCAGATTTATTTGAATCCGTCGAGGGTCGCGGCTTTTGTGTGTGTGTGTGAATGATCTACGCTGTTGGCCGCGGGGCATTTACAGCTTCACCGGAAAAGCGAGGGTCGCGGCGCAACACGTGTCCCATAGGAGATAATTTAAGCGAGAACTGCTTGATAGACATCTTCGCACAGTTTACGGTCACAAAGTTTTGAATGCTGCTGAGTTTACAGTTCTAAAATATAATAAACACCTTCGCGCCTATATTTGCCAAGTGAGGGAGGCAGAGGTGTACTGTGTACACCCACTTTTCGCCGACGATGTAATAGTAATAGGGGGCGAGCCTATTGCCATATAGCGGGTACAATTCCAGACTGATACTGGGAATTTTTTTATAGAAAACTACAATTTTCCGACCTAGAATTTGATCCCGTCCTGGGATCAAATTCATCCTGGGATCAGTCGTGATCGCAACGCGTACTATTCGCCACTACACCAGCGAGGCAGTCACTACACCAACGCGGATGTCAAAGTTATCTTAAGTTATAAAGGCAAATGTTTAATTGATTACACGTGTATATACGATGATTTGTATTAGGGTATCACGCTAAAAGTTAAAGCATTTATCTATACTAATATTATAAAGAGGAAAGATTTGTATTTTTGTAGTTTGTAACGAATAAACTCGAAAATTACTGGACCAATGTCAACAGTTCTTTCACCATTAGAAAGCTACTTTATCCACAAGTAACATAGGCTATATAACCTAGACCCGGTAGGCTGGGTACGAAGTCGCGGGAAACTGCTAGTTGATTATATGTACGTTAGTCACAGATCTTATTTTTAGCGAATAGTTTTTGTTATATGTCTCCAGATCCCTTATGGGGTAAAAAAAAGAGTACAGAGTTCCAACAGGTTCTTTCCTTGCAGCCCCCTTTGGCTTCCTCCACTCTCATAGTTCGTCTCATACACGCTTACTGATTGTGGAGACTGTCGTTGAAACAAATTAACTAGTAACAAGCCCGAGTGAATTTATATGGGAAAGTGACAAAAAACCTGAAAACTAAAACGCCATAGAACAGAAGTTGTTTAGTGACTTATAAATGCACACTTATTCATACACCTTTCGGAATATCATACACATTTCAATCCGTATCAGCCTGTATTGTTATCCAAAAAGTTAACATGATCTGTGGTAATAAATATAATTTGTATACAGAATAGAGAGAGAAAAAAAGAATATTTATGGGATCAATTAAAAAAAGAAGCGAGACATAGTTATGAAAAGGCGAATAAATTAATTTTGATCAGTGGTCGGGATCCGCGCGAGAGATCAAAGACATGCTAAATGGCCGGACATCAAGAGTGGAATATTGTAAATATAATATCGCCCACGTCATTATTTTACGATGTCTAAGTGGAATAAAGCTCGTGCTTTATAACAATAACATACTAAAGATGTGTATTATTGTTATGAAGTATCTTTACGTGAACGCATCCTATTCACTATTTGTATTCGAATTTTAATTTGCGCGGGAAGGTTAAGGCCGCATCTAATTTTTAATTTGCATTTTTATGGGCACCTGGACTAACTAAAGAGGGTACACAAACGATTCGTCCAAAGCCAATAAAAAAGACAAATTTGGTATAAAATAATTTCATTGATCATACATACTATTTAACACGACTCCTTAACCCCCCCCGACCCCTGCCGCCACCGCCGGCCGCGACATGTTCTCTCCGATGCTTTGTCATCCATTCTTTCCGCTCAGAATACGGGCGACGACGGCGTAGTCGTAGATCCCCTCCCATAGCCGGCGGTTGACCGGTGCCCGTCCCCCCACAGCGACTGTCCCAACCGAGGGCGCCTCTTTAAGGCGCCCTGAAGTATATCGCCCCTTGCCCTTCTGGCTCGAGCGTAGTGGTTGCACGCTCGCCCTTAAGTCCGGTGAAGCTGTAAAGGCCTCGCGGCCAACAGCGTACATCACTCACACGCACAACACGACTCCTTCTTCTATTAAATTCAATCCGAATATTTTGCTATTCAGCGACATGTTGTTATCGGTACAGGAAACTTATCTAGTAATCAATTTTCAATACACGCTATAAAAGTAAGAAATTCTGGGAAAGAAATGACTATTAACACCCAAGATACCATTGGACGTCAGAATTTGAGGTCACTGTATTTAATTTAATTATATTTTGGAATTGAACACAATAAAAGGGCCAGTTTGAACTCAAACAAACCCAAACTCAACTACACAGCAATAGGCCTGCCACTTAACATCGTCGGCCAATAACAATATACTTAGGGTAAATAAATCATATGACGATGGTTTCTTTAAATAAAATAGTTAATGTACTTTCATAGCCAATTATCCAATAAAATCAGCGTCGTTAAATTAATATACTCGTATTTCGAGATTCTGGTAAGTCGGTTGCATCTCTATAAATTATATTATCTGTGCCTTATTAATAATCCATCTGGAAGCCCGCCAGGGGCCCTACCACACATCACTATATAACAATATGGCACAAATCTGTCTAGTAAATCATTTTAATTGTCAAATAAATAATGAGTGTAACTTATGGCGTTGAAATTAGAATCGACTACAAAGTCACACTGCAACACAATGTATGGAATTTCCTTATCCTTATTAAAAACGGAGCCCTACACTAGGATTTATTTATGTCTCGTGGGTGCGCTTACGAACATGAAAATTCACATACACAAATACCCAGACCGAAACAAATAATTGTGGATCACACAAAGATATGTCCCGTGCGGAAATCGAACCCGCGACTATTAGACACAGTGGACGGAGCGGCTTAAGCTCTTAACCACAGCGCTAATTCGTTATTAATGGCAAAATTACACGTGTTAAAAAAATGTTACAACATAACTACCATTAATTTTTTATATTTTATTCTTTATAATCGTAGGTACGTAATTTTTCATTTTATCTCAGCTTACAAAACTCTTCTTACACTATGATTGTATCCTACAACTTTGACAAAGCGGACATATTATAATAATATGACATATAATGCAACTCAGTAACTGACGTTTAACTGTTCACTCATATAATTGCTCGCTCACGCATATACTCTAATACACACACTCGTGTACACACACACACACGCACGCACGCACACACACACACACACACACACACACACACACACACACACACACACACACACACACACACACACACACACAACTAAACGCATACACAGAACCAGGCACGCAAGGCTCAAGTATTAATTACTACTTTCGTTTTATTTTCTTTTATTATCGCGTTAGTAATTGTAACTAAATTAAGTTTACTGAGTTCTTAGATTTACGCGAATATTACACATGAAATAAAACTATTTTTTTGAAACGTCGGGAACTTAAAAAACTAAAAATAAACTGCGATAAAATCCGAAAAAATAGTTTTATTTCATGTGTAAATTAAGTTTACTCATAGTTTAACTCTACGGGGTCCCAAGATACAGACCTTTCGTCTAGTTTGGGGCTCTTAGATAATGTCACTTAGTTGCTAAGTCTTTTTCAACAATAAAATTATTCTTATGTTCCGATTTTATGAGATTTAATTAAATTTTTATATAACATTAAAATAGATAAAGTATAACGTACAAAATTTTAAATTCGTAACACTAACCCTATGTACGATAAATTAACAAATGAATCCACTCAGATTTAAAACCATGCCAAATTCTAGGCCTCTAGGTTTTATCGTTGCCATGAAAACAGTTGTGACCACAGAAATCGTAAGTGTTTAAGTTATCTATCTATCTATATCATCACGCCAGATCCCTTGCAGGGTAGGCAGAGAGTACAGAGTATTTAAGTAGTGTCTCATTATTATGATTTCTGTGGCTGTGACGGTACGGAATCCCTAAAAGTTCCACACACGCAAGACAATGTAATACCAATTGCCAGTGCAAGAATTTTGCTAAGCACTTTACGGAGTTGGCGGCGATGTGCGGGATTTAGCGGGGCAATTCAAAGCTCCGACAGTTTCCGAGTGGTTGCGCCCCACCGCAGCGGCATGCGCTCGGAATTTACTTTAAATCACCTATGATTTACGTAGTTCACATTTACAGTACCTATCCTAGCGACCGCGGTGTTCTTAGCGATCACGAAGGTTAAGCAGTGTTCGTCTCGGTCGGTTTGAGATGGGTGACCGTTAAAGGCATTTTCATATTCGCATATATCGCTTCAGAGGGTACGTTAAAACGTTGGTCCCGATTAACACCCAATGTGGTAGTCGTTAAGTCAAGTTGGCAGCCTCATGGGCAGCTTGATAAATTCTAACAGCAGGTGGCCACAAACCCACCTCCAGCAACCCGCACTGGGTCCGCGAGGTGGAGTATGACCTAATCTTTCTCACCTCGATTTGTGAGGGAAGGCATTTGCTCAGCAGTAGGAGTTATTATTATCTATCTATCTATATCCCTTGTGGGGTAGGCAGAGTACAGAGCTCCAACAGTGTTCCTTACATACCTCTCTCGCTTCCTCCACTCTCATAGCTCGTCTCATACACGCTCGCCGGTTACGGCGACTCTTGACATGCCCTTCAGATAAGACACGGTCTATTTGGTCATGGTAAGATAGTCTCAGTACCTACAGCCCTCCGATTTCGTATTGTATATCTGTTTTGTCATTGTTTCTTCCGACATTCTTTCTATATGACGTTATTATTATCGACGATTCATAAACATCACTTTTACCCTACGTTCGCACTAGCGCAATTTCAACGCGCGTTATTCAAACGCTGGAATGGAACAAACAGTTAACAGTTCGTTTTTTGGCAAACCCCTTACAGCGCTATAGCACAAAGTTTAAAATAAGCGCTAGTGCGAACGAGGGTTAACACTATCACAATTGATAACATTTCAGTTTTCTTTTTAAACCTACAAAATCATTAATGTCACGCGTCGAAGGTTTTGGTAAAAATATTAACTCAATTATAGGCGTACATATTTCTTTGTTTTAAAAAATGCATGATTAAAAAGTAATTTATATTTAGGTATATAACCATCCTAGGTCCGACAGAGTGTGATTTATCTGTCGAAGAATTGTCAGATGCAGTTTGGAGTCTGGAATTATGCCCGGTACCAGGGTAATAAGCGTATCCGTTAAGGTCTCGCCACATCGCCGACGCAGTGAGACGAGAGCGCGACGGGGTGGCGCGGCTTGGGAGTTGTAATGTAGTAAAAACAACGGGAGACGCCACACGGCGCAGCCCCGCTCGGTGCGACGGCAAACGTCACAACTGAAGTAGCCGAGCGCTTCTGTCGCGCTCCGCTCGACTGTTTGACCAAACCTTTATAGTAACGCCGTTGGGACCTGCCATCATCGGCACTAAGTGGGTGTACGAACACAATACTCCTCTTCTATCCTCGCTTGGGTGATATAGACGTGAAGATATTTATTTTCTTAGAAATTTCGAGAAAACGGCTTGTGTAATTGATTTTAGCGTTGTTTGTTGGTCTTTAATCGGGTTAGCACCCGACAACTTCAGTGACATAAACCAAACTAAACTTGGAATTTAGAAAAAAAAACATTGTGAGTTGTTGTGACACTATTTAAGAGGAGTTACCCCACTGCAAATTAATTATGATTTACTTTATAATCACTAAAGATTAAATTATAAAAAAAAAATTGCGTGTCCATGTCTACGAACCGGACCACCATTATTAAAACAGACTAAAAATAAAATAGAATATACCTTGTTATTTCATAAATAAAATCTCAAATCTCTTTCTTTTCTATTTTACACAGGCGAGTCCACAAATTATAACGTCTTCAACACATACCGAATTAATTTCGAACCGGTCGTTTATCACGTCGACGCTATTTCACATGTTGCGTTATATAATAACTATACGTATGCACTGGATTGGGGAATTAGGGTTGCCAACACATAAATTGCCTACGCCAGACGAGGAGTTTCATTAACAACGGATGAAATATTATTTTCTGCCCAAATTGCTTTGAAGAAAATAATTAAAATGTGTTTCTTAGATTTACTAGAATATTCAATTAATTGTATTGTACCACAATTTATTTTGTTTACACATCGCTTAAACAGCAAATAATTAGAATATTACACAAAAATATAGTTTCCATTCACATTCAATTTACCACCAATTCTTCGGATTTTATCGCGGTTTATTTTTTAAATTTAAGTTGCCGACTTTATGAGTCCTTTATAGCACAGTATTAATGGAGACAGAAGGACTTGCCATGACCATGGGTGCGCTGCTGTATACCGATAAATAAAAAGAAATAGTTTTATTTTAAACATTAAAACGGGCAGTGTGTGATTAATACACGTACTTAACTTATGCGCATGGCGCGGGTTTATGGAGTTGAAAACAAACACAACTATGCATTATTTCAATGTATTCGTTAATTATATTTATATTTATTAATGAAATTAGGTTTCCTACAGACACTTAACGTTCTGCGTTACCCGGACATATTTTCAAAAGAATGCCTTTAGAAAACGACAAATCCAAGGGAAACCAGAAGGATGGCAGCCCTAGAAACGCGAACCTTGTCTGTTCCATTGTGGGTGGTGATCTATATGTCACTTTGACACTGGCGAAGTGTGATAGAAGAAATCACGGTGGATGAACCTGAATTGAATGGGTATGAAGAAAAGCGTAGGTGATTTCTTTTGCCCAATCTTTGAAGTAGCACATACTTAGGTAGATTCCGATGTGTAACAGAAGGTAACGTGACACGTTGAAAATATTTACACTAACAAATCTCATAATATGTATAAAATTGTTTTATAACTTATAAAAAACCAAAACGTGTGAATGCATTTGTTAGAGAAGGCTTTCGCCCAACAGGGAGACAGTAATATAACAATATTCATTTGTTATATTACGCGATAAGTATGGTTTAAGTGACGATATGCCAATAAGTTCTATACAAACAATTTAACAATAGTTTAAATAAAACTATACCTATCATCAAATTGTTAAACCAGACGCGATAATGAGTATCAATCGTCTTAACCCATTTGCAATTCACAACGTAAAGACGATGTATTGTAACAAAAACATAGATGAATTTTGTAATAACACACACAAATAAAAAAGCAGGAGGAAATTCTTGAGGTTTTTTCGTACGAAATTCAAATTATTTAGTCACAACAGAAACTAACATCGCAACGCGAAAAGCTTTACATTATTTTTGCAAACACGAACTACGAAAAATTCCGAACTCTGATAAAATGCATGCTAAAAATGCATTAGAACTCGTTCAATTTATTTTTCAATCTGACCTTTCCGTTCAGTTTTTTTTTTTATCGAAGTCTTCGCTGTCGTCCATGGTCATAATTGTGCCGAATGCAATGGCAATAGGGGTATTTCATTTGAATCATAACGACGCGTCATTATGTTCGTTCATCCAAGAATGGCTGGAAAGAATGAATGGGAAATCACAGCCGTTAAACTGGCATGTGACAATCATAAAACGTAATATTTTTATTGAGCTGAGGCTAAAAAAACTTGTTGTCTTCAGAATCTTTTTGTGACAATTAAATTTTGAGGAAAAGACCGACAATTATATTCTCGAAGCTGTATACACTCATATTTTAATGAAGAATTTAAGTTAAAATGAAATACCCCTATTGCTATTGCACCAGGCACACATCTAGACTATCGAACACTACTGAGGAATTCGATAAAAAAAAAAACTTCAATAATATTTTGTCTTAACTAGAATTCATCCTCGACCGTGACAGACAGCCGCACTAAATACCGCATACATCTACCCTAACGAGGTAATCACTATTTAGTCTTGTCAAATTACTTTATATATATGTAATACATATGCAAATACAAATGTCTAGTTACCACTGATAATTTATTTGTCGCATTTTTTTTAAACAAGGGAAACCATCTTCAAAAAGCAGAAAATAAATATTTGAAGTCGGTGACGGTTAGTGCAGTCGGTTACTTGGTACCGACCGCAAATATTGATTATTTTTTTTTTGCTTTTCGAAGTAAGTTTCCTTTTTTTTTAAAGTTATTTATTTTACAATTTAAAATGATGAATATATAAATTAATTATTAATATTTATATACCTATATTATATTATTCTGCTTAGTTCTACAGTTAGGTAACTACAGGATGTATATAATACCCATAATACAGGAATTTATACATTCATGCTGTTTGACAATAAGGAGTCCCTTGGTGTGTCTTAAAAGGCCAAGGTTCAATACCGATTTCATTAAAAATTGGACGACGTCGAAACTATTATAAGCCCAACGTATAAAGAATCATCAAAATCACACAGACAAAATGTAAACATCCTCCTTTTTTTGAAGTTGGTTAGTATTCTGATTAGTTCTAAGGTAAGGGTACCTATAGGATTAAGACAATACTTATAATAACTCAATCTACAGATTCGTATTATTTGTCGTTACGGTGTTCCCAGTTGTATCTTCGTCCAAGGTCCAATACCGATGAAATTAAAACCTTGGAGCTATACTGAACCCAATGCAAAAAATATCATCGGTAAACATACATACAGATGTACATAGAACCTTTAGATTTAGATTTCATTTTAAAGTCGGTTAAAAATATGAAAACCAACTTCAATTTTATTACGTTCATTATATTTTTTACCTGTTCAAAAATTGTAATAGTTCACTTGTTTAGTAAACAGATTGTTTTAAAATTAATTATAAAGCAACAAAGCAAGGTTATTGATGAGGGAATATTATAATTAACTAGTAGTTTCCCGCGACTTCGCACCCCGTCGACAACAGCGCCACCTACCTGGTCTATGTTATATAGCCTATGTTACTTCTGGATAAGGTAGCTTTCCAATCATTAAAATCGGATCAGTAGTACCGGAGATTACCCCGAACATCCAAACTCACAAACTTTACCTCTTTATAATATTAGTATAGAAGTATAGATAATGTATTTACCTATAGTCCAGAATCCCGAAGCCGCCAGATTGACGTGATTTTACGAAAGGTAAAATTTTCCGAATTATATGTCCAAAATGTATTTACGAGTATATATATATATATACTAGCTGGTTTTGTGTATATAGTAGGTGCAATAGGTACATAAAAATGTACAAACCAACATTTAATACTGCCAGACACTTGCAATGGGCCCCGACTTCCCCGGATGCTTTAAAGGTGGCCTCCGCGTGTCTACGAGTATTTTCATAGCAAGCAATCTCGTTTAGTCTGAGTAGTGATAGTATATTTTTATTAATGTCATAGAACTATTACCTGGTTTCCCAAGATACAGGTTTTGCCTAGTTTGGGAACCTCAATTTTGTGGTTTAGAATGTTTTCTTTAGATGTTTATAATTTACTGTAAATAATCTGTAGTAAATAAATAAAAATAATTATAATAATAAAAATTATGATAACGGGTATGCTCCGTTGGTTCCGCCATATAGAAAGAATGTCGGATGAAAGAATGACAAAACAGATATACAATGCGAAAGTGGCAGGATTTAGATACCGGGTAAGACCTGGACTATCTTACCATGACCGAATAGATCGTGTCTTATCTGAAGGGCAAGTCAAGAGTCTCCGTAACCGGCGAGCGTGTATGAGACGAACTATGAGAGTGGAGAAAGCCAGATTGGTATGTAAGGAAAAAACCTGTTGGAACTCAGTACTATCTGCCTACCCCGCAAGGGATCTGCCGTGATGATATAGATAGATATATGGATAAAAATTATTATAATTATTTTATTTTGCTACCTCTAAAATGACCCCCGTGAACAGACTTACGAGTACGCATACGTTAGTACCTACATATTATTGACTGTTCATTCACAAAATTCTAGCTTTCCTAGAATCACGGAGGTCTGACGGCTCTATGATCTTACTCAATTAGTTTGTTTTACCTATAAATAAACTATTCGGACCCCAATTCTACTAACGCCCACTTGCACGGGCCAGGGGTAAGCGTTGTCTATTGAGTAACTCAAGGTTATAAATTGCCTTCAACTTAAGGTTGTAACCTCGAGTAAGTTCACTGGTAATGTTAACCCTGGTCCGTGCAAGTATCCGCAAGGGGGCCCTTGAGGTTGTGGGACGCTGGGGCGGGGGCCCTAAGCGTCCTTCACGTGCGACCCCGAGGAGGACGGCGGCGTGGTGTGGCCCATGCAATCGTGAGCACCGCGACGGTGCAGGGGGGGAGCGGGTCCATAGGCTTCCCCCCGAGGCGGGTTCTTCGGAACACGATACAGAGGGGCACCGGTGTGTTCCTAACGGAGATCCCGGAGCCCCTCCCCGAAGTGTCGATGCCGGCCACCGTGGGGTTTTGGTCGGTAAGAGGCCAACATGCTTCCACCGAGGCTGGCGGAAGTCCATGAGGTATAACCCAAGTAACAAAAAAAAATGGCCCGTGCAAGTGGGCCTCCTTACAAAACTCCGCTAAACCCGAATTTAAACCATTTTTTGGCTGTTTTCTTATAATACTAGAATAATAAATTTTATTTGTTTGATAATGCAAAAAGCAGTGATAACCTAGTGGTTAGACCGTTGGACTGCAAAGTCAAAGGTCTCGGGTTCAAACCCAGGCACGCACCTCTGTCTTTTCGAAATGCAGGAGCGTATTAAAAAAAAAAATTATCACTTGCTTTAACGGTGATGGAAAAACATTGTGAGGAAACCTGCATGCCTAAGAATTTCTCGAAGGTGTGTGAAGTTCGCCAACCCGCACTAGGCCAGCGTGGTGGACTATGGCCTAAACCCTCTGAGTTTGAGAGGAGGCCCGTGCCCAACAGTGGGACAGTTTCTTAACAGGGCTAATATTATTATTATTATTATTGATAATGCATACCTAAATATAACATACTAGCTATACTATATTAATGGTTTAACCAGTCATGCTGTATAAGTATTTCAAAGTCCTTCTTACAATTCTCCTGCACCCGGCCTTTAATTTATTACATTGCAGTGTTACTTCCCGTCTCAAAGGAATTTTACAGCGCATTTTATAGCTTAAAAATTTCACCACAACAAAGCACGTGTAAAGTGGGTTTAACGGAAAATGACACTTTATTTTTTTTATTTATACGGCTGCGTTCATTTTGTACGAAAGTATGTTTCATTGTTATTTCAGTGCGATAATTAATGGCCGTGTCAGTATTATTTAGTTTAGTATTTACGCGAGTTCAGTGAGGTGTTCCTGGCGACCGTCCAGAAGAAATATTTAAGTGATGTTGTCTTTCGTGTTGATAACAGTAGTTGTGCAGTACCTAAGACTAGCACAGCAACATTTTTTATTCGGAAGTGGTAAGAGGCGATTCATTCGATTTTTTTTGATTCCGTTGTTTTTGACATCGATGTTCAATAGCTTTATATATATTCCCACTATCAAGCTGGATACGCCCATGAGCCAGGAGTTCTGGCCGAAGGGTATTTAGCAGATTTCGTGGGAGCCTGCGGCTGTGCAGGGGACAGCGCAACATGTCGCCGAAGCTACATGTAACTCAATTTATAAATTTCTTTGTTTGTTTAAATAAAACGTAGCCCCACACTAGGAATTACTCCTGTGTCGTGGGAGCGTTTACAAACATGGATATTCACATACACAAATACTTAGACCGAAACAAATAATTGTGGATCACACAAAGATTTGCCCCGTGCGGGAATCGAACCCGCGACTATTAGACACAGTGGGCGGAGCGGCTTAAGCTCTTAGCAACTGCGCTAAATCGTCCGTCATGTCAATAGTTTTAGTCATGTTAGTTTCCAAGGTATTTATTGTATGGGTCGCAAATTGTTAGTAAATAATGTTGCCTAAAATAAATAAATAATTATTATAAATAAATAAAAACACATTTATCTTTATAAATATTTTTTTATCTTTACAAAAACGTCATGATAAATAGAATATTAGAGACGATTCGGTAAAAAAGGGGCATTCCAAATATTCCGATATTGTAAAACTTCTTAAAATATGTTTAATTTTTAATGATGACGCGCATATCCAATGCGATGTGGAAGGATGTAGATTCCGGGAAGATCTGAAGAAGGCGTCTTATCTGAAAGGCAAGGTCTAGAATATTCGTAACTAGCGACCGTGTATGTAATGAATTATGGGAGTGAGGGAAGCTATAGATGTCTTTAAGGAAGAAACTTGTAACTCTGTGTTCTTTGCCTACTCTGCAAGGGATCTAGCGTAATAATATGATGCTGTAGATTTATTCTTTACGATGATGGACTTCCATTATTCATTTATCATAGGTACTTTAACTCGATTTGATCTCTAGAGACATATAAAGATTGGTTGCCCGATTGATATTCACCTTACATGTTCTACTGGAATGTTAAAATCTTTTTAGAAATTCCTTTCATAACTTATTCAGAGAGAAAGGGTTAATGTAAAAGGTTATGGCCGCCATTTCTGCGTTCCGGCTGATATATGGAAGGATCTCGAACAGATATAATATGTATAAATTATTCATTTATTCAGCGGAAAACTTATTTCAATTATCATTTCGAGAGCGGAGATTTATAATGGTGCAATTCGACTCGTCTAATATGATTGTCCAATTGTATACCTGATCCAATAAATTGGATGATTTAATACAATGAATATTGTAAGAAATCGTCCAATTTCTTAAATTAATATAGAATTTTGCCGGTGTCAAATTAAATTATAATTGATTAAAAACACATCTTGCTTAGGTTACTAGGTTACGTCAACCTGTAAATATATATAATAACACTATAAATATGATTTTCATTTCAAAACATCAAACATTTTATTTCCACAAGAACACACTATAAAATACAAATAAACATAATTCTATTAAGAAAATAAAGCTAGATTTCCTCAATAAGATGTAAACTGGGCCATTATTCGCGCAATAATCGGCCGTCAACGTGCTGAAGACCTAAGCTCGTAAATTGTTCCGTGGAGAGCTCTCTACAAGGCGCAACGTTGGGAAACGGTCAAGTGCGAAACGACCGCCATAAACATTCGCCGAGAACTTAATTGGGATTAGTATTGTGAAGTGTGAATGTGCGCCGCTGGCTGAATCGTGTTTGCCTTCGTTGTATTTGTTGCAAATAAAAAAATAAGATGTATGGGTGAATGTCATGTTTCCCGTTTTTTTTCTTGTTGAAAAAAAGTGTTGGCAATGGAATGGATGGAAGGAGAAATGGATTTTTATGTTGTGTTTACGTATGAGTTGTTGTTTGTGACCTTGATAGTGTCATTAAATTACATTTAATCTAAAAGAATACAACAATTTACACATTTTCATGTAAATCATGACGAAGATTTTAGAGATTTGCTTTCAGATTAAAAAAAAGCTCATAGACAACATATTTCCAATAAAAAAATAAGATCGTATGCCATACGGTTCTAGCATAACATTGCGGTCTTATCCTTTGTCAGAACTTTTCAAAATAGCTTAGCTCATTGAAAATGTTTCTTTACATAATGACTTATTTTCCTATACACTTTCATATAAATACTTTTGCCACTGATTATAGTTTTCTGAAAAAGGTGATAATGTGGCACGGGGTCTCTAGAAAAGCACCCCGCAAATGTATGAACATATTAACGCATTCCCTTTGTCCACGAACAATACTGAACTCAGGTAATGTAAAAAGGCTTGATTTAAAAGAGTAGCAAAACGTATTTAAGTAAATAAAAAGCTACATTTACGTTATTTGAAATACTATTGTTACGAACGCCCATATTATGATGACCGTTAAAGACAATAGAAACCCATTAATAAGAATAAGGTTTTCGCTTTCGGTGATATAAAAGGAATTCAGTGTTGTTCTTTTAATACAAATGGAAAATACTACCAGCCTGGTATGCAAATACAGTTAACACTAATAGCGGCAGCATTAATAATACCATCATGTTCGAAGATCCAACAGCGGCCAGACCCCAAGTCATTTTGCTTAGCCCTACCGGTGGGGATAGCCAGTAGGGCTAAGTATAACTGGCCGTAAGAAAGCAAAATTTCGATAATACGTATAGACTTTATTCGATATATCTATACTATAGAGTAATATGCAGAACGTATATTTTATAGTAAAAAAAAACATAGTTATCTACACAAACACTACTTAATGACGCTTATTTTAAAAAATACTAGTATATAGAAACAAACGAATAATTGTAATCGAAATCACAACTCGCTATCCGAGCGCTGGTAGCAATCTGTGATAAAAAAAAAATTAAAAAAAACGTCACTGCACCCCGCGTTCGTTTTCCAGATTCAAAAGTAGAACTGGAACGGCAGGCGGGGGGTGTTGCGTGCCAGTTCCACTCGACAATGGCTCTCAAGAGAGCCACCTTTATAGTATACTACATTTTTTATTTTGTGCAAATTATTTTCCAACTTTTTAATTTAGTTTAATTAACATAATACATTTATTTCCATTCGAACAGTAATTACAACCATGTTTAATTAACTTTGAGGCTCTATTTTAATTTCGATGTCCTATGAAACTAAGGTCGGCCATTTTGAAAATGAACTGTCAGCTATCTAAAAATATTACAGAAAATGGTTACTACAAATTTCAAATTACCGATATTATAGTATGAGTATAAATAAAGGAAATAAGAAACGCCTATGATCGCATAGTTACAAAAAAAAGGTCTTGACGACTCGAATTCGATTACTTCCATTTTCTTCGGATGCACATGAAAGGAGCCGTTGGGAAGCATTTCGGCTCTCGCATTGAAATCACTTATTTCAAGTTTGATTGGACTGTCAAAGTTTAATAAGTCTATTCGCTTTCTCGGCTGTTATTGACGGCCGTTTAGGACGACACTACACTGTACTGAGGGTTTTACTTCAAGTGTAGGAAATTATCTTTCAAGAGATATTTATTAACTCAGCTAAAGTTTAATGAATATGGGAATGATGTTTATAGTGCAGTACTTAGACTAGGAAGATTCAGTTGTATTTACCTAGTGTTATACACTTACGGCCGGGTTCAATATTGAACTGAAGGATAGATTTGCCTACTAAGGATAGAAATTTGACATATTTTGTATGAAAAATCTGTCAAAATTCTACTGTTGCAGAGAGTTCATCATTAACACTTCATTATATAAAGCGGCATTATCACGAATGAATTGATTATTCTCATGAAATTTTTTTTGTGCAATGATTTAATGGTAGATTAGGGATTAATTCATTTAAAGTCGTGTCTGCAATTGAGCTATAATCGTTTTACAAAAGTACGGGTATTAGTGAAGTCCAATTACAGTGCTCATTTAGTTTATGTTCAAACTCTGTTCTGGTATTCTGTCAGACAAGCTCTGAGGTATTAATAAAATAATGACTATTTGCTGTACCGTTAACTTTCAGTGAAAAACAAGGTATGTCGTAAATAAAAAAAATTACTCACGCATCTAATTTAAAAATGATTATTCCCTTCAAGTAGAAACAAATTAACAACTGCCATCTCCCTTCTGCAACGGAACAATAAATTATCATACAAAAGGGACGAACTTTCGTCAAAATTACGTCATACAAACTGTGTACGACAATATAGACGCGTCACGTTGCGGGCCACACCTGACAGCACCAATTATTTTCGCAACATCATCGAGAGAGCACGCTGTCTCGCTCGCACAAAAGTATTAGTGAATAAGAATGAACTTAACAGAAAGAAAGAAAATGTCAACAAGATTTAAGTACACAGCAAAAAATTTATGATATTATATTTATTCATTGGTTCGATGTTACTCATTTTCAAGCTGATTAGAATGTGTCTAAGCCGAGGCTATCTCTCCACGAGGTGTTTTTAAGCTAGATGCCCCCTTTGCTCTTCTGTCTACAGCGTAAGGTAGTTGTAGCACGTTCACTCTCTTGTCCGCTGAAGCTTTAGAGGTACTTCGTCCAACAGCATACTCATCCACACATACACACACACAAATAATATTACTAAAAATATCTTTATAACAACAAGCTTTTTACATTGAAAGGAATTCCTATGGCCACCTTCCGGTTCCATCATCAGATCCTAGCCACTAAGTTAAGATATAGCACTCGTTAAGACAAATTTAACGAGACCAAACACGATGGTGTTATCTTGTTTAGTTAAGGAGTTCCTATGGCCACCTTCCGTTTCCATCATCAAATCAGACACCGAAGTTACATGGGTACTATTGAGCTCAGTCGGATGCCAGCTATTGCTTGCAAAATTGTTTACAAACTTAGATAAATGTAGTTTATCTATCGAAAAATTGCCTATATCAGTCCAGAGTCTGGAATTGTGCCCGACTAGGCGCGCCCCCTATTACAGCGGACTTAACATCGTCGGCAAATAGTGGGTGTAGGTACACAGTACACCTATGCCACCTCCGCATGCAAAATATAGGTCCGACAGTGAGTATTTATTTATAGTAATAAAACAGGTTTAATAAAAGTTTGTGATGAAACGCTAATATTTTTCAGGTGTATAAAGTCGTTAAGATGTAGGGAAGGCTATAAATTCACTACCTGCTACATTGGGACTAAAAAAATTCAGTGAAATTCAAATCTATTTAAACCATTTGTATGAACACCCCTCTTTAAGTTTTCTCGTTATGTAAATAGAGCCTTACGTCTCGGCTCGCCGCCCAAGTGTGAACGAGAATGTTTCTTTTACTTTCGAGTGACGAAAATTTGTTGAAAACTTTTGAGGAAAAAACCGAAACTTGGGTAATTCGCGCGGATTATGCCGTAAATTCAGTTTGGGCAATAATTTAATTCAAGCTTTTTTATTAGATGTGGGTGTTGTCGTATTATTTTTTAGTATTTTGGATAAAACCAAATATATGTACGTAGCTATTTTATATTTGCATAACACAATTATATTGGCGTAATACCTAAAAGCAGAGGGTTGATGGAGACAAATTCGTGGCCACCTGCTGCTTAAAGTAAATAAATCTCCTATAAGGGTTCGACTTGTCTTCACGACTACCACATGGCCGGTTACCAGGAACAATGGCTTTACGTACCTTCCTAATGTTAAAATGCCATAAACGGTCACCCATCTCAGACCGACCTAGTCTATGTCGCTTAACCTTGATGATCGCTAAGAACACTGTGATGAGGTAGAGTTACAAGCGCCTCATTGTCATTCATAAACAAATGGTCCGTATGGTGGAGTTTAATCATTTTGAGACAACACAATGTGTCAGAAGGTTTCCTCAGCAGTGGAACGATATGTGACAATTTATTGGGGAAACCCTGACGAGAAGATTGAGAAAATCTCCAGTTATGTATCAAACAGACCTGCATGAAGAGTTACCACAAAATATCCCACAAACTGAGGGAGAGAGGTGGAATTCCTTCTCCAACGTGAACGTAGATGTGCGTAGTTAGTATAATCTGATTGGTTCGCCACTGAGACGAGCATGCGGCGTCGGTATTGTCGGAGGCAGCCGCAACGTGACCGCAGAGTAATTGCAACGTCTACAAGGCTATATATTAAAGATATATACTGCCCGTTCAGTTAAGTATTCCGCGCCGTGACAGAAAGACAAACTGCCATATTTTAATAAACAGTTAGATGTATTTTTCCCAAGCGAGGATGGTACATGTGTACCGCGTACTTCTATATAGTGTTGGTTGGTATTCTCGCGGAATTTTTGGTATACAAAACAAAACGTAGTACTTAATAATTCTACACTACTTAAAACTGGCTACGTTTATTTTTAGACCATATTTTTACTAATACAGAAAGTATTCGCTTTACTCTTGACAGAGTGGTAATGGTCACGATGAGGTTTCGTCTCTTGAGGCTGATGTAGCTTGCCTTACAATATCTCTCCATTTGGTTCGATCATTTGAGATTCTGGTGCACTAGATTAAAGGATCACCCACTGCGGACTTAATTTGATCTCTCCACCGCATTGGTCACCTCCCACGTGGTCTAGTTCCTTTCACTTTGCCCTGCACAACCAGACGCTCTGTGGAGTCGCTAATATGCCTCGAAACATGTCCGAAAAATTTGAGTATGCGAGACTGTACTAGTGCTGATAGACGCTGTTTGATGACGAGTTCTGGGAGTATGGAGATATTCACACTAAATTCGGTCCACGATATCCCAAGCATTCTTCTCCAGCACCACAATGTTTATTTGACATTAAATAACAATAACGTCAGCTGTAGCGAAAAAAACATGTTCGAACCGACCACATGGGGTAGTCGCCACACAAATGGGGCAACGGGACATCCAACCCAAAAAAAAAATATTATGAATTTATATTCAGTATATAGATACTACTGCAAATTCCGCGAGGTTATATAACAACACCCGTATAATTACTTGTCTTGTCTGTGTACCTTACTATACACCTGTATAGTAACACATTTGTATTCTCTAAGAATTTATAGGAGGTATACTAAATAGACGGTGTACTTCATTATTCTACATTAACTAAGCCCGCTATAATTACACTTTTAAGGCGCTCGTAGCGCCGTGCGATCGCACCATTCTTAGTGATCCACGGTCAACCAGCATTGGGCTCGGTCAGTCTGATATGCAGGCATATTTATTTATTTATTCAAGTGCATGGAAAACTTACAGCATATAAACAAAGTACAATACACAACTTGTATAGGTAATAGAAAGCCAATAACAAGTCTTCACTTCTAGTACAATTTGATACATAGCTAAAGTGTGAGGCAATTTGGTATTTAGTAGTTACATCAGTACGTTCAAAAGGAATTATCAACCTTATTCCATGGAAAATAAGTTATCGGAAAAAAGTGTGGCTTAAACACCTCCTCGCTGACGCTACATTAATTGCAAAGGGATCAAGATCAAATTGCTTACATAATTTATTGAAGTTTCTGCTTGCGCGCACAATGTAACTATTTTGCCTATAGTTTGTACTTGCATTTGGAATACGTAGAGGTGGATTAAAACGGGAAGATTTTGCTGGGAACATTAAAATAAATTTTGGATAGGAGGTCAGGACAATCGATTTCATTATTGAGAATTTTTAATAGGAAAATATACCGCAATCTCGCGACGATTTATGAGCGGCAACAGATGGTATTTTTTACACAACTGAAGGTAATTTTTAGATCTGTACGGGATCCTTTGATGAAAGCATAGGTATTTAATGAAGCGTTTTTGTATATTCTCTAATCGATCAATATATTTAATATATCGTGGGTTCCATATTTGGGAAGCATACTCTAAATTGCTACGCACAAAGGTACAGTAGAGAATTTTTAAGGTTTTAGCCTCAGTGAAGCATTTTGAAATTCGCATTATGAACCCAAGTGATTTAGACGCTTTTTTGACAATTGCGTCAACTTGTGTGTCAAATGATAACTTGGTATCGTGGTGTACCCCTAAATCGCGAATGGTATTGCACTTAGGTAAACTATGGCCTCCGATGATATAGTTACCGCCTAGGATGGTTCTTTTTCTACTATAGGTATTTACTGAGCACTTAGAGGGATTAAGGTCTAATTTATTAACCCGACAATACTCCTCTAGTCGATACAGATCTGACTGTAGTGCTACCGTATCCAAGATTGATGATATAGGAGCTTAAATTTTCATGTCATCGGCAAAGCATAAGATTTTTGATGACTGCAGGCATAGGTCGATATCGTTGACATAGATGACAAATAATAACGGACCTAGCAAAGAACCTTGAGGTACACCGCTGGGGAAGGAGACCCATTGTGATGTGTAATTGTTGAGCACTACAGCTTGTGATCTATTGTCGATATAAGACGAAAACCATCTTAATAGGTTTCCGTGTATACCTATGTGTTTAAGCTTTTTAATCAATATGTCATGATCAATTCGGTCAAATGCCTTACTATAATCAGTATAGACAACATCGACCTGGCTGCCATCATTCATAGCACTAGTGATAAAGTCATTGAAAATAACGAGATTTGTGGCAGTTGATCGACCCTTCAGAAATCCATGTTGAAGAGGACTAAACGATGATGCAAGAGCAGGATATACTTGGTTATATATTAATCTTTCGAAAACCTTGGCTATGATACAAAGTTTAGATATTGGCCGATAGTTGTTAATTTCAGTTTTAGAACCTTTTTTATGAATAGGTACTATAAATGCAGATTTCCATATTCTGGGACAATACACAAAGATAGGGATTTACGGAAGAGTAACGAAATAGGCAGCGAAACAGAAGATGAGCACTTTACAAGAAAGATGGGGGATATACTGTCCGGCCCAGCACCTTTAGATGTATCTAACTGACTGAGTAACTTGGTGACGTCATTAATTTTTACTTCAATACATGAAATGACCGATGAAAAGGTGGACAGTGACGAATCACAAAGAGATGCTTGATTGTGAGAGTTACTGGTGGTGTTCCTAAGGAAAGAAGAGTGAATGTATTAGGGACAGCATTAGAATTATAGCGATTTTTTACAAAGGTCCAAAAGCACTTGGGGTTATTAGCTATTGACTTTTTAGTTAAACTGAGATAATTGGTGTAGCATGTAGACTCCATAGATTTGACTCTTGCACGCAATAGTTTAAAGGTTGACTCATCAGATTTGTAACCGTAAGTTTTAAATTTTTTAAAGTATTTGTGTTTTTCTTTTATAGCTTTGATAAGTGCTGGACTGTACCAAGTGGGATAGGTCTTATTACGACTAAGCTTTTGTGGTATAAACTTTTTTTGTAAGTTAGTTACAGTTTGAAGAAAATATTCAACTGAATCATCCATTGACAGACATGACAACTGATTCTCCCAATCAACTGCACAAATCTCCTCATTGAGAGATGGGTAGTCCCCTTTATTGTAAACATAACGTATATGTGGAGCGCAGTCTAAGTCGGGCAATACAGAAGCATCAAAATTAATTAGTAAAGCTGGATGATAGGGATCGACTGGCACTAATGGATCAGTACACTCAAGAACACTGACTATATCATTTGAAATAACTAGGTTAAGAATTTTACCGAAACTATTAACCACACCATTGTATTGGCTAAACCCTAACGTATGCAACTCGTCAGTAAGAGAGTACTCATCACCAGTTGTCAGATTAACTGGATCATACGATAAATCATGAGAGAAAACCCTAGAGATACCACTCATGTTAAAATCTCCCAGTATTAGGAATTTGTCGGTAGTAGTATTCATAGCCACATAGTTCAGTTTTGTTAACAAGTTTTCAAGTTGAGAAGTAAAAGATAGGCCTTTGTTTTGTTTACATAAATATACAACGCAGATATTGAGATTTAAACTATCGCGTTCATTTGATTTACCGAGGCGTATGCTCAGCCAAAGATCTTCAGCAGTAGAATGGAGAAGAGGTTGTGAAATAACTGGTAAGTCCTTTCGCGTCGAGAGAAGCACACCACCACCTCGAGACTGCCCAGTCAGAGCGTAGTCTCGGTCACGGCGCCATACTACATATCGATCATCAAAATACTCCGACCTTAAAACACCATCTATTAGCCACGTCTCTGTTAAAACGATAATATCATAGCAATTTAGTAATACCTGGCGATAAAACGTGTCAGTTTTAGTTCTCAATCCACGTACGTTTTGGTAGTACACAGAAAAACGTTTATGATTTAAACCATTAATAGCCATTGAAATTGTAAACAACAACAGTATACCGAGAATAATAATGTGTAAAAGTAACCCAATTTATTGTTAAAATAGAAATTATGCATAAGAAAATCAATTTATTATAAAGTGGGTAAACATTCACGACTATTGCATTGTCATAAAACGATAATGTCGTGCGAGAGGGGCATAAATAGTTAACTAAGCGCGCAAGCACAAACGGGATAGACATATTCTTATGCTTTAAAGCTTCGCTGTAAGCAGTGCGATATGGAACGCAATAGTAGCCAGTGATAAAACAGTGGAGGGGTGTCGGACGTAATAGCGAGGCAGGGGTGCTAAACCTTAAGCACTGATTATATGATGAGGTATTAACAGAAGAAGATGATTGTAACATTTTATCAGATGTGAAATATAAATTAATTAAATAAAGTCGAAAAACATGCAGGTGCCACTTTAGATAATTTTGTTTAAATCAGTTTCTTTTCTTATTATAAATGTGGTGGACGTACTGTTTTTACGGACATGAATTTTGCCGTGTTTTACCCAAACAAACTCGTAGTTATTTTCTTTTGCGACGTTTTTCGTTTTCGTTAGCAATTTCTTTGATTCCACGCTCAGATGATCATTGACATACACGCGTTGTGGTGCTCCCTGAAATCCTATGTCCGAGGTGGATAAGCCCTTAACGGCACGTGCAGCGGATATGAATTCCTCCTTCACATACCGGTTCAGGAAACTCACTATAATTAGTTTGTTATTGGAACTATGCATAGGAACTCTGGATATGTAGTTAATTTGATTGTGTGTGTGTGTGTGTGTGAATGATGTACGCTGTTGGCCGCGAGGCCTTTACAGCTTCACCGGACTTAAAGGCGAGCGTGCAACCACTACGCTCTAGCCAGCCAGAAGGGCAAGAGGCGACATACTCGAGGGCGCCTCTATTCGAGGCGCCCTCGGTTGGGACAGTCGCTGTAGGGGGACGGGTGCACTACTAAGTGCACCGGTCAACCGCCGGCTATGGGAGGGGATCTACTACTACGTCGTCGTCGTTGCCCGTATTCTGAGCGGAAAGAAGGGATGACAAAGCATCGGGGGGGTCGGTGAGAACATGTCGCGGCCGGCGGTGGCGGCAGGGGTCGGGGGGGAGATCGTAGTCGGCGGTGGCTACGATTAACGGATTCGCATGGGTAGATGCCTTCGCGAAGTGACGTGTTGACGCCTTTTTAATAAAGGCGCGAATAGGTTCGAGACCTAGATCGGAGTGAAGGTCGACGTTCCGTACGAACCAGGGGGCTCCTACGGCTTTACGGAGGAAGCGGTTTTGAACCACTTGGAGTTTATCGATGTGAGAGAGGGCCGAATGCCCGAACACAACACACGCATAAGTCATGATGGGTCGAACGCAAGTTTTGTAAAATGTCACCTTATTTCTAAGGGACATTTTACTCCGCTTGCAGATTAACGAATGGAGACGACCGAGCACAAATGATGCTCGGTAACGGATCCGCTTGATGTGCGGGCCGAAGGACATGGTACTGTTTAGGGTGACCCCTAGATATTTGACCTCTTTGACCCAGGGAATGGGTCGGTCGAACATGGTCACTTGGCCGAGATTATTTCTAGGGCGGCGCAGGGAGTGGCGCGGGGTGGCACCTCTGGAGAAGAACACCGCAGCGCTCTTGTCCGGGTTCACCTCAATACGCCACTTCCTGAACCAATTCCCTAGGGAATTGGCGGATGCCTGAAGGTGTCTGGTAATGAAACCCTTATTCCTATGCGAGACGTAGAAAGCGGTATCATCCGCGAATAGGGCTAGATGCGCCTTACTCGAACGAGGAATGTCGTTCGTGTAAAGGCTAAACAGGAGCGGAGAGAGAACTGAGCCCTGTGGGACTCCAGCACTGATGGAGTGGGAAGTAGAGCGCGTCATTTCGACGCGATAACGGAAGGCGCGATTCGATAAGAAGTCTCGTAAGATGAGCACAAGTCTGTCCGGCACACCCATTTGGTAGAGCTTGTAGATCAAGCCGTTGTGCCAGACTTTGTCGAATGCCTTCGCGACATCTAGGAAGAAGGCGCCCGTGTAGATGGGTTTGGGTCTATTGAGACCGGAGAGGATGTGCTCCGTGATGCGGTGCACTTGGTTGACGCAAGAGTGTTTGGCTCGAAAGCCAAACTGCTCGTCGATAAGGATACCCCTGGACGTTACGAAGTCTTTGAGCCTCGCCAGAAGTAGGCGCTCGTAGATCTTGGCCAGGAAGTTGAGGAGACTGATAGGGCGGTAGCTCGCAGGGAGATTGCGAGGTTTGCCGGGTTTGGGAATGCCTATGACGTCCTCCTCCTTCCACTTAGCGGGGAAGGTGCAGTTCGCCATGGCGGCGTTCAATATGGCCACTAAGAGGCAGATGAGTTGGGCGGGCAAATGCCTGCCCGCCCAACTCATCTGCCTCTACGCGATTCGAAATGCCGTCAGAGCCGGGGGCTTTTTAGTTTTGAGACCCATAATTAGATCTTCGACCTCCGTTTGGGTGATAGGAGGTAAGGAATCGACGGGGGGGAGGGATGCCCTGCGCTCGACTTCCCTGTCGACCGCGTCGACGTGGGACTGGTCGACGGACTGAGAGCTGGGGGCGCACTGGCTCTCGAGGGAGTCGGCGAGAAGCTCGGCCTTTTCGTCGTCGTCGAAGGCTGGGGGTGCGCCTGAAGGGCGGGACAGCGGGGGCATGTCAGTCGTGGAGTCGGATTTGAGGATACGCGCCAGCTGCCAGTAGGCAAGATGCGATGGCGCGATGCCCTCTAGGAAGTCACCCCACCGTTCCTCCCGGACCTCCGCGACACGACGCTTTACCTCTCGTTGTAAAGCGCGCATCCGGGCCCGATTGGCTTCGGTGGGGTAGGAGTCGTACGCTCGGATAGAAGCATTCTTGGAACGAATGAGATCCCTAACATCGTCCGGCAGTCGAAAGCGGTTGAGGTAGAGATCTTCCGCCTCGACTTGCTTGGACGATCGACTGACAGCCGATCGGATGTGTTCGGTGAAGGCATCTACGGCCTGATCGGTGTCCTGAGGGGACGGGATGGAGTCCGAGCTGAGAGGGAGGGGGGGAGGGTCGGCATCCGCCAAGGCCGTGCTTAGCGCATGCCAATCCACCACCGTCTTTTTGGGTCGCTGAGGGGCGGAAGGGGGGGAACCGAGTCTCATGACTACAGGTCGATGGTCAGAGTCGAGTTCCTGGACTACTTCCAAGGAGTGCAGCCGTAGGGTGACACCCTTCAGAAGCGCCATGTCCAGGACGTCGGGTCGGTGGTTGGGATTGATAGGATAGTGGGTAGGGTGCATAGGTGCGATGACGTCAAAGTCGAGAACGTCGACCAGGGCGTCAAGGCTCCTACCGTTAGGGGAAGTAGTGAGACCGTTCCAGGCCACGTGCTTACTGTTGAAGTCGCCCGCCAGAATGACGGCGCTTCCCAGATTAAGGAGTGCTTCAAAGTCACTCCTGAGAACGGATTTAGTGGGGGAAAGGTATACGGAGGCGATCACGATGGGCTGGTGCCCCGTGAGAGAGATGCGACAGACCGAGGCTTCGATGTTGGTGAGCGCGGAGGGATCGAGAGGGATGCAGTGAAGGGACCTCCTGTAGTAAATGAGAGTACCGCCTCCGAGTTAATTTGATTCTTGGGATATCCGTATCCTATCTTGCGACCAATACTATCCATAATTGAAAACAAATTTTCGTCCTTCTTGAGCGGGACCCCCTTAATTTCAAGATTATTCAAACGAGACCGCTGCTCATGCGCAGACAGTTCAGACTGCACTTTGATGAAATCAGACTGGAGTAAACTAATTTTCGCTTGAAGATTCTTATGTTTGGCCACATTCGATTCAAGTTTGACGAGTCTTGTAGAGAATTCTTCGAGTTTGCTACTAGAAAAGTCACAGGCCGCCCTAAGCTCAGTAAGCTCATCCTTGATTGTCTTTATATCTTGAACCAATGTTGGTAGGCTTTGTAATTGGCGCTTCATATCGCGGATCTCGCTCAACACGGTGTCAAGGGAGGCAGCTGGCTCCGAGTGAGGAATAGATGGCGAAGGAATTCTGCACATGGGGCATTTCCACTGCGCTCTTCTATCATTGCCCAGTTTTCTCCAACCGGACTCAGAGATGCTAGCGCATCCGAAATCCAGATTCTTCTTGCAGCTCCCACATTGCGTCCCGTCGCTGAATTGAATGCCACAGACATCACACGTCCTCATGTTTGATAACTTGCAAGTAACTTTCAATAAAATAAAAGGTAGTATATAAATTGGAAAAAAAGGTTGGCGATATATTTCTCGAGCCGCGGGCGCAACTACGCGTACCGTACAAGTGCGTGCTAACGCTGTATTGCATATGTAGGCATTTTCATATTTGACCGTCTATTTTGGGAGGCACGTTAAGTCTTTGGTCCGCATTACCACTTATATCGTATAAGAATCCCCTTGCACATTTATCGTAATTGTTTTAAAATGTATCTACCCTAAGTAGATATCTACTACTGTGCTGACTGAGGTATTTTATCAATTTTACTGTGTTATCATAATCATAAGATTTCATTGGGAAGATGATTAAAAAAACAACTAGAATATTATTATACACTGGAAAAATGACTCAATTTTATTACTACTCAAGACTGGAGAAATTGGATTGGTTTTCCAAAAAAAAAAGAAGACCGATCCAGTATTTACATATTACAGACAAAAAAAACATATAATAAGAAAAACAATACACTACCAAGAAATAAATAACCCTAAAGTTTAAAATTCTAATTTCAAAACACTCGCTAACCGCAATCCGCTGCCGTTCCAA
This sequence comes from Phalera bucephala, assembly GCA_905147815.2. NCBI lineage: Eukaryota > Metazoa > Arthropoda > Insecta > Lepidoptera > Notodontidae > Phalera > Phalera bucephala. Next base: position 27,076,803 of record LR990621.1, read on the forward strand.
TCTGAAACGCAAACCCGAAACGGTCGGATTGAACATTTAATGCCCGAGACAATACTTGAAATTCACACAATTAGACTAATTTAGTACAATATTGTACTTTCGAGTTAAAATATTAAAGAAAACGGTCCAAATCAGCGGTCGGTTCGACCCAACCCGTCGGCGCGGCGCGGTATTAAACAAACATCCAAATAAATTTTCACGTTTTGCTTTTCCTACTTAGGCTGGATTGAAAGGGAATTTAAATATATTAGCAGGAAAAGGTAGCGGGGTTTGATAAATATTTATTAGGCGTTAGCGGACCGGCCGCTTTTTTTCAACTGTTTCTTTTAAGGGTTCGGAATGAAATGTTAACGATATAATCGTAAATTAAACGGAGTAGGTGAACCCTTGTCATGTATTCTCGAATATTTTTTTTAACTTTGCAATAAGGTAGGTTTCAAACCATAATATTCCACGTCTTTAGAAAATGGAGGTTTTTTCATAATGACGTTTTTGTTTACCGCTAATATAGTAACTGCGCTCAAATAGTGTCATAACTGAAAATTCTTCTGTCATAATTTCAGGTGCACTTAATAGGTATGCCATTTTGCAGAACTTGACATTAAAAATCTTAAAAATAAATACCCGATATTTTGTAATTTTCGATGAATTTTCAAGTTAGGACTTAGATACTGAAAAACTACTAATTGATTGACGGACGATTTGGCGCAGTGGTTAAGAGCTTATTCCCGCACAGGACAAATCTTTGTGTGACCCACAATTATTTGTTTTAGTTTGGGTATTTGTGTATGTGAACTTCCATGTTTGCAAACGCGACCACGACACAAGAATAAAACCAAGGGCGAGGCTACGTTATTAAAAAAAATAGAATGTATGTGATGCCTTATAATAATAATAATAATAGCCCTGTTAAGAAACTGTCCCACTGTTGGGCACGGGCCTCCTCTCAAACTGAGAGGGTTTAGGCCATAGTCCACCACGCTGGCCCAGTGCGGGTTGGCGAACTTCACACACCTTTGAGAAGCTCTTAGGCATGCAGGTTTCCTCACGATGTTTTCCTTCACCGTTAAAGCAAGTGATAATTAATTATTAATACGCACATGCTTTCGAAAAGACAGAGGTGCGTGCCTGGGTTTGAACCCGAGACCTTTGACTTTGCAGTCCAACGGTCTAACCACTAGGCTATCACTGCTTACCAAAACTAATATTTTAACCACACACTAACGAACCTAACATTTCTAACACGCGACAGGCTAGTTTTAGGCTTCCAAACTACATAAGTACATTATAATTAATAGAACATCAACATCGAGATAAAATAATAAGCTACGACGAACACCAAACCCAATCGTGGTTATTCATTATTCCAAGCATTAACATATTCATACAGCCTCTAATGTATAACTTTAATACCTCACGTGTTCGCTCGTTACCGAATGAAAGATAGAACATTTTCAGAGTAAAACCGCTTTCATACGCCACGATATTTACAACCACGACGCGACAAAGGACATTGTTCTGCGCCCATACATGATTTGCCCCAGAACCAACAGCAATAAAAAATACTTGTATGATTCTAAATCACCCATAAACTGTCTTAAGGCATTTATTATTAAACGGACAAGCGGGGGAATCGCAATATTGCACAAAAAGTATTAGATTTTGAGGTTATAATTCAGTAGCCATTAATACATATGAGGTTAATACTATGACCAGTTGTTTTGTACGCGCTCTTTACATATTTTATAGTAACACTTTCTCTAACTATTATTATTATGCTTTTTATTATATAACAACATCTCTATTTTGTAAATGAGAGGACTATGTAGACACTGACCAATATCATAAATCTAAGTACACTTATGATTATTCTATACTTAAGCACATCTATTTAGCTCGTTCTGCATTGTTCTCCCATACTCCATAAATGCAATGTATACAAAAAGAATTGTAAAACTCATTTTTAAAAAAGAGTAACCGTGGAGTTTCTTGCCCTTCTTCTCCACAGGAATGACTTTCCGAACGGGTGGTAGAGTCTTAAGTAATTAATAATTTTCTCTTTTTGACTATAGGTTTCTATAAGTGCCTTTTGGTCTACATGAATAGAAAACTTTTGATTTTGATTTTGGTTATATTGTGTGTTGACATTCAAATGTCGGCGACTTCGATATAAGTACTTAAAATACTTTGAAATATTCGTTTTGGATTGCAAATTGTCCATTAGATACGGATATTATTATTATTTTAACAAAATAGATAAATAATAATGGCATGGGTCAACTTTTTGTTGGCTCTGGGGCAATTTTCGACAATGTCCTTTGTTGCGTAAAAGACGCGCGAATCGCAACGCGATGAGCATATGCACCATTTGCTTATTTGGAAATAAAATACTGTGCGGTACCGGGACCTGAATTTAGTCATTTAGTAGTAAAATTTAACCATTTCCATGTTGTATTGATATAAGCGACTAAAGAAGCAAATAACATTTAACATTGCTCGAGAAACATTTAATTGATCAATGTAGTACACGCTCTCACGTTAGATGAAGCGATAATCTTTTTAAATCACTTAGAAATGTTGATTTGCAGTCTGCAGGCATTGACGCTAATAGAAAACGAAAAAATAATTACGGGAATGACATTTTACAATGAACATTCACGCGGTAGCTTCAGATAATAACTGTTAAGTCAACTTGTCTACAGGCACTGATCTACTGGCCAGAATTATTTACCTATACACCAAACTTATAATAGGATTGGATGACAGAAGTAGCGGATGGTAACCAGTAGCGTGCAATTGACGCGAGACCAAGAAAATGGGGTGGTGTGAATGCGTCCTAACGCTTTCTAAATAAACCCGAACGCCCTCAGGGGCCTTATGCGCTATAACCAAACGCGGCACCTTATGATAACCTGATGAAATGATCGTGTTATGGGATACTGTATGCTACAGGAGTAGCATTGAATAATCATATCACAAAGTTATCGGAACGTGCCGTGTTACGTGTTTAATTCATCATAGCGAATAAGGGCCCTGCTCTTGTTTCAATTACGAGCAAACATAAATTACTTTGATGAAAATTTAAATGCCTACGCGTTTGTCTACATATCAGCAAAAACGACATACGTTGAGTAAAAACGACCTGGATATACTTCAAACTTTAATAAACATTATAAAGTTAAAACGTCAGACTTAGCTAATTAGTCGAAGTTTACTAACAGTCGACGGTATCAATGTGACTTCTGGTTTTCATTTTCCTCATCCGTATGGCAGTGGGCAGGGAAGTCAACATGGAAATATGCAATCCGAGCATATGAATTTTACTGCAGCGATTTACATTCTAGCGCTGGCCTAATATGGAACTCATATTCACTTTTCTACTCACTTCCCGAAAAGTGCGAGACGATATTTTAAGCTTGGAGTATGTGAATACTGTAACTACATGTTTTTTTGCGATAGATAGTTTTTGTCTGTTATTATAATTCTATCTATCTATCTATCTATATCATCACGCCAGATCCCTTGGTTATATACGAGTTTTTCTATTGAAAAAAAAAATTAACATCACTAGTCTAGAATTGTGTCCGACAATATGGCAATTCATTATTTCTCTCCATTATCTTCTTTTTGCTCTGAGCGTGTCCCCGGTAGCATCCTCAGCTGATGCTTCGGAACCCGGAGACCACTTTCTTGATTCTTCTTTTCCACTTCACGCGGTCTTCGGCATCCTTTTTGGTGAGGCCATGGGCACGCATGTCATCTCAGACGACGTTAAGCCAGCATTTCCTGGGTCTACCTCTTCTTCCAGGACCCGGCGGAGGCGGCATAGGCAGGCACTTGTTGTACACGTTATTTGCCGATTTCCATAAGACATATAATGGCTCTTTAGTTTAACTTCTATGTCAAGGACGTGAAGGCTGTCGCGGATGCGGGAGTTCCTGACGCGGTCTTTCCGCGACACTGCACAAATCCAGCGCAGCATCTTCATTTCCGTGATACGGAGCCCTTGCTTGTGCCGCTCAAGCACTGGCCACGTTTCGCTGCCATATAGAGGGACAGGCTAATGATGGATTTATAGACCTGCCCTTTTAGCTCTCTATTATATTGAGACTTAATAGTGCTGTCAAAACAAGAACAAAGTACACCAATAAAGGCAACTAATCGCAATTAATAATATTTTATTTGTACTTATAGGCAGAGGTATCTGTCATACACCGTCATGCCTATAATCCCTTTGCACCGCGTTTTGCTTTTACTACCAGGAGGGTCAAGTTTACGGCGGTTTACCTATGAACGACTCAAAATAGATTTCGGCGATTGTTGTTTGTGTTATTGTATTTTTCTGATTAAATTAACTTAGTTCAGAAATTACCGCGCGTACCTTATTATCCTTTTTTTATTTAAACCTAACCCCAAACTAGGATTTATTCCTGTGTCGTGGGTGCGTTTACGAACATAATAATTCACATACACAAATACCCAGACCGGGCCAAATAATTGTGGATCACACAAAGATTTGTCCCGTGCGGGAATCGAACCCGCGACTATTAGACACAGTAGGCGGAGCGGCCTAAGCTCTTAACCACTGCGCTAAATCGTCCGTTTGTATGTAATGTAACTTCACGTACGCGTACCACTAATTGGGTAACACTGCATTAGACCAACGAGGCAGTCAAATGTCTGTCATAGTTTTTTTATAACTAACCACCGCACCAGTAAGTTGTCGTTTATATTCCCTATATTTTAAGTACATAAAATAACTGTGATGTAAAAATTGCCTCTAGATGATTGACTAAATATCCAAAGAGCAGTTTTCAAGGTAGGTCATTTTTTGCCATTTTTCTATCCCACCACACTGTATCAATCCTGCAAGGTTCTGTCGGTCAGACAGTTGTATATTTTATACGCTGTTTTAAAAAAGCATTCGGAAACTACGTACAACCCATCAGAACTAAGACGTTAAAGTAATTTTATTTGTCCATCAAAACTCTTTAAAACTAGTCTCTCACACAAATTGTTCTGTTTTCTTGGCTCCTTCTTATTCAATAAAATAAATAAAGGCCTAAACATATACCCTCTACCAAAATCAAAATGTAAGCAGAAAATGTCATTATGATTACAAGAACTCGATTATGATCAAACTGAACAAATTTTGAAAACTATAACGTAATATCCCAACTACATACAGTGTTTCCCCCTTTTGTACATATAGTGTGTATGTATAACTTAGACATTTAGTATTCTCGTATTCTCATATGCTATCTATTTCAAGGAAATCATTTATATATCCACACACATACACACACGCAAACACACACACAGCCAAACACAAACACACGCGCACACACACACGCGCACACAAATATTCAACCACACACGAATATAAATGTAACTTACACAATATTTCTAGCTTCACTAATCATCTTCTAACAATGTCATAGTTGGGGGCCTGGTAATCTTTCGGACAGGATAACTTTCCTAGTGCAGTTACCAGTCTCTCACAAAGGTGCGATTTGTATCATTAAGAAATAGACACGAATTAGATTGTAAGTACCTTTTGTGAAGAGGAATAAATAAACTATTATACTGTGTCCTTCGTTCTCGATATAAACTATATTAGCAGCTCTCTCGAGTCGCTTGGCAACCGCGCGTCATTCAGAGAATTAAAAAGGCAACGCCGCCTCTATGGTATCTGTGGACATAACCTCTGCAAGCATTCTTTTGAAAGCGCGGCAGCCGACGCTTTGTAATAAAGTTTTTGGTCGACAATTAATTTAATAATGTTGTTATGGCACTGATATTATATAACAAAAAGGTTGTAATATACTCAAGTGATCTTGTGAAATAAATTTAAAACATCGTATAGGCAAATTTAGAAAAGTTTACGTCCTGGCAAAGAAGGACATTCTAAAAAGATCAACCGATAGTTGTTTATTTGTGGTGTTTTTCAGCTTAACTTGTTTATTTATATAATATCTAATATTTGGAGACGTGAGTTTCGTCATATTAAAATTTGGGAAAGCTTCGTCGTCCGAAAAGTAAACTTATGAAGTCTATGTTCCTATTCGTGTACAAACAGTTTAACACGAAATATACCTGAAAACGATTATAATCCGTCTATAAATTGGCAATGTTATACCTCCAATAAGAGAAATTAGGGGGACGTTCATCAATTATGATGATTGTTCAGGATCGATGGCATTTTAAGGACACGGGTGATGTACGAGATACATCGACGTGGTCCGTAAGACTTGACGATAATTCAAGGACACGAGTGGTGTACGAGATACATCGGCGTGATCCGCAAGACTTGGGGCCCATACGAGATATGTTCTGAAGGTCATACTACTCATAGGTTTCATCCATGAGGTGTTCCTGTGCAGTTCACATTTCTACAATGGTAAGAATCAAAAATGTTACCTAAAATACCTGAAAACGATGCCTAAAACAGTAAATACAAAGACTATTGCTATAAACTATAAGCAATTTGTCATATTATATCTCCAAAAGGAGACTTACTGAAAGGGTAATTAAAGTGACATTGTTTATGTATAACAATACATTATTAATAACAAAAGTCACTCCTTTGCAGAAACATAGTGTTTTTATTGATTTCATTATTAGACATACTTGTATAATAATACTGAAATAGCCCAAACTGGAGCTTATTACACAAAGAATTGTGCAAAATTATGAGTACTTGTATTACAAAAGTTAAATCCAGCAATACTTATTCCTGAACAGGGTTTATAACCAAATAAGCCAAAGTAATATACTAATGGCAATGCCTGTTGTAACTGACAAGCAACAGGACTGTGGATACATTCCAAATATAATATCTTATCCTACCGATGCTGCGGCAGGCAGGTTGTGGGATAATTTGTGTTATGCACAAAGATACTTAAAAGTTAATATAAAATACCTGGTCTATCCAGTTCACATAGAACTAATAATTATCTATCAATATTATCAACCTAGACTCCTTCCAGGGTAGCCAGAAAAGATTAATCCTAACAACACAGTCATGAAACCTTTATTGAGACAAGAACCTTTAAGGTCAGCAGTATATATTTTGCATAAAAGGAGTGTTAATATAGTGGATTATCAATATGGAATTATTAACTAGCTAGTCATAGCCAGTAGTTAAAATTTCATAAAACAAGCACCGTTGTAACCAATATAGACCAACAATCCTCATCCTGGGTGTGAAAATATTAAGTCACACTGTACCTATCAGTTCACCAAAAACAACATCACGTTGGACATTGGAAATCTCCTACCAAAGAAAGTGAGGTACAAAAAGCATGATAGGCATTTTACACAAGGACTTGGTTTTTAAGTTGCCGAAAAATTCAGAAAAACAATCAGGAATACAACATGGGTTTTACAAAGAAACCATAATATTGGAGGCTAAAGGTATTCACTGACTGTGGTATGTATCTATGACACTAATAATGCCTTCAACGACAAACATAATTTTATTGGTTTTGTGCAAGTACTTGCACTTCAGACAAGTGAATCTTGTCCTACATATGTTTAACATTATGTATAGAAACATTATTATTAGAAACACTATTGTTTAATAATTTGAAATATAATTTATAGCCATTTTTATTAAAAAAAAAAAAAAAAAAACTTAATGCTATTACGCTAGACCTTACAGTCATAATAAATATACTAATAGAAAATTTATTAGTACCTATTCAGTTTTCTATCATGTAAGGAGTTCAATGGTTTTGGGTTCTTGATTATTTCCTGCATCAATTATAGTGTACTTAATAATATTAGGAATTTGAAGCACACACAATGGAAAGCTATACATCAATTTATCATTTGGAGAATTAGATGTTTTTACTGTATTTTTGTTTGATCATATAATAATCAATAAATAATATGTAATTAAATAAGATTATTCAAGAAATTAATAACTATAAAAAATAGTTTTGTAATTAGTTTGGAATGTGTACAGTTATTTTGAACACCAGTGATGTTTTCTGGTATAGTTATGATAACACAAGCACAAACTGCTAACAAGTTGGTTTTAGAGCACTATATATGTTGTAATTTATTTAAAGGTGTTTCAGTAAAAAATATTGGATTGATATAATATCCATACAAAAATTTGCAATTTTGGTATTGTTATATTTAAATTATTACATCCACATGTTACATGTATCTTATAAATAGGTATCTATATATAAAAAGAAAATAAAGTCATGCAAATGACTTGATAATAATATCCATTTGAAAATTTAATGATATTATGTTGACAAGCTACGGGGGATGAAATATTGAGTTACAGTATTTGAAAGTATGGATTATCTTAAACAAGAATAATCAGAAGTATATTCTTATCACAGGGATGATAAATATTATTAGTATCATAGTATTATAGTATCAGCAATAATCTAAGTCCTAAGGAAGTTGATATTATTTATTTATTATTAATGGGGGATACATAATAATAAGTTGAGTAACACTCAATTCTCACGGTTGGACATCTAGAACTAACTAGAAAGTTACCCATTGCAATTTTTGTTTTTACTTATAAATACAGTCACATACAAAGAAGCAAAGGAAGTGTGGTATGAAATGAAAATTTCATGGTATGAAATAATTCAGTTATGAATAGGATTCCCAATATGATACAGTTGTAACCCATGGTTCGGTTTAGTCGACTGTAACTTATTCGCTTCTTAAGTTATTACTAAATTAGGTTCAGGAGTTTGGTTCAGGAGTGCTCCAATCGTATTGCCAAAACGAACGTTCGCGGGCGTTATTGCGCAAGAACGAATCGTTAAGTAATACATAAATATTTAGGTAACCAAGGATTTATTTGTCGGCGCACACTCAGAACATGGAAATGATTCCGGGATAGTTTCGAAATTTAAATTGAATTAATAATGGTGGTATAGTAATAACACTGGGGTAGGTTATGTTTGTTTACCACGCATTAGTACTGCCCTTCGTACCAGACTCTAAAATTGGGGGGGGGGGGGGGGGGCGAGATTATATAGGTAAAGCACATAGCCTTATGTGAGGAATCTCTCCAGATAAGGTGTGTGTGTGAGTGATGTACGCTGATGGCCGCGAGGCCTTTACAGCTTCACCGGACTTAATTCCATATAAGTTCATTAGTACAAAGGCCTCTAGTACAAAAAATGTTAAATTTTGATATATGTTCATCTTTAAAGATTAAAAATATAACTAACATTAAATATAGCCGAATGTTGATATTAAAAAAAAAAATATAAATTAAATATGTAATGATAGCAAAAACATTCTTATAATCACCAAGTTAATTCGTAGCCTTCGTTTGGTACCGTACTCAAAAGGAGAGCATTTGACAAAAAAAAAAAAAGAACCACATGGCAGTTGGAAGACACATTAGTGGGGAAATAGGTTTCCCTGTTATATTTGTATCATATTGTTATAGATTGGGTACTAACAGACTTTTTTTTCAGGTCTAGTACACAGTAAGGGTTTCTAGCTATCTATCTATCTCTATCCATATTATGATGCCAGATCTCTTGCGGGGTGGGCAGAGAGGGCAAGGTTCCGACGGGTTCTTTCCTTGCATGCCTGCCTGGCTTTCTTCGCTCTCATAGTTCGTCTCATAATGGTTGTCAATGATACAAGAATTATTATAAAGGATTTAATTTTATATAAACAAAACTCTAGATGGGCAATTCCTCAACTCTTGTTATATAGAAGATATCTATAGAAGAAAGATCTCTATAGAAGACAACAGATAGAGACTGCACTGATATCTGATAAGTAATGATTGATTAATATTACCCGGTATTAATGAATTTTGGACAACAGGTGTGGTATAAAGGTATATAACAGGTGCTTTAAAGGTTTTGTTGGGATGGATCTACACTACATAACATAATATGTTATAGAATTTGATTATATAAATTTATTTTAAATAAGTTAGACAGACTGGTTGTAAGAAACAATATATGTGTATATATTTGTTGTGTTTGTGTTGTATGGCAAAACAAAGAACGGGAATGTGTTATAGTACAAATATACTAATGATATGTTATTTTTAGAGGTCACGCTCAAAAAAAAAAAAAAAAACCTTTATGTGGTATACTTCAACTTTACCCTTATAGCTCTAAACAGCTGCTAATATAGTTTATATCGAGAACGAAGGACACAGTATAATAAGTGATCAAACGAACTTACCTGAAGTGAAGTTCGATCATTATTATACGAAGTCCTTCGTTCGAAGATATAAGTACCCAACCCGCCCTGCCCGTTGGTAAAGTTGAAATGTACTACTTCTAAAAGGAATGCTTGCAGAGGAACGCGCAACCGCGCGTCATTCTCTGAATGACGCGCGGTTGCCAAGCGACTCGAGAGAGCTGCTAATATAGTTTATATCTTCGAACGAAGGACTTCGTATAATAATGATCGAACTTCACTTCAGGTAAGTTCGTTTGATCACTTATTATTATAATAAAAAAAGTAGACGTAGCCTCTACGTCTTTCGCTTGGAAAAAAGGTAAGTTTCGTTCATTATTATTTCTTGCGTCGGTATTTAAATAAATGCATTTTCCATTAAATCAACTTGCCGATTGCCTATGACGTTATTTAAATAATGAGTGGTTTAGTAATAGGATAATTTCCATTAACTCCCTTTGTCGTTCACAATGTTCCTTTGAAAAGGATTAAATATTCTAGTAGCTATTAACTTTTCTACAACTCATAATTTTAAAACAAAGAGGATAATAGCACCGCAAATACAAACAGGAACGTATAAAGGTATTAAATAATGCGAAAGTGGAAGGATGTAGGTACCGGGAAAGACTTACACTATTTTACCATGACCAAATAGACCGTGTCTTATCTGAAGGGCAAGTCAAGGGTCTCCGGCGAGCGTGCATGAGGCGAACTATGAAAGTGAAGGAAGCCAGAGAGGTATGTAAGGAAAGAACCTGGTGGAACTCTGTACTCTCTGCCTACCCCGCAAGGGATCTGGCGTGATTATATAGATAAATAGATAAACAAACCATGCGGCTGTAAATATAACGATAAATAATGTAGGATGCATTATGGATTCCTTTTGTGTTTGTTATATAAGGTTGTTTTGTGGGGATTATGAAACACTGGAAATTGTGCCGATAATAATACGTGATGGTGGTTGCACATGATACAAGTAATTAGTGCGAGGCACTTATAATGCGACAAGGATCTTTCGGCTCATGGATGAAATAAGTGCGGAGGCACGGTTACTAATTAAAAAAGATCTTGGGTAAATGTCATAGCAAACGGCAACTCTACGACTGTCATGTAGTGACATTTCGCTTGATGACAGCCTTAGTTCTGATTTTGGTCGCGGGTCAAACGATCCTTGTCGGTCTGTATGCCGTTAATTGAACATTAAAAAAATAATAAACACCAACTCTATCGAACCTTTTTTAAGGGAACTTCATAATGACATGAATTTGATGACACCTGTAAGCTACATATGGCTACATTTCACTTCAGATGTAAGCGAGTTGATATGGAAGATAGTATCGGTGTAAAGATGAGAAAGGGTATGCTTCGTTGGTTAGGGCATATAGAAAGAATGTCAGAAGAATGAATGACAAAACAGATATACAATGCGAAAATGGAAGAATGTAGGTACTGAGGAAGGCTTAGACTATCTTACCACGACCAAACAGGCCGAGTCTTATCTGAAGGGCAAGCCAAGAGTCTCCTTAAGCGGCGAGCGTGTATGAGACGAACTATGACAGTGGAGGAAGCCAGAAAGGTGTGTAAGGAAAGAACCTGTTGAAACTCTGTACTCTCTGCCGGTAGGCATCTGACGTGATGATATAGATGTAATGTTTTATATTAGTAAAGTTAGATGTATTCTATTAGTAAAGTTAGAAATACACTGGTGGTGGAGGTGTACTGTGTAATAAGGGCAAGCCTACTGCTATTATGCCGGAATATCAGGATTATTTTTTTAATAAATTATATTTTTAATAAAAAGCCACGCTTTGTCTACCTAGGCTTCGAATCCAAGACTTCATTATCGTCACCCATACTATTCGTCGATGGCCCAAGGAGGTAGTCAGACCAATGAAGCATAATTATAATCGTGTTCACAAATCCGCAGACAACTAGACAGGAGCAAATGTCAAAACTAAAAAAATATAGCTTAATATGACTAGTGTCCTCAAAGTGTAGTGTACTAACAACTTAGAATAGAATAGATAACTCTTTATTGCACACCAAATTCATTACAAAGTAGTGATAGAAAAGCAATATAAAGTACAATTGGCGGTCTTATTGTTAATAACAACTTAATCAATCGACATAAATTATCGTCATATTTATATAATAATATTAGCCCTGTTAAGAAACTGTCCCACCGTAGGGCACGGGCCTCCTCTCAAACTAAGAGGGCTTAGGCCATAGTCCACCACGCTGGCCTAGTGCGGGTTGGCGAACTTCACACACCTTCGAGAAACTCTTAGGCATGCAGGTTTCCTCACGATGTTTTCCTTCACCGTTAAAGCTAATAAAAGCACATGCTTTCAAAAAGACAGAGGTGCCTGGGTTTGAACCCGAGACCTCTGACTTTGCAGTCCAACAGTCTAACCACTAGGCTATCACTGCTTTTTTATGGTCTATCTCTCTCTATCTAAAATCACGTCAGATCCCTTACGGGGTAGGCAGAGAGTACAGAGTTCCAATAGGTTCTTTCCTTACATACCACTCTGGCTTCCTCTACTCTCCTAGTTCGTCTCATACACGCTCGCCGGTTACGAAGATTCCTGACTTGTCCTTCAGATAATACCCGGTCTATTTGGTCATGGTAAGATAGTCTAGGTCTTCCCCGGTGCCTACATCCTTCCACTTTCGCATTGTATATCACGTGTGTCATTCTTTCTTCGGACATTCTTTCTATATGCCCGAACCAACGGAGCATACCCTTTCTCATCTTTACACCGATACTATCTTTCATACCTATTTGCTTTCTTACTACGCTGTTGCGAATACGGTCGGTCAGCTTCACTTCGCACATCTTCCGCAGAGCTCGCATTTCCACCGCATTTATCCTACTTTCATTCTCCTTCTTACATACCCAGCTCTCGCTGCCATATAACAGCGTTGGGACAAGCACTCCGTTATGTATGGCCAGCTGCGCCTTTTGGTTTGAGTGCCGGCTCCCAAGTAGCTTTCCCATCGCGCCATTCACTCTGTTCCCTGCTCACTCTTCTCTCTATGTCAGCGGTGTTTTTCCCATCCTTACTAAATGAGCATCAAAGATATACAAACTCATTCACTTGCTCCAGCACATCGTTACCAACCACAATCCTTGCATTCGTTCTGGTTTCTTCCCGTTAAAAAACCATACCATGGTTTTTTTTTATCGCCATATTTAAAAATATTTATTGTATTTATTAAATTAAGGAATTTTACTTAGTGTGCATTTAAACAATAAATTGTGTAGTAAATGAATTTATTTTACTCAAGATTTTTCAAGTAATACCAATTATCAATCTATACTAATATTATAAAGAGGTAAAGTTTGTGAGTTTGGATGTTCGGGGTAATTTCCGGTACTACTGATCCGATTTTAATGATTCTTTAAAGCTACCTTATCCAAAAGTAACATAAGTTATAGAACATAGACCCGATAGGTGGCGCTGTTGTCGACCGGGTACGAATTCGCCGGAAACTGCTAGTTGTCAATAAAATCGTACATGACCAAAAAGTGTCAAAATCTGACAACATTTTAAACGTCGAATTGCCTTTGGACACGTGAACACTTATTGAAATAATTCATTTATTAGTGGTATTGCACGTTTATTTATCATCTATCATGCCAAATCACTTGCGGATTCTTCCCTTTATTTTTCTGAAATGGGAAATAGCGATTTTTTACCACTCCAACCACTTCCCTAATCCCATAAGTCGCGTAATTCCAACTTTATCGAAAATCATCATAAGATGTTTCCAAGAATGACAATAAAGAAGAATCGAGAGTCCTCCCGTCCCGCCGTCGTCAAAGGAACAAATTATTTGATTACATTCCATTAGATTGTCGGCCTTTTTACGGCTTGTTTAGCCTATTATGTTTTACGGCTGTTTGTTTTAGACTTACAGCGGAACTCGCTGTGAAAGCTAATTTTGAGACGAGTTGACAAACGACACGAGAAGAATGTTTGGTTTTGATATTGATGGTATATTGAAGGCTTGGTTTAAGGGTGACGGTGATGATAATTGCTGTTGCTTCCATGACGTAACTGTAAACTAATGAGATTGTCCTCTCTTCTGACATCATGTTTCTGGTGCAAATGAAATACTGATGTTCATCCCACACACATTCGGACCACATTACATTCCTGCTACGTCCCAAAAGTCATTTTTATTTATCCCTACTGATATTATCAATGTGAAAGTTTGTATGTTTGTTACTCAATCACGCAAAAACGGATTTGAGTGAGATTTGGTACACAGATAGTTTATTACCTGAATTAACACATAGGATACTTTTTATCTCGGAAAAATGTTAGGTTCCTGTCTAACCTGAACGCGGAAGTCGCGGACAAGAAACTAGCAATTTAATATTTTATTCCTGTTACATCCCATTTATTGATCTTGGTTCGTTCCTTTTTTCTAAAAATTTATTTATTTAACTTCATAAGTACAGACTGATTAAAAAGTTGTGTCCCTACAATATTCGCCTCCTATCACAAAAAAAATGGATAATTGATGGATTCTAGTACTTCTTCTTCAACTTGAATCTATAATGCCAATATGGAAATACATGGAAGGACATACTTACTGAAGACTGCACCGGTTTGACGACAGCTTGATATGGGTCAGAACGTTGTCCGCTTCATTTACAAGGTGCCGTGACCTACTAGCCGTGAGTTCGGTCTCTGTACGGGACATTTCGTCCATTCATATCTATGTATATCATCACGACAGATTCCTTACGGGGTAGGCCTCTGCCAGTACAAAGTTCCAAAATGTTTCTTCTTTACAGAGCTATCTCGCTCGCATAGTTCGTCTGTTACTCGCTCGAAAGAAACATATTTCTGTCCGTTCAGATAACTTGGTCTGACTGTTGGTGTACCTATGCGGATTTCATGTTCGTAAGCGCATACATGGTAATACTGAAATAATTACTAGTCCTTGGGGTTAATTTACATAAGTATTTAAAAGATTTTTTTTATTTCCTGTAGTGTCGCCATAGTAAATATTGCTCGTATTGATTAGTACTAAGACATTTTTCAGGTTTTGCACAACTTTCCTTTAAAAAAAAAACACCGTTACGCCTATATTCCCCAGAGGGGGTGGCAGAGGTGTACTGAGTACACCCACGTTTCGCCGACGATGTTAGGTCCCATGTAATAGGGGGCGAGCCTATTGCCATATACCGGGCACAATTCCAGACTCCGGACTCATACTGCGAATTTTTCGTTAGAAAAATTACATTTGTCCGACCTAGGATTTGAACCCAGGACCTCGTGATCACAAAGCGATGCGCTTTGCCACCAGACCAACCTTTCCTTTACATTCTGTATATGTCGCTAAAATTGTAACCATTTTCATTCGTATTTTACGTGTTTCTCATTTATTCAGCTGTGCAACGCAAAAACAGTTAATATTAAAGAGACAGACGCCGTCATGCCTATATTGCCCAAGCGGGGGTGGCAGAGGTGTACTGCGTATAAGCACTTTTCGTCGACGATGTTGGATCCTATGTAATAGGGGGCGAGCCTACTGCTCTATACCGGCACAATTCCAAACTCCGGAATTTATTTGACGGACATTTGTCCGACCTTCGCTTTGAACTCAGGACCTCGTAATCACAAAGCGCATAATTCGCCACTAGAACAAAGACAGAATATCCAAAAACGTTTACAATACCTATTATAGTTGAAAGTATTTCAAAATTTGGAATTATGAAGCGGGCGCCAAGGGCACAGCAACAGATATGGTTAAATCCAATCTTAAAGTTTCAAGTACTGAAGTGTAAGGCCTCCGAGTGTACTTGAAGTATAAATCGGCAGGGTCGCGGAGGCCGTCGGCTGTGGCTGCCGCGACCCACATTCGGCGAGGGTTATCAATCGCCACAATGCAGCGTGGGTCGATGTGCGCGCGCCGCAACAGGTGAACAGTTGCCTCTACCGCAGAATAAATAGGCACAGAAGGCCAGCTCCACACAACGAGCGCTAACAGGCACGCGCACAAATAAACGCGTGCTTACGATCTCTCGGGGCTAGTTCCCAGACTTCCATTATTTTATTACCACTCCTTCTATAGCTTTAATTTCGGTAAAATATATAAGTCAAAGAAATTCTATAACTATGTACATACAAAAATTTGCCAAGGTGAAATGGGATTAAGCTGATCCTGTCGTTGCATGCCTGACACACCTTGGGCAAAAATAATCACCAACTGGGTTCTTCTCAATTCTAAACGGCATCGCAGCAGGTCCAAGATGAGATGGCGGGACGAACAGGACGCCTTTAAAAACAATTGCCGCTTAATAGCCCTAAATAGAGTAGAGTTGAGGAGATGGAGGGAGGCCGTTTCCCAGCAGTAGGACACTGTAGGCTAATTAATAATAATAACATACATTAAAAGTTATGCATGAATGTTGTGGGAAAAAATACCATTTTATAATTATGTGCCGCCTTATATGTCGGAGAAAGTAATGTATGAAAGATGATTTTTTGGAAACAATGCGCTGGTATTGAGATGTCACCAATGGGAGTGGAGGAAACCAAAGAGATATGTAAGAAAATAACTTGTTGGAACTCTGTACTCTCTGCCTACCCCGCAAGGGATCTGGCATGATGATATAGATGAATAGATAGAATGCGCTGGTATAAAGTCGGTCGAACCCTTGAACTATAAAACTATAGAGCACAACAAACACGAACGTGGGCACGGATATGAACCCGTCTCGAGCAAATAGGTTCAACTAAAAAATATGTTCATACCCAAAACGATCACTAGCGTGTAGGATCTCTCGGCAAAACCAATAATATCTTTAGAAAGTAACTTTTCCCCAATATCGATGCTGTATCTTCACTAATTCTCATTAATCAAGCACATATAACAAAGTATGTTTGGGCAACTGGACATTTAATACAAACTGACAATATTTGTCAAAATAGAACAAAATTGCCGCATTGTCACAACAGGTGTCGCTGAATAAAATGGTTTCGTATGGCTTATGGTTATTGACAACTTTGTCAAATTGTCACCTGTTGCCTGTCATTGTCACGTTTATAAACCCTACCCAGGCTTTCCACTAAGTAAAATGTTTCCGTTAGCGATCTAATGTTACACACCTAGTGTTGTAAATATGAGCGCTGAAGCCGAGCGTTTAGCGCTGAGTCGACGCTCACGAGCGTTTAAACACGTACAAAACGCGAGCGTTTTAAGCGCCGACTCGAGCGTTTTTACAACACTATACACATCACACCACATCCACAAGAATCAGCGAGGCAGATTGCATAATAGCTTTTAATTATCCTCATTTCGATTACGTTCATTAATTTATTTTGCATCATAATTAATAGTCGATTATGTAATATTTCGATTTTAGTTTATGTTTAATTTATAATATTAATGTTGGCAACGCTGATTTCAAAATTGTATAAATTACGAGTAATGGATATTTTGAGCTCTTCTTGGCTGGAACAGCGAATAAAGAACACCTATCCCTACCTAAGAAATCAGCGTGTCTTCTTATTCCATCAAAGCACTTAAGTCTCCGCAGCTGCTCTGCTAGAACCACGAGGAAATAAACCACGCATAATCTTCGTAATATTGAACCACTCTATCATTATGATCTAAGGGCTTAGCATGAAGAGATTGACATTAGCGTAACGCGAGCGAGTAAGCGTACTTTCACGTTCATGTTTATTTAGTAAATTAGTAATGTGACAAGGATGGCACAAAAGCTCGGTAGCGTCCCGCCAACGTCAATCTTTTCATGCCGAGCCCTCTGAAATCGTCGTAAGCACGGATGTGTGTGCACGAGCCTGTGATCGTTCGTTAAATAGAGTTGGCCTTCTGTACCTATTTTTGTGGCTGTACTGATCGGGACGGACCTTACCTGCTGTGATTTGTTATTATGCAATTACTTGGATATATTTATAGATACATTTACGACCGTATTCTAACTTTTAAATTCTAAACCAGGGCAACCAATCAAATTGTCAGTACCCTAGCAGTCGACATTGAGTAATAAAAGATTAATTTATGAGCGAACTATGAAAGAAATCTATTCTCCTTTTGAAGACGTATACTGGAAATAAATGGCGCCGATCAAAATAATAAATAGACGGACCACAAAAAATATTTGCGCTTCTGAGCGTGAGCGTTATTTATAAGAAATCTTTGATTAAATATATTCATTTATATTTATTTATTTATAAATATACTCTATAGTACTGAACTCAACAATTTGTGGAAGGTACATGTGTAAAGTTAATGATAGCAATTGACAAACGCACACAATTAATCTACATATAAATAGACACTAAACGAAAGAGATATATAGTCTGGAGGCAAAGCACGTCGCTTTGTGATCACGAGGTCCTGGGTTCAAATCCTAGGTCGGACAAATGTAGTTTTTCTAACGAAAAAGTCCCAGTATGAGTCTGGAGTCTGGAATTGTGCCCGGTATATGGCAATAGGCTCGCCATCTATTACATGGAACCTAACATCGTCGGCGAAACGTGGGTGTACTCAGTACACCTCTCCCACCTGTTTTACTACAGGAAACATTATGAAAAAATAAAACAAATACCTTTCAGTTCCCCAAGCGGGTTTGGCAGAGGTGTACTTTGTATATCCATATTTCGCCAATGATGTTAGGTAACAGGGGGCGAGCCATTTTACTGGACACAATTTCGTCCTCCGAATTGCTGCTAAGATGTTTTAAAAGAAAATCCTCAATAGTGTCACACTACTATGATAATCGTTTAACCTATGAATCCAGGACCTCGTGATCACCAGACGCATCATGTACCAGCATGAAAAAATATTTACTGAAATCTGCATCTAATGGAAATTAAACCCACGATAACCCGTATCTAATCTGAATATAACGATTTACTATATCAACCAATCACACTACACTAAATGTGGCATAAAAGTACACCCAAACGCACAATCATTATTTACGCTACACCAATTTCAAACGCGTAAATTTCCCGTCTACAACATTCCATTAGTCTGAGAAGGAATAACAAATGACTTTCCCTCCATCACAATTGGCAATCGCCTTGAAAAATAGACGGAAAAAATGTCGTTTTGAATACAAAAGGTCAATAAAGGTGAGCCGATACTCGGATGTGCGGTTACATGCCTGCCAGCGGAGACATCGGCCAAAATAATTGCATACCTGTTGCTTACTGAATCCCAATGCGTTTTCTCTCTTTACTCATTTTTCGGAACAACGTTCTGAATTTGAAATGTTTTATTTTTTAGGGTACCGCATCTTTAAACCTTCGTATTGGGGGTTTTATGGCGGGAAGTCGAAGAGTGATATTGTCAATTTGTTTTAATTTCCAAAACTTGTGTTATTTCGACTAATAATGTGTAATGTTGGTGGAATATTTGACGACGATTTAGCGCAGTGGTTAAGAGCTTAAGCCGCTCTGCCCACTGCGTCTAATAGTCGCGGGTTCGAGTCCCGCACGGGACAAATCTTTGTGTGATCCACAATTATTTGTGCCGGTCTGGGTATTTGTGTATGTGAATTTTCATGTTTGTAAACGCACCCACGACACAGGATTAAATCCTAGTGTGGGGCTCCGTTTAAAAACAAAAAAAAAAAAATATTAACCATTATGTGTTCCTATATGTGCATGAGTAAAGGTAATTGTAACAAAGTGATAAAACGTGCCTTTTCGGGGTTCCGCCAAACGGCCGTCGCAATTGGTATGTAAAGAATCCACTGCTTTACGATCCAGGGTGGTGTGCTTCATTAATTTCATTATCATCGTCGTCATCAACTTCATCAGGGAGTCGAATTAATTTAAACAAACACGGTTACATATCTCACTGGACACTGGCAAAATACACTTAAAATTAGTGTGAAGCCATAACTTATAGAAGAAGAAGAACCTTCGTATTCATTAGGAGACATGTGCTGTGACTCTTGATGTCGTACGATTTTGAACGACGTCCTGCGCCCTACGTGTATTTCATCCACATACATTTAGTAGTTTTCTTTTTTTTTTTAAATGTAGCCTCACGCTAGGATTATTCCTGTGTCGTGGGTGCGTTTACAAACATTAAAATTCACTTACACAAATACCCAGACCGGAATAAATAACTGTAGGTCGCACAAAGATTTGTCCCGTGCGGGAATCGAACCTGCGACTATTAGACACAGTGGGCAGAGCGGCTTAAGCTCTTAACCAGTGCGCTAAATTGTCATTCAAAGTCCGTAAAGTTGGTCACATCATATTACTCTGAGACTTTTCTTCCTAATCAAAAGCGCGGCGGCGACAAGAAACAGTCGCAGTATGTCGCCAGGCTTGTCGAGTGGTGCGGCTTAAGCATAAAACTGAACCCTCGTAAGATCACTCATGCCTGTCTGTCACAGACAGGTGACACGTAAATACCTTAAGTTGAGACGTAGTAATTTAAAATTTAACACAGTGACGGATCTGGGTTGCGACAGGTGAAACTCCGCATAATTTTTTGTAAATTAGGGCAAACTAAACCTATTTTTATCGGGTCCTGTGGAGGGCTTTCTGATATCTAAAATACTGAAATATGTTCACGTCACGAGAAAACTGCCAACTAAACCAAAATGTTTCATGCTTAGACCTTACCCTATGATTTTATGGTATGGAATCTTCATTTTGCGAGACCGATTCGCACTTAACTCGTTATTATTTATTGCTGGCACGTAAGTAAATATATACTAATAAGGTTTTTAAATAAATGCAGTGGTGTTGCCAACATTTTTGCGTAGTGTGTGACAGAAATACTTTTTTTATTTAATTTTAACGGTGTCAGGATATGCGCATAACATACTAGCTGTTATCCGCAGCTGCGCACGCGTTTATTTTGTAATATGTATTATATCATATTTCGTCTCATATCGGTGAGCGTGTATGGGACTAACTATGAGAGTGCAGGAAGCCAGAAAGGCGGCTAAGAAAAGACCCTGTTGGAAATCTGTACTCTCTGCCTACTCCGCAAAGGATCTGGCGTGGTGATAACCTATATTACTGCAATATTTCTTTATAATCTGTTTAATAGTTTTTGCGGAAAAGAGTAGGTAACAAACACATCATCCACACAAACTTGAACATTTATAATATAAGTAGGATGTTAAATCTGTCAATGTCTTTAATGCACATTTTTGTTTCAAATAAAATTTTACTTTGATTAGACGTATTACGTTAGAACCGGCATAAACCATTCTGAATCTTAATCCAACCATGTACGAAACATAGTGAGTGGTCCTTCGAGCAGAATATTTAATACTGCTTTTAAGAAAATAAAAAGACTGAATATAAAGCCTTGTTCCTTTTTTAATAACTTAGAAACAAAGTGAAATTCGTTCTTTAGGTATTTCCTTTATCTCCCTATACCATCACGCCAGATCCTTCGCTGGGTAGGCAGACAGTACAGAGTTCCAACAGGTTCTTTCCTTACATACCTCTCTGGCTTTCACCACTAAAGATGGGTTATACCGATATTTTTCAGTATTAGCTAATATGAATATATTCGTCAAGTAATATTATAATACTTAAACTAATATTTGAATATTACTGATATCTTTTATTATGAAGGTTATATTTATCTTTTAATTTGACATTGATATTGGTATTATTGGACAAAGTAGTTGTTTAATATGTACTCCTCAGGACAAAGTGTATGCTCCCTTCTAGATGAAACACACAGAGAACTGGCAACGAATGATATTTATTCAGAACTGGAATAAAAAAAAAACACATTTTTATAACGTCCATTATATTTATCTTTTATTAGCGTGTAGGAACATCAATTTTTTTACTTTTTCGCCCGAAATACGAGTACGACGGTCAGAAATCAATTCTCCAGATTTTGAAAATACTCTTTCACATGGCACTGAAGTTGCCAGTACACAACAGTGCTTTTTAAATAATTTGCTCAAATTAGGGTACAAAAAATGATGTTTTCGCCACCAATCGTTGGGACTCGCGTTTCTTGGTATCATTTTGTCATTAATGTACCTTTGAACCTCAGCGGTAGCTATTGCTGTTGGGGATTCCAGAGTAGATATTTCCTGAATGTCTACATCTGCCCAAATATCAATATAACTATATGGCTTGTTGGGATTTTCTATTATTTTAGATGACGTGCTTGGCGCAGTTGACGGTATCGTGGGCAATGATGCTTGCCTAGCGCTTTCTTTATTTATTTCCGTGATCGAGAGCTCGATCACTTTTTTTTTTGCTGCTTCAGCTGCCTGTTTGTCCATAAAAAGGGCCATTTTAAAGCGTGGATCAAGAAATGTTGCTACGCTGAAAGTACCGCTCATCTCAATGTTACCCAGTCTTGTACTTAATTGTTCAGATATTTTTTTGCATACTGCTTTAGCACTAGAGTGCAAAGTTTTCTCGCCAGGAAGTTTTTCAAAGTATATGTTATTTAATAATTTATTAAATATTATAATGAGACTTCCAGTGAGGTATTTTTCACCACTAATCTGAACAGTAACTTGTTCCAACGGCTTCAAAACTGTGCATAGATCTTCACATAGTTTCCATTCGTCGGCACTAATATTTTCAAGATTCGCACTGCTAGTCGAGTGTAATATTGCCATTGTACTTGTTATTGCTTCCTTCAATAATAAAGCTCTTTCCAGCATATAGAAAGTAGAGTTCCATCTGGTCGCGACATCTATTATCATTTTTTTTGGATGGGTAACATTGCTATTGATCTGGTATTTCAAAAGCTTTTCAACGGCAGTATTGCTTCGCCTAAAATGACTTGCAATTGTTCTTAATTTATTTAAAAAAAAATCAACCTGCTCCGTCGTAAAGCTACTTTTAGCTATTAAGTTTATTGTGTGGGCAAAACATCCAAAATTTTTTAAATGGAGTTCTTTGATACAATTTTGGACATTAGGAGCATTGTCGGAGACAACTAAACTTATTTTATTAGTTAGGTTCCAGTCGTTTATTACCTCATTTAGCTCAGTACTTAAATTAGCGGCTGTATGCGGCCCGGATAAAATGCGACACTGTAGAAGGACAGTTTCTAAATTAAAGTTGTCATCAATATAATGTGCTGTTACTGCTAGATATCCTTCTTGAGCTCGCGACGTCCAACAGTCTATTGTGAGACAAGCAGAGTTGACATTAGCTAGTTGTTCTTTGACTTTATTTGAACATTCATAATATTCTGCATCCAGCAATGTGTTTGATACGTGCTTACGACTTGGAAGCTATCAGCTTCCAAGTCGTGCAGGATTAAGCTTTGTTACGAAATTTTTAAAATATTCATCTTCGACTGTTGAGAACGGCAGAAAACTTTTAGAAAATAGTAACATCAACGCGTCATCTATTTCTTTTCTTTGTTTGGTTGATAACTTCTTCGTATTAGTGAACATTTTCAGGGTTGGTTGTACAACACTTTTAGAAGTTTGAGGATCCGATGTTGCATGTGTGCTTGGCATATTTATACTTTGTGGAAGTACAGATGGCGCAATGTTATCACCAGGGTGAGCATCGATAGATGGAGCTATGTTATCACCAGGCTGAGCACTGCCATCGGAGTCAGTTATTTGAGGTGTTTTTGGCTTTACTGGAATATGTTCATGTTCTTGTCTTGCATTTTTGTTTGAAGCAATAATTAAATGTTTATTTTTCAAATGTTTATTTAAATTAGACACAGTTCCTTTAAAGCTGAATTTTGTGTTACAAATAGTACATTTTGCAAGCTTATTTTGTTCGGAATCAACTGTGAAATAATGCCAAACTTCGCTTACTCTAGCTCGCTTCATTATTATAATACAAGTATTTTTACTTACGTACCTATCTCACAAAAAATATGACCACTTATACCTAACTTCAGTAAAACTATACTTATACACTATCGCTATTTTTCTATGAACTTTCACTTAATATTATAGTTACAATAATAATGTCAAATATGTAACTTGTTACACTACAAGACTGCACTCAGAAATGAATTAAAATTAAAAGTTTAAGTTTTGTTCATCAAATCCACTTGACTATGTTTACAAGTGTGCTTTCGATACCTCGGGACTTAAAGGGCGTAAAAGACAATTTGGCGAAAATGAGTTTTTAACATTATCGTTATTTTGATAAGGTTAAAAACTCATTTCCGCCAAAATGTCCTTTACGCCCTTTGAACCCCGAGGTATCAATACTTTTAACTCAACCTTATATTTTTTATTTATAGATTATGTATTGATAGTTTTCAGAACCAAAATAATAACGTTGTAGCAAAATATTATCCCATTATTTTATAACATTTATGTGGATTGTATTATGATCCTATGTATATGAAAAACAATTTAACAACAAAGTGTTGCTTCCGTTTAACTTATAGTGATATAGCCATAGTTAATTTGTTAAAATATATTTTAAAGGCACAATAATATTGGAGAAATCATGAAATGAAACTAATATGAAATATGGTAAATAATTTTATTAATATAAATGAATTTAAATTAATTAAAACTAAAAAAGTTTAAGACGGCATCGTTGTATTCAAAAATACCGCTCCCGCGGTCGCCTTGTTATGATAAATAAAACACATTAATCCTTACGCCTTTCTATATGGAGCCAGCGCTGTAATGAACCAAATGGCTAACGGTACGTTTCTTTTAAAGTACTCACAGCGCTTCAGCACTGCGTGTTGAATAAGCGTTTTTACGAACGAGGGGTAAAGCTATTATGTATTCTTTCTCGCTCGCTTGCATCTGTTACGATATTGAATACCCGAAGATTCGACGAATATTTACGAACGCCAGTATTCGAGTGTCGAAGTGATATGTGTGCTAATATGAATATGAATCGACTCTGGTTAGGAGGTCGTTGTATGAAGAAAGAGAATATCAGTATATTAGTATATCAGAATCCGTCGGATTACTAATATATGAATGCACCTGATATTACTAATATCTTAGCGAATACTAATATATCGGTTCCACCGCTATTCACCACTCTCATAGTTCGTTTCATACACGCTCGCCGGTTACGGAGACTCTTGATTCGCCCTTCAGATAAGACACAGTACTTATTAGGTATTTTAATTATGAGACTTACTAAATAATTATAATGTTGTATATGAGTTGATTACTTATCTCAGTAATGTCAAGTACATTTAGATAAGCACACGTGTAATTGTTTATAATATAATCATAACAGTACTAAAAGGTTAATTAATAATACTGAACCGTGTCGAGTACCTCCAGAGCTAAATACACGAAATACAGCGCAGACCAGTTACCTTTGATATTGTTTATATTTAAACTGAATAAACACTATTATTTTTTTAAAACCGCTTACACCTCAGGGCGTCATGATATAGATGGATTTTTAGAAATTACAAAATATTAACTTTTTCTTATAGCAATACATGCAATGATCAGTTTTTCAAAGTTACAACCAATACTATTGAGATGAAAAACAGATGCTGCGCGCCTAAAGGACTCAACTTAAATACTCTCACTCCACACCAACCTACAACAGCCAGACAACCTATTCAACTATTATTAGTTAACATTTCCTCTCTTCCTTCTATTAATTTAACATAATTGTTATTTTTTTTGTGTACTTTCTTTTCGTACATGACTGAACCATGTAGCCATTCTCATAAATAGTATAATTCGCTTTTTTAACTTAGACTCACCTGATGACCAACCTACATAGTTCTCCCATACCTCACAACAAAATGTAGATGAAAACGTTTGTCAAATTTTTATTTTAAAAGAGTTACCGTGGAGTTTCTTGCCCTTCTTCTCCACAGGAATGACATTCCGAAGTGGCGGTAGAGTCTTTGTTACTTTTCTGACGATTCATAAATACTGTAATGGTTTACATGAATACAACAAATATTCTGGTTCTGATTCCATTTAAACGAGGTACTTAATATTGCAATGAATTACTCATTGCAATATTAAGTACCTCGTTTACGTCAATATTACACATGAAAAAAAACTATGTTTTCCTCCCTAACTAAGTCCCTTCCGTGACCATTGGAACTGCAAAGCACTCCAAACGTCAGGAACTTAAAATACAAAATAAAGTGCTATAAAGTCCGTAGAATACTTTCATTTCATACAACACAAAGTGTTCATTAACGCCTGGATGTAACCTGCACCGTTGATGTATTTGAAATTTTGGTAAATAAATGTTAAAATTTTACTGTACTCAAAATAAGTTATTGTATTTTGAGCATTATTTGCGGAATTAAATAAAGCTCAAAATGCAATGACTCATTTTGAATTGAGTTGATGTTGAGTCGTTTGGGTATGGGACGGTCTCTACTAAACTAGCCTTCTTCAAACTATGAAAATTACAAATTCCACAACCAAATCTTGAAATATTCTCATAATTCACGTAAATCTAATTAACAATTACTTACAAACGACTGCACAACCCTTGTACTAGTGTCTCTACATTATAACTCATCGCACAAATACATCCACGGAATAGTGTGCCTAATTTCCATCGTAATACGAGTAATATTCCTGTAATTGATTGAGGTTCATTGTTTAGGAAACGGGCCCAGTGATACGGAAGGCCGTGCGGCATTCATTTGCGGAATGCTCTAACCGGTGGAGGAGTTCAATGGGGTTGAAATCGAGCTACTCGATTGGCTGGGAACTGGGATAGTAGAGTACAAAACATGATGGGGCTATAGTCTGTACAAACAAACATATCATCACGCCAGATCTCTTGCGGGATAGGCAGAGAGTACAAAGTTCCAAACAGGTTCTATCCTAACAGACCTCTCCGGCCTTTATAGCCTGAAAAATCAGAAAAAAGAAATCAGTTAATATTTTCATCCTACTAATATTATAAATGTGAAAGTATGTATGTTTGGAAGTTTAGATGTTTGTATGTTTGTTACTCAATCACGCAAATACGGCTGAACGGATTTGGATGGACTTTGGCACACAGATATTTTATTACCTGGATTAACACAAAAGATACTTTTTATCGGGATTCCTTTTTATAGGATACTTTTTGAAGCTATGTCCCTCTGCCTACCCCGCAAATGATCTGGCGTGATGATATAGATAGATGTACAAAGACGAACTTATAATCATACAAAATACAGGTTTTTTTTAAATTTTATGTACCTACGTATTGTGCATCTATAAGACGTGCCTAATATATTGCATGCGCAAAAAACCGTTTTTCCGTAGAAGGGGTACTAGCCATCCGGTATCTACCAGCTTTACAAAATGTATCGTGAATACATTTTGTAAAGCTGGACGGAAACGCAAGACCTCAGACACCCCAAATAGATAAGATATATATATTATAACGGGTGCAACAGAAAATCAGCGCCAAGCTGTTTCAAGCGAGGCATCTATGCCGAGTTGTAGCCTTTTCACTGCCGCAGCAAACATATCAATATAACCTGTAATTGTATACACTGTGCCTTATTTGTGGTAGTGAATAAATTATTTTCTTTCTTTCTATATATCATAGATAATTTAGCGCAGTGGTTAAGGACGGACGATTTAGCGCAGTGGTTAAGAGCTTAAGCCGCTCAGCCCACTGCGTCTAATAGTCGCGGGTTCAAGTCCCGCACGGCACAAATCTTTGTGTGATCCACAATTATTTGTTCCGGTCTGGGTATTTGTGTATGTGAATTTTCATGTTTGTAAAGGCACCCACGACACAGGAATAAATCCTAGTGTGGGGCTACTATGTAAAAAAAAAAGATACAAAAAAAAAGAAGAATTGCTTCACAAATGGAAAAACAAATCCAACTTAAGGTTTTTAACCTTTTTAAGTACTTTTATTCCCCAATTATCAAAGAAACTTCTACGTCTATGGGTGTGTGTATATTGAGAAATACGTTTTAGAAATGCGTTTGAAATCTCCGTATTGCTCTGAATCAAAAATAAATTTACTCTCTTATCGCATTGAAGGAGTAACAGCATCTTTTGCAAACTTAAAAACAATTAACAACAACAACACATCACCACGCCAGATCCCTTGCGGGGTAGGCAGAGAGTACAGAGAAAAACAATTAGGATACATAAAAATAGTTTGAAACCATTCAGTTACCGATTTAGAACTAATCATAATACACTTTATTGTACACCAAAAAATCAGTACAAGAAACAAATTTAATACAAAAACAGTACAAATGGCGGTCTTATCGCTTACAGCAATTTCTTTCAGACGACCGTTGAAACGAAAACAAATAAGAATAAAAAGGGCAGTTCGTGGCGTACACTATTGATGATAATTTACAATACATTCATATATAATATAAACCTAGTCATATATATATACAGACATGACAATATATACTATTACATACTAAACACATATTATAGCTAAACACAGATAAGGATAAATAGCAAATAATCATATTAATGACAGATAGTGACTCTGACCCATGTTTTTGAACGAAACCAACGGTTTTGCCCGTGTAACTGACACTGGCAATGCATTCCACAGACGGACGGCTTGAATTGTAAAGGATTTATCGAAGAAATTTTTGGAATGCATCAGCGTTTTCAGTTTTAAATTTTCCGATGATGAACAAACTCAAACAAACTCCAATCGATCTTTGAGGTAAGAGGGGGTTATCGGATAAAACAGGGCACTGTACAGAAGCAATAATATATGAGAATTCCGGCGAAGGCTAATTGGCAGTCATTTGAGCTTTGTACGAAATTCAGAGAGATAAGGTTAATATTTGGCTTGCGCAAATATGACCATGCATATTTGCGCAAGCCAAATATGAACCTTATACAGAAGTTTTGAAGTCGCTCAAGTTTATTAAGTTGCTGCTCTGTGAACTACTGTTAGGTCTTGCGTTAATTATGTTAGACCTTGTATAAATTATTATTTTCTTACATTATTCTTGATGTCCACATTTCAACGATCTCAGTAGTGTGAATAGAGATCCAAAACCGTAACAGGATTTGCTAAATAATCAAGACTATAAGCCCTTTCCGAAAAAAAAAATAGTAAATTGTGTCGCTTTTCTACATACCAATAAATTTATCAATATATAGTAATAATATCAGCCTATACTGCCCACAGCTGGGCAAAGGCCTTCTCTCACAAATCGAGGTAAGAGAGATTAGGTCATACTCCACCACGCGGACCCAGTGCGGATTGGTGGAGGCAGGTTTGTGGCCACCTGCTGTTGGAACTTATCAAGCCGCCTTTAAGGCTTCCAACTCGGCTTAACGACTACCACATTAAGTGGTAACCGGGACCAGCGGCTTAATGTGCCTTCCGAAGCAAGGAGACGCTCGAATACGAAAGTGTCACAAACGGTCACCTATCTCAGGCCGACCGAGTCGAACGCTGCTTAACCTTGGTGATCGGTAAGAACACCGCGGTCCCACAGCGCTACGAGCGCCTCTCATCTCAAATTTATCAATAGTAAAGTATAACAGCTCTACTTGAGTTGCCTTCTACAAAGAAAAGGAAATTACGTCACTCTTCTTCTTAACAATAATTACATATAGAGCTAATAGAATTCAGTCTATAGACAATAAAACGTCTTTTTATGAGCAAATGGCATTTAGGTCGGAGAAAAAGTTAATTTTGTGACCTTTCTTTTGAGCTAAGGCGAGGCGTAGGCAGACGTCGAAATGCCAGACGTCCGCCTCGAGTATTCGTGTTTCGAGGATAATAACACTTTTATACCTCCGTCTTATGGTAACGAATAATCTGGGATTCCATGTTTTTATGTTTAAAAAAGGACAATTATTTTATTATTTGTGTACACGGATAATATAAATCCAAATCCACTTACTTTCATAAAAATAAAAAAAAGAAATAAAGAGATAAGCACACACAAACATTTTTAGTCAGGACTGTCTTCGAGTTTGGAGTTTTGTACCCGGTATAATGGCAACAGACTGGCCCTCAATTAAATTCGTGCCTAACATCTTCGGCTAAATTTTGGTATACACTTTTGCCAAACCATCTTGGGGAATATGGGCATGACGGTGTTTCTCAGATGCGGATTTCGGCACTCGCGTAATCGTGATACATCATCGACAGCCTTTTTCCCACTGCTAAAAATAAGTTCCTATTTTGTGCCAGCTGCATCGCGTTCTATCCAGCAGTCTTTTTAAAATCATCGAAAAATCTTTCACCAAATCTGGAATATTGCTTGTTGGCGTAAAGCGGTTACTCTCTTGGACGTTCTAGCATGCTATTCTTTGCCTTGCCATGGCTTTACTTAACATGCTTCTTATTGTTTGATGGTAAACGCTATAATAACATGAAAGCGGCCCAGAACGCGGCTACAGTAGTGTAGTAGTTTAAGGACCAATATAAATACTGTTGTAACCCATATTATTGATTAGAATAAACTTATGCACTGAAAAGTAAACATCTTTTTTGCATACACTGAACCTTACACTACATTGACCGCATTGTCGGAAGCAGCCATAAAATCCTGCTGCGTGCAGATGTTGAGGCATACATCGTTAGAGTTATACCGCACAAACACCACAGATTGGTATCAAAATCAGAATTTTTATTAAATGTAAATTAAATAAGTATTTAATAATCGTCAGAAAGGACTCTACCACCATTTCAGAAGTTATTCCTGTGGAGCAGAAAGGCAAGAAGCTCCACGGTTGCTTAATCTTTTAAATTCTCGGTATTGTCTATGTGTGTGTGTAGTATTAGTATAGACAGAATGTCTTAACAAACTTATACTAAGTAAAATAATAATAATAACATTCTTTTATATCAAAAGCGTCATAACGAGTTTGTAGACTCGACAACAATTGAACGCTAGACAAGTTCAGACTAAATTATAGTTGAAATTGAAACTGCCGAGACGAGAGGGCTGCAGACAATTGTTCCGGGGAAGCGTGGGCGAACCTACGAGTACCTACCTATTCACTATGACCAATGCAACACGTATCGCGACGCGTAACGGTATCCTCGTGAAATGATCCTTTAATGGCACTCCAGTGGGATACAGAATACCATTACACAATCAAATTAATGAAATCAAAAGGAGCTCTTCTGCACTGTTCTCTCATAATAATTCTTAAAGTTATTTTTAAAAGAGAAACGGTGGAGTTTGTTGCCCTTTTTCTCCACAGGAATGACATTCCGAATGGGTGGTAGAGTCTCAAGTAACCACTAGTCTTCTTTCTTGACTATTCATACCTACTTTTTGGTGATACATGAATAAAAACTTTTGATTTTGTTTGTTTTTTTGACACGATCATGTTCGAAGTTATCTTATCCCACCGCGTTTGGGCATAGCAAATAATGGAACTAGGAGATTCGACAGTTTCGAGAAAACTTTTATAAAATTGTGGATTCAAATAAAATTTAATGTGGCGTTTTGAAAGACGACTTTTTGCTTATTTGCATACAATTTAAAGTTAGCCTGAGGACTGTCTGTATATTTGAAAGACTGAAAATATACAGTTAGAAATTTCTCAAGAAGACGTTTTTTCAATAAGGTTTGTTTTTGAAAGATATTATATTTGGAGATGGATTAACAGATATTGTTTTTTAGACAGAGTGTATAGTTTTTATAGCTCCAATATGAAATAAAATTATTCGGATTTCAAATCCTTCCAGTAATCATGAAAACACTCGAAACGTTCAGATGAGTAAAATAAACCACGATAAAATTTAAAAAAATAAATGATCGTATAATTTTGGCCTAAAACTAAGAAGTCATCAATTTTAGTAGTAACAATATTGTGTTCTCTTTGTTTATTAAAATGGAAAAGCGGATGACTTCTAGTAGATTGACGGTTGAAAGGCCCAGAGTTGAAAGCGTTTAAGACTCGATTCATCCCTATTGAATGCTCTTTGATTAATTATATTTAAGGGGTGTAGATATCTGATACATATTTCGTGATGATATTATTTAGAGAATAGTAAAATAATAATATTTCAGCCTGTTACGCTGCAGGATAAAGGCCTCCTCTTACAAAACGTGATATGATTAGGTCATACTCCATCACGTGGACGCTGAATTGGTGGACACAGATTCGTAACCACCTGCTGTTGGAACCTTATTAAACCACCAATAAAGCTTCCAATTTGGCTTAACGACTACCACATGAAGTGGTACCCAGAATAAACAATTAAACGTACCTTGCGCAGCAAAACGGAATATGCCATAACAGTCATCCATCTCAGTTCGACCTTACATAACATAAAAACACGAACGCAAACCTTTGTATTCTACCCGCAAAGTTCCATAATACAATTGGTGTCTGTCTGCCTTTACAGAATTCAAAGGAGAGTAGTCGCGAGCTTTCGTGGGTAGTCGCACAAACGTATGAGAAGTTGAGTCTAATTAAAGTGGCAACGAGGCTCCGATGTGGGGACGGTAACTTTATTAATGAATCTTATTCGGGAAAAGTCCCAGATAAGAAAGTTAGGGCCGTGTTGGCGAGTTTTAGTTTGCTTTTAAATGTTTAGTCTGGTTAAATTATTTTGTTTAGCTAACTTTTTAAACTTTTTAGTTAAGTTGAAGAAGAGTTTTAAAATTTTTTTTTTCCTCTACGCCGTTTTTCAGGCAATGCGAAAGCCCCCAATCAGTTAACACGTATAGAAAAATAATACGTTTACAAATGGAACATATTTTTTGTTGCCGATTTTTAATAACAACTAGATGGAAATAGAAAAAGTGTTATGATCGGTGTTATGAATGGTATTCAATAATTTTTTTCCAAAAAGACAATTTTATGTTGACACCAACCAGACTCCAAATATATTTACCACAGCCGTAAGTTTGCGTGTAAATGCTTATAAATACGAGTACATACTTACAACGCTGTTATATGGCAGTGAGAGTTGGGTACGTAAGAAGGAGAACGAAAGCAGGATAAATGCGGTCGAAATGCAAACTCTGCGGAAGATGTGCGGAGTCACGCTGACCGACCGTATTCGCAACAGCGTAGTAAGAAAGCGAGTAGGTGTGAAGGATAGTATCGGTGTAAAGATGAGAAAGGGTATGCTCCGTTGGTTCGGGCATATAGAAAGGATGCCAGAAGAAAGAATGACAAAACAGATATACAATGCGAAAGTGGAAGGATGTAGGTGCCGGGGAAGACCTAGACTATCTTACCATGACCAAATAGACCGTGTCTTAGCTGAAGGGCAAGTCAAGAGTCTCCGTTACCGGTGAGTGTGTATAAGACGAACTATGAGAGTGGAGGAAGCCAGAGAGGTATGTAAGGAAAGAACCTGTTGGAACTCTGTACTCTCTGCCTACCCCGCGAGGGAGCTGGCGTGATGATATAGACAGATAGATAGATAGTACATACTTAATGTTCATATGTCCAAGAAAATAATAATATTCATATCATTGCATATTAAATGATTTTTGACTGTCTCGTTGGTCTAGTGGCAAAGCGCATAGCTTTGTGATAACGAGGTCTTGGGTTCAAATTCTAGGTCGGACAGGAGTAGTTTTTCTAACGAAAAACTTCCCAGTACGAGTCCGGAGTCTGGAATTGTGCCCGGTATATGGCAATAGGCTCGCCCCCTATTACATGAGACCTAACATCGTCGGCAAAACGTGGGTGTACTCAGTACACCTCTGCCTTCACCGCTTGGGGTGACGGTGTTAAATTATTTTCTGATTTCTTTTTTTCTTGTAGTTTTATGGTTTGTTATGGAAGAGCGATCCTAATACAACTTTCATTTAACTTAAATGAATGAGACCCATACTCTGTATCACGACCATGTAGTTTTGACATTTTTTTTGTATTTTAGTAGAGACGCAGCTTAAGATTACCTTCCAAGAAGTATCCTATTCAGTCCAAATAATCTAGAATCAAGTTTTTGATCCCGCACAGCCACCCCTAAAGCTACACGTCCTTACACTTAGCCGGGGGATAAATACCACTTATCGCCTCCAGTAAAATCCCACAAGGATTCTTTGAAAAGTTTCACGCAGAAAAGTATTTCGTGTTAGTAAGTTGCTCTAAGTGAAAATATGTTTTGCGGGGATGACACAAAGAAAAACTTGTGAAAAAGAAATGCCGTTAAGACTTCTAAAATTTAGTTTGAAGAGTTTAGGTTTCGTCACATAGCCGACGGAGCGTGACGGAGGCGCGACGCTGGCGACCCGCCTG